>JBAJHW010000004.1:223349654-223949654 GCA_037013535.1 Intellagama lesueurii | reverse complement strand
AACCTTTCCTGTCCCCCCCCCTTGACCCATGAAGCAAATGACCTTTAACCTTATTTGGGCCTCTTTTATGGGCCTCTTTCACTCTGAGCAGATGGCTAAACTATCAAAGGTTTTATGAGGAAAAATCTGCTTCCCAAACACATGAGTGGTGTAATTTCGTTCCACATTAATGTGAACTATCGAAGCTTTAAATTGAAAACACAAAAGGTATGTTGCAGCAGCTGGAGTCCCATACCAGGCTACCTGGTGTTATGCAGAGCAGACGGTGGCGATAAGTTTGCATAGATAATTATTTGCACTCAGGAGAAGGTAATTTCAATCTAAAAATTAGACAGGCCAAGATCCTCTTACGAGTGTAGCACAAATGGCATACATTTTGGTGGTACATTGCCACGTGTTATGAACAACATCATCTGTTGTGATTGTTAATGAGTCACTCAACTCATCACACAACTAAAGGTGTCTACACTGCTCTTGTAATATGCAGCAGTTCCTCACCAAAAGTTATCCTGTTTGAGTTAACACCAGCAATAGAATGGTGGCTATAGATCCTCTCGGGTGACAGATAGATAGATAGATAGATAGATAGATAGATAGATAGATAGATAGATAGATAGATAGATAGATAGATAGATAGATAGATAGATAGATAGATAGATAGATAGATAGATAGATAGATTTAGACTATATTACAAAACACAGACAAAGGTAATCCACACTGTCGTAATTCCAATCACCATGTATGGGTGTGAAAGCTGGTCAGTACTGTAAATAAAGCTGGCAGGAAAAAACTGATTCATTTGAAATGCGGTGCCGGAGAAGAGCTTTATGGATACTCTCCTAATGCAAATCAAGCCTTAATTTTTGGAGACAAAAATGTTGAAACTGAGGCTGTCCTGCTTTGGGCACATCATGTGAAGACAGGATTCTCTGGAAAAGACAATGATGCTGGAAAATGTTGAAGGCAGCAGGAAAAGAGGAAGTCCAAATACAAGATGGACTGACTTCCTAAAGGAAACCACAGGCTTGAGTTTGCAAGAGCTGAGCAGGGCTGTTGAGGGCAGGACATTTTGGAGATTCCTCATTCATGGGCTCACCATAAATTTGGGAGTGACTTGATGGCACATAACAACAGCAACAAACAAAAGAGAAGAAAACATGCCAGCCAATCCATTCAGAATCATCCTACATAGCTTTAATAAACAATCTTACTTCATTCATAGCAAATTCTATTAATACAAGAAGTTTTAAAAATTAAAGTATGAAAAGCAGTAGATGACATTGTGATAAACAACAACTATATACGTCTTAAGAAATACACTGAAGACTATTTTAACATTATAAAGTGTATATAAAAGTATAATGTTAATTAAATAGCAAATGGTTTAAAATGTCCACTGCATTTAAACTGTGTTAGTAGTTTTCATCATATGCTTTTTTCAATTCATTCTTTAAAAGAACCAAGGCACATTGCTCCACTGAACTGCAGGAAACAGGAAAAACCAGGTGCTAGTTCCCTCCTGGAGAATCTTTGGTGCATGAAATCAGAGAGCCACTATTATTGCTCCCAGAGGCAGGAAGGTTGAGCCTCCATATTATATGCAGTTTAATTGTTTATAACTTTCATGTATCCTATCTGTAAGAGGCCCGGAGTCTTTTTAAGAACTTTTAAAGCAAAAGGTGTACAAGAAATTAAAATCATCATCATAGCATCAAACTGCATGCATAGGGAAGCTGCCTTGTACTGCTTTAGACCATTGGCCTATCTAGCTAGGTTTTGTTGACAATTACTAGTGGTGACTCTCTTAAAGTTTCAAGCAGGAATTTGGAAATGATAAAAGTTGCATGTGGGACTTTCCGAATGCAAACATGTCCCCTACCACTGAGCTGCAGCCTTTCCCCATTCATTAAAGTGAATGCAATGTTTTCAGACTTCCTGCATGTTCAATGAAATTATGACATAAGAACTAGAATGATGGCATTCTCAAATAAGCCATCCTGCACTCATATGAATTTTGTGACATGTGAAAAAATTATGGTCCATGTTAAGAAACGAGGTCCTGCATGAAACAACTTCACTGGGCTGCCCTTATAGTCAGGATGCCAGATGACCATTCCCCAAAGTGTATCTTCTATGGAAAGAGGGCTGTGGAAAGCTTGCCACAGGGGCTTGATGACATGGTGGGCAAAATAAACAATTCAAGGACACACCGAAGACAACCTTGAATGTTTTTAATATTGACCGTATCAATTGGGAAGCTCTTACTCAAGACTAAAAGGACTGCTGAAACACCATCAAACAAGGGGCTGAAATATTTAAATCAAGGATATTTATTTATTTAATTTATTTGGCTTCTATACCGCCCCTTTGATGAAAGACCACTCTGGGTGGTTCACAACATTGAAATGACAATAATAACAATGGTTAACAACTAAAACAAATTAATAGATAATAGGTTCAGCGATCTCCTCAGACAAAGTATGTCGGAAAGCTTGCTAAAATAGCAGATTTTTACATGATTTCTTTAAAATTAACAGGGAGGGAGCCAGGCAAATTTCAGGTGTTAATTCGTTCCACAACAAATGCACAAAGGAAGAGAGAAAGGATAAAGATGTGACATTTCAACAGCCCAGATCAACTAACTTGCCCTCACTGTTCCGGTATATTCTGAGCTTAACAGAGTTGGCAACGTACCAGGGGTTCGCCATAAGCAGAATTTCCAGAATTGAAGTTGTACAAAAGAGTCTTCAACCACAAAGAGGTTTATACGAGAGCTAGACACCCACTGGCCATCAGTATACTACTGTTCAGTCTTAACTGCTCACTTCTTTTTTCCCCTAAATGGTAAGTTTCATGGAAGTGGTTGTATGTGAAACAAAAGTAGAATATTGGCCACTATCAAACTCAGTATTTCAGACTTCAAAGGAACCTCCTGGATTTTCTCTGTTCTTGCAGTCTTAACAAGGGTCCTCATTCACCCCAGTACTAGTTCCAGATGGTCATCCGTGGGATGGTCAAGTGAAGTGGGGACATTTGAATATGAGAAGCAGAACTACATACAGATATCTTCACTATATCATTTATTCAAACAAAGATGGAACACAGAGCAATGCCAGACTTTAAAAAAATATAATACATAACTAAATAGATTCAGAATTATTTTGGCTTCTCAGGAGGTGGTGCAGGGCCCAGTTATTCCTCCCAGCTTCTTTTTTAACTGAAAAGCATTCCTTCTTTTTATACCACAAGGCCTGCTAGCACTGAGGCTCTTTGGCTTCCCTCTTGAAGAGCCAGTTCAGGGTCAATTTAGAAGTGAAGTTATGTGCCATCAAGTCACCTCCAAGTTTCAGCAACCCCATGAAGAAGGGACCTTCACCATTATCAGTCATTAACAGCCCTGCTCAGCTGTTGCAAACTCAAGGTTACCTTTGTTGGTTAAATCATGAAGGGAAATGTGTATTCCCTGGGATTAGTCCAATTTTATTTCAACAACATGACTTCCTCAAAGATGTATCACTCCATAATCAGATTTTCAAATTAAGTTCATGATTATCTATCAATAATAACACAAAGCTTGCTTGAGTGTAACATTTCACTGCAAGGGAACACACATGCTATGGTAAGCATGTGTCTTTCACCACTTGAGAAAGCCCCACTCTGAACTGTCCAGTTTGGCCTTCATTGGGGCTCTTTTCCCACTATATACTGGGTAGTTCAGTGGTCTAGGCATCTGTTTGCAGAGCCAGAGGTTGGGAGTTCGATTCCCCACTGGGCCTCCTTGACGGGCTGGACTTGATGATCCATAGGGTCCCTTCCAGCTCTGCAATTCCAAGATGGTGATTATTCGTAAGCCATTCCTGCCTCTTCTCCTGCTATTATTCTTTGATTGCTCATTTGGCAGTCAAATAATAAATGAGAAAACAACTACCAAAAGCTTTTCTTTTTTCCTCACCGCCAGCTTCATGAGCATGTTTTTCACTTCCTTATCCTCTCAAGACTAGATGATAGGCCATGTGAATAAATCAACAGAATTACTTAGGAGGAGAAACACAAAGTCCAAGAGGTGCACTTCTTTTGAGGCGTAGGCTTTCTGGGGTGTAAACTTTATGTGGTATAAACCTCAACAGATTAGCAATTGGAATCCTTATTTTAAACGACTAGCACAATACTGTTAAAGCAAAGTGTGCTGCTTTTAGTGCTTAAAGCTCTCTCTGAGCAGTTTACAATTTAATTAGGCAGGCTACTCATTGCCCTTCCCCCTGGAAAGCTGGGTACTCAATTTATTGACCTCAAAAGGATGGAAGGTTGAGTCAACCTCAAGTCAGCTACATGAACCTGGGACTGAACTCAAGTTGTGAGCAGAAACGTCACAGCAGCACTGCAGTTTAACCACTGTGCCATGAGGTTAATCATTACTCTCAGCATTTTTATAACATCTTAAAAATTACTCTCAGCATTTTTATAACATCTTAATGTTAACATGAACTCCTAATGCCTGGACATGATCTGAAAATACACTACATTTCTGCTTTCACTGAACTACTTGAATAAATAAATAATCTTAGAATTTTAGAGCTGGAAGGGAAGCTGTGAATCATCAAATCCAGCTCATGTCAAGGAGGCACAGTGGAGAATTGAACTCCCAGCCTCTTACCTAAACTGCTGAGCTATCCAGCAGTTCTAACTTTACCAATACACATCACTTATTCCAAATCCTACTTAGTTTAAAATCCTAGTCACCCTCAAAAGTGCCAAATACTACCCACCAACCATCTTGTAAAAAATTTCCATTAAATTCATGCACAGTCTTATTTGGAGTACAATTAATCCATACTTATTTTCATATTTTTGTTGACAGTTCCCTTCAAAAGTCATTTTTATTCTTGATTTGATAACAAGTATATTAATAATTAGGGATGTGGTGGCGCTACGGGTTAAACCGCAGAAGCCTCTGTGCTGCAAGGTCAGAAGACCAGCAGATTGTAAGATCGAATCCACGCGACAGAGTGAGCTCCCGTCGCTTGTCCCAGCTCCTGCCAACCTAGCAGTTTGAAAGCATGTACAAATGCGAGTAGATAAATAGGTACCACCTTGGTGGGAAGGTGACGGCGTTCTGTGTCTAGTCGTGCTGGCCACGTGACCACGGAAACTGTCTTCGGACAAACGCTGGCTCTATGGCTTGGAAATGGGGATGAGCACCGCACCCTAGAGTAAATGTCAAGGGGAACCTTTACCTTTACTATATTAATAATTCAATTTTAACAGTTATTTTATAAATAGTCTTTGATTCCCTCTTTGTTCTGTTAGCACAGACCAATACTTCTAAGTCAGAAGTATCTCTCACAAAATCACATTACATAGCAGCTGATGAACAATATCTCTTACCTGCAAATACTGAAGAAAGAAAAATTCAATTTGTACTTCTTTTTGATTTGATTGTAAACATCACCTAAACAACCTTGTTAGGTGATGTTTTGCTAAATTCTGTTAACCCAACTTCCTCACACAGTCTCAGGTTCCCCAATAAACTATTGCAGAGTTTTGAATTTCTGGTTAAATTCCTCTAGCTGCACAGCAGAAATGCAGGGATTCACAGAGCAGAATAGCTTCAAATTCCCCAGATTAGTTCACCCCTTTTACTCATCAACTCACCCTGAGACATTAATAGTAGAAAGAATAAAAACATGTTTTTACTTACAGATGAACAGATCAAACAGCAAAACTAACAAACATGACTGCTTGCAGCAACAGCCTTCAACTGCTTCCAAAAGACAAAAGAGAGAGAGTAATCTCTTTGCAGAGAAGCATGGCTCTCTTTGAATTCAGAGGCAGGGAAGGAACGATTGGTTAGTCCTGGATAGATTGATAGTCACCCCAGTCCAGAAAGGTTTCTCCCATCCAAACTTACTAAAGGCAGCATGTGAGTTTGGAATAACTCCAACACAATCTCTGTATCTTCTTCACTACATTGCCAGGTGTAGCAATGATAGAAATTTGTATCAAAAGATTTTCTTGTTCAAAGATAGCTATGTAGGTTGTACCTAAGCTGTCAGTTAATGTAACACAGCTGCTTGACAGTATTGCTTTATACAGGAAAACTCTGATCTCCCATTTATTGACAATTGATACATTGCATTGGCTGTGATCCTTGGGTTTGGGGTTTCCCCGCCCCTTCCCAATCCAAAATGAGGTTTTGTCATTTCATAATTATAATATTACTCACTTGCAATTTAAAAATAGAAACACATCGTCACACATTCATATTGGTGACTGATACCCTTATCATCCTATAAATATTTAGTGGTTTCCATTTTGTTAATTATGAGTATATTTCCTGTTATAATTAATTACAATTGACCACAGTTAACTCTTCCAGCTTGAACAAATTTCCAGGAAATCTCACAGGCATCCTCCTGTAGGGGATGACTTACTATGCTGTTTTGTTTTTTCTTTATCAGTAATATTAGTAGGAACATAAGACTGTAGAATTGGTCAGGGATTGTTGGCCTTCTAAAGCATGAAGTGCAGAGGGAGACCTCTGGAGCAGTGGTTCCAAACCTTGCATAACTCAATTGTTCTCCAACTGCAACTCTCAGAAACCTTAGCCAGCTCAGCTGGTGGTGAAGGCTTCTGGGAGTCGCAGTCCAAGAACACCTGGGTTACCCAAGGGAACCACTGCTCTAGAGGAAGGCCACAACCACCCTTGGTAATTGATTCTTTTGTCAAACCGTACTGTCCAGTGAGGGGTTGCCTTTAATGTTTAGCAGCTGGCCTTGTCTAACTGTAGCCCATTGGATCTCATCATGGTCTGTGCAATGGAAGTATTTGTGTGTGGGTTTTTTTCCAATGTGACAGTCCAGTTTTGTGTCACCCACAGATTTGTTAAGAAGTCCATCATTTCGTTTAAGTCAGGAGTGGAGAAACTTTATCAGGAAGATAGCTGGATTCTCCTGCACCTCAGGCCACAACACTATTATAAGGAGCAGCGGCAAGCCACCTGATATGACTAGTTATTGTGTTATTTACGGGGAGGAGGTGTACTAGATGTTGCCTTTTAATGATTTTTTCTCTTTGTTTTCACAGACATTTCGCCTTAATAATGGGTTTTGTCTAAATGTTTTGGCAACTGTTTTCGGACTGGGAATGTGTTGTGAAAGATTGCCCAGACAATAGCAGACCTTCCCCCCTCCACAATTCCCGTAGCCATGGGGAGTTGTCAGATCTGATCAGTGACATCTGCACATCACATGTGATTTTGATTTGGTTTTCACCAGCAGTGGCCTGACTCAGTGGTTCAAAGAACACTAGTGTTCTATGAAATATTCAGCCCAAAGGGGTGGGACTAAGAAAGAGTGGTGCTGTGAGTAAGAGATCTGAATCAGAAAGAGCGGGAGAGCTGAAGATGCTGGAGCTGCTGTTGCTACTTAGACTGCTAAGGTCCTTGCCAACTTGATCTAGAGTTTTGAAGGTTGTGCATGTGGAGCTGATTCTTTTGTGTTATGGATACCCAACCCAGCTGAGGAAGATATATTGGATTTTTGTCTGAATCTGAATTCAAAAGGACACTTGAACTCTGCAATTCTACAAGCAACTACTGTATTGGTGCTGTTGTCAAGGGCTTGGGTACACAAATTGTAGCATTATGTTGTTGTCTCTTATATAACTGTGCATAAGAAGAGACTCACTTTGTGAAATTGTGTTTGCTAGGTTCATCAATAGATATCTAAATAGACAAATAGCGCCATAGAACTCAAAGGTGTTACACTAGCACTCACTTTTACCAGGTAGCTACATCCTTGGTAGGGCCATCTCTCCCACCATAGTTTATTGTTTCAACTAGTTTGAAGGCACAGTCTGTGGTTGCTTTCTGTTGGAAACAATGCCCTGAAGAAATGCACAAGAGCAATATGTTCATTCCTTTATATATTCCAGGACCGATCTTGGACATTCAAAACAACCCTATTTCAAATTAAGTTCCATTCATGAACAAGGATTTGAGGATGAATAGATTGTTTCATTCTCTCTCCATCCTTCTTTCCCTTACCTTATCACATAGCTGGCAATGCTTGAGGTAAGTAAAAAAAACAAAACCATACATATGCATAAATACAGACAAGACACTTGCCTTTGAAATGCAGATTTCTAATACAGATACACTTCAAAGACTGAAGCTACTGATTACTTATGAAATTAAGAGGAATCATTCTTTGCCAACAAGTAATGATGAAATTCCCAAATTCCTGGTATTGCAAAACAGGCAGTTCTCTGATCAACACAGTTAACAGCAGTAGCAACAACATATCTTCCAAAAATATACAGATGTATAGTGATCGTGAACTTTGAAAAAGTGAACGATGTTCATGGGCCTATTATATTTTTTATATATTTAAAATTACTCCTTGGTGATCCTGAATTAAAAACATGTTGGATATCATGCTTTCTAAGTAAGGTACAGCACCCCATGGTATGGTTTCTTTCCCCCCTATATTTTGGCATGCATGCAGCCCACAGATCGGATCCGCTGCAGAGGCTGAAGTCTTGCTCATCCTTCCTGTAACCTTATCCACTGTTCTATGAGCAGGGCATGCCTGTCCCTCTACTATGCTGCCCATTCTCTTGAATTGGCACGAGGAAGTTGGGTTGGTCTGGAGGCCAATGTTCTACTCCTGCGATTTTCCAGGCACTGCACCAAAAATGCTAAAATCCCAAAGAATAAACTGGAAGTGGTTCGTGATTTTGAAAAAAAAAAAGAGAGAGAGAGAGAGAGAGTATTTGTTGATGTTAAATGGTGCAGAGGAGGCCGGGAAGCTATTTAATTGGTGGGTTGCCACTTGCAGGATTGGCTATATACCATTTGTTGCAAAGGATTATTTTGTAGCCCAGGCATGGTGCGGGGGGGGGGGGGCGGCGCATAGGCTGAAGAAATACGTAACTAGTAGGGCCACATGTGATCCCCCAGGGAGGCATTTCAATGGTGGCACCCAACTCTGGCACTCCCTCTCCCATAAAATATGCCTCATATCATCGTTTCTGATATTACAATGCCAAGCTAAGACATCACTTTATACTGAGACATTTTCAATGGATCAGTTGCTGTTGCTGCTGTTAGAAATTTCCACTCCTTCTAGCTGCTTTATTGTTCATGAGCTTCACTATTTCTTGATTTTACTACTTACCTCTTACTAATAAGATTGAAATGCACCTTCTCACGAGTTACTCCTAGACTGTGGAACTGCCTTCCTGAGGAGGCTGGGTTCTCTTTTCACCTTGTCTTTCTACAGGCAGAAAAATAACATTTTATTCCAAAAGGAGTTCTGCTGAGGAGAGGCCTTTTAACAGGAGAGAGAACTGTGCTTTTTCTTTTGCCCTTCAGATGTGATTTTAAATTATTTTAAAATAAATTGTCGATTTAATGCAATTTGTTTTGTTGTATTTTAACACTACAATTCATTGTGATCTTAGTTATATCTGTATTTTTAATCACCTTGTGTGCCTCTTTGGGATCCAGTATTGGAAGAAAGGTGGGACACAAGACAAACACTACCACAAGATAGATAGATAGATAGATAGATAGATAGATAGATAGATAGATAGATAGATAGATAGATAGATAGATAGATAGATAGATAGATAGATAGATAGATAGATAGATTCTTCCCTCAAAGAAAAAGTTTAAAAATTAATCCTTCTCTTTCTGTCTGCAGCTTTTCACTTTCTCAAATTTCTTTACATGTGACTTGTTAATCCATCAGTCTTGTTTATCCAAGCTGGTTTATGAATGACAAATGCTGCTGGGCTGGTTGAGTTATGACTGTAAACTGAAAGAATATGAGGGCCAAGGTGAAAAGGTGATTTCTTTATAACAGCTGTAATTTATCCTGAGCTTTGGCCAGGCCTTTGATTTGGGGCTCGCTTCGGATATAGTATTCCTACTGATTGCATTAGAATAGCCCTTAGGGGTCATGCTGAATTCCAAGGCCCTGGAATCAGTTAGATGAATGGAAGATGACCATATGTGCAGGGTTAGAGGATGATAATAAAGAGGGGCACAATGCAGCACAATGTGCTTTGGTGGCTTGGAAATCCTCTAACATGCCTTGTGTACGCTGTCATTCACATAAGCATTCTACAGGAAACCCTGCATTACTTATGCTTGGGAGATAAAAACAAAGGAACAGCTTTTAGGAAGACACAGTCCTGCACACAAACGTCCTTAACAGTAAGTCACTGTAACTCGATAGACTTACTTTCTAATAAACAGACATAGGATTGACCTAAACAACACAACATTCTGGTTTTGTTTGATTTATTATTGTTTGTTTGTTTATAGTACAGTACTTGTTTACCTTCTGGTACGTTTTCAAAGATGAATAGTAAGACTTACAATCTAAATTACATGACAAGAAGAAAAGGAGAGGAGAGGAAAAAACAAACTTGGATACAGTTCTTAGTTACAAAGTTAGGGTGCGGCTACACTTCTGAAATGAATCGTGAGCTGGATTGTGGGGGTTGACATCAGTTAAAATTTATGTGGTTTTTGTGTCAGTGCTTGCATCCTCTTGGGACAATTTTACTGCAGTTGTAAGCTGTGTTGTATATTGACTACTACTTAAAAATCATTGCATTTTTAAGTGAATCGGCACCTCGGCACTAAATAATAAGTAAAATTAACAAAAATACAATTTATAACAGTGGTAAATAATTCTCTACAAAAGTACAAAAAAAAACATAGGAGAAAAAAATTGCTTTTTTTATTTGATAGGGGACTTGAAAAAATCAGAAGCTGGAGTGCCAAGGTGCCAATTCACTTAGAAGTGCAATGATTTTAAAGCCTGTGTGGACCCCCTGATGTATATAAAATATAAAAACAAAAACATTTGTTTTTATATTTTATGTATTTCCAAGTGACATAGCACTAGATCAATGTTACAGTTAGGAAAAAGGTAACCTTGTGGGTTTTTTTTAAATGCTTGCTTTCCAATCCAAACAATGCATGCTTAGTTGTACGTTGTGTTGGCGGATATTTTTAGATCAATTTCCGGTGTGCTAAACCTGACGCAAAAACAGGAGTGTTACAACATTTAGCCAAGCCTTTAGTTACAAAGTTTTCATAAACCAAAAACAATTTATCGCAGTTTTCAGAGAAGTGTGTGCAGATACAGAGAAGTGTTTCTTCAGATACAATCAAAAGATGTATCTGAAGAAATGGATTGTATGCATAAATGCTCCTTCAGAAACCAATCTGGTATTCTTAAAGATGCTATGATACTCTTGTTTTGTTTTTTAAAATTTTTTTTTTAAAAAAATTGGAAGTTCAATAGGTGTTCTTTCTGGAATAAAAGGGTGAAACAACTTCCCTGCAACTGTTCCTTCTTTGGTTGATGCATGGGACCAGATTGATGTCCTCTTTGCCCTGCCCCCCACCCCCGACCAAGGGGCAGCCTCTCAAGGACCCTTGATCTTCTGAGATGGATGAAGCCAAACTGCTGCCCTTCCAGCTCCCAGTTCATTTCCAACTCTGCTCATTGTTCAAATGTGCTTCATTCCTTTCTACTGCATATTGTTTATAGTATTATTGGGTATAGGAAGAGGAGGATAACATTTTCTTATGACTTTTGTACATTATATTTTTGGATTCCAGATTTCTATTGTATACTAGAATCAGTTCTGTTAGTTGTGCATTTTAGTATTGAAATGGCTTGATGTACTGCAGGAATCAAAGAATGTACAAGACAAGGACAGTTAAATAGTTTTTCACAAATGCATGCACATCTCCTGGATTCATGTTGAGTGCTTATTCAATACTTGATAGCTCATAGTGGCTGAATCTATGAACCCACCCTATTAAAAGATACTTTGCGCAAACAATCCAATGAAAGTTAGTTGCAACTAATCCCCATTAAAGCAACTTGGTCCTATCAAACCCAGTCTCATTCATTTAAATGGAGCAGCTTGTTGTTGTTTAGTCGTTACGTCGTGTCCGACTCTTCGTGACCCCATGGACCAGAGCATGCCAGGCCCTCCTGTCTTCCACTGCCTCCTGGAGTTGGGTCAAATTCATGTTGGTAGTTTCGATGACACTGTCCAACCAGCTGCAATGGAGCAGCTACCTTTTGCCAAATTGTGTTTTAAGGTACCTTTGGGAAGCTCTGCTTGCAGGATTTGATCCGTGATGACCATTTCACATGTGGAAGTGATCACCTCTTTATACTGCAGTCATGAAATGGATGAATAATCATGAATGGGTGAATAATCATTGCTAACATAGACTGCACTTTCCGAGTTGTAAGAAATTCTGTATTTTCAAGCAAACATTGCATAGATTCCCTGTAAGTATTTCAGCGGTGTCTTGCTCACCTCAGAACAACCATATGCATTGTTTGTTTACATAATATGCATTTACATGTCTCAAAGATTGTTCTGGATAGTAGTAGACTTATCATGTGACCATGTAAAGCAGCTGCTTTACAATACTTTTTTCTACATCTTAGCCAGAATAACAATCAGGGAGACTCAGGGAGAAAGAGCATCACAGTTGATAAGGTATAAGAGCGAGAGCTTCCCAAGCATGCATCCATTCCAGTGGAGGCTGGTGATTCCTATTTTGCAGGATTAGTGAATCTCTACAGAATTTAGTCCAAACTTTACAGAAGCCATCCAAGCTGTTGAACTCCATCTCCGAAATTGGTTCCATACCTTGGCTGGTTCCTTTAAAAGCCAGACAAAAACTGAGAGTGGATTCCCTGCCCCTTCCCACAACACTGGAGTCCTCAGTTTCCACTACTCTATAGCATGGGAGGGCAATATGGGCCACAGGTGGCACCTCAGCAGCCACACATCCTCCCCCAAATTTAAAATTTTTTATGACTTAAGGCTCCTTGTACCACCAATTGTTCCCATTGTATGGGAATTATTTTCCTATGTTTGAGGGGACCCCAGCACCCCTAAAGCTCCCTAGACTTTTTTTTCACTAGAAGATGCAAGTTTTTGTAAGAAAAATATGAGTTTGTGGATAGGATGGCCCTCTGAGGTCCAGAAATGAGCATGTGTAGTGCCAGGACAATAGAGATCAACCACCGCTGAGCCAGAGACTGCTTTTATGCAGAGCCTGGAATGTTATGAGATTCCAGTCTCTACCACCACTGCCAGAGAGATCTAATATCCCAGAAGTACAGCAGAGAGCCCTTGTGATGCCTGGACCAAAAGTTTGCAAGTCAAATACAACAGACATGCCAATGGGCTTTGATCTGTTTCTTTTCTGAATCAAGGCATGACCATCAAGTTAGCATGTAAATAAATGTGATTATGATAAAGTTTTTTAAATAATCCTCTCCAGTTCAGGCTCCTAAGAGGTTGAACAGTGACTTCTGAATTAATGTTACAAATGTCCTCTAGCAGCTGATTGTACCTTAAGCTCAAACAGGGGACAGACATTGGCTTATCTTTCTATCTGGCATCCTACTAGCCTTCCTTGCAAAAAGCTCATCTTGAGGCAAACAAGATTATCTCCCTGCCATTTTCTGTTTCTGGAAATGATTAATCTATTTACAAGAAGTTTGACTAAGAATAGCTTGGACATTTTGTTCTTTTAAAGGCACGTGCTCTTATGCATCTCCCATTCATTTCAGTGGGGTATCCACAAGAATATATCAGAAAGAAGTCCTCTAGAAAATATAACACATGGGTGGCCCACCGGTGGCCCATTTAACCTTTTATTTTATTTATAACCAAACTAATTGATTAAATGGCATTATATTGTGCGTTATCTTCTTGTTAAAACATATTTAGCACTCTTGGAGTGAAACAATTTGGTGATGGTGTCACAGTCAAAGCTCATCAGCACTGTCTCTTGCTTCTCTTTTTCTTGCATTTTTTGGGGTGGACATAGGCTTTTTTGGGGTGGACATAGGCATTTTTGGGGGTGGACATAGTAACTGCCCAGAGACCCTTGGGTAGTGTGGGTGGCATATAATTTAAATAAATAAATAAATAACTGCCAGAAATAATTCTGATGGTGGTCTGTTACCACCCCAAGCCATAACCCTTTTCGTTTTCCCATTTGTTGTATTTTTTCACAGAGATCTGGAAACACACTATTACTGGCAAAGGCATGGATGACGGTTGTCCTGAAGTACCTCCAAAAGGTGGGCCAGACCCTGATCTACATGCCCTTATTTGGGAATGGACTCAGTCAGGGGGCCAGTGCACATCTTTGTTCTCCAGCCACTCTGCCTATGGAATTCTGGGAGCTACATTCCAGAAGCCCAAATTTGTTCACATCTATACCTCACATACACTGCATCAGGGGAGCACAGGGCTTGCCTCACTAGTCACATTCCCTGCCACACTCCCTCCTAGACACATCTCTTTAGTTTTCATTCATTGGTTGCACATCAAGAGAGGAGAAGCCTTCTGAATGCACATTGGCTTCCTGGGATCTCAGGGAGGTTTCGTCAGTGTTCCAGACCACAGGTTTCCACTCTGCAGGCATGCTTTAGTGCACAGATGAGAGGAAGCTGGGGCCAACAAGAGAGGCTATGGCATCAGAGTGGCTAACAGATAGAACCCCACCCTCTCATTCATGCAGTTATGAGAGTGAGAGAGAAAAATTCTAAAGGGGCTATAGTTGGCTGGTAAATTCTATAGTCCAAGAATTTAACTTTTGAAAGCATCATCAAAAATTATGTAGCCAGGGGTGCAGAATCAAAAGAATGTGCAGTCATAGGACAAAGAGGGTGACTACATCCATCACCTATTATTTTCTAGTACATATTTAGCACCAGCTTTTGGATTTCACTGGTTGGAAAGACCATGTTTGTGGCATGTATTTTCATATTTTGTTCTTCAACCAGCTACATACAAACATAATCTTTTCCTGGATTAAGGCATTGGGACATTTAAAAACCACCCAAATAGCTGGGTTTTGGAGTGAAAACCACAGTAAGAGAACAACTTATTGAATTACCCTGTATTTCTTTGGAGGGGGGAAACGCATGCTCTCTTCCCCCACCCTCCTCCTACTTCTCTTTCCATGTTTCTCTTTATCTCTTCCTTGGTACTCAGGTTTCCAGCAGATCAGATAAGTGAATCAGTCACTAGCACATCAACAAATGAGTGTGATTGTGTACTTTTCATATTTGTCAACCTTAGCCAACATTCAGCTAAAAAACAAATGGTGAAGAATGTTGTATTCATGCTTTAATATCAGCTGCAGTCGAACATCTGGTTCTTAAAAAATGGATCACTCCAAGTTATGAAGCTTTAGTTATGATTCCATACTATCCCTTTTCAAACAAAACAAATTCCACTCAGAGAGAATAAAAAATTGACTGCAAGAGTTAATCAACGGATGTTTTAACTTCTGTGTTCTTGACAACCTGTTTGTTTTCCATCCTGGCATTTAGTTATATCTTGCCAAGGAAAGAAATTTGTTTTAATTGTAATGTAATTTGAAATTTCTGTTCTAATGCAATCTGAAGTTTCTCTTTGTAGCTGCCTATGACGGTCTAGAAACATAAACCTCCTTTAGGTCAGAATCTAAGCAATACACAACTTATAAAAGAGATCAGGGCCACTTGAAACATATATATGGATCTAAAGAACCTCAGCTTCCAAAATGTTAATTGCATCTCTGCATGGAATTTTTCTTTTAAATCAATTTCATAATTAATTGTACAATTTTTAATTCTACTGACTTTCTGCATATCTGAAAAACATTTACACCTCAAGTCTATAAAAGTCTATTTAGACATCCGGTCCCAGAAATAAATTTGTCTAGAATCATAGTCTTAGGACCAAAATTGCTCAAGCTAGCTATTCAGTGTCTTTCCTTCTCTTTCTCTCTCCATAATAGCTAAGACCTACATCCAGTTTTGAGTTCCATCAGTAATAGACCCATTTAATGGATCAGACTTACATGCATGTTGATGTACCAAAGTCCCAATGACTGAATGGGCAAAATTCTATTTACTTTTTACTGTGTTCAGAAGAGAAATCACAGAAGCCACCACAGCCAATAGAGAAAGTGCTCTTTACATTCCTGGTCATGGCCTAATCATGTGTGTGACACCTCGTCAATTAGCCACACTGCAGGAGCTTTACTGATTTTCTTCATGCACTGAAAAGTAATAGGATTCTAGCCAATGGATCTACTCTAATTGCAACTAATAGCTGGATTTAGACTCCTAGCAGCCTTGCTGTAAGAAGAACTAATTTTTGCTATAGAGTATCACTAGGGGGAGGATTTCTATGACATTTCATATTTTCTCAGCAACTTACATTTGAACCTATAAGCAAGTTCAAACATGTTTATGAATAATCTGGCCTTTCTCACCAGATTACTCATTATCACCAATACCATTTTCTAGTTTTTAAAATGGGGATTGTATATTCAAATGCTGGAAAATGTGATTACTAAATAGTCTAACAAAGTCGTGTTTCTCAGACTTTGGAAATCTCTTCCACAGGAGACCAGGCTGCCCCCATCTTTGCTGTCCTTCCACAAGCAGACAAAGACCTTTCTCTTCAGGCAAGCTTCCCCTTAGTGATTGGCTGCCTGAGTGGATTTTTAAATGGATGGTTGTAACTTACTGCTTTGAATGTGGATTTGGTGTTGCTTTTCTTTACTTCTTTTTTTAAGTATTTGCATACTTACTGTTCTTAGCTTTCACTATTCCCTTTTGATGATTTAAGCTGCCTTGGGCCCCTTTTGAGGAGAAAGGCAGGGTACAAATGTTTTAAATAAATAAATAAATTTCAAAAAAGAAAATACGGGTAATTGTTACAAAATTGTATGGCAACGTTAAGGCAGACTGGAAATGGCATTGCTGCTATATAGAAGAGCTGCCCTCTTCTTCAAACTAATTTTTCTCATGTAACTGAAAAGATCACAACATCTAATGCTGACTTACCAAGCTCCTGGTGATTCAGTGAGTCTACCCTAAATTGTGTTGGATTTAAGCCTACATTTGTTTAGTTCCATGCAAGCAGAAAACTAACATAGCAGGAGCAAGCTGAACTAGAACCTTGCTCTCTCCTATATTTCTTGGGTTTTACTTAACAGGCTTTTTTTTTTTAGTGAAGGGAGCATCCCAAAACTAGCTTTCCTCAGCTGTAGAGAGTGAAGCAGTAGAAACTACTTCATTATTTCAGGATTCTGTTCAGGAGCCTGATTAATCCTGGATCAATATATTTTTAAAGGTGTAAATTCACTGGGATTATTTTATTGTTCCCCGTGGAAGCTTATTCTCCAATAAATAAGTTAGTCCCCAGTAGCACTTTCAGTTGTGTTGATACAGATTCAGGAATTTGAATACAAGCCAATAAAATTTTTCCAGAAGCAGAAATAGTCCTGGAATAAATCAACAGAGTTAAAATCATTTTATATGCCCATTTTGTTACAAGGAGAGGGGTTTGGGGTTGCTATTTTAACCCATCTGCTATTAAACTAATTACTAAGTTTGGACCTCCCAGAGACCACTGAAATCTGATTATCTTCAATGTATCTTCTCAAAATACAAAATACCTTTAACAAGGCCAGTACAATGTGGATGTAATTGGATGCAATAGGCACTTCCAAAGAGCTGTTTACTTCCTGTAACACTAGCATAACTACTAATGAATGAATGACTCTTGGGAAACCCACTTTGCAACTGAATATCCTAAAATTCTTATCAGATCCACAATGATTTCTGTCCAAAAAAAGGAGGTGGGGGAGGAAGAGAGAAGAAGGGAAATAATAATGCAGAACTAGAGAAATAATTTAGGCATTTTGCTCATAAGCATCTTGTCCCGTCTTTCCAAAGCTTTCTTAAGCATAGCAGGCAAAGTAATCACAGGGAGTTTAAAGGGAAGATTGTATGTGTTGCAGGATGTGACATTTCTGATACTCTGCAGAGCTCTGTATCTTGTGTACAGGGCTGACAGGAGGGATTAATTCAACCAATGGCAATAAACAATACTTGAAGTGGGGTTGAGGCCTAACACCTGGATGTTATATTGCCATCAAACAAAGAGATTCTGACATACTATGAAGATAGATAGATAGATAGATAGATAGATAGATAGATAGATAGATAGATAGATAGATAGATAGATAGATAGATAGATAGATAGATAGATAGATAGATAGATAGATAGATAGATAGATAGATAGATAGATAGGGTATTCTGGGAGTTGTATTCCAAAAAACTAACTTTCTCTATCTCTTTTTTCTGCTTCTTTTACAAAAGGTAAAATTTGGTTCTTGAGAAGCATTTTCAGAAAGAATATCAGGCGAAAGAAGACTCACTGTGTTACTAGTGAAAAGACACTGTGTAACTATTCTATCAAAACTCTGTTTTGAAGAACTGAGGTGTGATATGCAATCCACAGCTGCCTCAGCTGTAACTTTAAAACAACAGCTCAAATGCAGCCTGCATCTTTCCTGACTTACACGTAAGAAAGACGTGCCTCGCCAAATCCATCTTGCTAAGAACTTTTGGACTTTAAATTCTTCACCATGGTACAGGCCTGATGAAGTGGTCTTGATCCACAAACACTCACAGATTGTATAATAATTTTTTTTAGTAGTCTATAAAGGTGTCACCTATTATTGAATTTGTATTTTGTAATGATCACACAGCTCCCTTTTATTTCAATGGTATTCCATCTTTTTTTTAAATAAGCTATCCATGGTAAAAAAGAAGAAGAAGAAGAAGTGGTGGAAGAAGCAGAAAGCAAAAAAGCCTGGATTAATATTATGAATGGAGGGCATCATCATTAAGAGCACTCATAAAATTATAGGGCAACACACCAGTTAAAAACATCATCTGGAACTAAACTTAGAAGCAGACTTCCATTGAAAAAAAATTAAGGTGGGGTAGGAGGAAGGAAGAGTTTGGCTTCTGCAATAAAATGTTTGGCACAGGGCTCAAAGAGTCATATCAGTAATTCCATGTACCAAGACTATAAGGCTGGGCTTCTGTTTCATGAAAGCAATACCCAGTACCATTTTTAGCAAGCCATTTTTGTGGCCATAGTGATGTCTAGTTTACAATGTGGATTGGGACAAAGTTTACTAGGTTTGAACCTAGTAAAATTGATTTAGATTTTAATATTCCTCCTTAAAGAAGGGTAGTTGAATTTAATCCCAGCTTTCTCCATGTGAGACAGTTATCTATGCATAGAAAAAGAGACACAGACTTTCTCTTTGATATATGTAATGTTTCTGAGTTACACAAAATTCTTCATCAACCGACTATGAGTTGGTTTATAGATTAGAAAAATCATGTCATGCTAGCCCATTAATGGATGTATTTCTTCAAAACACAGACAGATCTTCCATGACAAAAACTATATGTATACTCCTGCTCCTGTGAGTTTTTTTTTAACGTATCGGCATGTTTTGATATGAGGTGGTGTTAAGGCATCTGTATTCTGAAGTGATATGGTCGTGGGAAACCTGTAAAATAATGGGTTTCCTAAATGTGATGGCTGCACTGCCACACAGTTTGCCCATTGCTAGACCAGTTAGTCCTTCAAAAATGTGTAGCATCTCTATTCTACATTTCTGTGTAAGGACTTCAGTTGTGAATGAAATGAAATACTTGCACATACCGTGTAGGAAGGCCAGTTGGTGTGGGGGAGAATGGAAAACTAGCTGAATAATAGGGTCACCTTTTGACAATCAGTAAGGTTCACCTGTAGAGCTAGTCAGCTGGGTGGCATATTGCAGTAAATGTAGAGTAGAAATATAATAAAATGCTATCTGGAGTATGAATAGCTTGCCAAAAGGGGGCCCAAGAGCCTGGAAAGGGAGGAAATGGAACTGGGGATGGGATAAGTACAGGGATGTAGTGGAGCCAGGATTCTCAGGGTTGAAGCCCCGAGACTATCTGATTTTCCACTATGCTACCTCCCCAGGCTTCCTTGTTTCCTTTGAGCTGAGCTGCAATCTATGCAGTGGCTAGGACAGAAATTGATATTGACCATTAAAAGGCTTTGATATTGTCTTTTAATGATGTAAGTTGCCTCTTTATACTCAATGTTCTCATCTTTAAATATTTTCTTTTAATGATGTCAACCACTGTTGTATACTCGTTGTTTTCAACCGTAAATATTGCCTTTCAATGTTGTAAGCCACCTTGGGTCCTTTTCATGAAGAAAGGTGAGGTAAAAATATTTTAAATAAATAAATAAATACATATTCCCAGGAGCAGTACCTGGTTGCAAGCAATCCTTGCTGTAATAACAAGGGGTTTTGAGGATGGTTTGGTCTTGAACAGGCAATTAAGAGTTACTGACTTTACAAAAGACCTGATTTGCTGATATGGACTGACTTAGCTACCTGTATTTTTGGGCTCTCTGTACTAGGACAGAGAACTCTGTATGCCACCTTGATCATTGGATGGAAAAATGAAAAAAAATCACTGAATGCACCAGATCCACCCCATGTGGGCAACTGGAGGGTGAGGAAAGAATTCAACAAGTTGCGTACTGATTTAGCTTTAGGTGTGTGCTACTAGTGTGTGAATTTCCACACGCCCTCATCCTCATGGTAGCTGCCCAGTATTTGCAAAATACTACACAGAGGTTGGGACGATCTTGCTGAAGGGGACAGGCTATAGTATGGATGGAGGGAGTCAAGCAGTAATACACCTTTAAAGTACTGTTACATCTTGGAGAGAAACACACTGCTAAGTCAACATTGGAGGTTGGCAATGGGACAAAGAGGCAGAAGGAAGTAGGGAGCTTTGGCAGGACCTCATACACAGATAGTGCTGAAGATTACCTTTCATTACAAATAGCTGTAAACAGCTGGCAATAAATAAATTACATTTTATGACAGACTCTGGAACCTCAGTGAAACAGAAGAACAATGCAACTCATTCATGTTAGAAAGACATTGGCCACCAGGCAGCAGTGACTAAGTGATTTGGATGCCCTGCTGAGTCAGCTGTCTAGGTGCTCACGCTGCATGGGCAACTCAAAGAAAACCCTGGAGAAAAATTACTGGAAGTCAGAATCAACGCAATGGCATGTGACTATTAATAAAAACAGTATATCAAGGTTCAGCTTAATTAACTTTCTATTGTATATGCTGCTAGTCTGTATTGCATACACTAACATGTACAAAACAACTTTCCTTGATCTTCCTTATATCTGGGAATCCTGATCAACTAGGTATATGCATGTAGGGCTTTTATCCGTTTTCAGTCACATGGCTGCCGGGAAGGACAGCAGTTATGACTTGGATAGTCCTCTCTTCTCCCAGTTAAGGAATATCTTCGTGGGGAGAAGAGTTCTGCTGTTTATTTTTTTCTGAATAATCTTGGCTTTGCAGGCTGTCCATCTTTCTTGTGAGATCAGTCATGTCATGGAACAAAGCTTTTTCCATAATAGCTGCCACACTGCAGAAGTCTCTTCCTCAAGAAACCTACCACAGTCTGGCTGGAAGGCCCTCAGGATAAATTAACAAATGTTAGGTATATAATATAATGAGTACACTGTATTGGACAGTGGGGTTTGGAGCTTGTCCATCACTTTTTTCAAAAAAAAAAAAAAAGTATTTTGAGGCTGTTGGTTTTTTCCATTGTACTAGCTAAGCTACGCAACTTTAATGTTGACAATGAAGAAACCGAAATTGTTACAGAGTTTATATACTTCGGCTCAATCATTAATCCAAATAGAGACTGCGGCCAAGAAATCAAAAGAAGACTGAGACACGGAAGAGCAGCAATGAAGGAATTAGAAAAGATCATTAAGTATAAGGATGTGCTACTGGAGACCATGGCCATGATCATCTGCACTACTACTGTGTTTCCCCGAAAATAAGACAGGGTCTTATATTAATTTTTGCTCCAAAAAAACGCATTAGGGCTTATTTTCAGGGGATGTTTTATTTTATAGTCATGTCATCTTCTGGTTGCTGCACAATGGTGGAGGGCGGGGTTTCACTTAACTAGGGCTTATTTTGGGGGTAGGGCTTATATTATGAGCATCCTGAAAAATCATACTAGGGCTTATTTTTCAGGTTAGGTCTTATTTTCGGGGAAACAGGGTATATTCCTAATCACTATGTATGGGTGTGAAAGCTGGACAGTGAAGAAAGCTGACAGGAAAAAAAATAATTTGTTTGAAATGTGGTGCTGGATGAGAGCTTTGCGGACTGCCAGTAGGATGAACAATTGGTTCCTGGAGCAAATAAAGCATGAACTTGCTCTGGGAACAAAAATGAAAAAACTGAGGCTGTCCTACTTTGGGCATATCATCACAAGGCAAGATTCTCTGGAAAAGGCAATGATGCTGGGGAAAATTAAAGGCAGCAGGAAAAGAGGAAAACCAAAAATGAGATGGATTGACCCCCTAAAGGAAGCCATGGCCTTGAGTTTAGAGAAGCTGAGCAGGGCTGTTGAGGACAAGACATTTTAATGTCACTCATTCATAGGGTCATTGTAATTCAAAGACAACTTGATTGCACATAACAACAAAAAAATGCTTCAGTTCATATGGCCTCTCTTGCATGCACACATTCACTGTGTGTGTTTAAGAAATGCAGAAAACATAAACATTCATTTTTTAAAATTGACTTGATTTTTATGCAGATTTATGAAAGCTGTCTGATAGAACTTTTAGAAATTGTAGAAAGCTTTCCCCATCTTGCAGCACAGAAGTGATGAAATTATTTCATAAACAGAGTAAATAATACAGACAGACAAACATCACACAACTTGTGCTGTGTAACTTGAGATGAGTGTTTGCATCTGGGGTAGCAATACAGTATTTTCAAGTCTCTGCTGTAGATTAAATAGGTTTGGCTAAAATGAAAATCACATGGACTTAATTTTGCAGCAAACCCCAGTAGAAAGAAAGCTACATATATGTCTTTCTACCTGTCTTAACATTTTATCTACATATTAAGTTGTTTTGTATAATAAAGATAAAATTTGCATTTTAGACTGACTATCTATCTATCTATCTATCTATCTATCTATCTATCTATCTATCTATCTATCTATCTATCTATCTATCTATCTATCTATCTATCTATCTATCTATCTATCTATCACCCAAGAGGATTTTACAGGAAACATTAGCAGAAGTTCTTCTCTTACATGCACTCTCTGGCATTCATCCTAAACCATAAAAGAGGAAAAATTCCTCAGTTCTTCCTTTGTTCCTATCTCCCCTTTGTATTTGCCAGACCAGCCAATCTCCTGTGACTCACCCCACCCCCCAATATACATCATCATTCAGCAAGACTGAAGAAAAGCAGTGGCAGTAACAATCATGGTATCATCAACTGGGAAAATAGAAGGGTGTTGTTTCCTTTTCTTTCATGCCCTTTGTATATCTCCAAGGCAAGAAAAATATACTGAGCTTGGGGTACGACAAATGCATTTCCTTGGCGATGAGCTCCAGTTTCCTTCACTGTGTCAAAGCCACTGAGCGACTAAAAGAACACAGCCTGCTGAGATGCATGCAGCCAGCTCACCATGGATTAGACAAGCACCTCAGAAATGCATGTTCAACACATGCTCCTCACACTTGCAGGGTTTTTAAAGGCTAATTTTCATTGAACTCCTCTGAAAAACATGTGAACGGTCAAGCTGTGATTCTCATCCAGAGCTGAGCAGTGTAGCTTGAAAGAGGCTGGAATGGAATTTGAGAGATACAGGTTTGAGTTCCCACAGAGCCATGAAATTCACCTTGGGCCAGTCACTCTTTCCCAGCCTGGAAGTGCTGAGACATTTGTTGTGAAATTTAACAGTACCTTCCACCAAATCTGAGGGTAACAGCTAAGTATAGGGGATGTTGAGCAGATTGCATGGTACAGAATGATCATCCCATTGCTACTCCCTGCTTCCAGGGCCAGCCCTACTGTTAGGCAGAGTGATGCAACTGCCTCAGGTGGCAGATCCTGGGGCAGCAGTGGCAGGACCCCAGCCAGACTTGCCCAACCCTTGGAGGGCATTGTGTGTGCCACATAGCTACTCCCGTGGCCCCCAAATTGCTCTGTTGTTCACAGTAGTGGAAGGCCTTATCCCATTGCCATTGTTGTACTAAGATTTAGTCACCAGTTCAGTCAGCTTCTGTAGATGGAATGGTGGTGTGTGTGCCATTGTGTTCTTTGCCTCAGGCTACAACATATTTTGGTATCCCCCAGATTCTAAGGTTAATCCCTCACCCTCCTTTATAATATGACCAGCCTTGGTGAACAGAATCCTCACTGCACCACAAACTCTTTGGGTGATCTCAACCTTTTTTTTTTTTTACCACAACCATAAACACAATATGAAATAAATATAGGCCAAATCAGGATTGTGTAAATTGCATAATTGTATGCAAAGAATTGTTTCCAGTCCATGGTCCCCTTCAAATGTCCCAGGGGCCTCCAGGGGGCCATATGGCCCCCACTGAGAATGGCTGGTCTAGAGCAAGTGTTGAGTCACTTTTTTCCCCAGCCTATTCCAACTTCCTCTGATAGAATAGCTGTGAGGCTATAATGGGATATGAGAGAAAGCAACTGTGTCTGCTCCTTGGAAGAAGGATGGGATAAATACCTGTTCTTTACATAAAGTGAATGCAAAAAACATCAACATGTGTTTGCAAGGATTCAGTCATCAAGGTGGTATGTTTATTCAACCTGTAAAAAAGGTGAGGCACCAGCACCACCCACTCTGTTGTCACTTGGCTGACATGGAGAAATTGAGGTCCTGGCTTACATGAAGAGTCTTCACAAGTATAAGAATGTCCTCTCTTCAGGCTGGTGCTTTCACATGAGCAAAGCTATGATGGAGGAAGCCATCTCTAGTGCATCCAACTCCTTGTGTATTTAATGACCACCATCCAGATTTAAATGCTGCTGTTTTCCTGAATTTGACTACATAGCACACTTCCAGTGGGGATGGGTTTAATTAATTCATGGGCCGATCAGGTGAAAAATAATGGGAAGGGGAAGAAAGATCATACACTACAAATTAAGGAAAAAGGCATCTTTATTATTTCTGGTTCCCAAACTGAGTATATAGGCCTGTCTGTCTGTCACACAAAATCCTGGTTTTATCCCTGTGTAGTATTTCTACCGTGTTGTCCCACAGGATGGTCCATTCTATTTCTCATCTATCTTTACTTCTGATCAATAAACAGTCAAAATTCCTCCTACCTAGGTATGGGTCTATCTCTGGCTGTTCTCTGAGTTTTCCTGCGTGGATCCCAGCTTCTTGTGCATGGTTTAGTCTACCTGAAGATCTATGCTTGAAGAACTGAATCTGCTGTATTAGTGTAAGGAGTGATACAATACACTGAGTTCTCCTAAATGTAAAATCTGGAAAAACTACTGAGAGGCAGATTAAAATTATGTCATGTGCTACAGACTGGCCTTACATACATTACATTCTCAGAGCCTAGTTGAGTACAAGTCAAATGTGCATAGGTTCTTTCTGGTTTTGTTCTGAAAAATCCAGAGTTTCACCCTGTGCATTCACTGTCCAAATTTGTGGTGTCTACGGCTAAGCACAAGTTAGAAATACTTTAATAAATGAATGAATAAATTATCCACAGTGAAATATTAAAGGCATATCTTAGTACTAAGGCTTAACTGATTTGCAGATCCACACAGTGACTCCAGTAGATTATGTTCAACAAAGATTTTAGCTCCAAGACTTTGATTACATTGATTGTTGTTCTTAAGCTAACTAGTAAATTATTTAGCCTTATCTGTTGTTTCAATCCTACATCCATTTACATGGGACTGGAAATAAACTCAGTGGGACTTACTTCTGAGTAGACAACTCTAAGGTTGCACTCATAACACAATATTTAAAATCTATGCAGTCAGCATTCAGCTTTAATCAGTTCTAAAACAGTCCCATTGCTGACAAGCGGAAAAAGACCTCCAGCGAGTGGAAATTGCTAGAAGCAAACGATTCTATGATATTGGGGGGGGGGGGGTTTGTAGAGGCTTCATGCTTGTCTTTTCAAACATCCCCCCCTCCACTGCACCCCGCTGCAGCAAAGAGGAACTGCTCAAACAATAGCATGGATCTAGCGCATTGGCTAAGCTGAATCCCTTGAACTCTAACTTTTTTTGCAGAACAAAAGGCTTCCAAGAATCATCCATGCAGCAGATGCTTACTTATCCCAAGTGTCAGAATGCCAATTAGATATTGAACATGTCAGGCAGAAGGTGGAGCTTCCAAAACAAATGAATGATGAAAAGGAACAAGGCCCCCCAGTTTAGTCCCCAGGCCTGCTGTTCTTTTGTAAAATGATTTGTGGCAAATTTGTTTTGTCACTAAAGCATCATTTCCCCCTGATCTTTTAAGCGATGTTTATAATCATATCCCCCTACACACACGCACACAGAGAGAGATAGAGATAAAAAGCATCACTTTTTTAAATGTAAAAAGGCACAGTTGTGTGTGTGTGTGTGTGTGTGTGTGTGTGTGTGTGTGTGTGTGTGCATTATAAATAATAAATCACAGCTTACTATCAAAAGGGCAGGAGCCATGAAACTCAAGAAAACTTTTACCATCCTGATAGGAAATCCTCTCTAATCCCCTCTCTAGAATTGCTTGTATGTAGATCACATATTCCAATGAATGTCTTTCTGTATCTTGCACCTTAAAAAACAACACCCATTTGACCCCCCCCCTTTGTTTTGGCTAAATGAAAACAATAAGGAACTGTATATATTCCTCTTTATTTCTCTTCCTTCCTTGTGATACTTACGGTCTTCCCCCTCCCCCGCCCATGAAGAATCCTCCTCACATCTCTTTGGGTAAATGGCACAACTTAAATGGCCTCGCATGTAATTATAACCATAAGTGAAATGGTAAACAAATGGATTTTTGCACTGTTAGGAGGGCAGGAAGGACATGAGGAGAGAATCATTCCTTACTGTGATCTCAGGGAGGATAGAAGTTCCGCTGAAAGCAGATTTGGCAGACCTCTAAATTAAAAGTGAAATATATTTAATACCTCCAAAAGTCTAGCAAAAAGGGGTTAAAAGAGAGCATCCAAGTTCGAGGGGGGGGGGAAGCTCCTTCCCCCCCCCCCATTCATCCTCACTGACTTGCATTTTTCAATAGGCAGTGACCTCCATAAATCTGGTTAGAAATTAACATAATGTGGTGGGCTTTTTAATATAGTGCTTTGTAGATGACATTTGGATTTAATTGGTTTTCATGCTGTCTGCCAAATACTTTGGATGTTGTTCATTTATTTATTTAGTCCGTGCCTTTTCAAGTAATTATACTTGAGGCACGTGACTGTGTGTTTGTGTGCGTGTCTGTGTGTGCACGCGCGCACACATGTGCACATGTGTCAAGTGAGACGAATACTTGAAAGTATACAACAAACAACAAGGGAACGAAACTGAGCTTGCTGTGCCTCAAGTTAGCCTGCGCTGTGGCAAAATTGCTTAGTTCCCTTTTGACCTTTGGAGGTCAGGCTGGACTAGTTATGTTATCTCTTAATGCTCTACTTTTCCCTGCCTGGTATCAATTAAGGGTTTAAGATAGAGCTGAACCTAATTTGGGAACAAACCAAAAAAATTTAAACCTTTAAGAAATTATATTCTAGCATTTATTTGCTTGCAAATTTTGCCTCAGTCTTCCCCGTTACGGATTCCACGAGCACTGGAGTTTTTGAGGCAGGTGAGGAGCAAGACAGAAACATTTGAACACAGCAGGTGGAAGCCTAACTTTAGCATTCATCAAAAACAAAGTTTTAATTGTAATGTTTTATTATATCCATAAAAGAGAAGTTACAAGCAGCCCTAGGTATTGTTTAAACAGAAAGTAAATAAGCTGGCACTTTATGCAGAAATTTACCACTCTAAAGTGCTATAAATAAAGTTCATTTTAAAAATAAAACTATTTTGACTGTAATTTTTTTCTTGACTTCAATAGTTATAAAATACCATTGTAATTAGGCACACTTAATTCCCACTGTGTTTATAATGCTGTGCTAATGATAGTGATGGTATAGATTTCTAGTCTGAAGCAACAATTATGTTCTTCATTTATTTATTTTAATTTAAATATTTTTACCCTGCCTTTCTCCTTAAAAGGCTTGTCCGAGGAGAAAGACCTTTGTCTTCTTGAGGAAGGATAGCAAAAATGGGGCTTAGTATACTTCATACCTATGTGAATAATCTTTTCATCATACTTATTTCTTCCTGAATTTGGGAAGCTACTTTTAAAAATAATTAGTTAAAGACCAAGCCTTCACTAGGTAGTTACCAACACAGTTTTCTAAACGTGACACTTTGCTTTCATAGTCTTCAATAATGCCTAGAATGGTTCTAAACACACTCACCTTCTGCCTACCTCATCATCACCTCAACATTCACAGTAGGGCACAAAGCAGTAGCACAAAGTAGCACATGAGCAACAGCCTTAATCACGTGATGTTCCTGGTATAGGAAATATCTACCCAAGGGTATTCCAGTGCAAAAAAAATGCAAAAAAAGTCATTTTTCCTTTCTTTGGATATTGCTGCTCCAGCATTTATTAAGGCCACACATATAGCTATAAAAGTAATTAAAAGGTTACTATTACAGCATTAGTGGAATAAAATTATCAATGCTTACATTATAAACATAATGCATTGTGGTTGTACCTTAGTTATTAAGAAAAGGAATTAATTATAAATATCTATTATTAACTAGGCGCTAGTTGTTTTTTTATAAATATCTATTATTAACTAGGCGCTAGTTGTTGTTTCTTATAAATATTATTAACTAGGCGCTAGTTGTTTCTTCTTCTTCGTAATAGTTACTTCCAAGATCTGTTCTGTACCTTCTGAAAGTCCTGGTATACCTCCTGAAAAAAACACTGAGTTCTTAAACAGCCAGCTTTGACGGACGGACAGACAGACAAACAAACAAACAAACAGAAGTCCTGCTATTCATCTCCAGGAAATGGCCTAAGAAGGGTGGGTCTCAGACTTACCTAGGTCCCTGTTGTTGGCAGTGCAGCAGCCCATTGGTCTAATGGTGGCAATCCAGCCAGCCCCCTCTTTGGTCATGGTGGCTCCATGTTGGAGCCGGGGAGGGTGCTGGGACATGCCAGGAGGCTGATGCAGTGCAGGCAAAGTGTGTGTTTGTGTGTGTGTGAATGAATCAACTGTCTATGCTTTGTAGTTACATTCAGGGTGACAGAGTTATACATGGATTTTGAACTACACAGGGGTGTGGCACCCCTAATTCCAGCATTGTTGCGGGGAGAAACAAAGATTGTTCTCAGCCTCAATAGATTATCTGACACCACATTCTCAGATCCTCCAGATTGGGACTGCAAACTGGGTGATTTCTGGTGGCCACTTATGCATATTACCCAAAAATCAGAAACACATCACCAAAGAGAAGTGGGGACAGATTTGCACCTGCCAATGCAAATTTAGGAATTATGCAAATACAGAAATGTTATGTTAGCCCCAGCTAAAGTAGACCCAACTGAATCAATAGGAAGTTGGTAAATCAACATGTATGTAAGTTCCATTTATTTAATTGGTCTACTCTCCATTGGATCAACAATTGGGTTGGGTGGGTGGAAAGCTCAGTAAACTGGGAGTATGTATCTTAATAATGAGCAATCAATGGGTCTTCCTTTTGGACTATAATCTGATACCTACTTACATGGTAGGAAATCCCCTTGAACTCAACAAACTCTGCTTATTCCTAAGTATACATGCATCAACTGGAGCTGTTAGAAATTATATCAAGCCACATGCATTGCCACATCTTATTTGTTATGCTTTTACTTTGTGTAATGATGCAGCTGCCATTGCAATCCCAGCGACTGAGGCTACCATAAACTCACAGATTGTGTCCTTGATGACGTTACAGAACGTAAATGAGCAAAAAAAGACAGGAAAGTCATTTCCCAAGTTATTTCCTGTCTTCCTGCTCATTGCATTCCAGTGTATAAACCTTTAATTCATTTCAGAAAGCAAAGGTCGTGACAAAAAGGTTGGGGGGTTGAGGGTAACTATGTCTTTTTGTCAAGCAAGGGGATAAGGAGCAGGTTTTGCAAAAATGTTACTAAAGCCAGGTGTTCCTCCTCCTACAGTGCATTAGAAAGAGTTATCTTTAACATTTTTTAAAACATTCTTCCCATCCCAAAATACTTTGCAAACCCCTTAAGTCTCAGTTCTGAAATTAATGCTGGATAACAAGGCAATAAAATTTGCATATCTGCATTAGCAGAGGCCATCAGTTTTGTCTTGCATTACTAGGGAAATCTGGAATTGAATTGACCTCTAGACTCTTAGTTCCATAGTAGCTTGATTCTTAAATGTCTAATTGGACAGTCTGCTTGTTTGTTGAATTTACATGAATGAATATGACCCTGGAGATTGAAAAGACAACTTTATGTGAAGGACACAGCCCTGTCTGGATATAAATACAAATTTTCTGTTTAACTTAGAAATACCTTCATTCACCTTTTCATAGTTGATGACTTGAAAATTTAGACACCTGGAGCTGGATGTTTGTTTCCAAAAAGCTGAATTGAAGAAACTAGGTTTGAGCAATATATCATTGTGTTTTTTTTCTAATTAGAGTAGATTCACTCATTAAAATTGTCTCACATTCAGGTAGTAATTCAAGTTGAGACTAGCAATACAATATTATGTTTATACGCTGTCAAGTCATAATTGACTTATAGCATCCCTAAAAGGGCTTTCAAAGTACAGTATATGAGACATTTAAGGAGTGGCTTTACCAGTTCCACATCCCAGTGAATTCCATGGCTGAGTGGAGATTTGAACCCAAACCTCCAGAGTTCTAGTCTGTCATTCTACTACACCACACTGAGTATCCCAGCAATATACCAGCCTTTATAAACAGCTTTCAGTACAGGAATAGAAATTGACTTTATACTGTGGTGCTATATTTTCCCAAGGTATCCTGGTATTTTGCCTTAGAACGATAAAGTTGATGCTCATTCCCATTTCCATGTACATCACTGTTTTTCTTTTTTTAAAAAATCATACAGTTGTCAATACATGGCAGCTTACTGTTGATTTCTCCATAGAGAAGTCTATCCAAAAAAAATTTCAGTTAAAGGTATAAAACACCTGTCTGTAGGGTTCAATGGCATGTCAATCATGCAGATGCAATAAATAAGCAGACTGCCCAATCAGGCATTTTAGAATCAAACTACTGCTTACTACCAAACTAGATGTTACAGGGAAATGTCTTCTCTCCTTCTTTAATCCTCATTAAAGGTAAAGGTTCCCCTTGACAATTTGTCCAGTCGTGTCTGACTCTAGGGCGTGGTGCTCATCCCCATTTTCAAGCTGTAGAGCGAGCGTTTGTCTGTAGACAGTTTCCGTGGTCATGTGGCCAGCGCGACACGGACCACTGTTACCTTCCCACCGTGGTGGTACCTACTTATCTACTCACATTTTTACATGCTTTCGAACTGCTAGGTTGGCAGGAGCTGGGACAAGCGACGGGAGCTCACTCCGTCGTGTGGATTCGAACTGCTGATCTTGCGACCTTGCAGCCCAGAGGCTTTGCAGTTTAACCCGCAGCGCCACCACGTCTCCTTAATCCTCATTAGTTGCATGTATATTCTGTTATTCCTCCATTACCTTTAAGGCAATGCAAGTGGTTTTTTCCCCCTCCACTTTTCCTTTAATGCTCTACATTAGGTCAGATTGAAAGGAGTCATCAGTGTGTTTCACTCCCCAGTAGGAGGACAACCTGGATCTCCTGGATCCTAGGCTCCAGGAATGTTCTGAGCACTACACCACATCACCACATTGGTCCGTATGTAACACTCTGCATTCCTCTTCTTTACAAAATGGTCTTTTCCTCCTCCATACACAGGCACACCACACATACAAGAAACAAGAAAACCTGCTACTTTGGACCACTCTTTGCAGAATGTCCCAGTCAGCATTGCTACTAAGGATTCTGTGAGTAGTAGTAGTAGTAGTAGTAGTAGTAGTAGTAGTAGTAGTAGTAATAATAATAATAATAATAATAATAATAATAATAATAATAATAATAATAATAATAATAATAATAATAATAATAATAATAATAATAATACCTCAGTGGTCCCCATCATCATTGGGGCTTTGGGAACAATATCAAGAAATTTCACACAGTATTATGAGCAGTTGCAGATTTCAGAAATAATATCATCAGAGCTAAAAAAACAAACCAAAAATATTAAACAGCATATATACTACATTGATGTTTAACAGATACTTAGTTTTTTTGTAGTAACTTGTATCCGTTATATAATACCAACCCATGATTTTATAATTTTCATTGACTGTACCTGGTGTTTTTTAATAATAATAATAATAATAATAATAATAATAATAATAATTCCCATCTCTTATTAGAGCCTGTGCCCCCATATGCCACATTATCTCCACTTGTTTTTAGAGTGCTCAAAGACTCTTAGTTACATTTTCTGCAAAAGAAACTCTCACGACCCCTTGAGTTGTTAAAACTCACTGAACTTTTAGAGCGACTCCATGACTCACAAATGCTACAAAGTGATGTTAAGAGGTGAACATAAAATTAAATCCTCCTTTCTCCCCATCCCACCCCACCGATCAAAACACCTCTGCTTTCCATTGGTCTTTCTTCTTGACAGTGAGTACTTCCAGTTACAAGGCCCTGACAGGAGGAGGGGTTAAAAGTTAGTTTTAGTGGAAAGGAAACTCTGGGAAATGGATTCAGCAACCCCTCCTTCCCAAAAGTCCTACTAAGTTTTATAATTCTCCCCAATTTGTTGGGATCCACAGGTGGCCCAATTTTGAAACCCATTCACTTAGTCTTGGTTGTAGGCTCTGAATGTTTGTAGGCTGGCATTGGTTCTGGAACAGTCTCACAAATTAACTCTGAATGGCACATAAAACAATGTTGAGGTATGGTACTGTCAGTTCAGATGGCTGGATTACTGAGTGGTTTAATATCTGGCTACAGAGCCTGAGGTTAGGAGTTCAATTCCCCACTGTGCCTCCTGCAAAGTAGAGCCAGCCTGTGTGGCCTTGGGCAAGCTGCACAGTCCCAGAATGCTCACAGAAAAAGAAAATAGTAAACCACTTCTGTGTATTCTCTACCTGGAAAACCGTGAAAAGGTCACCATAAGTCAGAAATTACTTGATGGCACATGATAATTATATTGTCAGTCCACAAAATAAGGGCAATAGTACCTTCCTACTTCCATTCCTAGAGAGTGCTTTTCATGCATTCTGCATTTGATCCCAAAATTAGTATATTGCCACCAGGCTGCTAGCAACCAATAGCCTTAGAACACAATCCTAACTGGCCAAGATGGCCAAGTGTCAAGTGAGCTGACACTAGACCATCTAAAGCTGTAGTGAATCCAAACTCATCCCAGCCTATGGTTGTTGGAAGGTCTACCTTCATCCTGGCCTAACATTCTCATTGTTTCCCTGGGATAGAGGAGGTTTGGATCTGAGGTATCTCAGCTCCTTGCTATTTCTCCACCCAATTGTTGCATGTTTTGTTAGCCAACTGTAGCCAGCAAAGATTATTCTGTCAGTGGATCTCTGAGATCATTTAGCAGAAAACAGATGAGGCTTCTTTCTTACCTTTATTCCCCTGCAACTTTTCACAGTGTAGAGTCCAGACTGCATGGTTAGCTATCCAAGAATTTGTTCTGGAGTTTCCCACCTTTTGCCCTCATACATATCTGTACACAACCATGAAGTAATTAAAGGTAATGGAAACATGGGTCTACAAAGTCTGTTTGCATGCTGAACCCTGACAGGCATGCCCTCCTAAAAAGTGACTGTGTGCTAAGTGCCTATTCTTTCAAACTATAAAATGGTGCCATGCCAAAACCATCAAAATATATCTCTTTGTTTTAGAATAAAATGGTTGCGGGAGAGGGTCACCTTAAAACCTATAATATTCCTCCTAGGAAAAATTATATTTAACAATATATCTTTACCTTCCGACTTGCTATCTGACATGCCATTATAATTTTACAGTCTGTTGCACTATTACGTACAAGATAGGATGCTATCAATTAAAAGACAGAACCGAAAGTTATTAAAAGATTTTCTTTCATTTTTCTCTTCTTTGAGTAGGGATGTGGGAAAGCCTATACAGAAGGAAGTTTAAAGAGTAAGGTCTCAAGTATGTGGGGAAATGGTTCTCCTCCCCCCTCTCCAGTTTTCTTAGACTACAACTCCCATTCTCATGCAAAGCATAATTCAAAACATCTGCAAGATTCCTTCTTCTCTCCTTCTCTTCCATCTATTAGTGAAACCCTAATGCTGGCCTGAACTTCCATGCATCTCTGTCAGACACAGCTCTGCCTAGGATACCTTACTGTTCTGCCAAAAAGAAGGCACAACACGCTTGTGAACTAAAAAGAGTTGTATTTGTCGTTGTTGTTATGTGCCGTCAAGTCACTCCTGATTTATGGCGACCCTATGAATGAATGATCTCCAAAATGTCCTGTCCTCAGTAGCTCTGCTCAGCTCTTGCAAACTCAAGCCTGTGGCTTCCTTTAGGGAGCCCGCACATCTTGTATTTGTTCTTCCTCTTCGATGCTGCATTAAACTTTTCCCCAGCATTATCATCTTTTCCAGAGAATCCTGTCTTCTCATTATGTACCCAAAGCAGGACCGCCTCAGTCCTACATCATCAGTCCTACAGATGATCAAATACAAAGATGAGTACTACACATGACCAGGATAAAACAATGAATACATCTGCAAACTATCCATAAGTAAGTCACACTTTTAAGACATGTTTTGCTATCTTCCACCCCCTGCCCTGTGTTTCATTTCAGTATTAAATTCCTCCTGCATCACAACATCGTTCTCTCTTGCATTGATATGGTCATGTTTACAGATGGTCTCTCATGTTGGCTGGAGGGTTCTGGGAGTTGTAAGCCGGAAAAAGAAAATTTCCAAACTCTTCTCTCGCATACATTATGACACCTTCCTCTTTTGATGAATATCTGTTAGAGTGTCCAGTGTTTTTCACATCTACATGGATGGAGCGTTTCTACACAGAAAAGAACCTGCCCAGTCAGGATCAAAAATGCAAATAATGAATATAACAAACGAATTAAAATAGGTAATGGGGGGGGGGGGGAAGCGGCTGAAATTCTGTTGTGCACTTACACAAATGGCTTAACTTTTGGAATCAAACTGCCTGTAGGTTAAGCAATCTCTGTAGACTTTACCTGTTGCATACTGAGTCACACAACTTGCTGTGCAACTGGTAAGGTCTACAGAGATTGCTTAACATACAGCAACTCACTTCTAAAGGTAATGTCATTGGCATAACTGTACTAGAGGATTTCAGTCATTGTTACACTCCTGCATTTCCTAACACCATACCTTTTTAGATTGTACTGTTTTTATTTCAAGTCATTAATTTGATTGTTGGAAGGAGTTTGCCATCAGTTGTTACCACTAAATAACTACTCTATTTTTCAAACTTGAGGGTATCCTTTAATAGAAATCACTTAAGCTCTTCCTGGATTCATACAAAGCTGTGGCTTAGTTGGACATTCAACACACAGCAGACCTGCATAATGTGGCTTATGTCATAGGGTAATTGAATGTTAGATATGCTACCAAGATTGAGTGTTGGATGTGCTGATTCATCCGTGGGATCAGTCTTCAAACACCTTTCAGTGCAGGCAGCTTTAGTTAATTTAAAATACAGTTCATTAAATAGCAATTAAAGAATTTAATTTGCTTCGCCTGTTTAGTGCTTTCAGTCCCAGTCTAGAGTGTTTGCAATATCCTTCAAGAATGCACTGTGGGACAAAACAATAATATAGTTTTTCGGTACAGAGCAGAGTTCACTTGATAGGGAAGCCTGAGAAATATAAGGAGAGTTTGGATTACCAATACAGAATGGATAGCTTTCTTAACATATTGTAACTCGCAGAGTATTTTGGGCAAAGACATAGTTAACCTGGAGTAAACATAGCACAGTAGGACCCTGTATCTGCACAATGAGTATGTGCGGTTTCAGTCATCCACAGTTCATCGCAGTCCTATATGCAACATACAAGGGGGTGGACCATGTGGCCTTTGTCCCGCCTCTTTTTATGTTGTATATATAGGGGTCACCCATATCCACAGTTTTCAGCATTCGTGATAGATTATAGAATGGATCCCCTGCAGATAGCGGGGGGGGGGGGGGTGTCCAATGTTAAGGAGTGCAGTACAACATGCAGTAAGTACGACCCACTTCAGAAGGCTGTGGTGACGATTAAATGAAGCACCCATTTTGAATCTTTAGAACAGCTTGAGAATAACAATATTTCAAGTGAAAAATAATAAATGTTCTTTGTTTATTGATATCAGAGCACAATGCAACACAGAGCTACCTATAATTGCAGGGTGAGTAAAACAGACGATAGGAAGACTAATTATTGAACTCACTTGCATTCTTCAAAGACTGTGTAAATCTTGTTTTACCCAGAGCTCACTTTCAAACTGATGCAAAACTAAACCAGATGCATTAATTCTTTTTATTTACTTTTCCATTTCACGTTATGTATGCAATAAGCATGCTACTAATCAAGACAGAAAGTACAATGCAGACAACTGTTTCGAAAAGCCCGGGGGAGAATGAAACAATCCCTAATGCACGTAAAATATGTTATTTACTCTTAGAATCCAGCTGCTCCATTTGTTGCTCAGCTTAAAGGCAATCTTCAAAGACAAAAGAGTCTTGCAAATAAAATGTGAAGGAGAGAAATAGATTAGAGTGATGTTTGCATAATGATAAAGGGAAAAGTACATTTACATCAATGTTACCAAATATCTTATCTCAGATGTTTCTGGCTTCAAGGTCACTATTAATAAGAGGGGTAGGAATCCTTTTGTTAGACAAGCAGGAAAAGTAATAAGGGGGGGAAAATCCATATTAGGGCAGTACTTGTATAAACCAACCAAAAGGCCACAAAATAGTGTAGCTTTCAGGTTTTCTGGAATTCTTTATCCAACTAGATGATAAACAAAACAAAGAGGCAGTGAGGAAGATATTTCAAGCTGTGAAATATGGACTTAACACAGTCTTGAGAGAACTGCTGGATAGCTCAGTGGTTTAGGTATCAGGCTGCAGAGCCCAAGTTTGGGAGTTTGATTTCCGCGCTGGGCCTCCTTGACTGGGGCTGGACTCAGTGATCCATAGGGTCCCTTCCAGCTCTGCAGTTCTAAGATTGTCATTATCAAGATGGAACGTGGGAAGAGCTAGCAGATGGCCAGATTAAGTTCTAGGTGCCCTGATGATTTCATATTCCATCAAAGGCTGCCCCATGGTTGATTTGTGGACAGGGAGCTACCATACTTCAAAATATTCTGGAAAAGCATCTCCTGCTGTATTATAGACTAAGATGACTGAGATGAAGAGAGAAATAAGCAATGGCCTATTGTCCAATTTTGAAAATACGAATTCCTATGCTTCCTGGACTTGTCTCCATTCTTAGGCACAACTTCCAAGGGTCTGTGTTTTGTATAATTCAAAAGCAGATCTTGGAAAATTTACTTTTTGGAATTGAAATAAAAGTAATGGCTGTCTATGAATTTTTGGGTTTGGTTTGTACTCAAGGATCACTAGCTTTGTTTTTCCTAAGCTCTTTGTTAAACATCTCAGACATGGACACAGTCCACTTGTTCTATGAATACAGTAGCCGTGCATGAAGGAGTCTGATTAGGCTGAATGAAGCCATGTTTTCTTCTTTCCTTCTCCCATGTGCCTGGATTTAGAGGGGGCAAAACAGTGAGATGTCAACAGGAACAAGAGACCTGGACTCACCCACCTGTATCCTCATCCAGCACTCGTTGCCTGACCAATGCAAATTTCTCATACTTGTGAGTCTTTGGTGCTCCTGCTGCAACATGGCTACTGCTCTGCAAAATGCAAAATGTGGTGTAGTGGGGAGAGCAGGAATATGCAGAGGTTGGAAAAGTTACTTGGGGGCAGGGGGAGTGACAATTTCCAAAATCCCTTAGCCAACAGGAGCATACTTCTGGCTCAGCTTGGGAGTAGTAGTCCAAAACAGAACTTTTCCAAGCAGTGGAGAGATGGGAGACTTACTTATATATATTTTACATTTCTTCTAACATCTTATTGTACTGAAGGAATCATGACCTAGTCTTATGCTGACTCAGAGGAGCAGGGGATGCAGAGGGCTCACCCATGGACCTCCTCATGTGATTCACAAAGCAGAAGTGGTTAATCCTTTGGGCCAAAATCGTGTTGGTATCACACAGCATAAATAGGAAATCACGCAAGCATTGTGTGCAATCTTGTTGCTGCCCCTTGTACACTCAGAAGTGTCTGAGTTGCACAATTAGTTGTGCACTCAGTTGCACAGCAGATGAGTGGCAAAATGCAAAAACCGCTGGTGCAATTGTTCTAACATGCATGATATTTCACAAAAGGATTTTGGCCCCTTGGTTTTTGATTTGCTCTAGATATGCAGCATAAACAAAGAGAATCTTTAGGTTGCTATACATCATGGATGTGCTCTGCTTGACTGGCTGGGTCACATGCCACAAGCAAGCTCTTTCACTATGCAGCATATGACCCACCAGGCAGAGCAGAGAGTGACATAACAATCCCAGAACAGTGAGGGAATGACTCTTGCTTGGAGAGCTCTGCTGTGCATCATGATGACTGGCTATCCCTTGTGATGTCACAAACGATCTTCTGGCTCCTGGGAGCTGCAGTCCAAGGACACCTGGGTAACCCAAGGTTGGGAACCACTGTTCGGATCTAACCGATGGAACAGTTCACTGGAGCAGTTTTGCATTTAATAAAAAAGTTTCTCTTTTATAAATCAACTAGTCAATTGGGCAGGCATAGATATCAACACTGCTCTTTTTGAAAGAAAAAGAAAAAAATAGTGGGCAACTCACTTGAGGTACAGAGGAGAGTCACAAAGCTTTTCTGGGATTGCTGATTGCCTGGACCTAATTGTACATGCATTCAACTGTACACAGATGCAGGGGCTCTGTTCACAGAAATACACAAAGGATGAAACTCTTCCCACATCCTATACACATTCCTGCTACTGTATATGAGGAATGAATATCTGAAAAGGCAAGGCTTGATCATGTCATTTTGGGTTCTTCATACAAAAGACGAGATTCCACCAGCAGCACTTCATCACCAGCAACAGGACAATATCCCCTAGTCCACCTGAGGGCATAGGCAAGGTTAAAGCATGAAGGGCAACCTATGCAATAAAGCAAAATTATGTCCTCCAGTGCTTTGTCATTGCTTCCTGTTTCCCAGCATTTGTCACCTGAGCCTACCGGCCTACTTTGCCCGTTGATAGGGCCGGGCTTGGTTGACAGCTGAAACAGCATTCAGTTTGCTTGTATGGACATTTATTATTTTATTGTGAAATGTGGGAAAATGTTGGAGTTGCCCTGCAGGTGCCAACACATATAAGTTCCCTTTTCCCCATTATGTCTGTCTGCCTTTTTGAGATGTGACGAAGTGACTAACTTGGAGTAACAGTTTTGTATAGTCTTAAAAATAAAATCCAAAAGGTTGAGGGAGCAATTGAACTAGCAGGCTCAGCACTTTGAAGGACTGTAATGCAGTCAACAGTATGACTCTTTTGTCTGCATCCAGTTCTAGAAACACAAGAAGAAATTTATGTAATTAGAAAGGTGGCTCTGAAATATGCAAGGGAAGCAGATATGATCAACTCTGCAGTACTGTAATAAATTAATTGTTCAGGAAAGGCATATACCAAGCTATATGTAATGCACTTCAGTGCTTGTAAAACTGTCATAACAAGGGGGGAGATTTTTCATTGTTAGGAAAAAGTCTAGGGAAGAAGGTGGAACCGAGTCCTTGAAATGATGTTTCAACAACTCTGTCTTGAAAGGCACTTTAGAGTGCACAGTTTGCTGGAAAATAAGCATAAATCATAAGAAGCTGAAATGTAGTCAGGTACAAAGTTAAGCACCCTTTATGGGGTGGAGTGCAATGGCCCTGATCCAACAGAGCACAAGAATGGCATGCAGAATAACAAATGCAAAAAGACAATAAGCGGGAATCAGGTGCATGGTGTCTGAGGAAGGGAAAACCAAAGAAGTCTGATGTCTCTATCGGAGCAGTTGATTAGTGGTAATCCATCTTTTCTCATACAGCTGGATATGAGAAGAATTTAAGACAAATGGGCCTACAGATGCTTTACTGTGCACGTGACAGTACAGATTCCGAAGTCACATCATGTGGGTTTTATAGTTTTCTAGAATCAAGTCTTCAGCCTACATTTTTAGCAATGTGGTTAGAACCAGGTGTGCTCTTTCTCCTAGACAGGCCTTACTTTAAAAGAGTACACAGGTATCTGTCCTTCTGGTGAAGATAACTACTGAGGCATTTATCCAGGGGCCTCTACCTTCCAGAGAAAGCCTGATGGGAACCTCTGATATTATTCCCCATCTCTGGAATGCAATCTTCATGGAGATTCCCATACATATTTCTTGGAACCTAGAAAACTTATTTTCATATTCTGGTGGTGGTAACGGTGGCAGCGGTGGCAGTGATTAGATAACTTCCTGAGTATTTGCTATTTTTTGTTCTTGGAAATGCAACAGACTGGAAGCCCTTTTATTAAAATAGTCACTTAGGTATCATTCTAAAAGGACACAGATTTGCATAGAATTTTCATTTTTTAAAAACTGCCCCAAACCTCTTCAGTAGAAAGGGATAAATGCAAATATACTAAATAAATAATAAAACAAGGACACAAAGACCTGAACTTAACTGGTAGTCCCCAATGAATCAATGTGATTTATATAATTCAGCAACTAATTAAATGGATCTGTTCTGGAGGAGAAGGCCAAAATAGTTGTTAACTGTACTTTTCTTATTTTGTCAAGCTCCTTACAAGTATATTCAAAATGAAACAAAATATTTCAGCAGAAAATTATCTCTAACATTCAGAGGGTCTTGACTTTTCAGCTTCTTCTGAAGTAATATAAAATTACAAGATGTGCTACAGCTGCAAACCAGGGAATGCTTGTAATTTGTGGTCAATAATAAATAATTTTTAAAAAGCTGTGATTTTCCACCTTTAATGCAGTACTTGTAAAACTGGTTGTTCTCCCTCCCCTCACTCCAGACTGGAATCAAACTTTGAAATCAACAAGCATGGGGTGTCGAAAATACATATTTCCTACCAGAGGGAGTGATACAAATTGAGCCCATTGTTGCTGCATATTAAAAACAGACTTGCATGCATGGAGGAGACCAGTCTGGCCCCATCTTTGCTGTCCTTCGGCAAGCAGGCGAAGACCTTTCTCTTCAGGCAGGCTTATTCTTAGTGACTGACTGTCTAGGAGACAATAAATGGGATAGTTTATATTTTGTTGCTTCTAAATCTATTTTTTGTAATGTTTTTACCTAACATTTTAGATATAATGTTAATTCTTTAACATTTGAAAATTTTACTGTTTTTAGCTTTTAAATTTGTGTTTTAATTACGTAAGCCAGCTTGGGTCCTTTTAAGGAGAAAGGAGGGGTAGAAAGAAAGAAAGAAAGAAAGAAAGAAAGAAAGAAAGAAAGTTGTATATGCATCAATGGCAACATGAAGGCACATGATTTAGCAACCTTCCAAAACTAAGCACATTTTCATGATGGAAGGCTATGTTTGCCTGTTTCACAAAAATAACAGAAACTTCAGTAGCTCTTTAAAGAAAAATATATCATATCATAACTGCTTGGGCATTACAGCACACTGCAGATACATGAAGTGTTGTACAGAATTGCTGGGACACATAATGTCCATATGATTAGAAGTAAGATCCCACTTCGGACTATTTCTACATCTGTTCAAACACTACCTGCTTGAACAGGGACTATTTCTTCAGAACCTTAGACAGAGGTCTTTCTCATCACCTGTTACCTCATCTTTTAATAAGTGATTGAATTTAGAACCACCTGCATAGTGCCACATGTCTCAGTTACAATCAAATTAGACTACTGCAGTGTGTTCTGAAGGGGGCTGTCCTTGAATACGAACATTTATTTTAACATTCTCTTTACTTTTATATGCAGAAACATAGCCCCACCACCCCTTTTTGCTCATGAGTTGTATTTAACTGGATGCATACCAAGAAACGTTCATATTCCTGGAGAATCTTCCAAGACCGTCATTTAATCTGAAAATGCACTTAGTTTATTTATCTGCAGAATAAAGAACAAATGAATTGCACCCCGCTCTTGCTGTCAGTAGGACTCGGCATAACAAATGATTCATTCAGCAAAAAGTAATGGAGTTGGGACATATTTTACATTCTGAAACCATTATTCCAAAATGTTGACATGCTGCTGAAAACCCGTCTTGTACACAATTTGCATTGGCTGGGAGTAGTTCATTAAGACACTTGTATCGTTCACAAACTCTATAGAGGCAATATTGTCTAATTCTAAGGGGAAATTATATAACTGAACAACGGGTTTCTATAAGTTTGCTTTTGATTCAGATATCCTTGTTTGGATTCCTGCTTTCTGAGGCTGCAGGGTTAGCTACAAGTAAGCAAAAACTTTTGTAAAACCAGTATCCCATAATGACTATGGGTGATTCCTCAAATAGCTTGATATTAATCAGCTACTTTAAAAGTAGGTGCCCTTTGCAAATTATCCTTTTTATAATTTGAATTCACTGTATTTCCATCCTTCTGTACCACAGTATTCTCATTTCAGATAGATAGATAGATAGATAGATAGATAGATAGATAGATAGATAGATAGATAGATAGATAGATAGATAGATAGATAGATAGATAGATAGATAGATAGATAGATCTCTTGGATCTAATATCAAAAAAGCTAACAAACATAAGACAAATGCAGTTCTGATTCAAATAAATCATTTCACTTTTATTTGAGAAGAGACAGAAATCTGCCCTGATAAGGAATTTACAGGAGTCCCGGGTGTTTTTTCAAAAAGTGATTCATGGGTCACCTCTCCTTTCACATGTTTAGCGATATCATAACCCACGACATGAAAAAGTACAACATTATATAATAACGGATTAGTATTTTATCAGAAGCTTTTGTTAATGCCTCCATCTGATGATGCATGAAGTCTGTTCAAGAAGAGACTTCAGCGGGTTTGAGCAGATAGATAGATGGATTGATGGATGAATGGATAGATGGATGGAGAATGGAGAGTTCCCTGCCCAACCATGAAGTGTATTTGCAAGTCATTTTCCTACAGCCTGAGAGTAGGGACCAGCCTTACGAGACCCACTTTTACCAGTCCCAAAACAGCTTAATTGGATACCAGAATATTTCCCAGTACAACGGACAGCCCTGATATTCACCTTTAAAAACCTGTATGGCTTTTTTAGGGACATGGTGGCGCTGCGGGTTAAACCGCAGAAGCCTCTGTGCTGCAGGGTCAGAAGACCAGCAGTCGTAAGATCGAATCCATGCGACGGAGTGAGCTCCCGTTGCTTGTCCCAGCTCCTGCCAACCTAGCAGTTCGAAAGCATGTAAAAATGTGAGTAGATAAATAGGTACCAACTCAGTGGGAAGGTAACGGCGTTCCGTGTCTAGTCACGCTGGCCACGTGACCACGGAAACTGTCTACGGACAAACGCTGGCTCTATGGCTTGGAGACGGGGATGAGCACCGCGCCCTAGAGTCAGACACGACTGGACTAAATGTCAAGGGGAACCTTTACCTTATGGCTTAGGACCTGAATAGCTTGAAGACTGTATTTGCTGCAAAGGTGGGTGATATTTGGTTTTTGGAGAGTCCTGCAACTGACATGGTGGTGCCCTACATGTCTTAAGGGTCTTATATATCTTAATCCTCCCCAATCCAAGAACAGTCCTCTGTTTAAAGGCAACCTCTGTTTGTAGTGTCCTTGATTTTCTTCTCCAATTATAGTAAGTATTTTAAAATCCGTTCTATACAAATACTTTAATGCATGGAAATGTTTGAATAGTTCCTTATCTGGGGATGGGTTCCTTTGGTTTTGTTGAGATGTAAATGGCCAACTTAGATTAAGTTGAAAGGAGGTAGGAACAGGCCTGTTACATATATGGAATTTTCTCCCAGAGCATAGGAAAGTTATCTTTTTTGGACCACAACTCCCAGAATCCTTTGCTTGCCACTTTTGCACTCCTGGGGAGGAATGCCTGAGGCTAACTCTTACACATAATCAGCAGCAGGCAATGATAAACATCTCCCTAGGCCTTTTAAATAGTAAACAACACTAATTTGATATTCTGTTATGCAGTTAATGTTTCCATATTGATTATTCTTTTATTTTGGATATTATTTTTAGCCATTCTGAAAATTTCCATCCTTATGGACAGGCTATGGCTTGTATTTAACAACAAAGAATGAATTGACAGTTGTTAACAATCAGTTCTGGAAAATTCATATGAATCCAGTACTCCTGTCTATGAAAAGTTTCACTTTAGAATTACTTTGGCTTTTGTTGTTTTTTTAAATCACTAAGTTTATTGCAGAGTGCAGTATTAAAGACAAACTGATCCTTAGGAGCTGATTTTTGATTCTAAAGAGTAAAATCAATTTCTTTCTTTTTATAAGTTGCAATCTAGGTGAGCCTGCACACAGGAGCTTTTGATAAGAAACCACCAAATGGATCTCTCTCTCTCTCTCTCTCTCTCTCTCTCTCTCTCTCTCTCTCTCTCTCTCTCTCTCTCTCGTTCTGCACCAGCATGCGTCACCATAATACAATTTTGTATGTTGAACAGCAGATGTCAAACAGAAGAAAAGAAAGAGGCCCATGGCTTTTCTTCCAGAGCAGCCATTTTTTTCAGTTGCCATGACAGTGTTAATAGGAGTTTATCATTTTCCCATGCCTAACGCATACTAATGAGGGATCAATTCACAAATGTTATCTGTAAAGGCTACGAAAGGTCTCTGGCTGCTACAGTCTTATTGGAATTACAATGTAAAAGGCTTGCCATTCACCCTCAAGTCCACTAAGGCAGTAATTCATAATTTTATGAGAGGTGCTTTACTCAACTGAGGTAAATATCTGCATAATTAACATCTTTGAGTAACTCATGGCTCAGTTTAGTAACTAAAAATTAAAAATGTGATGCCCTAATTTGCAAGAAAGAATAAGTGAAACACAATATCTCCATTTTCTAAACTATAATTTTTCTTTATTTCTTGTAACAGAAGTGAGCTCAGTGTACTCCAAAAGTAACGTGACTTCTTTCCTGTTAAACCCCATCTTTTTTTGCAAATGTTTTGGACTATGCCCAAAGTTCATCAGTCCTAGGGCAGACCTACTGAAGTACACAGGACTTGTCAATCATAAATCTCTAAAGGCTCATTGATTTCAATTTCAAGGAAACCAGCAAAGAGTCATGTGACATTTTCAGACTAATAAGTTATAGCTGGTATAGACTTTCATGAACAGTTCTTCAAATGCAGCTGAAGTGGACTGCAATGTACAAATTAAGTATGTTTGTATTGTGTGCTGTCAAGTCGATTCTGGCTTATGGAGATTTTCTCCCAGCCAATGCAAATTGTGTACAAGATTTTCAAGGTAGAGAATACACAGGTGGTTTACCATTTCCTTCTTCTGGGGCTGCCCTGGGACTGTACAGCTTGTCCAAGGCCACAAAGCAGATTCTTCTTGCAAGAGGCATAATGAAGAATTGAACTCCCAACCTCTGGCTTTGCACTGAGCTGTTCAGCTGGCTGCAGTCTACAAAAGCATATGCCATATAAAACTTGTTAATCTTTAAGGAGTCAAAAAATTCATGGCTGGTTTTATTGCCATAGACTACAGACTAAGAGTGCAACGACATTGACAAAAAACACAGGGAATGCTCCAGGATTGGGACAGTCTGATTCACATTATTTTCCACTGACCACATGACATAAAAGTAAATAAGTCACCAGAATTCTGTCCCCTCCCCCCACCAGTTTTTTCTCTCTGCTGCTGGGGCTTCTACTTTTTTGGAATCAAATGCAATCACAATGGTTCAGACAGTGTGATCACTGTAGCCGATGTGTAGGGGTCTGAACTGTTGTATTTGAAGTCATTCTAGCCAGCTCCAGCTGCAGTAAGAAAGGCAGAGTAGTGGAGAAACTAGCTGCTGTTTGAATCCTTTGCTCCCCACTCCTGGTGCCTGGGTCTGCTTTCTTCCCTTCCCATTGTGTTCCGTTCTGTTTCTTTCTCCCTTTTTTCTCTTTTGCTCCCCATCCCCTTTAAAGGCTTGTTAATCTAGTGCTGGAGCAGCTGGGCAAGAGAAAAAAGAGTGAGAATCAACTCAGAGAGATGAAGTTTTAAGGTAGCTGTGCTCTAACTGTGCCTCATGCAAATCTCAGAAGAGCAGAGCTACCTTAAGAATCTGGAAACAAGGCTGAAGTGAAAACTTCCTCCTGTCTTTCTGCTCATTTTTTTCTCTTTATGTAGCTGGCCTACTGCTGGACAGCAAGCTTTTAAAAAAAAAAACAGAAGGGAAGGGACATGCCTTTCAGTATTGAAACATTTGACTCTTATAATCATCTCCCCAGTATGTAAATACCTGGGCTGGCCTTGCCCAAACAGGTACCCTTCTGATATGTTGAACTATAACACATGAGCGTGCCAAGCAGCTATGATGGGAGATGTACTTTGGGATAACTGAGAGAACCAGGTTGGGAAAGTATGATCTTGGCCCTAGATTGTAAGGGCTTTTTCCTCAGAGTATCTTCCTCCCTCAAGTGTTTCAATTGGTGTTTGGGACTCAGCTTTCCATGATATGGTACCAGTGTTCACCCTTCCTAGAGTGACTTTGAAGGCCACAAATTGTTTAAATGCTTTCTATCATGTTTCCTAAGTGTCAAAACACTTCATTGTACTCATGGTCCATGGTCTGAGCAGGGGAATACACCTCAAACCTTTCTCCACCATTTCAGGATAAAGAACTCCTTGCTCCAGTCATGAGTCACTTAAGCTTTATCAAATTCTCTCAGTAACATTGACAACCTTGCAAATTAAGTTAACATGAGTATCTTCCAACTGTAGATACCAGGCTAAGGCTAAGAGTCTGGCTTCTTTTTGTGATGCATGGTTTATTTTATTTTATTTTATTATTTCTTTCTTTATTATCTTCACAACATATCTGTGAGATTGTGAAGCTTAGGCCAAGAAACAATGGTTTGCTTAAAGTCATATGATTAACTGCATGGGGAGGAAAAATTTTGGTCTCCCCAGATTCCATTTTGCCTATAATCATCATTATCACTATTATCATTGTCATCAGCTTAGAACTGCAGAGCTGGAAGGGACCCTATGAGTCATCGAGTCCAACCTCTGTCTGGGAAGCACAGTGAAGAATCGAACTCCCTACCTTTGGCTCTGCAGCCAGATACATAAACCATTGATTTATCTGGCAGCTCAGGTCTATTTGTCAGCATGTGGACCCTTCAGGCAGTTGCTTGGGGATCCAGCACTCAAAAAGGAGCCATTCATTTTCTGGGCTGTGGGAAGCAATGGTAAACTGCAGGGTGGGAACCAGAAGATGCTGGAGAAAACAGACAGTAAGTCAGAAGGAAGCAGAGTGGAGCAGGAAGCCAAATTTCTGGACCAAAGTACAAGTAAGAACCACAGATTTTGAAGAGGGAGGACTGGCTGGCACACACTCCTCTTTGATTTTATATTACATTATGTTTTTGTTGTTTAGTCGTTAAGTCATATCCGACTCTTCGTGACCCCATGGACCAGAGCACGCCAGGCCCTCCTGTCTTCCACTGCCTCCCGGAGTTGGGTCAAATTCATGTTGGTAGCTTCGATGACACTGTCCAACCATCTCGTCCTCTGATGTCCCCTTCTCCTCTTGCCTTCACTCTTTCCCAACATCAGGGTCTTTTCCAGGGAGTCTTCTCTTCTCATGAGATGGCCAAAGTATTGGAGCCTCAGCTTCAGGATCTGTCCTTCCAATGAGCACTCAGGGTTGATTTCCTTCAGAATGGATAGGTTTGTTCTCCTTGCAGTCCAGGGAACTCTCAAGAGTCTCCTCCAGCACCACAATTCAAAAGCATCCATTCTTCGGCGGTCAGCCTTCTTTATGATCCAGCTCTCACTTCCATACATCGCTACTGGAAAAACCATAACTTTGACTATGCGGACCTTTGTCGGCAAGGTGATGTCTCTGCTTTTTAAGATGCTGTCTAGGTTTGTCATCACTTTCCTCCCAAGAAGCAGGCATCTTTTAATTTCGTGGCTGCTGTCACCATCTGCACTGATCATGGAGCCCAAGAAGGTAAAATCTGTCCCTGCCTCCATATCTTCCCCTTCCATTTGCCAAGAGGTGATGGGACCAGTGGCCATGATCTTAGGTTTTTTTGATGTTGAGCTTCAGAGCATTTTTTGCGCTCTCCTCTTTCACCCTCATTAAGAGGTTCTTTAATTCCTCCTCACTTTCTGCCATCAGAGTGGTATCATCTGCATATCTGAGGTTGTTGATATTTCTTCCGGCAATCTTAATTCCCGCTTGGGATTCCTCCAGTCCAGCCTTTTGCATGATGTATTCTGCATATAAGTTAAATAAGCAGGGGGACAATATACAGCATTGTCATACTCCTTTCCCAATTTTGAACCAATCAGTTGTTCCATATCCAGTTCTAACTGTTGCTTCCTGTCCCACATATAGATTTCTCAGGAGATAGATAAGGTGGTCAGGCACTCCCATTTCTTTAAGAATTTGCCATAGTTTGTTGTGGTCGACACAGTCAAAGGCTTTTGCGTAGTCAATGAAGCAGAAGTAGATGTTTTCTGGAACTCTCTGGCTTTCTCCATAATCCAACGCATGTTAGCAATCTGGTCTCTAGTTCCTGTGCCCTATATTACATTATAACCAATTCTAAAAAACAAGTCCTCATTTTTCACATGAAAGATGCCATGTCACTACACTAGATGGTTGAAAGTCTTGATGGGAGAAGATGGGGAAACATGATTTCAAATGCCTGTGTTGCAATACATTCAGGAATAAGTTGCACTCAAAAATTATTCTGCAAAACTTGACAGTAGTTAAAAAAACCCCTAAATATTCATAACTGGGGCTGATTTTTAAAAAGTGTTCAGAAGCTGCATTCAGTGCAAAATGTGATAGCCTAATGGTTGTCTGTACAGTGCTGAAAAATGACACATACCCCTCCAATTCCCAGAAATCACCAGCAAGTCCAAAAGGGGTAGATTTTATGAGTTATGTGATTGCCTTTTGTATCGTATTAACAGTCTGAGGCATAAGTGTTTGCCACACATTTTCATGGGTGATCTAAAATATAGGGTAGCATGTGGAGGGTGAGACTGTTCTTGTCTACATCCTCCAGTAGGATATTTATGATGTATCAACATATCGTTGCAACACTCTTGACGGAGCTGGACATGCTCCTAGTAACCTGTACAGCCCAGTTCTCTTTGGGCTGAATTACAACTCCTGTCACTTCTCGGCATGTCCATCAGCATCTTCTCCAGTTAAAGGAGATGATGGATATTAGAATCATATGTAGGAGATACATGTACACACACACACACACACACACGGCAGCCCCACACAATTTTGTGCTAGAATGCCTTTCAATTCAGTCTGAATTCCTAACAGGTGAAATAATCTTGATTCCTTTTAAACATCCTGTTCTTTGCTCCTGAAAGGGTAAAAATCTACCTCTTATTGGACAGCTTTGGTAGGGCCAAAGGAGAAAAAAGGAAGTATTATTGAGTATACAAAAGATTCACTTTCCAGGCATTAAGCTTTTCAATGGCTTTCCTAATGCAAAGTTGGGCAGGCGAGTACAGGCAAACATTTCCGTGCAGCAGGTCATTTTGTGTCCATGGCCAGATGTCAATATTGACAAAAATAAATGGAATGTAACAATAGACCCTTTGCTGAAATGATGGTCGTAGGGCAAAAATATCTAACTAGGTCTTGGATTACAGCCGTACCTTTCAATAAGTGCCCCTGTTATATGGTGCATTATTATTATTATTATTATGACTACTACTTTGGCTGTTGTAAAGCACAAAGGAAAAAGGCGGTTGAAACTTCGAACAATAAAGTTATTTTAGGCAAGGGCACTGCAGAAAGCAACCACTGAGAGTTTGCTAATTAACACTTACATGTGTCTCTCAACCCGAGCCTAGACTTCCTTTGTTATAGATCCCCTGGAGTTTAATATCCATTGAGCATAGAATTTCTTTTTAGTAGGTAATAATAATAATGTGCTGTCAAGTCAATTCTGACTTACAGTGACCCTTTCCAGGGTTTTCCAGGTAGAGAATACTCAGAAGTGTTTTACCATTCCCTTCTTTTAGGGGCATCCTGGGACTATGCAGCTTGCCCAAGGCCACATAGGCTGGCTCTACTTCACAGGAGGCACAGTGGGGAATCGAACTCCCAACCTCATTTTGAAGCTTAAATCCTTTGTTCCCTTCAAACATGCCCTCATGCACATCTCAAAAACAAAAACAGAACTATTTTCAAGAAGCATCTAAAAATTAAGCATGTTGATGGCCTGTCAGTTTCCAATTGAGAGCTGTGAGGCAGTGGACAGAATCATGCTTAACTTCACCTGCATCTCTGGTCCAGATCACATACATCAACAACTTTTCCTACTGCATGCTTCCCTTCACTGTATGTTTGGGCTGGTAAATACTTGCTTGGAACCCTTCACTGTATGTTTGGACTGGTAAATACTTGCTTGGAACCCTGCAGAAGGTTGTAATAATAATTTATGACTAGTTCTGTGCCATTTACCAAGAACTGTCCTTTAAAATTAGAACTCTGTACAGTAAGATTTGTTTTGTCAACGCTATACCTATAGCAGGGGGCAGAGTCTTTGACCCAGGGTGTCAAAACTTAGAAGGCACAAGAATTCCCTGCTGAAAAGGCACAAAACCCTGCTTTTGCAAGCGTACACACCGTCTTTAGCAACTCCTTGCTGGCCGGAAAGAACAAGCTGGTTCAGTGGAAGAGCAGTATGCCCACCATGTACCCATTCATCCCCATTCTCCTGTCCTTTCCCCATTATGTTTCTATAACCAAACTTAATCAAAAGGCTTGCAAAGCCCTGGGAACCTGAACTGACCAGGGTAGCATAAATTATTCTTCCAACCAATACTCACTGCAAGTGTATTTTTTACCTTGTAAGGTTGTTTAGGCTGATAATAAGTAGCCCAAGGTCACCCACTGATTCTCTTTTTGGTTGGATTTTTTTGTTGTTTAAACTCAAAAATAAAAGCATGGGGCCTGACCTAGATCACAGTCACTGATCATGGCTTGGGGATGTCTAAAACACCCTCCAGCTGTTTTCTGAAATTTGCCTGCCCTCTCCAATATGGGGGCTAAGAACAGCTGGGGCAAAGGTTTAAACTTCCCCAATCACTGTGTGGTGATCGCTTAGCTTGGAAAAGTTACATTTTGGGACTATGATTCCCAGAACCCTCCAGCCATCATAAGTAGCCATGTTGACTTTTAAGGGCAGTTTGAAGCTATGGTCTGAATAAGTGATATTTCCAACCTCCCAGTGCCTTTCCAAGCCAGATTCAAGGTATTGTATTAAGGTACAAAGCCCTTAATAGTTTGGGACCCCATTATCTGTTGGAACAGGTTCCCCGCAGAACATCAGGCTGTGCCAACTGATCCACCCAGGCTAGCCTCCTATGAATGGCCATTCCAAGGGAGGGGAGCCCATATCGGTGTCCATGAGGAACCGATCCTTCTCAGTAGTGGCCCCATATCTCTGGAACAGCCTTCTGTAGAGATCCATCAGTCCCCTCTCTCCCAGCCTCCAAGAAACTGTTTAAAAAATCCTCTTCGAGGAAACCTTCAGAGACATTCTCTCCCTGCCCTCTCCACCTCCCCTACACCCCGCATTAACTAGGACCACGGTTCATCCATTGGTCATCTCTGTGTTTGTTGTCCTTTTGGGATTATGTTTCATTTCGGTAGTTGGGATCTGACTGGGGTTCATTGGGTTTAGGAATAAAATTGGAGGGTTATTTTCATTATTGTCAATGACCCAGACTAGTGCTTCCCACTAAATTGGGTGGTATACAAATTGCTGAAGTAAATAAATAAATAACATAAATACTCATAAAGGCATAAAATCAAGTAAAACCAAACTTTTTGTAAAAACCTTCACAGTACATTTTTCACAATTAAAGTCAACTAAGTAACAGCTTAAAACAACAAGAACAACAGCAACACAGTAGGACAGAGTTGTGCTAACAGATTTCCTTCAGATGAAGGAACAATTAAGATGATGTTCTATTATCCTACAAATATTCAGTGTTTTGAGGGACAGTGAAATCATTCTCTATGGATTTTATTCCTATTTTGTCATGTAGGTCCATTTCCCCCATCACCCTTCATCCTGGAAATCACACTCTGATAAGAAGGTCTGACATCTTTCTTTCTTTCTTTCTTTTTGCATCTAGCATTATGAGCAATCCATACGGCTGCCAGATACATACATTGATTAATAAATTCACCCATGGATTAATCGGTGAAAAGCTAGACAGTTAATCAATTAAAACATTTCAGAACTGTTGATGGCATGCATGAGGGCTCCAAGATCTTTCAAAGATGCATTATAGGAAGAAATTCAACAGGTGACACCTCCCCCTTCTTCATACCAGTGACTGGTCCTGTCTCCTGAATCTCCATTGGAGTCATGGCACAAGAGCCATCCCAGAAAACAGTGGCAACACCAGGTTGACATCTATCCCTGCACTTTGATGACAAGAAGAGCATCCACAATTCATTTTAGTTAGTTAGCAGCTAAAGTTAAATGTCTCTAAAGAGCAGGCTGACTGAAAGTCACAGTTGCACATGTAAGAAGTTCCAATGCCACTATGCACTCAGGAGTCATTTTGACCATAAATCTTGCATCAATCAGGAAAGTAAACCTAAACTTATAACCAGTTTTTGAAAAAGAAATACATCAAGGCTATATAGTCTAAGACTGAAAGAGGTAACATTTCTCTGTTGTGGAATCACTCCATCAAGTGAGCTGGTGCTTGTATGCATTGTCAGTGTACTAAGCAGGTATTGTGCAGCTTAGAGCACAGCTTTCAAAAGTTACTTTTAGCCTAAACACACATTGCCTCTGAAGTGTTAATCCTTGGGAGTGCTGATCTGTGAGATTTTGCTGCCTGAATCCAAGAGGAAATGAAAACTTTTCCTCATCTCCTGCCCCATCGCTAGATGCCACAGTTTAACAAGTCTTCTCTACACTGAACTCCTTCTTGCTTTCATCTGTGTGTTTCCTGCTCCTGCCCACCCCAGAGAGGGCCACTTGAAGCAGGTTACTCCACTCTGTGCCTGAGGCCTGTAGCACAGTGATTAAACTGAAGTACTGCAGTCAAGATTTCGAAGGGGCAGAGGAACTAGAGACCAAATTGCTAACATGCACTGGATTATGGAGAAAGCCAGAGAGTTCCAGAAAAACATCCACTTCTGCTTCATTGACTACGCAAAAGCCTTTGACTGTGTGGACCACAGAAAACTATGGCAAGTTCTTAAAGAAATGGGAGTGCCTGACCACCTTATCTATCTCCTGAGAAATCTATATGTGGGACAGGAAGCAACAGTTAGAACTGGATATGGAACAACTGATTGGTTCAAAATTGGGAAAGGAGTACGACAAGGCTGTATATTGTCTCCCTGCTTATTTAACTTATCTGCAGAATACATCATGTGAAAGGCTGGACTGGAGGAATCCCAAGCGGGAATTAAGATTGCCGGAAGAAATATCAACAACCTCAGATATGCAGATGATACCACTCTGATGGCAGAAAGTGAGGAGGAATTAAAGAACCTCTTAATGAGGGTGAAAGAGGAGAGCGCCAAAAATGGTCTGAAGCTCAACATCAAAAAAACTAAGATCATGGCCACTGGTCCCATCACCTCTTGGCAAATAGAAGGGGAAGATATGGAGGCAGTGACAGATTTTACCTTCTTGGGCTCCATGATCAGTGCAGATGGTGACAGCAGCCACGAAATTAAAAGACGCCTGCTTCTTGGGAGGAAAGTGATGACAAACCTAGACAGCATCTTAAAAAGCAGAGACATCACCTTGCCGACAAAGGTCCGCATAGTCAAAGCTATGGTTTTTCCAGTAGCGATGTATGGAAGTGAGAGCTGGACCATAAAGAAGGCTGACCGCCGAAGAATGGATGCTTTTGAATTGTGGTGCTGGAGGAGACTCTTGAGAATCCCCTGGACTGCAAAGAAAACAAACCTATCCATTTTGAAGGAAATCAACCCTGAGTGCTCACTGGAAGGACAGATCCTGAAGCTGAGGCTCCAATACTTTGGCCATCTCGTGAGAAGAGAAGACTCCCTGGAGAAGACGCTGATGCTGGGAAAGTGTGAAGGCAAGAGGAGAAGGGGATGACAGAGGATGAGATGGTTGGACAGTGTAACCGAAGCTACCAACATGAATTTGACCAAACTCTGGGAGGCAGTGGAAGACAGGAGGGCCTGGCGTGCTCTGGTCCATGGGGTCACGAAGAGTCAGACATGACTCAACGACTAAACAACAACAACAACAACTGCAGTCAAGACTCTGCTCACAACCTGAGTTTGATCCCTAGCTGGCTCAAGATGAACCACTATGTCGAGGGAGGGAGTGGGGACAAAACGTCATGGCATTTGTTTCAGTGTGAACTTTTGTGGATTAAAATCCATGTGTTTCTGACTGGTCTAAAATGGCCAGAGTAGCTAGAAGCCCAAACACAAACAAAATCAAACCTTTAAATAAGGGAATATTCACTACCTCCTTCAATGGACCAAGTTGCAGGGGCACACTCAGCAGTGGTGAGAGCAGGTGTGCTGGTACTACTTCATCAATAGCAGCCTCTCCCTAAAAATGTAAGGATGCTCAAGTATTCAATGCAAGTCAGATGGTCTGCATCCTTCCTGAATCCCAGTCATTATGATAAGAGAAAATCATGAGCAGGTCTGACTTTGATTCATTTGAATAATGTCATCCATAGTGACCCCTGTTTCCCTTCCTTCTAGCACTTCTTAGAATTTAATACAAAACATATCTGCAGGGGGGAGGTGTTGCATGGAGAGGGCTCAAAAGCAACCCATGTTAACCCAACATAATACTGGTGGTGGGTGATGGTTTTGCAACAAAACATTGCAATCCAGCCATGCCCACCTCTACATTCCTCCTTTCCATTCTGCCTCAAACGCCTTTATCTGGTTTTCCCAACAGTCACTCAGCACTTCGTGGCCACCGGGCATGCTCAGTCTTCCTGCAGCTGTTTTTGCCTCCTCCAGTACATAAGCTGTATCTCCAACATCCCTGAGGTTACATCTACTTCTCTCTTGTGTGTAGGAGTATAGATAGGAAATGTATATGCGTTTGTGTCAGCATGAACTGGAGGCTTTGCTGATGTAAAGATATACTTCAAATCAACGAGCCTTACACATATTCTCAGTGTAACAGAACTGAAACCCAATCCCCTTTTTTAAATGTGAAGTTTTATTCCCACAACAACATTCTACCCCACCACAACCCACAAACTCTACTTCAGGTTAGGACTGAATGGAATCAGCATGAACATGACTCATCAAATAAATGCATTTCTCTTTTTGTTGTATATGCAAGTACCTCGTACTCTTCTAAATATAGTTTTTCTTTTCACTGTGCCTAGCTAAGCAAAACAAAACATGCTCATCATGCTTACGCTTCACTGTTGTTTTTAATCTCTGAAGAGTTGACAAATAACCGTGTTTCTTTCCAGTTAACCTGAGCCAACTGTTTTAAGTTCCACCCTCCAGAAAATGTTTTTTTCTCCATTTGGTTTATCCAAACAAACCCCATTCTTGTTTTTATACAATTCTAGTATATTAAGCTGGGAACTGCTGTGGCAATAACTTTTGAAATTCCTGCTTTGATGTCATGGGAACCCTTCAAGGTCTTTTGTATTTTGCAAAAGGAAAAGAACCTCTGTGCCTCCCCCCCCCCCCCCCCAGCATTAACAGGTTTGCTCATTCTGTTTTATGGGTGTACTTCTGAATGGATTCACATACATCTTGCCTCCGCCTCTAGTATGGAAAGTAGTGTTTAGACTTGAAGATCAAGAAGAGTAAACCCTGTGTAGCTGGCTAGGACAGATTTCTTTGGCAAGAATGGCAAAGGCACAAAGTGGAAACACTGCTGAATCTCAAGAAGTGTGTTCAACAATGGGCATGAATGGCAAGAGTAAACATATTCTTATAACTCTTACAAACAATTTTCAGCAGTGGTATTTGTCATACATCTGCTGGGTTTTAATTGTTTGAAAATCAGGCGGAGGCACTCATATGGGAACTGGACACACAGTCCAAGACTGCTTCAAGACTGCAGGCTCTTAGTGCTACCTGTATAATGGCCTTTCCTCTTCAAGTATAAACAAAATGATAGGCTTTCCACATGATTAGAAATACTGTACTTTAGTTATAGGTATTTTCCACAAAGAATACTAGCTAGTGCAATATGGTTATGGAGAGCTGTCCATTTTGAGTGGGGCACACATAAATTGTAAGCTATGGTGAGGAAATACAGATGGATTGCAAGTTGATAATCGGATCATCTGGACCCCCATCAAATTCCATGAATGAGGTATGGTGACTGCCTCCAAATCTAAGAGAGCTATCTCCCACCATATAGACCAAAAGAAATATTTCAAGTAATAAGAATCTAGTGAATGGTCTTATTAACATTCCATTGGTTCAGTAGATCTACTCTGGTTGGGACTAACAATGAATTTAGGCTACAGACTTTAAGGATATCTGTCTACAATGGACCAAAAAGAGACTGGACCCTTCCTTATTTGAACTTTCCTGTGGTTATCTGAGCACATGGGGTATAGAATAACACCTTCTTTCTTATTTGGCCTCCTTTGTGGCCCCACCTGCTGAAAATTGAAGGACCAAGTGCTTTACTAAAACTGTTTTATGAGAAATCAACTTTAACAACTTCCAGTAGGCTATTCCCAACAGCTGTTTACTCCCACCACAAATAACCCTCCCCCCACTCCTGCAGCCACCCGATCCCACCCCCATTTCTTCTCAGCAGTACAACAGTTAATTCCCAGTTTAATGCAAACATATCTTCTTTGGGTTTGACACACTGGGTGTCAGCCATTCCTACTGCTCATAAACACCCTATGCCTTTTATCAATGTTGTGAAAGACCTCCATTGCCTAAAAATGGTCTATTGTCATAAAAATGATGATAGGATTTAGCACTTGGAAAGAAGGAAGTCTGCCTACCCTGTTTCCCCCGAAAATAAGACCTAACCTGAAAATAAGCCCTAGTATGATTTTTCAGGATGCTCGTAATATAAGCCCTACCCCCAAAATAAGACCTAGTTAAGTGAAACCCCACCCTCCACCATTGTGCAGCATTGTGCATCAGCCAGAAGATGATATGACTATAAAATAAAACATCCCCTGAAAATAAGCCCTAATGTGTTTTTTGGAGCAAAAATTAATATAAGACCCTGTCTTATTTTCGGGGAAACACGGTAATTCCCTACCAAGAGATTTTAACAAGCTCAAAGGCCAAATCAAAGTTTAGTGTAAGATATATGTAACTGACCATAGAAAGGCATATGCACCCACTCATGCAGCCTTACAAACACTGCTCAAGTCTGTGCACCTCATGATGTCCAAATTTTGAAATTGACAGCTGGTTTTATCATCCTGCATTTTACAGTAGTCCTCACATGGAACAAATTGTACAAAGAATTTTTTTAAAAGTTGAAGACGGGAATGCTTACAACCAGCACGTTAATAAAATCCCATTTTGTCACTTCGACAGCACACCCAGAGTGCAATAACTAAGCTTCCTTTCCATACCCCCTTGTGTTCCTTTGTATTGACAGATGCCATTTGTTCATTTACGACGTGATAATAAAAACCTGCAGCTTTAGTGAATGTTATTCTTTTCCTCCCCTGACACAGGGGCACCAAATGGTTTGTACTAAACACAGCGGGCATTTTTCATTAAAGATCATAACCAGGGAAATGAATGAGAATTGAGGAAAGGAAAGCTTTAAAATTAAATAATTAGTGTAGATGTGAAGAGCGAAAGTGTAGCTCTGTCAAGAGGAGAGGCAGGCTCCTTTTGTTTGCTAATGCATCACAAAACTTTCCAAGATACTGTTTGCCAAAAATGACTGATCTGTGTTATAAAGAAAAAAAAAATGCAGATATAGTTAGTAATAACTTCTATAGCACTTCACTTTTTATCCATGACTGCAAAGTCTAATTGTGAAGCAAGTTAAGCCAGGAGATAGTGATTTTCCCAGGGTTACTTCTAAAGTCTCATAATACAAGAGGATTTGAACTTGAGTTCCCTACAGCTAAGCCCAATTTTCTATCTACTGTCTCAAGAAATTTCATAGGGATCCATATAATTAGAGATGAAGCCAATCTAAGGACAAAAATGATCAAGCAGAATTGTTATGGATCAAATTTCTTGAAGGAATTTGAATATGTTTCCACCTGACATAATTTCTGCTCGCCTTCCCAACACTGTCAGTTCTGAATGGCAGTTGATTTAGGAATGTTTAGGAGAAAGTTGGGGAAACAAGACCGATGTAACAATGGTTAACTTTAGACTTCATTCTAGGAAATTCACCAAAAGGTGTGACCACAGCCTGAGTTTACCAAGTGGATCCTTAACATACATTTGAACCTGAAGATGAAATGAAACTGTATTATGTGCATCAAGATGCTTCAGAGTGAAGAAGGAAAAAAATATCTTGAAAATGTGCTATTCCAGAAAAAGGACCCCACTCTTGGGTCTTTGGATCAAAACAATTATTTTTTTCTGACATGTTAAGGCACACCAACAAAATATTCTAAAAACAACCTTTTACGATGTCTACAATATTTGGAAGAAACAGTGAAAAGCAGTGCATCTCTATTCATTCAGGAAAAGAAGCTGAATTACTCAGGACTAAGCATGGGCAGCAAATTCTGAAAGCATTCTAAATCTACCTCCTTTTCATGTTAAAGCAGCAGTAATAATGATAATGATTAAATTTTAAAAATTGGAGTTACATCACATCACAAAATGGGTGAAGTTTTCTTTACTGAGTGACGATTGCAATGTAATTTCCGAAGGACCAGCTGTGTTCCTCTTTTTAAGGGGGGAGGGGAATGAAAAGGAGAAAGATTTATAATAGATTTATAAAGGTTTATAGATTTCTTTCATTATGAGCTCTCAAGGATCACCTCTTCCGACAAAAGGAGTGCAAAAATCTTTCCCTCCATGTTTTTCTTCAATTTTGCCAAATTGTAATGTAACTTAGTTACACCTCAGTTAACTCTTTGGTAAAAAGTTACTTGTGGGCTCTGAGATAAGCAGAGGGACAGCTTGCTCTGAGCTCAATGCCTTTTGTGGCTTGCCTGTTTAAGAGAGAGGGAGAGAAGGAGGCAACAAATGCCCACCCACAAATCCATGAGGGCATCTGTAAATCCATGTATTTACTTATAAAAATATTTTAATGCACTTTCTGCCAACATACACTCAAAGCAGCTTTCCATTAAGAGAACTTCAGTTTACAGATATACCATAAAAAGGGGCAAAGTTTCCTTCCTTGACTTAACAATTCATAATATAACTTAGTTATATCATAGTTCTTGGGAAAATGAATTAATTGCAACTAAATCTTGTAATAAGCAGAGGGATATGGCAGTTTCAGTTCAAGAAACTATAATTTGCTCCATGGTGTAAGGGTGGGTGGTCTGTATGTGTGTCTCCAAAGTACTTTGTGAGCTCTTCAAAACGTCCATAGGGGCATACCGTAAATGTATATAGTAATTTATGAAAAAACTTTGTTCTGCCTTTCTATCCAAAGACCATAAAGGTGGCTAACACCATTAAGATGCTAAGATGGTATTTGGTGAATGCACCAAATAGGCAGATTAATTAACCTGCCCCATTTACTTGACCAAATCTGGATCTAATTCAGAAAATGACATTGATGATCAGCCTACAAAAAATGCCGCAGGTTTTGTTCTGCTTTAGGCTATTGACTAATACATGTACAGTATTAGCTGCTAATTTCCTAAAACAGACTCAGTTCTGAATCTATGAAAAGGCTTATGTTTGGGTTCTGTAATGTTTGTGGTTTCACCATTGCTGATAAAAAAACAAACAAACTCTGTGCAGTGTGGAACCTCTGGTCAATTTTCACCTCAGGTTTCCAAGTTCCAGCTAGAGCTAAAATCATCTGAAAGATTAGAGTTAAAACTACGAGTATTAACCATTTGTCAATATGGTTCATTAATTCACTTGAAGATTCAAATAGATTTCTAATTGTGATACTAGAACTGTCCCTTGTAAAAGGCTTATACTTTCCCTTACTCCATCCCAAGCCAGCTAGCTGGAAGAGTGAAAACATTAAATAGTTACTCTTTCTGATCAATTGATCAATTTGCCACAGATTTAAAGTATGTCATTTTGTGTGTATCTAGTAAATCTCTTCATTGAAACAATGTGTTCAGTTTTATTCTCAGCAATCAATTTATGCGGATTCTAAATGATCAAGACAAGAGATATTTATGAAGTGATTCAGTGACATCAAGAACGAAATGTACCAATCTCATTGTATTATCTCATCTGTGAAATAACTTGTGCCTCAGGTAAACACACTTGATTGCAAAAATATGGATGTAAGTCAGAGCTAAGAGGTAACATGTTACAAACAACGTAATTCTTACAAAGACTTAACAATGTTGCATTATAAAAAATAATGAGTTATAACATTGTTATTTTTGCTGCAACAATACTACACTCTTGTTACTTTTTACTTAATCCTATGGTATGAGTGACCAAACAGACAACAACCCATGAGTAATGTAACAGACTGTATGCAAAGGTTGCTTTTAAAACTTGGTAACAATAACTTTTATCTGAGGTTACTGCAACAAGTTACACAATGTATTCCTTTTTAAAAGCATTTTTCCCCAGCCGCAGCTCATGTAATCAGCAGAAGGCAATGCCAGCATGACCAGGATGAATGCATCTGGAAGGTGTGGTGTGTGACATTCTCTTATGCCATATTGCACCTCTTTTATAGGGAAACACAGCACTGAATCAGGAACCAGAAAAAGTCCTATACAGCAGATGTGCCATCACTGGTTATAGTACAAATGCTTCGAAAATAACATTGCAGCCTTGGGTTTTATTAGTCTACATGTCTGCAGGAAACTTTTCATTGAAGGCTGATTTAGTGCTTAAACAGATGCTGTTAGCCTAAAGCTCTTGGCTTTTTGGGTGGGGAGAGAGTTGCAAATGTTTGTGTTTCAGGAATAGAGTGATAGGGTTATGCAATCCTCTTCTTTGTTATTATCTCAATCTATTTCTTTGGGCATGATCACATGATGGAATTGTTCCCTACTTATGCCCAAGTTAGATCGTAGCTTAATTTTGCAGTCATACTACGCACAGCCATTAGTGATTCATTTTACCAGCAAGCGGTGTAATTGATTGCAGTGTATCGCTTCCAGAAGCACTGATGCAACAGAGGAAATTCTACCTATCAGGAAACACTACCCAACATATCGATGTGTTTTTAATTTTTAAAAAAATTAAGTTATGGGGCTGTAGTGCCCCATAAAACTAGAGAGAAAATAAATCAATAACATGGTGTAGCTGGGCGTCATGATTCAAATGGAAGTAAATGAATCAATAATGTTAAAACACATTGGGATGTTCATCCATGTATATATACCATGTGAGCGTGGTGCGTTACAAAAAAGTTATGGAAAGTATCATTAGAAATGGGTAACATTTCCCTGGTGTGACCACAGCCTTTCTCATTGGTCCACATCTGAGAATACCCAAGTTCGATGTATCTACATGTGTGAGAGAAAGAGCACAGGATAAGTTGTATATCCACTTGACAAAAGCAGGTGTATTCTTCAGATTGTGGTTAGAACTTGCAAGCCAAGTGGGTGGTGGTGGAAGAAACCAGCTGAGATTGTTGCCTTGCAAATTATTTCTCTGTGATCAATCCTTTTTTGTCCTCTAGTTAGTTTAGCAATTCCATATGCAAGCAGTGACCATTCTAATGATGAAACACCCTCCTAGGTTATTCCAGAATTATACTAAGCAATTATTGGCCAAAATCCTGTTGCTTAGCGTGGTAAGTCACACTAGAGTAGACTCAGTGAATCAGTAGGGAATTCGGGACTGGACTCCTCTGTAAATTCAACTGATTTAAACGATCTACTCTAGCTGTTACTTGCTAGATTAAGCAACAGGTACATTGTGGCAACTTTAAAGATAACAGATTTATTATAGCATGAGTTTTTGTGACTTCTAATCCACTTCTTTGATGTTCCTCAAATTCATAAAAGCCACGATAAAATAAAGTCTTTAAATCCCATAATACTCTTTTTTTTCTTTTTCCTTTTTAACTAACAGTGACAGTACAATGCACTTTGAACATCTTTTCTCAATGTTGCACTATTTTGTAACATACAAATACTAGGGACACGATCCAGGTTTCAAATGTGTATTGTTTATTTGGGACAGTTAGACACATGCTTAGTAATGTTTTTCACTGAAATCAAAGAAAAGTTTTAAAATCTTTAAACTTTGCTCCTTGAACCTTGGGCTTGAAGTTTAATCAGTTTAACTGGTAGATTAATTATCTACAGCTTTAGTTGATTAATTAGTGAGCAGCAGCTGGAAAGGACAGAAAACATAAAAGGAAATTAAAGCATACTTTGTAAAGTTATTTTCGTTCTAGCATCATAGGGTCAAACTAGATGCAACACCACTTATGGATAAAAAGTAAGTCTAAGGATGGCTTTAAAAAAGTAAATTGTATACATGGGCCTGTGATCTCAATTGGGATTCATATGGCGGGAAGCTTTAAAACATTGTCCCCTGCTGCAGTTGCTATCTGCATTGGTCCCAACGAACCTGCCATTCACCTTTTAAAGCCAATTCACAAATATGCCAATTATGTGAAAGGCAGAAGATCTACTGTGGCTATTATTGTAATAGGGGATGAGAGAAACTGCTAAAGATGAATGTTCCTTCTAGCAAAAGACCTATATATTTTGTTTATTTAAATGGGAAGTCTACCTCACTTCTATGAATATCTCAAACAGCCTCTTACAGCAGTACATTTCATGTGTCTAAATGTAATCAGTTAGTAAATTAACCAGTTAAAAGGCAGTTGAAGCTTCATTTCAGATTACTGGATCAGTTAACCACTCTCATAAATTTCCTGACTGTGGCTCAAAATCCCACTTTTAAATGGGGAGGGGGCGCTCAAATTTAGATGGCAATCTGTTTAAATAACAGGCAGTAACCTGACTGCTGAGGACAAGTTGATGCCTCCATATGGCCTTATCTCTTCCTTTGGTGGAGAGCTAAGTAATGCTTATAGAAAGATAACATCTTCTTCAGACAGAAAGGTGCCCACAAGGTTGCTAAGATGATTCCGTGTTTGTGGGTTTCATTTCTAGACTGTTTGCTCATTTAACCTGTGTTGCCCGTTATTGTGGTCACGAGGAAACCAAGCCCACCTACTTCTAAGCTTATATTGTGAAAAAGGAACAGATCACCACAGCGTATTTGGTATCTCAAGACAGATAATTCAATGCATGTAGTTGGCTGAGCGCAGGGCAGAAAAAGGTGGAGAAATAACTACATATCAAGGTTACAAAAGGAAGGATAGATTTTTAAAAGGAGGTTGCTCAATCCTTTCCATGTGATGTGGTACAGCCTCAAGGCCTCTACATATTATTTCCATTGTCACATGAGGATCACTGAGATAAAGAGTTTAAATGACTTTCCATTCCTAAAAGTTTACAGACCTAAGAAGTAACTGTGAGCATTTCTTGTGGCATATTATTTCAAGTGAGGCTGAGATAAGCAATCAACCAGCGCACACTTTTCTGAAAAGAGCTGATAAATAAACTAAATAAATCATGTTGCCTTCAACATAATCAACCCTGGACAAGCTCCTTTATTTAATTAATGACACAACTGTTGTTATCAATAAGCCAATCATTTGTCTGCTGCCATTATTTCTCTAGACAGGTAAACCTGAGGAAATTGAGGGGTATAAAAAGTGTATTAATCCCATTTCAAGAGGACCCCCACACACAAAGATATTGTTGTGCCTTAAAACTTTATCAGCTCTTTTCATATGCCACAATAAATGGATTAGATTTATAATGTGGCATCATACATTAAACTGAAAACAAATTAATGTCCATGTTCCTGTTGGTTGTGAAATGGCTGCAAAGAGAACAGAGTTGTGTTTTACCCTAAAGACTGTGGGAACGTAGAATCATACAGTCATAGAATCACTATGGTTGGAAGAGGCTCCAAGGGTCACTGAGTCCAAATAACTGCCAATGCAGGAAATCAACAGTTAAAACATTGCTGACAGACTTCCAGTGAAAATGTACCAAGTAGTCCGTCTCATTGTCCAACATCTCCTTCTTTCAGGAAGTGTTCTTGAGGTTTAGCCCCTTTTCTTGTAACTGAAATCTATTACTTTATTGTAAGTTTGACAGCTGGGCAATTGGCAAGATCCTACCCTCTAGGAAAAGAAAACCAAGCTTGCTCCCATTCTTCATGTGACAGCCTCTTGAGTAGTTAAAGATGGCTGCCATATCATCTCTCAGTCCTCTCTTTCCTTGCCTAGAACTGCATTAGCAGTGCTGGGGGGTTCCTGCCACATCATTCTGTTCAGTCAGGTTTAGCTGATGGTGTACTCAGACCCTTAGGTCTTTCTCACATAGGCTGCTGCTAAGACCGTTGTCTTGGGGGGGGAGACGTGGTGGCGCTGCGGGTTAAACCGCAGAAGCCTCTGTGCTGCAAGGTCAGAAGACCAGCCGTCGTAAGATCGAATCCACGCAACGGAGTGAGCTCCCGTCACTTGTCCCAGCTCCTGCCAACCTAGCAGTTCGAAAGCATGTAAAAATACGAGTAGATAAATAGGTACCACCTTGGTGGGAAGGTAACGGCATTCCGTGTCTAGTCGCACTGGCCACGTGACCACGGAAACTGTCTTCGGACAAACGCTGGCTCTATGGCTTGGAAACGGGGATGAGCACCACGCCCTAGAGTCGGACACGACTGGACTAAATGTCAAGGGGAACCTTTACCTTTACCTAAGACCATTGTCACCCATTCTGTATTTTTTCTGCCTAAATGTAGAATATCTACATGTTTCCCTGCTGAAACTCATTTTGTTTGTTTTGCCCACTCTTCCAATCTGTTTCAGGCCACCTTGATTACGGATTCTGTATTCTGAACCATTAAATACCTCCCTGTTTGCTGCTATCTGTAAATTTGATGAGTACCCCCTCTAACCTTCCGTCTAAGTCATGTTAACGGTCATTTGCAAAATCCTGCAGCACTCACTTGTCCCTTCTCTTTAGGTTGATGAGGAAACATGGGTCTGCCAACCAGCCACAAATCCATCTAGCACTGACTAGCACACATTTTACCTGCTTGGCCACAAGAATATTATGGTAGACCTTACCATTTAACACTCTGTTCTAGCAAACCTGTTAGACTCACCTGCTGGTAGTTTAACTGTATCTTTGAAGACATTAAACCTACAGAACTACAAGCTGTCTGGGGTTAGCTCAGAATTCATCCTACACTTAGGTGTGATGGTAGGACACACACCCCAGTCAGTCTTTTAGCACGACCAGTCTTGCAGGTTAGGATTTGAAGTGATCAGCATCTCATTCCTAAAGATTCCATGCTATTTCAGGGCTAAAATCTAGATTCCAGTGGGTTGGTCCTTCTGATGTCACAGGGGCAGGACAAGAAAGGATCAGAAGGTATCAGAACTGTTCCTGATCCAGTTGATTATGGAAACAGGGATGAGGGAAATCAGTGCCAGTGGGTCCAAAATCTAGATAACCAAGTAATACAGCAAACCAGAGCTGGTGTGTATGTGTGAAGTCTGACCGCTGGGCAGGTGTCAACATATGCCTTGCAGCTATGGCCGTTGCCAGCATTCCTATCAAGGTTTACATCCTGCATCTGGCTGGATGGTTTGGTGAGTTAGATTTCTGGCTGCAGAGCCAGAGGCTGGGGAATTCAATTCCCCTCTGTGCCTCCCAAGAGTAGAGCCAACCTATGTAGCCTTGGGAAAGCTCCACAGTCACAGGATGCCCCCAGAAGAAGGGAATGGTAGACTACTCCCAAGTACTCTCTACCTAGAAAACCCAGGAAGGTATGGCCCTAAATCAGAATTGACTTGACGGTGCACAATTATCATTATTAATTACATCCTGCATGGCCTTATTTATAGCAGATGTTTGGAGATGTTTTAGACTGCTAGGACTCACAGAAGGCAGCATCAGCTCACAGGAAATATTTTCCTAGGCCCAGCACTGCAAATGCCATACGTTGTACAAGGTGAGAGTCACAGCACTAGTGCTGCACTCTCTGCCTTGTTCCAAACAGCAAAATGGGCCCCTGTGTATGCAACTAGCAAGTGCATGGGCCCACTGGCTCTTTCCTCCTTCTCCCCTTCCCTAGATTTCTGGTGTGCCAAAGGTGCTTAAGGACAACACACACACCTATGCACTGAGCCAGTGAGCCCTGGAACCAACTGGAAATGGGTGCAGATGGATGCCCAGCCAACATTAAAAAATCAAATTTTCAGCTCATGTATAAAAATCAAATGTTTTCCTTATTGCACATATCATAGCAGTACATGTGCAATAAGAAGTCCCACCAGTTGTAATGGTAGTGCCCCAAACGACACAGTGGTGTTCAACCACTGGCACTCCTCTTTCTTCTGGCTTTTCGGTGCAAGGGAACAACATATACCCAAACAGCATTGCACTCATCCACTGAACACTCAGCCAGCTGGGAATGGCTGTATACGAGGCTTCAGTGCCACTTCATACACATATTAATCAAACTTGCTCTTTGACCAGTGTCAGTCACCATGACATACTGTATGTTCTTTCCCCTGTAAACCCAGAGAAGCACTGCTATTCGCCTAAACTCCATTTGGTGCCCTGAGGATAAAGTGGGAAGAGAAGAGCCATGTATACCACCTTGAGCTCACTAGAGGAATTGTAGGGGATAAACCTGCCCTGTTTTCCATCATACTTCCCATTTATAGTCCAAGACAGAAAAGGTCCTGCATGGCAGGATGTAGAAAGGAATAGTGCTTTTTGATACTAACTTGTGTGAGTTAGGCATGTATGTGTCACCAGATGCTCAGCCTTTCCTATGCCTACTATTCTTTTAAAACAGGTGTGCATGCACACACAATGTGCTTTGAGGTAACATTCCAGATGAAACCCTATTGTCTAACTTACTCCTGCAGAAGAGGAATGGCATCACCGACAAGGAGCAGTTTTTGGAATTAAAAAAATCCTAAATAAGCCATGGAACAGAAGAAGGAAGTTTCTCATTACTAAAAATTGTCCCCTGCATGAAACATCAACTCCCTTCTGCAGACATCAGTTACACAACAGGATTTCAGCCTTAGTGTTATTTGTAGTTTGGGCCTGTACAGGAATGTCAGACAAATCTGTAGAATCTTAAGTGAGTAGAATGTGCAACCCTAAGGCATACTTTTGTTCTTGTTCTTACTATTGTTGCTGCTTCTCTCTGCAATTACATAGTACGTACTAAAACCCACAGTGGAATCTGGTCTATTCCCCCTCAGCTCCATCAATGTATAAACACAAACATACATATGTTTGCATTTTCCCTCAGGGCACTTAAGGAGATTTATAAAACCATAATCATTTCCACAGCATTGTTGTGCAGTTTCTGTTAATTTTGGTTAATCTTTAACTGAAAACTTTAAAGCCTTTTTATCATGTGTGAGAAACGTATAAAAACTCTTAACAGTGACAAATGAAACTTAATCATGATAATGAAGCTTCCAAATGAAACCTAAATGTGTTTGCTGATTCTTGGTAGTGTCTATGTTATCATCCAACTATGTGTATGCTTTTGCATACTTGAAAAAATATAAACTTTGTAAAGCATCAAGCCCCCTCCCAAACCATCATGTAATTATGCAAAACAGTAAAGCCAGTTATGCAAGGTGATAAAATTGCTACATGTTGTCTTTTGGGATTAAGTTCATCAGTTGTCACATTTTAATATGATCTTGATAATTTAACTTCTGCAAAATCTGGGTGATATTGGCTAAGAAATTCAGGAAGTTGCATTTGAAAAAAAGCAACTTTCTTTTTTCCCCAAATGCTGATTTCTAGATGATTTGCAGTAAATTATACCTCTGAAACAAAGACAGCTTTGGGTAACTAGCAGCGGATTGTTGCATAGAGAGCTATAAACATCACTCAGATCTGAAATTCAGAAGAAATTATTGGACTCAGAAAAGTTAGAGTAAATCAAGGCTGAACTAACTCTGGAGACAAATGCAGCTGACCTACTTTGGGAATATCGTGAGAAAGTAAGATTCTCTGGAAAAGACAATAATGCTGGGAAAGGTTGAAACCAGCAGGAGAAGATGACAAATATGATGTGAATTGAATCCCTAAAGGAAGCCACTTGCTTAAGTTTACAAGAGCTGAACAGGGCTGCTGAAGACAGGACATTTTGGAGATCTCTCATTCATAGGGTTGCCATAAGTCAGAGGCACATAAAAACAACAACTGGAAGGCAAGTCTGATATGGTGGGATGGGGATGGGCATGGTAGTTAGGGAAGAGTAGATCAATCTTCTTACATAGATTACATCATTCCTTGTTCTTGTCAAGCCAAATCATAGTCATAAAATTAAATTCTAGAGGATCAAATATGGAAAGCATACAAAATTTTTGAGTACTTCAAGTAGGACAAATATATTCATTTTTTTCCATGCCACTAAGTCAAAATATGCTCTGCATAAGGGCCTCTGGGACAACATAACACCACATGTTGAAGGTACCAACCAACTTTCTCCTAATTACCCCCAAAATGTACATGGTTGTAGATTCCAAACCTGACTTGTAAAGTCACAAAATAGCTCATAAATGTTAGATGCGGAAAGTTCAAACCTACATGGGAATAGTTACATATTTCTTTTGTGTGGCCTATAATGGAGTTATTTATGGTAGATGGAGGTGAATTGTGGGAGAGATTAAAGGTTTTCATAATAAAGGAAAGCAAAAGCTCAGGAACTGGGTGCCTCTTCACCACCATGACTCTCAAGACAGGATAAATCACCCGAGCAACCATTAAAACTTCAAGAAGATTGCTTGTAAACTTCCAAGCCATGCCAATAAAGCATATTCTTTGCCATACAGCAGCCCATATGGTGAAACTCAGCAGTTTCCCCCCCCTCCCAAACCAAGGGCCATTCACAATGTAACCTTGCTGTCTAGCTCTTTTTCTGCCTCTTTCTCTTTGTATTAGGCATCATGCCAACCAAGCACTATCAAATCAATGCAGACTTTAAATCTGGGGACATCAGAAGAACCAGAATTGCAAACATGGGCAAACATTAAAGCCCAATGTGGCCCTTTTCTCTCTAAAATGGTTACTTGGAGTTGCCTACAGTGAAAAGAAGTCACCTGTTTCTTTCTGTTCAAGCAACATTTCTCACCTCCAGAAACGTCTGAGGAAATCCTTACTGGCTTGCAGGTTGTTAGAAAAATATTCCAAGACACCTTTTCTCTCCCCCTGCAATCTCTCTAAAGTCTCGTTAATTTGCATTTTAAAATGTCAAGTCTGATTGCACAGAACTTCCTTTTCATTCCAAAAGGACAGACCTGGGAAAGGGGCTATAAATCACAGCTCAACCTTAAATGTGACATAATCTGTTATGAGGTAAACTAGTATGCAGAATACTGAGTCCTTTCTCCAGATTTTAAGTCAGTCCAAAATCCCTGCACTGATAAATGAAATTATTGAAATCTACTTAGTCCTTTCTATCTGAGTCAAGTTTTCTAAGAATCTGTTTAAGCATATTGTGATGCAGGTGGCGGGCTGCTGTTGCTGCTACTGTTGCTGATACCACTTCTACTACTATTACAAAGAGAGCAGGAAATTAATGAACAAATATTTAATGATAACATTAGGGCCCATTATCAAAAAAGCAAGCAAGCATGTTTTAAATCTGGAAATTTAAAAACTTGGACCAAGGTGTGAGACCGAAGGCGAGAGAAAGAAGCCTCTCGCTGGAGTGCCTTCCCTTCCACAAACCATGGAAAGGGAAATACAGACCTCGCCCACACCAACTCCTGTTAGAAAGGAACAACGGGGTACTGACACCCGGGACCTGGAAACTGAAATGTGCGGGTTAACGGTGGCCGTTCAAACAAGGGACAATTTGGCGGGAACAGGTAGGAAAAAGAGGGTGGAGATAGAGGCGGAGACAGCAGAGATAAAAAGGGGAGAAACCAGGTTGCCTGCAGGTTCGGAGTGGGTCTGGATACAAGACCCGTGGACCGGAGAGTGGGAACTCCTACGAGTGCCGAAAGAAGAAGCGGACTACCATCATAGACGGGAGATCCCTCCAAGGCCATCTTATTGGGGTGAAGCGGACACTCGTGAGTGGTGGAGGCAGTTGAGGGAGGAAAAGGAAAAGGTAGAAAGGGAAAAGCAAGAAAGGTTGGCATGGAGAGTGGAGGAGATGAAGAGGAGAAGCTACCCAGGGGGCCCTGGGCCATGTTCCCTACGACCAGAGATGCCGAGTGGGTCGGAGCCACAGAGGACGAGGCCGTCCCTTTACTGGGAGGAGAGGTCGGCGAGGTTATGAAGGACGATTCCCTCCGGAGGTGGCCAGGGCCGTGGAACTACGAAGAAACCAACTCGTTCCTGAATGACGCTTAGGTACCCCTGTCTGACCTGTTGGTGACAGGTGAACAGTTGTGGGACAATTTCATAGATAAGAATTTTGCGTTGAATACTCCAATAAACCTTTCCCCTGTTGCAAAGTTAACCAAGTCTGCAGATTTTTTTGTGGAGACCAAAACCTCAAAACCCTCACCCTCACACAAGGTTGAATACTTCATGCTTCTTTTTTATTTTGAGGAAGAGTTAAGAGATCTGGGGTTGGAATACCCAGTGTGGTGTAGTGGATAGAGCGATGGACTAGGACTCTAGAAGCCTGGGTTCAAATCTCGACTCAGCCATGGAAGCTCACTGGGGGTGTGGAACTCGTAAAACCACTCCTTAAATATCTGACTCACTTTGAAAGCCCTATTAGGGTCACTATAAGTCGGGTCCAGCTTGACGGCACAGAACAACTACGCTGGAATATTAAAAATCTAGTCCCAGTGATATGGAGAGGCTGGTGAAAGATGAATAGAACTATGTATGCAGATGCTACTGAAGTATTTTTTTTTAAATTAAATACATATCTCCTTCCAGGGAACTTAGGGTGGTATATATGACTCTCATTCTCTTTTATCTTCACAATTAACCCTGTGGGGCAGGTTAGGCTGAAAGACAGCAAGTGGCCCAAAGTTACCCAATGATTTTTTTTTCATTTGAGAAGGAAAAAGCAAAACAAACATTAAAAAATAAAGAAGACGAAAACATTGTAGCACCTTGAAGCCTGACTGCTATATTTTAACGTGAGCTTTCGTGTCTGAAGAAGTGGACCTGTCCACAAAAGGTCACATTAAAATATAGCAGTTAGTCTTTAAGGTGCCACAACATTTTTGTCTTCTTCATTTTTTACCTTTTTGTTTTGTTTTGGCCTGGCATACTAGCACAGATTAACACAGCTACCTTTTCTAAATCTGAGGTGAAGAATTTGAATCCAGAGCCTCCTAGCCTGTAGTTAAAAAAAGCTGTTTCCTTTGTACCCATTCTCAGCTCTGGCTGGCCTCAGCCTTGAAACCGATGACCCTCAAAAAGTAAAAATCAATAGTTCTGGAGAGCTCAAAAGCTTGCTTTTTTTTGTGAATTTATAGTGGACCCTGATAAAGTTAGTATTAATTCTAACAAAGTTACTCCCCATATGTGGATTTTGATGTTTTTTTCTGGTAGACCGTACAGTGCAACCCTATGCATGCTTACTCAGAAGCTAAGGTTTGCCAGTTGTATACTATCATGTAACAAGAACTTCTGAAATACATGCTTTTGAAAAAAAATTGGTTTTTCTTACATTTCTGTCCCACGTACATGCTTCTTTCCCTCCTTCCATGTTATCCTCATAGGGATTTTGAGAGGTAGGTTACACTGAGAGACAATGACTGGTCAAAGTCACCATAGCAAAGCCCCGTTACTTCATAGCATTATCAGCAAGTGGTGTTTTTTTCCCCCTTGAGTTAGGACTTCTCCCTGACATGGATCCTTCAGGAAAATGAAGACAAGTTTGCAAAAACAAGATCAGGAATACTGATATTTTTAGCCTGAATTCTTTAGGAACCTTCAGTGGAAAATTTGGTACTAATGGTGAAATTCGATCAACCATACATACAAGCCACATAAGCTAGTTTAGTGTCCCAAATTATGAGGAGTCTATAAATGCAAACATACACTAGAAAAGGGGAAAGGGGGCAATGCTATGGTTTATCTTAAACTTGCCATAGCTCAACATATCTTAAACTGGTCCTCTTGAGCCTTATGGCACAGTGGTTAAACTGCAGTACTGCAGCCAAGACTTTGCTCACAACCTGAGTTCTATCCTGATGGACGCAGGTAGCCAGCTCAAGGTTGACTCAGCCTTCCATCCTTCCAAGGTTGATAAATTGAGTACCCAGCTCATTAGGGCAGGGGAGGCAATGTGCAACCTGCATAATTAAATTCTAAACTGCCCAAAGAGAGCTTTAAATGCTATGGGGTGGTATATAAGCAGCACACTTTTGAGGTGATCACCTTCTTTGTGAAGAACCACACTGTAGAGTTGACTATCCCACAGCTGGGGAAAGCTGGGTTTTTAAACTATAGCTCTCTGAAGCCACCAGCCATGATGACGTTACAATTCATAAAATTAATATTTCCAGGCTTAGATTGGTCTTTGCTGAAGTGTCATAAGAATTTACACTACTACCAGTTGAACAGGAACAAAACTGCACTAAGGTTTCCAGCTACATTTCCATGTTATGCCATCCTTTGCTTGTATTTTGTAGTGGTCTGTTTCCTCTCCTTGTTTTTCTGAATAAAGAATGAGACATTCTTTTAAGACACACACACCCTTTTATTATTATTTCATTTTAGACACATATCCACAAAAACCCGTACCCTCCTTTAATGAGCTGTTAAGAGGCATCTCTCTTTCCTCCTATTCTGGCAGCTGCAAGAAGGCTTCTAAAGTGTTGAAAAGCCAAAGGACAATTTATGATCCCTAATGCTGTCTCTTCCTAGGATAATTCATCCAAAGGAAAGGCTTTCAGCAGGGGCTTGGATGCTCCCGGCTTTAGATGTTTGCATACTATTTGCTGAAGTTATGAGGGTATAACCATGCTTTTCTTGTGCTATATTTCAGCATGTTCTTTCCCAAGTCACAGGGATGAAGCAGATTTTCCTACAGAACTTCACTATCAGACAAGGATGGTGCTCTGCATGCACCGTTTTTTGTATGAACAATTAGGGTATCCAGTTACACTGTATGACTTCAAACTCTGATAGACACACACAAAAGGGTGGGGTTTTCAACAGTGAAGTCCACTTTATTTAAAAAGTGGGCTACAATCAACAAAAGCTCATGCCAAATACTCTTTGAAAACAAAATTCTCTGTTTTTTCTTGTTCAGATTAGACTTAAGCTACTATCTCTCCTTTTCTGGCCAATGTAAGCTGTATCAGCTCAGAACTGGGGGCTCACCAGGGATATGGCTAGTTGCCCAGTGCACTGTAGACATGAATCAATTTCCCAGGACCATGAAGGACCTTTGCTGCACATGGAAGGTCCCCCAATTAATTACTTTTCAGTGGGTACTGGGGTTGGGATGCATCTAAGATGGGATAAATTAACTCCTCGCACCTCTTTCATCTGAAGAAGTAGGGTGCTGTCCATAAAGGCTTTGTTCATATAAAACTTGTTAGTCTTTCAGAGACTACAAGTCTCTTTGTTGGTTTTGCTGTGACAGGGGAAAAAGTTTCCTCCAGTTTATAGCCTACTAGGAGGGTCATATGCCTACTTTTACACACACAGAGAAAAATATTCCTCTGTCTGAATGGCTGGCAGGGGACAGTTCACTTTTTGAAGGTGGCCTCTGTTTAAATAGCCATTCTGTCCAAGTCTGCTTTAAGAGAAAGAAGCATAAGAAGAGAGATCAGGGATCCAGCACTTGACCATCCACAGTTAGCAGCCCTTGGGCAGCAGACTCAGCAGGCAAAAGGGTTATGAAGTTGCAATATTCACCACTCAGATGAGAAGGAGTGTAATTCTCTTTAAATTCCAAAATCCATTTCTGAGTCTACATCTTCACGTGTAAATTAACAGAAACAGTTTTATGGAAATCCTCAGCATGCTGTTTTGTTCTCTCTCTTTTTGGTGAGACATTCCCTCTCCCCCTTCTTTCTTATTCTTCATTTTTCTTTCCTTTGGCTAACATATCAATGGTCATACTCTGGCCAATAGTACAAATCGTATGCTTTGATTTTCAGTGGACATTTTCCCTACTGCTGGACACCATCTTGTGAGCACACTGCCTTCAAAGATACAGTATAAAGATGCAAAATATAAAAATCACATATGCACAGTTTAGAAATCATGACACTGCTGTTGAAACTGGGTACCTTTTGTACCTACATTTGAAAAGTAAAAGGTGAAGTGGCCTGTGCCTCATAGGATTTTCTGCTATCAGAGTTCAGAGCAGCCCGCTGTGGATAGTTCTAATCTGTTTTAATAGCCCACATCCTGTGACAACAACTTACATAGGTTAATTATGTGTCATGTGAAGAAGGTCTCCTTTCCCCCCCCCCCCTTTGTCTTAATCCAGGCTGTCTATCAGAGTGCCTGTAGAGTCAGCCAGACTCTTGTCTTTTGTTTTTCCTGAGCAGATGAATTATCTTTCATTTGACTGCCTCCACATGTCTGTCCTTTTACACACCTCACATTTCCTCTCTAAAACTCAAGAGCCTGCAAATATATATAGATATATATTATGACCACTCCCAGAATCCCCAGCCAGAAGAGTTAGTGGCCATGCCAGCTGAGGCAGTGGTCCCCAACCTTGGGCCTCCAGATGTTCTTGGACTTCAACTCCCAGAAATCCTGGCCAGCAGATGTGGTGGTGAAGGCTTCTGGGAGCTTTAGTCTAAGAACATCTGGAGGCCCAAGGTTGGGGACCACTGAGCTGAGGGACTGTGCGTTGTGGTCCGAAAAAGAAAAAACTTCAAAGCTTCCTTCTGTTAATCTCAGCTATGCTAAGCACATTTGTTCAAACATTGGCGCCCATTTGTATGGTGGCTGCACCATAATCAACTGCAGATATATCAATATACCATAAACAATGGGCAGTAATGAGAAAAGATATTTTTGGGGGTTACAAGTATGGCCGCTGGCTGGGGAGGGGCATAGGTCAGTGGTGCTGAATTTAAGACCTTTGAATAAAGAAGATTTAAGGTCCCAGGTTTAATCCCCTGTATTGCCAGGTAGTTCTGAAAAATATTTTGCCTAAATTCCTGGGGAGCTGCTGCCAACCAGTGTTAACAACACTGGGCTAGATCGACCACAGGTCTGACTCAGTATAAGGTAGCCTCCTATGTTGCTAATAGATGCATGCTCCATGGGAAGGAATGGGCCTAATGTACAAAAAGGGATCAGTGACAACTTCAGTGTTACAGTGGACCCACCACAGATTGAATTGTTCTGCTATCTTCAATGTAAGACTCTTCTGTGATGTCATTTCTTATGTTCAGCTATGAGCTACCATTATAGATCATACAGTGATCTAGTTTAACTTTCCTGTGTGAACCAATCCAGAGTATGGATTCCTCTGATCCAAGGTCTGTGTTTGTAAATGCAAATGCAACCCAAGGCTCAATCACAAGTGAGAAAATAACCTCAGTTATACCAGTTCTTCTCATACCTTTGTTGTACCGAAACATTTTTTCAGCGGTCACGTGGTATATATATCAGCAGGAACATTCACATAGTTTTTAACTGTATAATGTCACCTTTATATCAGGTTGCACTGCTCTTCAGTTTTGTATTGATTCATTTTCTCTATTGTGTCTTGGGGCAATCAGCCCACCCCCTTGTCTTTTTTAATTTTATTTTATTCCAAAGGTGATATAACGATAAAGTGGTAGGAGACTTCTCTCCCCCTCCTCTTTTCCCTTCCCTCCTTTACTCACTTTCCCTGCATATCTCTCCCCCCTCAGTTCTTGACCTTCATTTTCATTTTCTCTTTTGAACAGTGTTGGGAGGAGGAAGTGGGTTTTAAAAGATTTGCAAGGTATTGTGATGAGCACAGTTTAAAAAATGCAACACTCCTTTCTTTACAATTCAAAGCAGGAAAACTCAAGCAAGGGAGGGGGAAAGCTGTCTCCTTCTGAGCAATGTATTCATGTTGTTTTTGTGTCATCATTGGCATCAGTGGCTACTAGCAAGGTACCAATATCCCTTTAATATTTTTTTAAGGTACAAATGTAGTGGCCATGAAGTGGCCACAGTGCCCAGAAACCCAACCCCTTCACAAAGGAAATAAATTGACAGCAACATTCACACATGCTGGAGCAATAAGGAATGAAGTGATACATCATCGGAACAATTTAAAACAACACTCCCAATTGGGGGGGGGGGGGGAACGATTGCCGGGGCAAATGAATCAATGACGGCCATGTATCATGTGAATGGAAAATTATAAAACAATCCAAATAGTGGCTGAATCAATATAACTGGGGTTCTTTTGGCAGGTGTGCCTGGGCCCCCAGATTCATAGTTCCATGTTCTGCCTATTTTCTTTTTTAATGTTGGGTTGCATCAAAACTTCAGCAGACTTCAAGGAGACCCATTGAAATCAACAAGACATAAACTAGCAAGGGTTAATTTAACCCCCTTTGGCTTCCATGGTCTACTCAAAATATGCCTAACACTGACATTTAAATATTTAAATGTTTGAGTTTTGTGGGAGTGGGTTTACTGCAACTCCAAGATTTTCTTTTCCATGTTGATCACAGTCAAGTCATAAGTGCTGGATTTCTTATTTCTCCTTTGAACCTTATTTCATGATGTTTCTTTTACATCATTTTACTTTTTTTTTCCTTTCTGGATGCATGTGTGTAATACAATGCAGGAATGTTCTCAAATAAATTTGAAAAAAAGGGCAAAGATGATCCAGTCAAAAAAATCCACCTTTTACTGTCAGATATATAAAACATGTTACTGAAAAAAATGTTTCACCAGCTTATAAAAATGCTTCCAATTACAACAGTACCAGAATGTGACCTCTCTGTTGTTCTTAGTCCCATACTCTTGCTGCTGACAGTTCAGTGAAAATTTGCTAACGTTTGGGGCAGTGGGGTTATTTTATAGACAGTAGAGAAAAATTTAAACATGGGAAATTCACATACTTAAAAGAGCCATTAAATGAGTAGCTCCTGGACTTCATTACACCTTGAGAAAAAAATCCCATCAAAAATCATACAAACAAGGATTCTTGTGATCAGAAATTGTAAAATTAAAATATGAATAACAGTGTTGCCATCCCTGAATTAGTGGCACGATTGAGAAGACCCAAGATTTCTTTTTTACCGCACTGAGATCATTGGGGATGAGGCTTCTCACACACACCCATCACAAGGCAAGCCCCACCCCCTGGATCATAGTATGCCCCATTTGGGAAGAACAAACTTCACAGAGGTCCCAAGGCAGACTGGTTGATTCTGAGGAAGCTGGTTTACAGACCCATAATCTCTTTGGGTGCTTATTTGCTCTCTGTGCTCAATAACCTCCTAGCCCCTCTTGTGTTAAAAAGGAACTGATTGTGTGCCTTAAAGGAACTACACATTATATTTCAAATCAATCATGTGCTGCAGAACAAATATTTTATGCTGTGCATCCCTTTCTCAACTATATGCACTTGGACAGAAAAGCAACAACGTTGAGTTCATTGTCCACCTTTCAAAATTCAACAAAAGGCCAACCACCCCCACCCCTGCAATGTATAAAGTGGCTTTATGAAAACCACACATCTGATTTTATTTCCATAGTATAGGTTTTACCAAAGCTTGAGCAAAAGAACTACACCAGTGCAGCTGGTGCATGAAGTAAAAAAAATGAAAGAGAAAGATTTATAAGAGTTAAGGATGAGGGATTATTCTCCTATTAACCTAAACAGACAAAGGCCCCACAGTAAACGCTGCATTCTGCCAGGCCAAAGGGTTTTTTTGTCCACTTTACAGCACAAATCATACTGTTTCTGAGTGCTGCTCCTCAGCCGTATTCTTTAATGCTTAACTCTGTGACCTCACAAATATAATTGGTGTGAAGCAAATTTACTTAGCCTTCTGCCTTTATTTGTAGACTGAATAGCTCAGAGAAATGTGTGTATTGTTTATGGAAATGAAGGCGGGGGGGGGGGGGAGAAAGCAGAATAGAAGTCCTGAGATGAAGGTGGCCCCCATGTAGAGCTGAAAAGAGTGTGGCTGAGTCTCCCACATCTTAGTGCTGTGGAAAAGAAAGAAAATAGATAGACAGATAGATTAGAATGTTTGACAGGTTTCATAGATTAGATAGGTTTGGATGGATAGATGGATGGATGGATGGATGGACACAGAGAGGGGGAAAGAGAGAGAGAGAGAAGCAAGGAGTTTATTTTTCAGTCAGGACTGGGGAAACTCAAGTTCAGATCTCTGCTCAGCCATGAAACTCACAAGGTGACTGGGGTGACCATGGGTTGTTCACTTTCTTTCATCCTGACTTATTTCACAGGGTTGTTGTTGTGAGGAAAGATTAAGGCAGAATGTGGAGAAGGAGAGCCACGCATACTGCTCTCATCTCATTGCAGGAAAGGCAGGATATAGATTTAACTAATACATCATCATCATCATCGTTGTTGTTGTTGTACTCAGCCCACCAAATATTGGCTGGATCTCATTCCCTGCATATCAGGTCAGTCCCAAGGACCTCGTATATTCATAGGTGCTTCTGCCATCATCACTTCATCTCACTCTGTAAGCCTTTGTATTTGACAGTCTTTTCAAATTCCTTCCCTTTGATTCTAGCATACCCAGGTATTGCCACATCTACTATCCAGACTTGTTTCCTTCCTTCCAACAGTTATCCAACCAGGTGTGTTGTGAGCCAGGTGTTTATCAGCTTGAATCCAGAAGTCCCATAATATTTGGATTTCTCCATTTTCAACAACTAGGTCAGTTTTGTGGTCCCACCAGTTTTCAGTTACTATCATATTATGCGTCTTACAGATATTGCAATGTATCATCGCTGTGACTTTAACATGCTTTCCAAATAATTTGTTTGCACAGTCTTTTTGCAGCCACAGATAAGAGAGCTCACTGTTTCTTCTGTGTCTTTCCACAATCAACATTTACTGTCATATTATTTCTCAATCCAGGTTTTAATTGCATTGTAAGGAGTACTTGCTCTCATGCTGCAGGGATAAATTCTTCAGTTTCTTTCTTCAATGTTCATTTTCTCTACCATTGCCACATCTTTGCAGTGTTCTTCTTGTTGTTATTGTCATCTCAAACATTACATTTAGTACACTCTTGCCTTATAGGGCAAGTTCTTCCTATGCCTCATCAATAAACAATAAGCCCCATTGGGTTGGCTTTTGCCCTTGAAGAGAGCCTAGGGACAATTTATATAAACATTTCTTAAAAAATTTATGCTTTCAAATTATGTTTGGATAATTAAAATTAAAAGAAGGAAGTTATCTAATGAAAAGCTTCCCTTCCTCTCTTTCCCACTGCAGCTGCCTGGGGCATATATGGGGCATGGGCTATATCTGGAGGGAAGGTGGAGTTGCCCAAATGGTGTAGTGGGGTGTGTGTGTGTGTGTTTGTGCACTTTCCATCCAAAAAGGACTTTCCACTCATTTGCTATAATATCCAGTCCATGCTTCACAACTGAACTTCTAAAGGAAGCTTCCACCGCTTCTCCAGTAGATTGAATAGTTTAGGATGAGCATGGGTGTTTGGGTGGGCAGTAACAGAAACATGGATTAAAAATATATGTCAGAATCTTGTCAGCAACCATGGACCATAAGGACTCCACAGTTGGAGAACTCTGTGTTTATCCCAGTGAACCATGACTTGCAGTTAACATAAGCCAGATTGCCCTGTTGACAAAAACAAGGATTTCCATTTGTACAGGGGTTAGTCAATTCACCATTGTGTAAACAACAGTGAAAGAGGAATCATGCACAGAATAGACCAACAAAATAGTGGTGACAGGATTGGATTACAGATTGTATCAACAGTACACAATGGTTCAGTTGGGTTGGATTTGGTTTAACAGGCCACCTTTCCTGTAGATCAAAGATCCAGTTATAGCAGTTTGATTCCCCATTAACTATCATGACCATGTCCTGTGGAATGCTGGGATGTATAATTTAGTGAAGTACCTGGCATTCTCAGCTTTAGTTTGGGAAGTGCACTAGAAATCTTTATCACAGAATTCTTAAAGTAGGCATCCTTCAGTCTCAAGAGACTATGGTAACGTGCTCTGAATAGAGGTCTTGGAACAGTGTCTAGTGTGGCTGAGAAGGCCAATTTGAGAGTGACAATCCCTTCCACACTGAAAACAAATACAATCTGTCCCCTGTCCAGCTCCCTGATTTGTTGGTTTCGGGACTGCCTCTTTGCCTCGGCCTGCTGAACAAGTGTCTCTTCAAATTGGGAGAGGCCATGCTGCACCGCCTGCCTCCAGGCTGAGTGCTCAGATGTCAAGGTTTCCCATCTGTTGAGGTCCATTCCTAAGGCCTTCAGATCCTGCTTGCAGATATCCTTGTATCGCAGCTGTGGTCTCCCTCTGGGGCGCTTTCCCTGCACTAATTCTCCATACAGGAGATCTTTTGGAATCCAACCATCTGCCATTCTCACGACATGCCCAAGCCAACGTAGACATCGCTGTTTCAGTAATGTATACATGCTGACATTTCCAGCTCGTTCTAGGACTACGCTATTTGGAACTTTGTCCTGCCAGGTGATGCCAAAAAATGCATCAGAGACAACGCATATGGAACGTGTTCAGCTTCCTCTCCTGCCGTGCACAAAGGGTCCAGGACTCACTGCAGTACAGGAGTGTGCTCAGGACAAAAGCTCTATAGACCTGGATCTTGGTATATGCCGTCAGCTTTTTGTTAAGCCATACTCTCTTTGTGGATCTAGAGAACATGGTAGCTGCTTTGCCAATGCGTTTATCTGGCTTGACATCTAGAGAGAGAGTGTCAGAGATTGTTGAGCCAAGGTACATGAAATCATGAACAACATCTAATTCTTGTGAAGAGATGTTAATAGAAGGAGATGAGTCCACGCCCTGGCCCATGACTTGTGTTTTCTTCACGCTGATTGTTAATCCAAAATCTTGGCAGGCCTTGCTAAAATGATTCATAAGTTGTTGGAGGTCTTCGGCAGAGTGGGCAACAACAGCTGCATCATCAGCGAAGAGGAAGTCCCGCATGCATTTCAGCTGGGCTTTGGTCTCCACTCTCAATCTAGAGAGATTAAAGAGCTTTCCATCTGATCTAGTCTGGAGATAGATACCTTCTGCTGCGGTTCCAAAAGCGTGCTTCAGGATGACAGCAAAAAAGATCCCAAACAGAGTCGGTGCGAGGACACAGCCCTGTTTCACTCCACTTCGAATGTCAAAGGGATCTGATGTTGAGCCATCAAAAACTACAGTGCCCTTCATTTCCTCATGAAAGGACCTGATGATGTTAAGGAGTCGAGCTGGACATCCAATCTTGGGAAGGCCGCTAACCAAATCAAAGGCCTTTGTAAGATCTATGAATTCTTATGTACCTAATTAAACTACAACCCCAGGATTCTATTAACTACCATAATGGAGTCATGGCAGTTAAAGGGGAATCAAACTGCTTTGACTGTGTAGGGTAGATAACCCTTTCACTGCATGCAACTGAGGTAGCAGAGTGGACTTCACCACACCCTTCTTTGATGAAAAACCACCAACCTCAAAAAATACTACATGAAGGCTGTGAGGACCCTGCTGGACTCTGTGAGCTGGAGTGTAAGGAGAAAGAGGTGATCTCCACAAGTCATTGGGAGAGTGACCTTCTGAGGGTGGAGCCCTTGCACTGTTTGTTTGTTTAACTTATTTATATATAATAAATTATAAATTATTTATATAATAAATAATAATACATTATTTTTATATAATAACTCCCATAGGGAGTTGTTGTTGTGTACTGTCAATTTATGACTGAATTACGATGATACATGAATTATTGACAGCATAATGGTGTACCCATTCATAGCTGGATGCTGAAGGGGTTCTCCCACTAGGACAAGACTCTAGTTCAGTGATGGCTAACCTTTTTGAGCCCGAGTGCCCAAACTTAAAAAAAAAAAAAAAAAAAAAACCCCAGAGGGCAGCGGGCGGCGGTGGCAGCGGAAGTAGCGGCAGTGGAAGTGGCGGTGGAAGAAAGAATCCTGGGCACGGAGGTGCCTCCAGACCCCACTCCGGATCCGCCTCCAGTCGGGCCGAACCCCTGCCAGCGCCAGCTGCTCCGGATCCCGGCTCGTCACCTGTCGGGCTGCTAGCACCACGGCTGCAGCTGCCTCCTCAGGTTTGGCTGCCGGGGGTGGCAATCTGGCGTCTTATGGCTTGCGTGGCCGCAGAGAGGGCTCTGAGTGCCAGCTGTGGCACATGTGCCATAGGTTCACCATCGCTGCTCCAGTTGGACCACTCGGAAGTCACTTAATAGATTTCAAAGTAATGTAGGAAGATCAAACAATAATCAAATAAATTGGGGCTACTTGGATAAAGGACAAATTTACTGTGACTGTGGAGAAATTCAATCAATGCAGTACTTACATGCATGCAATTTATGCCCCACCACATGAACAAAGGACCTAGGAAATGGCCAAGACAACTCTATTGAAGTAGCTTGCTTCTGGTCAAAAATAGTCTAATTATCTTAACATTTTAATTTTTTCTTAATTTTACTTATATTTCATATGCGTCCAAAATTTTAAATTGTGCAATGCTCTGATACGAACAAAGAAATATTAAGAAACTGTTTTTACATTAATCTCAGGCTAATTGTACAGGTTTTAATTAGTCTTTAATCAAAATATTTCTTGTAATTATTAGTGATGGAGTAGCGAACTCAAGTAGGTAAGGACTATGAAATGAAGGTATTACTAGTCCTCACCTACCTCCTCCAGGTCTGTTCAATATGCATGAAACCTGACCCAGGAGAGCTCTCTGAGTGCAGAAAACATGAAAAGTATTACATGATTCTTTCTGTAAACAGACAGAGATACACAAGACAGCTAAATCAAATTCTAAGCCTACTAACCTCATGGCTTTCCCTCCAAATTCACTTTTGCAGCCTAAGAACATTCACAAACAGCACCTTCAAGAGCGTCCCTTTGATCCCAAAAGTTTCAAGTCCAAATTAAATTTTGGAGAGCTTACCCCATTTGGAGTGTTTGACTGGAAATGAAAAACTTCATGGCTTCACCACAGTTGGTAAGGCTTTGAGGATAGCACTTCCGCCTTGGTGCATGTGCAACTAACTGCCACTGGCATAACCTCAAGTTGCAGACACATCGTTGCAGAATAGGATTTTAGCCAATGATTAAATTCAGTTTTAATTGGGCTACCAATTGGTCTATTAATCTGTTAATTAATTAACTACTCAATCAGTTAAGACATCTTGATGGATGATGAAGGTAGTCCCAATTCATTGATCAGTCTGCCATGGCATTAACTCAATTATGTTGTCATGAGACACCCAAACTAAAAGCCCAAAATCCAGAGAAGCCCACTTTGGAATAGCAAAAAGCAACTTAGCTACTGAGGAAAATATGGTTTGCTCACTGCTCCCCCTCCCCCCATCTTCCCACTTTAAGAAGTGTCCCAGAAGGTGGCTGGTTGTTCCAAATATTCAACCTGATAATCAATAGGTATAAAGAGGAAGAATGTGCTGCTAGTTCTGTCCACTCCTCAAGCCACAATAGCACTCCAAACATCTGAAGGAAAAGCAGATTGTTAATTGCTGTCTAGACAGTTTATTGCGGCAATAAGATCAAAACACAGAATACTGAGGTTTGGGGTATGAATCATGCAGACTAAACAACTGTTTTACTGCACTTACAGAGGAGTTGATTTATAACACTCATGGCTCAGCAATAAAATCCCTCTATAGGTTATACCAAATAAATTTCACCTCTTTTGCATCCTCTTGTTATAATTCAGTTGCACTGACTTTTCAACTATGTTTTCTCACACATCTGCAAACAGTTCTTATCTTAGATCACTTTTTATATCAACACTGAACATCCAGTTGACCAGCCTAACCACTAGGAGAACACAATTATATTCCTTGTCTAAAATGCATGTGTGCTGTTACTTTTATTAGGAGCATTGTTTCAGCTTTGTAAAGTTATCAGTAGGAGGGTGGCTAAGTGATGGGCTGTGAAATTTGATGTTCCTGAAAACTGCCAAGCTTATTCCTGTTTTAGACAGCTTGGAGTCCATGGAGAAGTGTCTGAGAGTGGGATGATGGCCCAATGGCAGAAGGCACACAGAAAGTCCTAGTGTTAGTCGTGGCATTCCCAGCTGACATATTTATATAAACATTTCAATGCCACACTCATCAAGTGACTCAGAAAACAAAACTTGTAAAAATCTATGAGACAATGGTAAAACCCAGCTGAATTATGCAACAGCAACACACAATCAATTATAAATAATTAACATTTATTCCCTCCTCCCAGTTGATGGCTGATCAGCTAAGTAGTGGGTGAAAAGCAAGATGGGCTCAGCAGGTTGCACTAAGAGCAGCCAATGGCTACCTGTGGCCCATAAGTTGCCCACAGGCAGTACTGGGCTGGAAAAAGGAATAGCAAGGTGGCCTGGTGCAAAAAGAAGGGGGAAAAGGCAAGTTTCCTTCATTTTATAACTGCAGATAACAGAGAATCACAAAAGATGTAGCTTGCCACCTGCTGACCTTATTAAATATGCAGGGTCTTTCTGCATTATTGTGTTTTCCTATCAGATTAAGACTTCATCTCATCACTTAGGCTGAAACCTTGCATGTTGAGACTGACTCATCCGTACTAATGTACTGACAGCCTTTCCAGCCAGCCGGTGCCACATTCTTCCAACGTCTTTTGAGATATCATAGAGAAGACTGCACAGACACCCATTCCCCCTGAAAGAGGAACTCATTTCTCCGCAACCAGAGTTGGAAGTTAAATATTATAGGTGGTACAAACATGATCTGTGAATGAATGTCTTTCAGCCTTAAAAAAATGACTTGGAAACATTGTTTACTTAGGGTAAAAAACAGGAAGTGTTCTATCGAGCAAAATGACGCAACAGCTCATGGGAACTACAAGTGCAGGCAACTACTTTCTTCAGAGAACTTTGCATTTAATACTGAATATTTGGGGTGGGGGAATCATTCACATAACCTTTTCCTCAATATCTTGGAAAGGAAAATAAATAGGTTTATCTTCTGTTTCCAGGCGAGCTTTTGTACGAACTAAAAATATTTTATCCTTGATTCTCTCTGCTTCCCCCCCCCCCCCATTTAACTTTGCCAACATGCCTAAAGTCACCAATTGCAATGTGATCCTAGGCACGAGGCAGTGGTTCTTAATATTTCATATCTCATCTCTCACTAACTGAACTATCAAAGATCCTGGGTATTTCCATAATCGAAACAAAAGACTAGATCAAATTGTTACTCCCTATAGGAACAGATCTACTGAATCAGTGGAAACATAGCAAGCCAAACTTTAAGTACCACAGAGTCAATGCTTGCACTCTAGTGAGGACTAATAAATGGGTTTACAGGCATTCTGCTATGCTATTTATAATTTATGTTTAAGTTTTAAAGAAATCAAAATGTATTATTATTCAAAAACACCAGGCACAGTCAATCAAAATTATAAAAACATTGACTGGCATTATATAACAGATACAACTTTTAACCAAAAACCTAAGTGTAGGCATCCTTCAGTCTCGAGAGACTATGGTAACGTGCTCTGAATAGAGGTCTTGGAACAGCGTCTAGTGTGGCTGAGAAGGCCAATTCGAGAGTGACAACCCTTTCCACACTGAAGACAAATACAAACTGTCCCCTGTCCAGCTCCCTGATTTTGCTGGTTTCGGGACTGCCCCTTTGCCTCAGCCTGCTGAACAAGTGTCTCTTCAAATTGGGAGAAGCTGAGCGCTCAGATGTCAAGGTTTCCCATCTGTTGAGGTCCATTCCTAAGGCCTTCAGATCCTGCTTGCAGATATCCTTGTATCGCAGCTATGGTTTCCCTCTGGGGTGATTTCCCTGCACTAATTCTCCATACAGGAGATCTTTTGGAATTCAACCGTCAGCCATTCTCATGACATGCCCAAGCCAACATAGATGTCGCTGTTTCAGTAATGTATACATGCTGACAATTCCAGATTGTTCCAGGACTACTCCATTTGGAACTTTGTCCTGTCAAGTGATAGCAAAAATGCATCGGTGACAACGCATATGGAACGTGTTCAGCTTCCTCTCCTGCCGTGCACAAAGGGTCCAGGACTCACTGCAGTACAGGAGTGTACTCAGGACACAGGCTCTATAGACCTGGATCTTGGTATATGCCGTCAGCTTCTTATTAAGCCATACTCTCTTTGTGAGTCTAGAGAACATGGTAGCTGCTTTGCCGATGCGTTTATCTAGCTCGACATCTAGAGAGACAGTGTCAGAGATCGTTGTGCCAAGGTACACGAAATCATGAACAACCTCCAGTTCTTGTGTAGAGATTATTATAGAGAGAGGTGAATCCACGTCCTGGCCCATGACTTGTGTTTTCTTCACGCTGATTGTTAACCCAAAGTCTTGGCAGGCCTAACTAAAACGGTTCATAAGTTGTTGGAGCTCTTCAGCAGAATGGGCTACAACAGCTGCATCATCAGCGAAGAGGAAGTCCCGCATGCTGGACTTTGGTCTTCGCTCTCAATCTAGAGAGATTAAAGAGCTTTCCATCTGATCTAGTCTGGAGACAGACACCTTCTGTTGCAGTTCCAAAAGCGTGCTTCAGCATGACAGCAAAAAAAGATCCCAAACAGAGTCGGTACGAGGACACAGCTCTGTTTCACTCCACTTCGGATGTCAAAGCAATCTGATGTTGAGCCATCAAAAACTACAGTGCCCTTCATTTCCTCATGAAAGGATCTGATGATGTTAAGGAGTCGAGGTGGACATCCAATCTTGGGAAGGCCGCTAACCAAATCAAAGGCCTTTGTAAGATCTATGAAGGCCACAAAGAGTGGCTGTCGTTGTTCCCTACATTTCTTCTGCAACTGTCTGAGAGAAAACACCATGTCAATGGTGGATCTATTAGCTCGAAATCCACACTGTGATTCTGGATAGAATCTGTCTGCAAGCACCTGGAGTCTCTTCAGCACAACACGGGCAAGCAGCTTCCCTACAACGTTGAGAAGAGAGATGCCACGGTAGTTATTGCAGTCGCCCCTGTCGTCTTTGTTCTTGTACAATGTGACGATGTTTGCATCCTTCATGTCCTGTGGTACTCCACCTTTCCTCCAGCAAAGACAGAAGATTTCATACAGCTCAGTGGTGATGATCTCTTTAGAGCACTTCAGCACTTCAACAGGGATGTTATCCTTCCCAGGTGCCTTGCTGGAGGCAAGGGAATCCAAGGCCGCTTTTATTTCTGCTAAAGTTGGTTTGCTGTCCAACTCTTCTAAGATAGGCAGGCACTCGATGTTATTTAATGCCTCTTCGGTTACTACATTCTCTCTAGAATATAGCTCAGAGTAGTGCTGCACCCAGTGTTCCATTTGCTGTGCTCGGTCCTGGATGATCACGTCTGTAGCAGACTTCAAAGGAGCAGATTTCTTCTGTACTGGACCTAAAGCCTGCTTGATACCGTCATACATTCCCTTGATGTTACCTATGTCCGCTGCTGTCTGTATCTGAGTATCTGTTAAATATTGTCGCAGTATACATGCTGCTCGTAACAGTGCCAGTTTTTGTAGCTCTGATAGTGTTATTTCTGAGATCTGCAACTGCTTATAATACTGTGTGAAGTTTCTTGATATTGTTCCCAAAGCCCCAATGACTACGGGGACCACTGAAGTGTGTTTCTTCCAGAGGCGAGATGTTTCGATTGCCAGATCTCTGTACTTTGTTAGTTTTTCCAATTCTTTATTTTCAACTCTGGCATCCCCTGGAATTGAATGTCAATGACCCAGATATTTCTTCATTCTATTACTACTATGTCTGGTGTGTTACTTTCAAAGTATCTATCAGTTTGGACCCAGAAATCCCACAAGATCTTGACTTCCTCATTTTCTCACACCTTCTCTACCTTATGTTCTCATGGGTTTTGGGAGGCTGGCAAGTTATATTTTTTGCATAATGACCTGTACACTAATTTTGCCACTCCATCATGTCTGATTTTGTAATCTGTTTGTGCAATCTTTGGACATTCACTGATGAGGTGTGACACAGTTTCATCTTTTTCTTGGCAGAGTCAACATCATTATTATTATTATTATTATTATTATTATTATTATTATTATTATTATTATTATTATTATTATTATTATTATTATTATAAAACACCAGGCACAGTCAAAATTATAAAAACATTGTCTGGTATTATATAATAGATAAAAGTTTTAATAAAAAACCTAATTATCTGTTAAATATCAGTGCAGTATGTATGTATGTATGTATGTATGTATGTATGTATGTATGTATGTATGTATGTATGTATGATTATTATTATTATTGTTGTTGTTGTTGTTGCTGCTGCTGCTGCTGCTGCAATGGGAACAAACACAAACAAAAATAATTTCATTAGTAGGTGAACATTTTAATGATACTGTTGAGTATATATTTTACTGCTACAATAACTATAAAACACAAATACAATAAATTTTAAAAATGCACCGGTATTATTGGGAATAAATTTTATTGCTTGGACTCAAATACCATCTAACAAAAATTATAAAGGTTCCATAATTTAACATGATGAAAATTCTACATCCTACCTACACAGGTTTCATGTCCCCTTGGTAACATGTTATGAATCACCATATTGCAATACTAAACATTGGGTTTTTAATCTGTTTCTTCAAGTATTTATGCTATGGTTTCATGCATTCCATTGAAGCACTGATGTTAAAAAAAAACATTACTGCATACAGTGGAAATTGTATTTCACAGAACTTCTCTTTGACTCCTTATATCAAAGCAGTTAATGGGCACATAAGCAAATGAGAACTGATAGGTCCAGTGATTATGAGAATGGAGGAACTCCTAACAGCAGTTACCGGGTAACAGCAGTAATGAAAGGTGACACTTCACAGACACTCAAGGTAACTTTTGTTATTAGTGCACAAAAGAAAACACTGGGAAACTACTGAATATTCTATATCTTGAAAACCCTATATTGAGATAATCCAAAACAGAACAAGAAATAGTGCTGGAAGATGAGACTCCAAGGTCAGAAGGCTGTGTCTACTACTGGGGAAGAGCAATTAGAGAACTATAAAGAGCAGTCACTAAGGAAGCAACTAGATAAAAGCCAGAAGGATATGTAGTTGGTGATGTGCACAAAGGCAGAAAAAAATCTGATGCTGCATAGCAAATACAACTGGAACACAGAACATGAGAAATATGAATCAAGGTAAACTCAAAAAAAGAAATGGAACAATTAATAATCACATTACTTGGTATGAATGAACTGAAGTGGACCTAGATAACTGCAAGGTGTTTTACTCGGAGGAGTTGAAGGGAACAGGAAAAGAAGAAAACCAAATATGAGATGGATTGATTCAATAAAGGAAACCACAGCTTTGAGTTTGCAATACTTGAGCAAGACCTTTTGAAATGAAAGGGCTTTTTGGAGGTAAAAAAATCCATAGGGTATCCATACATCTGAAGTGATTTGGCGGCATGTAACAACAAAAGCAATTTGAAGCAAACATCGGGAAACAAAACCAAATCCACTCCAGGATTTTTTCCCCCAAAAGCTCAGCCCCTTTTGTTCTAAATTCTTCCACAGAACCAAAAAATTATTTCTCAATCTTTAATTTTTGGTACTGTTGTCAAGAGAGAGAAGCAGCAGTAGCAATTGCTGCTACTACTATTACTATCAAAATAACAACAATAAAGAATAATAATAATCTTCTTCTGCCTGATATCACACTCCAGAAATTTGCAGGGTGCCTTGAAGACCTCAAATATACATTAAAACAAAATACACTGTCTTGGGTAGTCATGTCAGACTGTATAAAGAACTTCATCAGCTAAGCTAGGCACAAATAATGTCAAAAAATAATCCTGAGGAGAGAGGGAGGCCAGGATGGGGTGCCAGTAAAAGAGGCACAAGAGATATTCCTGTTTACACTTAAAATGGAAATTGACTCTGCTCCTTAGGTGGGGAGGCTTTGCTTGCTTTAATTGGAGATGCCACTGTGGTGTTATTAGATTGAGTATGGCTTCCACAGCTGTTGTTTCTCTCTCCTTCAGTCAACATTCCCACAGCAATTATTAATTTAACACCTAGCCACAGACAGGGAAAAACACAGTGCGGCATTAAATTAACTGCCATGTAAAGGAAATACTCTTTTTCTTTTAATTTAAATATTCATATGCTTCTGGGCTGATTGTGATCTTACTGACTGGCAATTTCTTCTGAAAGGAATGATCTACAATTGAAATGGGATTAGTAGTATTGTTTCTATTCTGGGGGCACCTCATTCAAACTGAGACAGTTTGCGGCCTCAGAAGGAGCCACAAATCTATACTCTCTCTCTCTATGTCTCTCTTTCTCTCTCTCTTTCTCTCTCTCTCTCTCACACACAGAGTTCTGCCCCTGCCCACACACCTAGACAGAGGGAGGCAGACACCATTTAAATTATTTGAAATCGATCTTTTTGAAAAGAGCCCTTAGACTACCAGATCTGCTTAACTTCCTGTATGTATCTGTAGAGGACACTTGTGAACACTGCATACTGTACATTCTCAGGCCATTTAACATCTGTGGGATACCGTCCTAAGTAAAACTGTACAAGTTACACTTTTGGACTACAACTCCCAGAATTCCCCAGGCAGCATATAGCATGACGGCTGGCCATAATGGCTGAGGGATTCTGGGAGTTGTGGTTCAAAAATATAGAATTTCCAAGCTCTGAGAAAATTGAACGATGCCTAGCTGGACCAGCTTCTCTTCTCATTGTACCTTCCTGCCCCACAGAAATGGAGACAGCTGTTGCTTTAAATAGCCATGAGGCAGGACCACACTGACTCTCAGGCTGTATTTCTCCAAAGTAAATAGCAATTTCTAGAAGCAGCAATGGGTAGATCATTTATTCTCCTATTACAAGCTATTCTTGTGTTTATATCATCCTGTTTAGCTTACTCCTAATGCACATCCTTCGAAATGCTCCCCCATACGTCCCAAGAAATGTTTATGAAAATTCTGTATAAGCAAAATATTTTACTTTGCCAGTGGAAGGTTGAGATACAGAACAGTCATTTCCCAATAAAGAAGCTGAGCCCTCTCTGTGCATTTTAAAAAGGACAAACACACACACACACACCTAGCCCACCCACATGACTATAGTTTCTATGGCTTCTAGAGTCTCAGACATCATCCTTGGTTTGTTCTTTATGCCATGCTTTTTCAATTGGCAAATATTATCTAAAACAGCCTGAACTCAACAAGATGACCCTTAAATAAGGCCAAATTGTTGTTGGCCCTAGTTTATATTTTCTTCAATTATTTTCAGGGGGGGGGGGAACCTTATTTTCTAGTGATTCCATTCTCATGACTTTAAAAGGGCTGTTTTAAAAAAACATTCATATAGTAAAGTGCACAAAAGTTTGGGTGATCAGTAAGTAGCCTCTGGTATCTAAAAACCAAAAAGCTGGGCTGGATGATCAAAACTTAGAAAAGCTACTTTTTGGATTACAGCTATCAGAATCCCCTGGCTAGCATGGCTGCTGACCAAAGAAGTAATTTTTCCAAGCTAGGGTGATGATTAGCAAGTGGACTGCCAAAGAGGGGAGAAAATCAGCTCTCTTCCTCTTATGGCTACAGGACCTGACCCAGTCTTCTCTTTCCTTTTCCTACTTCTTTTTTTTAAAAAAAAACCTTCCACATGGAAGGGGAAATCATATGAATATGATGAATATGAATATGAATTCTTCATTCAGAATACAGAAAGGACACATGAGTGACACTGCAGTGGCAGGCTCCACCTCTCATCGGAGCATGCTGACTAGAACAACTACAACTGCCATCATCCCCAGACTACATGGCCAATGGCTTGTGCTGATTTGTAGCTTTCTATCCATCGTGAGGATGGAAGGTCAGGAAAGGCTGGTCTAGGCAGGGCACAAAGTTGTAAAAGTCTCCCTTTGCTTAGAACAAAACACAACCATTGCCCTACTAAAGATCTACTTCATGGCCACAATCCTGGAAATGTCTGCACAGGCACTCTGAGGACACACACCCTGGCCCTGAGCCTGCCCCAAACCCCACACAGAGAGAGACACTCAAAGTCAACATGAAAGTGAGGCCTTGCAAGGAGAGAGGTGCAGCCATTCACTCAGATGGGACAGCAGCAGCACACCTATTAGCAGACCCCATGACTCCATTTAAGCCATGTACTTGTTTAACCTTGCAGCATTTGAAAATGTTACTTTTTTTGGACTTCAGCTCTCAGAATCCTTCCACCTGCCTGGCCAAAGTAAGTTTTCTGAGTTCCACTTTTTAAAATCTGCCATGAGCTGTTGGGGGAAGTGGAGCCCTATTTTTCTATTCAAACTGAAGCATCAATAAGAGGGTATCATAAGGACAACCATTCAGATCAGCTCAATGCCCGTTTCATTCAGCATGCCATTCACACCGTGGTTAACAGAAGCCTGCCAACAGGATATGAACGCAATGGTACAAGTGCTCCATGCTCTTTACTAACTGATATACAGAAATAAATGGCAGCCATGTGGTCTAGAAACAATCCCACCTTTTAAAATTGTAGCTGATATAAAGCTGTCCTGATTAACAACCACTGATGGGCCATATCCTCCATAAATGTCATGTCCTCCCAGATGTTCAAACTAGCTTTTCAAGAAACCTCCTCCTATAGTAGGCCCATCACCTCGAAATTTTATTTTGGTTTGGGGATTCCTTATCATTATTATTTGTTTGTCTTTGTTTATGGTGGGTTGGTGGTGTCTTTAACTGTTGTAAACTACTCAGAGTAGTAGCTGGCCACTAGATGGGCAGTATATAAATGCAGTAAGTAAGTAAGTAAGTAAGTAAGTAAGTAAGTAAGTAAGTAAGTAAGTAAGTAATTAGGTTTATACAGTCCCCTGATTAGTCATTCTATCTGACAGCCCGTGGTGTTGAATTCCACAGGTCAATTCTGTGCTGCGGGAAGATGTATTTACTTTTATCTGTCCTAGATTTCCTGTTCAGTTTCAGTGGAAGACCTTGCATTCTACTATAATGAGAGCAAGAAAAAGGGAAAAAACCTTCTCAAAACTCACAAAATAATCATTTTGGGGACACCTACTCAAACCACTCTGTCCTTGTCATCACGATGTCAGCTAAGCTCTCCACGGGCATTATTTGTAGGCTTTTCTTCCCACCCCAGCAAAACAACATAAAGATAACTTTTCATGCTTTTAAAAATTCATAAATGCAATAAATCAAAGGCAATTTGGCAAAGTATGGGGATGGCAAGAAGCCCGATCAGATATGCCCACTTAGTTAAGCTCAATCTTGCTGAGACATCTTTCTGTTCATAGGAATTCTATCACTTTATTTGATCCAATATATCATGTTGTCATACCATCTTTCTTAGGTGTTAGAATAAGGTGCATTTTAACAATAGGCTCAGCCATTACGTTACCTACTGTTGTTTCCCACCCCCATAAAATTTGTGTATAGCTTTGCTAGTTTTTAAATCTATACTCAACTTGTATACAAACCAGCCCCCATCTACTTCAAGTTCATCATGATTAACTTTACTGAACTATCTCTAGAGGCAAAAATGATGAAACCAGGGCTGTGCTACTTTGGGCACATCATGAGAAAACAAGATTCTCTGGAAAAGACAATAATGCTGAGAAAGATTGAAGGCAGCAGGAAAAGAGGACGACCAAATACAAGATGGATTTACTCCCTAAAGGCTTGAGTTTACAAGGGCTGAGCAGGATGTAAAGGACAAGACATTGTGAAGATGTCTTATTCATAGGGTTGCCATAAATTGGGGCAACTTGACAGCACAAAACAGCAACAATGTATTATTACTGTACTATGTACTCACTATATATGGAATCTTGCACTTTATGTTGTTATTGTCTCTGTTTACATAGTACTCTCTGTTAATATGTATGCCAAATTATGGACACACAATTTTAAACATTTAAATCAGTTTCAAACATTTTGCATAAAGACTGATATACTATACCCTTTTGATATTTATTGTGCTTTATCCCACTCTCTATGGATTCCTGCCCGTGCAGGCCTGTATTCTTAATTTCTTAACAGATATTAACAGTTGGACAGGCTCAAGAGACAGAAAGAGCAGTTACTTTCTCATTAAAATAATATATATTGCTCCACAATTTATCTTTATGATCTGCTTTTAAAATTTGTTTAATTATATTTGTTTCAGGGTGAGCTGCCCATTCCAAACTTAATAAATCACCTTGGAAATAAATAGATGAGAACTGTAGGTATTTATGATGAATTCTACTTATTTAGCTAGTAATATACAAATTATGTAGTTCATGCCACAAAGGGCAGCTAACAAATTAAAACTAATAATAATAATAATAATAATAATAATAATAATAATAATAATAATAATAATAATAATAATAATAATAATAAAGTAGAACAGGCAGCAACAATGAAAACACACCAGTGCAGCAGATAAACTATATGACATTGGGTAACAGTCATAAAGTAACAGCTCTTGAATAAGGAAAGCTTTGGTATGGATCAAAATATGGTTAAAGTGGGGACTGATCTAGATTAAGGGCTGAGAATTCCACCCTTTAGTTCTAACTACAGATAAAGCCTTTCTTCATGCTCCCATTAACTACACTTGGGATTTACAAGTTGGGATATATCTGATCATGAGTCCAGGAAGGCCAGTAGAGGACAAGCAGGCCCTATCTGGAGGCTTAGAAGTGATCACCACCAGCACTTTTAAGTCATCATCACTAACAGTTTAAATTATGCCCAGAACCAAACTGGCAATCAGTGCAGCCCATAAAGAACAAGTCCAATATGATTTTGCCAGCCAGCATCCACGACCTTTTTGCTGCTGTGCTGCAGACTAAATGCAATTTCTCATGACTTTTCACAACAGCCCTATGTATGGTGTACACAGTGATCCAGTCTATATATAAAGGAGGCATGTCTCACCATGAGCAGGTTTGAGCTCAACAGGAATGGATGCAGTTGGTGCAGAAGATTAATTTCTGCAAATGCAGTCCTAGCTAAACTACATTCCAGCATCCAGGGACAACGCTCTAATCCAGAAGCACCTCCCAGCTATGGAACTGATTCACTACTCCATCCAAGGCAGGCTGAGAACCAGCCATGGAGCATAGTCTAAAGGGAAGAATTCCTGCCACTTCCTAGAGTGCTGGTAGGTGACTGCCTGCTGAAGGGGATGGGGAGGCAGTTTGTGGACCTGACAGGAACTGTTTTGTCATTAGTACATGTGGAAAGAATCTAGGGGTCTTAATAAACCACAAACTTAATATGAGTCAACAATATAACGTAGTGGTGGAAGGGGGGAAGCAAGTGTAATAATACTCAGTTGTGTAATACTCAGCTGTATAACAGGAGTATAGTGTTCAGATCAAGGGCTGTAGGAACACCACTCTATTCTGCTTCCATCAGAGCTAACTTGGAATACAGTGTCCATTTCTGGGCACACAGTTTAAGGAGGATATTGACGATCTTAAACAGGATGGTAAAATGTCTAAGAGGTCAAGCCCTATGAGGGCACTGTTTATGTTTAACTTGGAGAAGAGAAGACTGAGAGGTGATATGCTAGCTATCTTCAAATATTTGAAGGGCTCTCACATGAAATATGGCAAAAGCTTGTTCTTTGTTGTGTCAAAAGGTAGGGCCTGAAGCAATAATTATGAGCAAGGAGATTTCTCCTAAACATTAGGAAGAACATCCTGACAGCAAGACCTGTTTCAACAGTGCAGTGGACTGCCTTGGAAGGTGGTGGGTTATCCTTCAAAGGAGTGTTTAAAATAGAGATTAGATGGCCACTTCTCCAGGACTTTACCTGTGGATTTCCTGCTGTGCCAGGGGATTGGACTCCTTTGGATCCCTCCCAGCTGTATAGTTCTATAATTTTATAACAAGGATATGCTCCTTCTATCTAGCTGTTGGCACAGATCAACTACTAGGGTGGCCAAAGCTGTCTCGGGCCCAGGCTTGAACCCAGATTGAATACATCTAGATCAAATTTGGGGAACCTAGGCTTTTCAGATGTTATTCAACTTCAGTTTCTGTTCACCTGAAGCCAGCTTTCAATTCCCATCAGTCCCAGCCAGACAATAATGAAGCATGATGGGAAGCCTCTTTAGTCTCTGAAAGCCTGAAGTTTCCTCCATGACTAATCTAGACAATTTGTATAATGTAAGAACCAAAGGGGCTACCATATACTCAAGTACATTAGCCGAAAATTGTAAACTAAGACTGGTTAGAAATTATGACGAACAAAAGAATCCAGACACAGCTTCTTTAACAAAAGTTTTGTTGGAGTTTTATTTGCAACCTCACATGCTGCCTGTGGTTTGAGTGACTGGGAGGGACTTTTCTTGGCTGTGGTGACTGTCAATCTTTCCAGTGCTAGCCAATCGTTCCCTTACACCTCTGAATTCAGAGAGCTCTGACTCGCTGTTGAATGTTCCCTTCCCCTCTCTTTAGTCTGTTGGAAGCAGTATTGTTAGTTTGCTATTGATCTTTTCACAACTATAAGTAATGAAATGTTTTCATTCTTTCTATTACTAATGTCTCAGAGTGTAAGAGACTGTAAGTGCCAGTTAATGAAAAAGGAATTTTAAACAGAAATTCAAAACTCTGCAACAGGTTTCATGCCAGTCACCTTAGGGTGTCAAGATGGTATGACTTCCTTCCTCCCAAAATGCTTTCACCACTGCACTTAGAAAGCCAGACTAGAACTTGGAAGACCTGGGTTCAAATTCCCACGTAGCCATGAAATTCATTGGATCACCACAGTCTCTTAGCCTGACCTACAAAAGAGGGTTGTTGTGAGGAAAAAGTCGAGAGGAACAGAAGCATAAGCTTACTGAAGGAAAAGCAGGATACAAATCTAACAAAGAGCTAATAAATAAATAAATCATACCTCTCTTGTTTGCCTTAATCAGTGATGAAAAGCAAAGGTCTATATCACATAGATCTCCTATATTTTCTCGTGTTGTTTAAGCTGAAACAGATCTGCTACAACAGGATAAGCAGGATCTTCTATAACCTTGGGACCCAAATACTGCGTGTTACCATATAAGGCTTGATTGTTTAAGTAAAGACAGTGTTTTATACTGTGTTTGCATAGTACTGAGTGCCCAGAAATAATAAGTGAATGAGCTGCACAGAGGATTAGTCAGTCAACAGATTATTGTAGATGGCTCAGCTGGTATCAACAGTTAATATTCACAAAAATTCCAAGTCATCGAACTGAACTTTCAGCATGACTTCATACGCAGCCCAGACAAAACACTGACTAGTGGAGCAAGTCTTGTGAAATCAGTGTCCAGTCTTTTGCATACAGTGCACAAGGCAGAGCGGGGGCCATTTGACTGCTGAGTATCACATTGATTGGGACAATGGATGGGAAGATGACACATGGCCGAAGCTTGCAACGCTCTTAGTCAATTGCTCTTTGTACCTTGGGCACAGATGAACTCAGAGCCTGGAAATGCTAGGATTTTTTGAATTACAAGTCCCTACAGTAATCCTCCAGCCAGCATGAAACCATGGGGATTTTCTGGATTGTAGTCCAGAAAGTAACCTTTCTAAGTTCAGGGTGAGGAAACTGAGTAGGAACCCTACTGGATGTCTGCAGAAGCCTTTCCTGATCCTTCTGTGTTAGTAATAATAGTGTGCTGTCAAGTCAATTCTTCGTTATGGCAACACTTTCCAGGGTTTTCCAGGTAGAGAATAATTGGAAGGGGTTTACCATTTCCTTCTGTGGGTTGCCCTGGGACTGTGCTGTTTGCCCAAGGCCACACAGGCTGGCTGTACTCACAGGCTCTATTTTTGGCTTTGACTGGTGAAATCTGAGCTGCTTATTAATAGGCAGTGATCAAAAGCAAACAGAGCACTTCCCAGTCAGGAGATGCTACAGCCCAACCTGCATCTGATCAGCTAGAAAGGCACACTCATTACTTTTTGGACTATAGATCAGCTAGCACAGTCATGTTCTAACAGTTGTTGTCTAAAGAAACTCACTTTTCTTATTTCTGGAAAGGGGAATACTAAGGGTTTGGGGCAAGCTGGTTCGCTTTTTTTCTGTTGACCTCATGACACAAAGGGAATTTTATAGGTCCTGTTTAAATTAATAAAGTGCTTTTGCACTTTTGTTTTGCATTTCTGTGGGACTGGCACAAGAGAGAGGATTGTGCCTGTCCTCCATCCCCCATCACTGTACTAGCAATGATTGTTATAATAATAGAACAAGTAACATAGCAATAAAAACAACACCTGCCTTCTGTAGCTGACATTCTCTATAATCTTGACTCCTTTTAGAAGATGATTTCTCAGCTGTTTAAGAAACACACAAGCTAGCATGGACTCAAATTGCACCTTGAAAGGGTTTTTAGCAACAACAACAAAAAGGTCCAAATGTTTTGAAGGAAAAGAATTATTTTTTTCTTTTCTTTTTAAAAGTATAACATACAAGATGTTCTCTTCATTGAATTCCCTGTATTGATCCCTACATCATCTTATTTTCTTTCTTCCTTTTCTTGTTTAATGCATGCTTCTTTTCCAAAAGACCCATGAAGGTTTTTCTTTTCTTTTCCAAGGAGTGATTCAGTTTTTCTATGTAATTCTAAAAAGAATTGCCAGAAAAATCAATATATCATTGCTAAACTATATAAAAAAGAGGGAGAATGAAGAAAGCTTAGTAAACATAGGAAATTACCATTTTTTGTCTCCTCTGGTCAATTTATGGTATACTCATGGTGCTTACCAATTTTGTCTAATTTTCTGGTGAGTTTGAGCAACATAAATAGTGAACTTAAGGCTCATTGTAGTGGTTTACTATGCCTGTTAAGAAGCCAGCAGAAGTAAACACCGGGATTACTGCGTCACTTGTGCAGTACGGCAATTTTGGAGCAAGGATGGGTAACACATGCAGTGCAAGTCAAATGTGTCCCTGACTACTTTTGTTCCCTCCGCCAGTTGCCAATGCCAAACATATATCACTAGACTTGCCAGGTCTCAAGGCAGTGGCTACAGTCTTAGAGCTACTAAGTTCTCCTAACTCTCTAGGCAAGGAGGCGAATCTCAGCGTGAACAGCACCAGAGGAAGAAAGCATTTGATTTTTGGATGCAAGATGGCTTTAAAACAGAGACATCCAGCTTTCTCCCCAGCCCAAACTGCCCATTCTTAGCAGAGGCCAGGACTGTAAATGGCTCAACACAAAAGTGTCTGGATGTCACTTGTGTTTGTGCAACACCAGAAAGCCAGGACTGAGGGCAAGGGACTGGGGTGAGTACCTGTTGACTGGACCCACCGTGCAATTTGAAGCATGGCAGGGAATGGACTACCTTGTGCCCATCTAAACACACAGCTGGCTGAGAAGCTGCTCTGGCCACTCTCCTAACCCTTGCCTTCTTAGTCTTTGCATCACCCACAAGGATCCAACCAACAGGTTTGGATTTTGGACCTGAAATCTCATGGAATGGAATAGTGTTGACACAACAATCATCCAAATGGCACTATGGTTTTATCTCTTGTCTTCAGTTGAAATACATAGCTCCTGTGTTGGTTGGGAGCAGAAGCATGAAGTAACATGGCAATTCCCATATCAGCATAGATGAAAATTATATTTAGGTAATACAAAAGGCAAAATGGTCAACTGAAGCCAAATTATGAATGCTTGTTGTTGTTTAGTCGTTAAGTCGTGTCCGACTCTTCGTGACCCCATGGACCAGAGCACGCCAGGCCCTCCTGTCTTCCACTGCCTCCCGGAGTTTGGTCAAATTCATGTTGGTAGCTTCGATGACACTGTCCAACCATCTCGTCCTCTGTCGTCCCCTTCTCCTCTTGCCTTCACACTTTCCCAACATCAGGGTCTTTTCCAGGGAGTGCTACCTCATGTTTATAGATTGATGGAGGCTTCAGTATAGTGCAGTTCCTCTGAAACAGTGGTAAAATTCCTTATCCCAGTGGTAGATTTTGCTCAGAGTGGCTATTTGTCATATTTTTTGATGATTTTTTAAAAAAAGAACCTATGGATATGATCAGATGGTGATTTATTTCATGTTTTAGACTTTTGGAACTGTCAGGATTTATCTGTTTTTTGATGTACACATAATTGTGAACCAACCTGATCCTCTTCTTATGTCTGAATCTTTCTGGATCTTATTATAATTTATTTATTATTATTTATTTGATTTATATACCACCCATCTGGCACCCAGGGCCACTCTGGGTGGTTTACAACAAATAAACAAACAGAATAACAAAATAATGCATATACAAAATAATAATATTACAATTGGGACATAAATCAAATATCATAAAGTGCAATAAAACAAATACAATACAATAAGTTACAATTAAAAGCATAAAATATAAAAGACAAGAAGCATGGTGGTGTGATGGATGATATTTTAGCAAACACTGTTGTATCATACAGCTGTTTGTTCAGGGAAGGCCTGCTTAAATAGCCAGGTTTTTAACAGCTTCCTAAATGTGCCCAATGAAGGGGCCAGGTGGACTTCAGGCGGAAGAGAGTTCCATAGTTGTGGAGCTACTGCCGAGAAGGCCCGATTTCTAGTAGTTGTTTTTCGGGCCTCTCTCAGGGTCAGAACTCTCAGCCGCCCTGCCTGCGACGATCTTATAGGATGGGCAGACCTAACTGGAAGGAGGTGCTCGGCCAGATATTGAGGTCCCAAACCGTTTAGGGCCTTATAGGTTACAGGTACAGAAGCGAACAGGAAGCCAGTGTAAGGCGGCCAGGGTGGGGGAGATGTGTTGGTATTTCCTTGTCCCACTCAATAATCTGGCCACCGTGTTCTGGACCTGTTGCAATCTCCATATAGAGGGCATTGCAGTAGTCTAATCTTGAGACTACCAGTGCATGAACCAGCGTGGTGAGGGACCCGGCGTCAAGGTGGGCAACCCGATTTAGGTGGAAATAAGCGGATCTGGCAGTGGCTACTGCTTTTTTTTAATACAGGTATCGAACCAAAGCAGTGCTGGTGGGTATTCATGACACTTGAGTAGCAAGCCAATGCAGCAATATGCCACTTACCAATAAATTTTAAAGAGCCGTATAAAACAATTTTAAAATATAAGATGCTTAAAGCAAATTAAAAGTAAACAATATAAAACATGAAATTAAAACATTAAAGTGCTAAATCCTTTGCATTAAAACCTGCAAAGGCCATGATACTCAACCCCCAAAGACTCTAATAAATATGTTTTGACTTTGCACCGAAATGATGCCAATGCTTTTGACTATTGGAATGCGCTCTGGTATAGAGCGCAATAATAATAATAATAATAACAACAACAATAATGATGATGATGATGATGTTGGCGCTAATCAAGTCTCCAAGGAGAGAGCATTCCACAGTCAGGGTGCTACATCTGAGAAAGCCCTCCCCGATGTCTCTACATAATGAACTGTTCTTAATGGTGGAACACAGAGGAGGGCCTCACCAGCAGATCTTAGTGAAGGCAGGCTTATAAAGGGAGAAGCTCTCCTCCAAATATCTAGTTATCTGGGTTCACAGATATTGTTCAACTTCGATTACTTGTAACTCCAGCCCATGATTAGGGATTATGAGAGTTGTCCAACAACATTCAGGCAGATCAAAGTTTGGGGCCCATATGCATAAGAACACTAATCAAGCTAATTCCTTCTTCTCTACCTCCCCATTTCCTCATCTCCAGGTTATTAGGGGATAAGTCCCTCTCCTCCCCCACCAAAAAAAATTCCATACAGACTGGAAAATCACAGTTCTGTGTCCAGCTATTTGTGGATTTTAAAAAAATATTTGAAAAACTGTTTACATATCTATAGTTCTGCAAACCTTGTATATACAACCGACTGGTATTACGCAAGATGCCGTTCTTCTTAGAAATCTGCTGATGAGGTCACCCATTTAAACATGTTACTGGCAGCTTCAGGCTTACAGGATTTAGAATCAAATATAGAAAAGCCTGTAAACAAAAACAGATTATATATATGGTACAAGAATTTTTTTCCAGAAGATTCCCTGTTCTGTTACTCCAGTTAGAGAGCAAAGCTGAACCCAGCACACTTTTCTTGTGTAAATGAATACAAGAGCTGTTAGCAAAGGGCAATGAGATTGGCTTAAATTGGGGTTGAGGAACCTCAGGCTGTAGGGTTGAATCTAGCCTGCCCGGAGTCCTAATCCACCCCTCTAGTATTCAGCAAATGGGAAAGTCACCTTCCTTGCAATACTATTATTACTTAGTGGATTTCTATGTTCTTGTATAGGTGTAAATCCCTTTCTAAAAGTTAGAATGTTCTTCCTAAGGCTTATTCGCTAGCAATAAAAGCTTTAAACTAAAATATGCTGTAATTTTTGGTCCTATCCTTTTGACTTTGACCTCTCCTATACAGCCCCTTCACCCCAAATTTAATTTGGCCCTTGGGCTGAAAGAGATTCCCCACCATTACCTTAAATTGTGTTTGCCAACCCACATCTATTGTAAAACATAGATGCCAGAATCCTATTGGTTATTTCTACTGATGCAAGTGCAAGGGTATCAACTGCAGCCACACATTGCTGCTAGTTAATGAATCTTCACTTGCTGTTCCTTGTGACATACCAAGTCATGCAACTGGTGTGCAAGGAGGAATACAGGCAGCGAGCAATTCATGAACTACTGGCGCTTTTCTGCTGCAATTTTTTTTCTGTCTCAATTATAGACTACTTTTCTCCCAATGAAGGGAGAATTTACACTGTGGCATTTACTTTGGTGCACACAGCACACTTCTACCATTTTCCTTCAAGCTGGCCCTTGGCAGTTAGGTTTGCTGTGAAAGGGACTTATAATAACAATAGTAATAATTATGGGCCATCAAGTCAATTCGGAGTTATGGTGACCCATTTCAGAGTGTCCTAGTTATATAGTACTCAGAAGTAATTTACCATTCTCTTTTTCTGGGGTGCGCCCTGGGACACTGCAGCTTGCCCAAGATTACACAGGCTGGCAATTCTCCTGAAGTGCACAGTGAGGAATCAAACTCTCAACGTCTGGCTCCAAAGCCAGATACCCAACTGACTGAGCTTTTTAATACATGTAGGTGATGCCTTTTTAAAATAAAAATCTGTCTTTCCTTGCACTTCAAGTTGTTTGCATTCATTTTATTGTTAGATTCCTTGGAGGAGTAGAAATCAAAATTCATAGCCTATTCTAGCAGTAAAATTATTTTCAATTGTGAGTACAAATGAAGATATATCCCATTCCTGCCAATTCTCCTGGGGGTGGGATAAAATCTTGTCTTAGAGCTAGAGTACTGTGGGCTAAAGTCAATATCTGTAGGGGTGCTATCCAGTATGGAGCACAAGAAGAGAGATGTTATTTCAGCAAATGCAAGACCTCAACTGACCAGCTCTACAGAGGATGTTGCTACTATCCCACCAGCATGTTATTAGAACCCTGCATGCTTCCTTCACATGAGTAGGGCTGAGGTATATTTGACATGCTACCAGACAAGCAGTCTCCCTCCAACTCTGGGACTTTATCTGAACACACAGCTGCTTTTGCTCTTGAGGTCCTGGACATAATCCTGCTGGATCTTAGACAGGGATGTAAATCATGTCCTGTTCCTCCTCTTTCGCCATGCACATTTTTCTCTTTGCAACAAGATTTTTAAAAACCCACTATATCAGAAGAATGTGCATTCAGAACAATGTTTTTTACAACTGTACAAAATTTAATACAATGATCACCGATTCCTTCTGTTCTATGGACTTTACAAGGCAGACACATTCAACATGTTTGCAGCTCTGAGAGACATCAGCCTGACTTTTAGAGTGTTTCTTGTTCCTGTGTGTATGCCTGGCTTCAGAAAGGCAAAATAAACTTGAGATACTTTGTACAAATTACACCAAAAAAAAGAAAGAGAAAAAATGTGTGCAGTGTCTTCCATTGGAGCTGAGAACTCCTGTGACAGGTGGAGAATGTGCAACAGACTGTCTTGTCTGCCACCATTAATAAACAATACATTGGTGAGATTTCTTCATGTCCCTAGCCTGGGGTAGGTAGAGACAGCCAGTAAGGGCACTTGGGTCCTTCACAACTTGTTAAGATTTCGGTATCATCCTAAACTAGTCATCTCAAAAGAACTACAGCTCCCAGAATTCCTCAGCCATTATTGGCGACGAGGCTGCTTCTTTGTAGCTCTTTCGCCCCAGCAGTCAGAGAGTGTGCATTGGAGGAGGCTTGGGACTGTCTCCTTCTGCTTCTGAGAGCGTGTGTGTGTGTTTGCAGGGAGGCTTCGGGCTGCCTTGTAAGGTAAGGTGCTGTTTTCTGCTTTTTAAAAACTGTTCTGGGTGTTTTTGCAGCGTGGTTTTGAACTGGGGGGGTTATGTTTCTGTGCTGTGATGGGTCTTGGGGGGTTTGTTTGTTTTTTGGTGTTTTCCCCCCATTTCCGATGGGTCTTGGGGTTTTTTGTTGCTTTTTGGAGTGTTTTTTCCCATTTCCAATGAGTCTTGGGGGGTTTGTTTGTTTTTTGGTTTCCCCCCCCCATTTCCGATGGGTCTTGGGGGGTTTAGTTGCTTTTTGGGGGGGGTTCCCCATTTCCGATGGGTCTTGGGGGGTTTGTTTGCTTTTGGTTCCCCCCATTTCCAATGGGTCTTGGGGGGTTTGGTTGCTTCTTGGGTTTTTTCCCCCATTTCCGATGGGTCCTGCATGCTTTCTTGCTTTTTCCTTTGTTTTCTTTGCATTTCCGACCTGCCCCCTTTGTTCTCTGTGCTTTCCGATCTGCTCCGTTTGTTTTCTGTGCATTTCCAATGGGTCTTGCATGCTTGATTGCTTTTCTCCCCCCCCCCCCCCCTTCAGCCGGAAGGGATTAATCGCGTTTCCAATGAGTCTTGCAGTGGTGTTTTGTGGTTTTTTTGGTGATTTTTTTCTTCGGCCGGAACGGATTAATTGCATTTCAATGCATTCCTATGGGAAATGGTGCTTCGACTTACGACCATTTCGAGTTACGTCCATCTTCTGGAACGGATTACGGTCGTAAGTGGAGGCACCACTATTGTGCCAGATCACATTCTACAGCAGGATAGGCAAAAGCCTGCCTGTGGTCTGCATGAAACTCCCGAGGCTGTTTGTGATGCTGTCTTGCCGTCTTGCCATTCTGGGGGAAAATTGAACAAAAGAGATTTTTACACTCACAGATGGGTTTTGCTCAGAAAAAAAAATACCCAGCCCCCCAAATTCAAATCATAAGTGGTTATCTCTTCACTTTTGCCTTTGGTTTCTTAGTGATTTCTTTGACTTCACTATTGCTTTGCCACTTCTGTGCCTGGTGCAACAATGATAGTTCTGGTGGTAAAAATCCTGCCCCCAGTTCACCAAGGTTACCCACCCATTCTACATGTATGAGATGAGGAAGGTGAGCAAAAAAATGAGCCACCTGCTCACCCCAACTGCACAAATTGGGGTACAAGCTTCTCTTTGTACGCAGGAAGTGGGCAACACACTTGTCCCGAGAACACAGAAGAGAGCCTTCTCTGTTGCTTGCTCTCAGACTTTGGAACTCCCTCCCACAAGAGGGAGTTCCAAAGATTGGCCCCATCTTTGCTGTCCTTCTGCAAGCAGGCAGACCTTTCTCTTCAGGCAACCTTTCCCTCAAAGACTGGCTACATGAGTGTGACTTTTAGAGGGATTGTTATGCATTGCTGCTCTGATTGGGTCTTTAGTACTACTTGTGCTTACCATCTCTCAGAGCAGTATTTGTTTGTTCCATTTTAATATTTGTGTATTGTTTTAGCTTTAATATTGCCTTCTAATTATGGAAGCCGCCTTGGGTCCTTTTTAAGGAGAAAGGTAAAAACAAACAACAAACTCCAGTAGTTTAAGCTACTTTTGAATTTATTTCTGAGTCTTAAGACTGAGGCAGCTTAGGAACTTCCCTTCCACAGATCTCATCCTCCATCTGGAGCGGTGGCTGTTGCTTCATACTGTGAAAAAATAGATTGGATGATGTTTACTTTGGATGAGATGAAATGCTTGGGCATTTTAACAAACATCCTGGCATTTGTTTGTTTACCTGCCTCACTTGCATACTTGTCATTCTTTGGTGGAGCCAGTGAGTGTGTTTTCCAAAATATTACAGATGCTATAAGCCTCTCGAGCTGTCATTTAGCTATAGACCCCCTTAAATTTGTCTTTATTAGAATTTGGTTTCATTCCAACTGCACTGATGTAGATTCCTCCCAATCAAGAATGAGCCATGACATTCTCATTGGGGGATAATTCCCCCCCCCCAAAAGTAATCAATGCAAAATAAGCACACAAAAACAAACACACTTCTTCTGGGGATGCCCTGGGACTGTGCAGCTTGCCCAAAGCCACACAGGCTGGCTCTTCTCCCAGGAGGCACAGTGGGGAATCAAACTCCTAACTTCTGGCTCCACAGTCAAATACCAAAACTACTGAACCAGCTATATTGTTATTTTTAAATTCTTCCGAAGTGTGTGTTTTAATGATTGTGCCTTTCCTTAGATGCACAACACTCCTTACAGGCACATTATTCTGAAATGTTTCAAAATACAATGGGATTTTAATTCTTGTCTTTAGCTGCAGCCATCAGATTCCACAAGAGGATGATAAGAAGACATCATAATTAAATTAGTCCTAGGTATCTGGTGGCTATAATTATCCTGTTACTGAAAATGAAGATCACGATCAGCATAGGCTGCCATTAGCAGCTAAACTGGTCATCCCATGGGCACAACAACATAATGTGGCAATGAGTTCCACAGGAGTACTCTTCAGTATCTAACGAGATAGTCACTTGTGTATCTTAAAATGGCATTCTTTTCATTTTGGTGCAGATATAGCAAGAGCATGCCTCTTTCTCTATATATACAGATTTATTTAATTTGGAAAAAAAAATCTCTGTTATTGTATGGCGTATCAGGAATGGTGGGTCTGGCAGCCAATCGTCTCCCCAAGAATCCCAGGAAGTCACACAGGGACACATAGGGGAGGGTACTGGTGTCCTTTTCTCATTTGGCAAAACTGTTATATGTGGGTGATAAATACTGAGGTGTGTGTGTGCTATGACCCAGTGAAAGGGTGAATTGCTGAAGATTGCACTATGCCCAACCCTGCTATATAATGTATCTAGAAGTATAATAAGGGTGGGAAATCCTGTAGACCATCTAGTCTAATGCCTTGCTGGATGCAAGAACATTTCCTGATTACCTGCCTCCTATCAGTCATCATCCAAAGACAATCTGATGAGTATTGCAATTCAAAGTCAATATTTCTGCTACAAAGAGGTTAAAGCTAAAAGACTTACTTATACTAGTGACAATTGTTTGGATAAGTTCATGTCTCTTGGTCCCAGATATTAAGAAGACAGACTGACTTCAGCAGAGGAGCCTAAATGTATCAGAAGAGGTCTAGACTCATCCTCCTACTGACTTCAACAAGAGTTATGAGAGGAACGCTTATGGACTAATTGCAATATTCCACCTCACTCTCATTAACCATATCCTGCATAAATCTACAGAATTCTGTGTGAACAATGTGCTTGCCCATTGAAGTATACATTTGCAACATTCTGTTTCCAAAGCCTCTTGTTAAATCTGGCAGAGACATTCACTGAAATATTTTGCTACAAGACCACATATCTTCACAACACCACTGCAGAGAATATTGGTGGCTTCCTTTGTTTCTTAATAACTTTGATATAGCTATTATTATCTCTGTGTTTTAAAATCTTTCATTCTTGCTTTATGCTATCATGTTAACTTAGCCTGCTTATGCTGCCTACTGGAGTCCACAAAAAAAAAAATCAGAAGAAAAATCAGTCTACACTTTATTTATTTATTTATTGGATTTATACCCCGCACCATCTAGCAACCAGGCCACTCTGGGCGGCTAACAATATAAACAGCAATATTAAAACACGATAGAAAATAAAATAATACATAGCAACAAGATAAATTAAAACAGATGGCAATGAAGGTGGTGAAAGGATGATGAAAAGGATGGCAAAAAGGATGGTAAAAGGGGGGCTGAGATGACAGGAAAGACTTTGCATGAATCATGAAAAACTATGGATTGTTCTGAAAGAAAAGGGTGTGTCTCAACATTTGATTGTCCTCATGTGCAAATGATAGCCTTGATTATACGCTATTGTTGGGACAAAATATGGAGAAACAGCATGCAAGCAAGGCTGCATTTTATCTCATCTGTTTAATTTATATGTAGAACATATCATATGGACACCTGATTTTGATTCAGATGAAGGAGGAGTGAACATTCATGGAAGAAATATCCATAATGTAAGACATGCAGGTTACATTTTATTACTGGAAGAAAGCAGCAATGACTTGAAATGACTGCCAAGGAAGGTGAAAGGATTAGGTGCAAAAGCAGGATTAGGGCTGAACATTAAGACGACAAAAATAATGACTGCAGAAGAAGTACATAACTTTAATATTTACAGTGAATAAACAGAAATTATTAAAAGTTTTTCTATATCTCAACTCTGTCATCTGTCCATATGAAGACTGCAGCTGAGAAATCAGAAGACTGAGACTCTAAAGGGGAGCTATGAAGGAACCAGAAAGGATCCTGTATAGTTAGAATTCAATTCTTCAAAAAAAAAAAAAAAACCTCCAGTTTATGAATGTGGGCTATTGTGCTTCAGTATCCACCATTCAAAATCCCAGAAAATGGACCAATATTGTGCCTGTGTTGCCAGCAGGAAAAAGGATGCCAAACTTTACAAAGCAAAGGGCAGCCTGAATGTTGATGACACCCATGTCAGCAGTTAAGATGGTCTACGCAGTGCTGACCAACCTTGGGTCTCCAGATGTTCTTAGTCTAAAATCCCAGAAATCCTAGCCAGCACAGCTAATAATGAAAGCTTCTGAGAGTTTTAGTCCAAGTACATCTGGCAACCCAAGGTTGAGAACCACTGGTCTACAAAATACCCTCTTGTGTACTCACTTCCATTCACAGACACCAAGCAGAGCAAAACACCAGAACCTGACTCCATTTTTCATCAGTTAACCAGTTCTCACCCAAACACAAAGGAATTGCCAGGCCTGTTATTCAACAAGTTCTCTAGATTCTCTAGCTACAACTATGCTAAAATTACTGCTGATCTGAAGCCCAGTTTAAAAGTTGTAATTTCTTGTTTGGACTGCCCCTGTTTTTTAGAATTACCTTATAGACTGTTGATTTGCTCTGCCAGCACAAGATCACAGCTGCACTTTCATGCAGCAATAATATATCACTGTAGACCAAGACCAATGTCATCCACATTATGATATTCCTGATTACTAAATATAAATGTGAGAGCAGGACAATGAAGAAAGCTGACAGGGGAAAAAAAAAGGTTTATTCACAATATGGTGTTGGAAAAGAGTTTTATGGATAAGATAGACTATTAAAAGGCAAATAAGTGGGTCCTAGTTCAAATAAGCCCTGAACTTCATCTAGGAGTGAAAAAGACTAAACTGAGACTATTGTACTTTGAGGATTTCAAGAGAAGACATTTATTATTATTATTATTATTATTATTATTATTATTATTATTATTATTATTATTATTATTATTATTATTATCATCATCATCATCATCATCATCATCATCATCATCATCCTCTTTTCACTGGAAAAGAGAATAATACTGAGACAAGTGGAAGGTAGCAGGAAAAGAGGAAAACCTAACATGAGATAGAGTGACTTAATAAAAAAAATACATGGCCTTACTTTGCAAGACTTGAGCAGAGCTGTTAAAGATACATATGGCCACTTGGAAGTCACTAATTTATAGGCCTATTATAATTCAAAAATTTTATAAGCAGACCTGAGAACAATTCTACACATGTGTTCTCAAAGGCTGTCACCGCCGGGATCCAATGGAAAAACCCACAACAACCAATTCTACACATGTTTATTTAGAAGGAAGTCCTGTTATACTCAATGAGGCTTACTCCCAGTTAAGCAAAGGATCATGGGCTAAGTTGTACAGTATTTAGGAACAGGGTCTGTAGTGCTAATCTATCTAAACTCATGTCTCTTGTGCTACAGTTCTCAAGATACTGACTATATAGTAATTCTAGTCAAGATTTATTATCTGGGTTTCATTTATTGCTGTGTGTTTTCAGCCAAACCATTTCCTTAAAGCATCAGGGCTTTAAACTGCAAAATACAAACTACAGTGGTGCCTCGATTTACGACCATAATCCGTTCCAGAAGATGGTCATAACTCGAAATGGTCGTAAGTCGAAGCACCATTTCCCATAGGAGTGCATTGAAATGCAATTAATCTGTTTCAGCCGAAGGAAAAAAAATCACACACACACAAAAAATCACTGCAAGACCAGTCGGAAACGCGATTAATCCCTTCCAGCCGAAGGGGGGGGGGGGAGAAAAGCAATTTTGGTGCAAGACCCATTGCAAATGCAAACAAGAGAAGGCAAAAAGCAATCAAGCGTGGAAGACCTAATGCAAAGAAAACAAACCAAAAACCAATCAACCATGCAAGACCCATTGCAAATGCAAACAAGAAAAGCAAAAAGCAATCAAGCAGATCGTGCAAGATCGGAAATGGGGGGGGGGACTAAAAAGCACACAAACTCCCCAAGACCCATCGGAAATGGGGGGAAAAAATCCAAAAAGCAAGGAACCCCCCCCCCAGAAACATACCCCCTCAGCTCAAAACCATGCTGCAAAAACACCCAGAACAGTTTTTAAAAAGCAGAAAACAGCACCTTACCTTACAAGGCAGCCCAAAGCCTCCCTGCAAACACACACACACGCTCACCCAGAAGCAGAAGGAGGCAGTCCCAAGCCTCCTCCAACGCACACTCTCTAACTGCTGGGGCGAAAGAGCTACAAAGAAGCAGCCTCGTTGCCACCTACAGTTAGCAATTTGAATTTCCCGCCTTTTTTCCCTGCCTTTTTCTGTTCATAAGTGGAAGCTCCGGTCGCAAGTAGAAGCAAAATTTTGCAGCCGGAGCTGTTCGTAACTCGAAATGGTCGTAAGTAGGGGCGTTCGTAAGTTGAGGCACCACTGTATATAACTGTGTATGGAGACTGAATATTTAAATGCTTGAGCCTCCCTGTAATAAACAAAAAAACAAATCTATTATTTCCCACTTGCCATTTCTGTGTTTATTGTGGGAGAACTAATATCACTTACAGCTGATAGCTTAATTGTTTAAAAAGAAAGACATAACAGAAAAAAATCTTGAAGAATTAAGTAGAGTAGTATTATGCAAATATTTTGCCTTTTAAAATGTGTTTGTACCTATACAAACATGCAATAAAATTCAGAATGAAGAGGAAATGCAGGTTGCTCGAAGCATAGAAATTTGAAGATTTTTCCTATTTTCTAGTGGCATGATCTTTTGCAGGCAAAACACATGAACTATCACTTAGCCCTTTTGAAAAAAAAACTATGGTTTCAATCCACTTGTTAGTTCTAAAGTAGACCTTCTGAATCAATGCACTTTACATAAATGCTGACTTCTCAATGTCCTACTGACTCACTGAGATGACCAATTTATTATCCCCTAGTGCATTATATTTATTACGGTCATCTTCCTCTATCAAAAAGCCATGAGCTTAGCCACCATATTATTTCATTATTATGGATGGTGGCTTGATGAAGACCCCTGGCTCAGCCCATGGCACAAATGGGGCTTTAACCAGCATCCTAAGCCACTCTCCTGTTTAGCAAGCATTTGCTGTTGTTTGAGAAATTGTGTGCTATGTTATGGCCAGAGAAGACTATGAAGTCAGAAGTCACTCTGTTCCTCAACCCTTTTTTTTTTTTATGTGGGTCTGGTCTCTGGGTGTCTGTGTGAATTTCATTGTATGTGTAAAGTATGTATATACTTACAATGACAATAAATTTATTTGGTTTAAGCACAGCTCATGTACATTTGATAACTGCATTGCAGGAAGAAATTCAACAGATGTTTTCCCCTGCAGAAGACAGATGCTTTCTCTATGCCAGAAAAAGCTGGAATTCATCCACTGTAGCTCAAAATAGTATAAAGATCTAGGGTGGCAGGGGGACAAGGAACTATAGAAATTAGTATTTTATGCACCAGGAGTAGGAAGGAAGCAACAAATTAATTATAGCCAATAGTAAAAGCTGCGAGTTAGAAACTTACCTCCTCCTTTAAACTTACTTAGGGAAAGTCACCAAACTCAGCCTCAGTTGCATCTTCCTACATCTGCAAAATGGGTACAAGGAATAAGCTGGTGTGATGTAGCTGTTAGTGTTGAAGTAAGTCTAGGAAAATGTGGGTTCAAACACCCAGCTAGCCACAATGCTCACTGTGTGAGCCTGAATCTTCTGTTTAGAGCAGGTGATTGCCCATATTGTGAAAGGGCATCAAATTGTTTGTCATTTAACTAATCACAGTTGCATTTTTATGGCCAAAAAAATGGAGAAAAGACCTTGTGAGATATTCAGTCATGGAAACCAAGACAATTTTATTTGCCTAGGATACTGTGTGCATCATATTTGGGAAAGGATAGTTCCCTTGTGCACCAAAATGTTTGGGGCCAGCCCTGCTGAGTCAGCCTCTACCCAAGTTACCCCCCAGAAATGTGGGGAGGATGCAAGTGGAAGGGGAAACCAGGTGTGCTTCCCTAAATTGTAGGAGAAAGGAGATGAGAAATATGGAATAAAATTAATAACTGCAGAGCTTGAACTTAACAGGTGACAAGTAATGACCTGACCTGTTGCATGTAATGGGGGGGGGGGGGAGACACAACTAAGCTTTTGACAAAAAAAATACTTAAATATAACTTTAGCCTCCCCCCCCCCCCCCGTTCCAATGAATAAATTGATAAATATTATCCATAATCTCTTCTGGCTACTTTTTGGGAACTAAAATGGTTCTTAAGAGTATTTTCAGATGCATTTCCCCAAATTCTTAGTTACTTAATTATTATTTTTTAAGATGGATTCCCCAGGAACAACAATGCAATAAGATGTTAGCAGACACTGTTCTCTGGAACTAAAATTGTCTTGCAGCGTTAACAAGCTGTACTGGGGGAGTGCTATGACTTACATTAATTGAGTACTTTTAAGAAATAACTCTCTTATCTCTGAGCAATGGTTATACTTTGCAAAGCTGTTGTAAGGACGCTGTTTGTAAATATCTCAGGCACTCAAAATGAGCATATCTATGCGTACTACTGATATGAGTCTTTGCTGTTCCGCCTGCAGGGACACGACAAACTTAAAAAGCACTTGCTATCTTCTAAATTCTATAAAGTAAAAAATATACAAAGTATAACCCTGGATCCAAGAGCACATACCGTCTTCTTCAGTTAATGAATGTGAAATTGGAGTATTAAGGAGGCAAAAAGCAGGTAGACAAGCACACTTCAAGTTCTTTCTAATATATTAGTGATTGGGAAAGTTACTTTTGGAGATGAAAATTCCCAGAATTCTTGTGATCGCCTTGAGTGGGCGTGCGTGGAAGCTGAAGTCCCAAAAAAACCACCCATTTTTGAACCCCAAAACAAAACCCAACCTTTGCCCATCTCTGATAGATATCGTAATTTCCCCCCCAAAAAAAGTTCGTCTTTAACGAAGTTGCAATCCTATATCCACTTACGTGAGAGTAAGCGGGATTGAAATCCTTGAATTTACTTCTGAATAGGCATGTACAGGACTGCGGTGTGAAGCTATGGGCCGTTCCTTGAAAGTAAAGCTGTCGTTATACGGACAGTTCCTTGGGAGCAAGCGCCACTGAACTCAGCGGCGCTACTTCCTGAGTAAACACGCGTGTCTCGTCGACCCCCAAGGAGACTTTATTACTCAGTAAACAGGCATAGGATCGCTGCTCAAGGATGCGTCTTGGGCTGGGAGAAGTTTATGATTTACGCATGATTAAGGTCTCCCCAGCTGTGATCGGAGTTTTTTCAGGACGCCAGCCAGAAATACGCAGAGATATTAATTCCCTGAAAGAAGCCAAATTAAAAGGCGAGGTAGGGGGGGCGTTGCGCTGTTCTCTCCGTTGATCGCCCCGGAAAGCAAGGCTGCCCGGCTGTTTGTTTACTGCAAAGATGGAATGGGAGCATTTTCGCCTCATCTCCCCCATTCCCTTCCCTGGAGGAACATATAATCCAATCAGGCAGCCGAAACTGTTTCGCTCAAACCTCCCTGCCTGCGCGCCTCTCCGTTTAGCAGCTCGCACGCTTCAATCACATGCAGCCGCCCGGCGGCCACGCCGGGAGACTACAACGCCCAGCGACCCCTTCTGCTCCCTGATCAATGGACCTTATTTGAATAATCTGTGAGCTCTTGGACTCAGGCCAATCAGCTGTCAGAGACCCATGATAAATCGCAATGCATTATTGATAATCATAATTACTCTGACATGCGCATTCCGGGCCCTGGGAGTAATTTCCCAACTCTAGGAATTTGTTGTGAAGAAGAAGACGAAGACGAAGAAAATAATTGCTACTATTTTGCTCCCGATGCGTGTGGCGCACCATGTCGAGGCGCAAGCAGGCGAAGCCCCAGCACATCAATTCCGACGAGCAGCAACCCCAGGATGTAGCGAATGGTGAGCCCAAGCCCGGAGAAGCTCCGGGCAATTACCAACTTTAATTGATGGGCAAAAGAAATCCAACTAGGGAGTCGGATGGGTGGAGGTGGGCTAGAGTTGGGGGGGGGGGGGTTGCTCGCTTTTGTGTGCGGGCGAGTGGCTCCTGCTCTCACCCACCCATCCCTGAACGCCTTGGGGATCGCGATCCTGAGCCAACCTGACCCTTTTTCGCAATCTGGACCACTTTTAATGCCACCCTTCTCTTTCCCCCCCCCCCCCCCAAATTTCGGCAGAAGATCGGGAGAGCGTGGTTATTTATTTATTTATTTATATACGTGTTGTATTTTAACCAGCCAGTGTTTTTTTTTTAATTTTCTCCCCTTTAATCCTTCCTTTAAAAAAAATAAATAAATCCACCCTTCGCTGATCCTTAGGGATCACTTATCGGAAATTTCCCAAGGGGGGCGGGGGATAGTCTTAATAAATCCAGTTGGAAACAAACCAACTTTAGGATTTGCCTAGCTCCCCCTCCCCAGGAAAAGTTTTTTTTGGGTAGGCTGGTTCCGGGGTCGTTTTAGCATCCTTTCGACCAAAAAAAAAACAAAACACCACACCACACAAACACACGCAAAAACCCAACCCTTAACGTGGGACAATCGTGTGCGTTGATTCCCATGGACGCTGCTAAAAGGTAACTTTCTAAAGCACCCCTTCCCCCATTTTGACGAAATATTTCTGGGAGGGGGCAGGAGAGGGGGGTCTCTTGTAAGGCAATGATGGGACATGCCTTGATGATCTCTATCTATCCACACGTATTTATGCTTCCCAGCCGTCAAGATCTCGCCTGGTTTGAATGAAGGGCTGCCTCCCTTCTCTCCCACTAACCCCCAAACTGGAAACTATCCCCGGGGGTGGGGGGAGGAGAGAGGCAGAGATCACAATCACTCCGGACCTTTTGTAGCCTGACCTCCAGCCATCTTTGATTTCCGACTTCCTAAAATAACTCCGGTGAGCTAATATGGTGTGTTAATGGGTGGGAAGAGGAGTTGAAGTTAATGATGGGTGCCTTCTTTCTCTTTCCTCCTCCTTTGCAGCCTGCTTAAATATAAAGACCAGAGGAATGGATTGGTGTTACCTTTCCAGATTTATGGAATCAGATGAGGATGTGGCTCTGTGTGTGTGTGTGTGTGTGTGTTGAGGATCGGTTGTTCGGGGAAGACCGACTGAGGACGTAGGGGTTGCTCGCATGGAAACGGGAGAGTTTTATATTCCTGGATGGTGCGAGAAGTTTTTCAACCCCATTCTGCTGCTTCGGTAGCCCCAATAGGACATCCTTTCTGAAAGCTGGGTTTCAGATACTTAAATAACGCGGAGGAGCCCTGGGTGGAAAATGGAAGTGGGGGGAGGACAAAGCCCTTTGGAGCACTGGACGTTTGGCAGTTAAATACTCCGTCATTCCAAGTTCCAGAAAAGTCGGATTTTATCCTGAAAAGGGAAATGGTATGAGATATTAGGGCTATCTGAATGAGTTGCATTGCCCTGTCTCTTAATATTCTCCCCACCCCACTCCACCCGCCAATAGATACATCCCTGGCAGAGATTTGTTAAAAATGACCCCTCCCGCAAAGGGGCAAAGGGAAACCTTGAGGTGAAATCTTAAGCTTTAGTCAGAAGATTCCCTCTTCCACCTCCTGCGATTTTTTTGTTAACGGAGGTGGGAAGTTGGGGTGGACTCGGATCAAGCGATCCGCGGATAAACTCCCGCCTTCCCAAAATTAATGGCAGGGGTCGATAACAATGTATATTTGGGGCAAGGGGGGCGGCGGATCGATTGGCGAGCCGCAGGAGGCTTGGAGGGTCCCCCTCCCCCCTTTATCGGTCTCCTCCCATGGAGTCCGAATGGGCAATTGTCGAGCCCGCTTAATGGTGATTTAAGAAAAAACGGCAAGCTGACCAGAAGGCAGTAAATCTCATGTTTAATGCATGGCTGTTTTTCCTTTGTGCATATGGTTAGTTCGAATGGAGAGCTGGCCGGGCGGGGCGGGTTGGAGGTGATGTTTCCACATGTAAATCTCTTTCCGCAGCTGGAGAACTACCTCTGGGGACAAAAGGGTTAATCACTCCCTCGGAGTTTCGTGCTCCGGGGGGGGGGGGAGGGGAAAGAGACGGGCATCGGAAAATTACTTAGATGTGCAGGCTTAGCGTTCACGCACTTGCTGCAGGCATCATCACCTGGATTCCAAATTTGGGCAATCAATTTTTTTCTCCATATTTCTCAAAATAACCACAAAAAACCCTGCAGGCATTTGTAGAACCCTTCTGGCGTTATCAGTTTGGATTTCAGCGCAACTCTTCAACGAGTAAAAGAAAAAGGAACTGGAAAGAGAGAAGCCCGGGATTCCAATAACTGTGATCAATCTAGTTAAAAAGCACCACGTTCTTTAAACCGCGCTGAATTGTTTGAAGGTAACTTCTCGTCTGTTGCGGGACAGTTCAGTTGCTCCTTTGCGCCACCTAGGGGATGCTGCCTACGTTGTACAGTATTGTTGCTGCAGGGGAAAACGCATATTCTTCTTTCCTCTTAGTATCTGCAGTTTGTTACATTTCTCTTTCTTTCTTATTCGTTGGACTTGGGTGAAATGGACGTAGGTGTTATGGTGCCTACGCTCCCAGCATGTCTGCTGATGACTCTGAATAAATCTCTTCCATAGAAAATGTGCCTATATGTATATTGTTAACACTTAAAACCCGGTTGAAGTTGTTCATTAAAACACTTACAAAAGACAAATTCTGGACTGAGCGAGGGATAGGCCTAAAAGATCTCCCAAGGTTCCTTTCAGCTCAGTGGTTTGGATTCAGATGCACCAGATCCATAGAAAACAATGAAAGTTTATTTAGTTAGATCAAACTTTTCCTGTGGATTTTAGCAGGACCGTTTGTAAGCATGACCTCTGATTTTATTCTGCCTTTCCAATTACCAAAGGTGAAAGCTTAATGTGAGTTGGTTGGCTGGCTAGAAGTCCTACGTGAGCTACTTTATAGACATAAAATAGATGTATGAGAAGGGTAGCTGTTACTTTGGTTCTAGCAGAACTGATTACAAATTTAATCCTCGGATAAAGTCAACAAGACACTGCTTCTTCTGATGCTGCACCTACCAAAAATTGTTCTTAAGATTGTTTCTTTTCCCTTTGGTCACACCTCTTTTACAACAACCCTGTGAAGTAGCGTAAGAGGGTGCAGCCTTCCCAAAAATGCCAAATGAGATTTGGGTTTGTGTGCATCTCATATCTGTAGCTTATGTAGCTATACGAACACAAAAGTTTGGATGTAAGGACAATAAGTGTAATCAATAAGCATAGATCCTTTTATGCTTTCTTTACTATTGTGAGGTCAAAATTAATTAGCCTGAAAGTTCACTTTGTAAAGAATGATGGAGGGAAAAAAATCCTGTTTTATGATGATAATATATTGGATGAATGGTGAAAAATGTTATCTCAAACTAATGTGGTTTCTGTATTAAAATCTTGAGAAGAAACACCAGGCATTAGTGCCCATATCATGCCCTTTTTAATTTAATGGGGAGCAGATGTATTGACAATGGCAAGGAGGCATAATTAAATCATCTAGTTTATATTTTGGTTGCAGGAAATAAAATCTGGATAAAGGTGTTGCAATGGGATGTGTGTTTTGTAGGGGAATTGGTTTCTAACCTGGTGATTAACTAATAGAGTCCTCCTTCCCCAAAAAAAGATGGTTCATTTGGAAGTAAAAATTAACATTGCAGCTTAACATTTCCTCACTCCTGAAGAAAGCAACTCTTCATTATATTTGGTAACAACTGTTAAGTCAAATTCTTTGTTCTTCTTGTAGTTAAAATGCTAAAACGTGCAGAATTTAACACTCCCCCCCCCCCCCCGACTCACAACTGGAACACTGTCCTTGGGTTTGGTTGGTTGGTTGGTTTTACTGTTAATTAATTAAACAGTAGCTAGAATTTTCACGATTGCATCAGTAAAATGAGAAACATGATTAAATATTTGAGAAGCCCAGCCATGATCCCCCCCCCTCTGTTCTTTCAGTAGGGGCCTATTAACCACTTTAAATAAAGCAGTAAATGCATGGCTGGCTAAGACGGATGCTGCAGAGCGGGAGTTAAGGTGGAGTGGCATGCATCATGTTTTTCAGGCTTTCCTACCAACCCCTTTTTCTTAAACGCAAGTGAAACACTATATTGGTTGTAGTGATTGGGCCTTCTCTGCCAAACCCCAGCAGCTTGTGACGTTTTTGACAGAGCTGCTGCTCTAACCTTTGCCTCCTCCTGCCTGCTGTGGGTGGTAAGTTGATGTCAAGCTTACAATTAGGACTCTCATGCAATTGACCTTGGCAGCGGGGTTTTCTGCTGTTTAGCGGGGTCTTAAACACTGTAGTAGTGTTAAGTGTGGTCTGGAGCTGCCTTGTTTATAGTCAAGGGGGCTTGCTAGTAGAACCAACTGAGAGTGCAGGAGGAAGAAATGCTCCTTGAATAAGGTAGAGCCAAGTTATCTTTATTTACTTCTTGCTTGCTTTCTAGGTGCAAGTTATTGGTATCAAATATTACTCGGGTAATGCTGTTCCTCTTCTGCCCTCCTTTACTACTTGTACAGGATTGGTAATAGGCTCTTTATTTTTAACAATGTCCCTTAACCTTTAGTTAAGGTTCAGCTTGGATTTGATCAACAGCTGCAAGATCACTTTATGGATCTTGCAATATTTTGTATAGAGAGGTGTACGTAATGTTACTTAACTCACACATCTGACTGGAATGCAGTATTGGTCAATCATACAAAGCAAGGGCTTGTTTGTGCATAGATAAGGCATTGGTTGCGACTGTTTTAGTGAAATGCCATTATTTTGGCTTTATCTAGTTTTTGTTTTTAAGGCAACTCACTCTGATAATGAAGGTATGTAGATTTATTTAGTTTGATGCCACAGACATAATCTCCTAGTTTTGCAGAACGGCAGTCTTTATTATCATAAGTCTTCCTACGTTGGGTCTCTTTTTTAAAAACATTTGTTGTCCATGGCACTGAAAAACGTTTTCATCAAAGGTTTTGATTTTAAGCCATAGCAGGTTGGTTAAGGGCTTTCAGTGTCTTCAAATTGTTTTAGAAAAATGCTTTAAATACTGAACGTGTGATATAGAATCTTATTCTAAGGCTGCCTCTTTAAGCCCCCTAAATAGAGAATAATTACTGGCTGTATTCCATGGTTCTTACTTATGATTAAATTGTTTAGGGTCTCACTGCATAACTCTGAACAAAGTATTTTGTATTTGTGGAAGTGTTAAGATTTTAAAAATACAAGCTGATTTTTATCATCTGCTTGGCATGTGGTACGGTACTTACAGATTGCTGTGATAGCTTGATTTGTGCTTTAACTAACTGCTGAAAGCAAAATCAAACACCTCATACATTTTTTAAAAAAATTGTTACGATAGAACACAAGGCTTCTCCCTCACCCACATGTGTAACTAATTGTTATTGATCCTAACTCTGACTATATCTAATGGTGTTATCTTCAGTCATGGTCGGAATACTGGAAATGTTTAATCCAAAAACAATGGAAAGGGGGGAAACCTAAACTCTGTCATGTTAATGGAACACAGGGTAAAATACCTAACTTATTCGGAAGTCTTCCTAGTGCTCCTGGCAAGGTGTCCACTTGGTTCTTTTGCAGGTTGTCTGAAAACTTAGTTTTTTAACTTGCATTTAGGAGAAACCAAGGATGACATTATCTCTAAGGATGTGCCTGGAGTCAGACATCAGAGATTAGGCGTAAGGCCCCATAACATAGGCCCCATCCCCAATAATTATTGTAAAATGGAGAAGGGAAGTAGGACATGGTCCAGGGGGGCTGAATCCTGGATACCCAGAAAGCAGAAAATTCAGGGATAGCAGCAGACAAGTTCCCTACCAACACAAGGGTGGCCATATGTTCTCTTTTGTGGAAGTCAGTCCTCTGTTTGAAGGGCAGTCCAGTCTAAGGGTGGTTTAAAGAATCCTCCGGAGAGAGATCAGGAATCTTGGAAGTTTTCCAATCTCAGATTAGTATCTGGCCAGCAGATGGGTCAAGCATACTGGTCACAGTCTTCCTTGCTCAGGTGAGACATATTGTCATTCTGTTTAAATAACAATCGTCATTTTTCATTTTGCATCAGCAGTTGCACGCAAATTGCTGTTCTCTTTGGGATGATGCATGGCCTCTTTTTTGGGTCATGTGCAAATGGCAGCCGAAGTCAGCATCCATGTTTGGGCCCACCAGAGCTGAAGCTGCTTACCACAACTTCCTTTCTTATTATTTTAAATAAACCTTTTGCAAGTCCTGAGGGTGGGGGTGGCTGCCTGGGCATATAAACACATAATGGATGTTGTTTTTTATTATTTCCAGGGGTGTAGCTGCGTTAGTCTGTTGCAGTAGCAACAACAACTTCTAACAGTTGTAGAAGGGCTAACTGTGTTAGTATGTGCAAGCATTATAGGTAAAAGCAAAATAGAAATAAAAACTTTTTTTTAAAAAAAAGACAAAAATGTGGTGGCACCTTAAAGACAAACTTTTATTTTTTTTAAATTGAGCTTTCGTGGACAAGTCCACTTCATCAAGCTCTCTCATGTCTGATGAAGTGGACTTGTCCACGAAAGCTCACATTAAAAAATATAAAAGTTAGTTTTTAAGGTGCCACCACGTTTTTGTCTTTTCTTTACTTTTTATTTCTATTTTGCTTTTACCTATAATAACTTTGTACAGGTTTTGTTTAGAGTAACCTTAATCTTTAAGGAGTCCCTACACTCTTTAATTGTGTGTTTACATTTTTAAACACCATCCTTTCATAGTGCAAAGTGGTGTTTACTCCCAGATTAAAGTGCTTAGCATGAGAGCAGGAGAAGCAAACTTGTTTTTATTCCTGTAGTTATGATGCTGCCATGATTTGACAGTTTTTAAAATGCAAAACTGCAAAGTATTTTTTCCTGCCCCCATCATCAAGCAAGGCAAACAATCCACCTAACATCATGAATGCAGAATTAATAACAAAACATGCAATGTTGAGGTGGAAAAAGACAATGAAAAGGGTTGTGTTGTGTGGTTCAGAACTGATGGACATTAGACCATGAAATCCAGGGTCCAATAATAGCTGGCTCAATCTTTGTCTGGATAACCATAATAATAATAATAGCAGTAGAGACTATCAGTATTAGCAAAATTAAAACAAGTTTTAAAGCTGCAAGTTAGCTTTATTTTGGCAATGGGAAGCAAGGAAGGAAGATATACATGGGTGAATGTACTTCACATATTAAGATAGAGAAGACAGTGGGCCACAGCTGGCCAAAATCAAGCTGGTTTTGGTTAATTCAGAGTGCTGAAACACTTTCAGCTGGAATACAGTGAAACTTCAAAGTGCTGGACTTTGTCTGGATCATGCCCTGTTCAGGGATGGCTTGGTGGGCAGCTTTTTAAAAGCAAGTTTTTAGTTGAGATCCTATGTAATGGGTGAGGATGCGGGATATCCCTTTTGCAAGAAAAATGTTTGGGAACAAAACTGATCATTCCAGCACTTGAGGAAATTAAGCCAGGTTGTCAAAAGGCCACTGGGGATAACTATAAAGTTGGGCTAAATATTGAGGTCCAGTTTATGGAACCAGGACTTTATTATAGCATGATCTCATCCATATCTTTGGAGTTCTTTTTCATTCATTGTGCTGTGATTGAGTCTGAACCTCCCTGCTGAGTTAACTGCATTCTATTTATTCAGTAAGTTTACAAGATGTTGAAAGATAAAATTCCAGTAAACTGGGAGAGGGGGTGGGGAACTGAACCTAATCTTCATCCGGCACTGGATGGCCTAGATTTAAATGTGTGCTCTTCTATAAACTCTGATGGGTGTGGGGGAGGCATGCAAAGTTTTTCTCAATTTTTTTCAGCTTTAAACTGAGCACCCAATGTGGTGCAATGGATAGAGTAACAGGCTGGAACTTAGGAGTCCTAGGTTCCAATCCTCACTCAGCCATGGAAATTCATTGGGGGAATGGAATTCGTAAAACCTTACCTTGAAAGCCCTATTAGGGTTACTATAAGTTGTATCCAGTGTGGCAGAATATAAGAGCAACAACAGTTACTGAACAGAGATTATACGTTGCTGAAAGAAGAAAGCCTTTGAATAACCAGGAGTGGATTTTTATGTGGAAAGATTGTAGGCTTCTTTCATCTCTCATATTCAGATTTTGGGCCTCAGAATTAATCTTGCTAAATCAGACCAGATGCCAATATAGTGGATAAAATGTTGGGCTAGGACTTGGAAGACCTAGATACAAATCCCCCCAATGGCCATGAACATTCAGAGGTTGACAATAGTAAACCACTGCTTGAACATCTCCCAAACTATTAGGACTCCCATTTGTTGGGAATGACTTGATGGTACATGATATACCAAGTCAAATGTAGGACTTGTGGAGCCCAGGAAGGCTTTGAGGTTTTTTTGCTCTCAAAGCACTCCCAAATCTGCTAAAGATATTGCTCTGTTTTTGTATTATTATTGTTGTTTTTAATGAGATAACTGTGCAAAACCAAGGAACACAGTTTTAGTGGTGTTGGTGTTGCCATTGAAGAGTCCTGGAGCTGGAAAAGGGCCCTCTGAGGCCTCCAGCTCCTCTCCTCTCTCAGTTCTACATGCACAAAGTGCTAGTTGGTGATTCGCTGGTGTTTAAATTCACAGCTATGGGACTCTTTCCACGGAATACCAGGCTGGCTCTTCCCTTCTCTTTCCTGCCAGTGGGCAAAGACTTTCCTTTTCAACCAGGCTTTTGATATATAATTTGCAGATAAGTAAGGGTGACTCTGTTTTGAGTTATGTGAATGATGCTGAAACATACACATACTATGCTTAAGAAACTTGAACGCTCTCAGCTCTCTGGTGTGCAGTGCTTAGTTTGCAAAAGAGAGAGATGACAGAAGCTGCCTCTTCTGACATGAAATGCTTCTAAGCCTAAATAGAAGAGGAGGCCATATGGGGTTAAACAAATAAGGAAGTTAAAGTCATTCATTGAGGATAAGGTTAGGAATGGCTGCAAGTTATGATGGATGCATAATGCATCTGGAGTCAAAGGCAGCACACCTATGAATGCCAGTTGTGGGAGAAGATGTTTTGACTCATGTCCTGCACACGAGCTTCGTAGAGCTGTCTGTTTGGGCATAGTGGGAACTGAACCAGACAGGCCTTGGGCTTGACCTAACAGTGTTCTTCCTAGCATCTATAAAAGCATTTGGTCCTGCTTACACACATTCTGATCACTTACATTTCAGGGGTAGACTCTGAAATTTAAAAATGCTCAAACTGGCACGGAGTTTGCAGTGAGCCAGAGCGATAGTGCACATGTTTCCTCCCCTTCACGTCTTCTTGCTAGACAACAATCCAACTCAGGAACCAACATTTAAAGCTGGGTTCACATAACCCTATGATCAACCAAGCCAAACACATCCCATCTGTATAACCTGCTTGTCAGTTCTAGTTTCCTGTTTTGCAATCCTCGAAATATAGCAAAACCAAAAGTTTTCTTGAAAGCCTGCTGGACTTCAAAATATGGGAGTGTTTGCCATATATTTCAATTCTGCAAGCATTGTTTTGGTGTGTGTGTGTGTGTTTTTAATGGAAACTTTTTGTTGCCTGGATACGTATGTACTGGCTAAGTAAAAGTTGATAGGTGATTCTTAACTCCAGGCCTTCATTAACCTGGTGCCCTCCAGTGACAATGCTGACTGGGGATGATAAGAGTTGTTGTCTGTTACATCGGGTTTGTGTGTGTACCAGACAGAAGAACAGTAGCTTAATCAATAAAATGATGCTTTCAGAACATAAGCAAACCTATGAATTTCTAAAAGGCTAGTAGTAGCTGCACATAGTCTCCTCCCCACTTTTCTATGCTCCAGTCCCATTTTTAAAACTGCTGGATCTTCCTTATCCATCTGGTGGCCCTGTTTCTCCCCACACTTTCCTTCAGGCAGCCATGATAGATGATGGTCCGTTTTTCAGATGGGTTGCAGCCATTTTGTACACTGTATTTTCCTTGTGTAAATTGACTGTACCATTCTATCCAGGATTCTTACTTGCTTCCCCCCATGATTAGGAAGCTCTCTTGCTTTCTCCTTATACCATTGGGCACTTTATCACTCCTTGTGAGGAGTGGGAACATGAGAGCTAAATTTTCCTTCTTGTAAATTTTTGAAAACTAGAAACATGATAAGGGACTGTCCCAGATCATAAGGCCACTGAGTGGCAAGACTGACCCTTCTGAGTCATATTTTCTACCAACACCTGTGTAGAATTGACCTGTTCTTAGCAGATCATCTAAAAGTGCGGTCAGAAATGTTAGTGGCAGCAGCAGTGTGTTTAAATTGTCATTTAAGTCATTAAATTGTTCAGATTTGTTCATTTTAAAATGCTAAGTAATGTAATCTGTTAGTTATTTAATTACTTTGTTTAACTGACCATAAGGAGTTGACATAATAAAAATAAGATATAAGATTATATGGCATGTTAAAATACTAATTCTGAATTTGTTGCTGGGTAATCTAACCAGTTTTATTGAATTATTTGTGAACTATACTAATGGTGAAGCTTATCACCTGGTTGTTCTTTGACTTTTTCTGTGTCACATGTACATGATTGGGAACTAATTTGCTCTGTACACATTCTTCTGCATTCAGCCTGCATGTGACACTTTCTGTCCTGTGTTGCCTACATTCGTATTCCTCAAAAGCATAGCCCACAACAGTCCTTGTGGGCCTCTGCATCAGAGTGGGAATATTTGGGCTTCCAGATATTTTTGACTACAACTCCTATAAACTGTTACCATCAGCTATGCTGTGCAAGGGGTTCTGGGAGTTATAGTCCAAAGCATCAGGGGAGCCAAAGGCCCATCATCCCTGGTCTGCATCATTGAATCTGATTGGATTACAAGATGCCTTTGGTGGGTTTCCAGATGAGTTGATTGGAGATGGTGTCAAAGCCCAGCTTGCCAAATGGTACTCGGCAGCGATTCAGGCGGTTGACGCCATTGTACCTAAATACCTTCTCTGTCTCAGGGCTCCCTCCTCCCCCTGTTTACAGAGCAGTTGCATGCCATGAAACAAACAAGGAGAAGACTAGAGAGTATCTGATGAAAAGCTCGTCCGGATGTTAATCTGGCTGTGGTAAAAAAGTTGTCCAGCAGGTATTGCAGTGCCATTCAGACCACTAAGAACGCTCATAACGTCAGGCTTATTAGTAAGGCAGCTAAGTAAATCAGGCAGAACTTTATAGAGTGTTCCATAACCTCACTGGAGCTGGGTGTCATTTGGGTTCTCAACCGGATGTTTTTACATGTAAGCAATTTGCAGCCCATTTCCATGCTAAGATTGAGGCCATCTGTAGAGACCTTGAGCCTGTTAGTACAGTGCTGAGTCATGTCGAGATGTCTGATGCCCCATCTGTCTAGTTATGTTGGCTCATTTTCAGCCTGTAGTGCCTGATGAAGTCAACAAGGTTCTTGTATGTTCTAAGGCAACCACATGCTGGTCAGACCCATGCTCCTCCTGGCTCCTAATATCAGCCAGGGAGGCGATGATTGAATGGGCCACAGAGATCATAAACTCCTCCAAGTGGGAGGGATATACACCATCTTGCCCAAAGGAAACAATGATCAGGCCCATTTTTTAAAATGCCAACTTAGCGACAGATGATTTTAACAACTATCGGTCTGTTGCTAATATACCATTTGTGGCAAACTGATTTAGAGGGTGTTGGCTGACCAGTTGCAAGTGTTTTTTGAGGACACCAATAGTCTAGACCGATTTCAATTATGGTTCAGGCTGCGCCACGGGACTAAGACAGTTCTGATCACCCTGCTTGACAACCTGTTACGGGAGACTGGCTGAGGAAGTGTGACTGTTCGTTTTTCTGGATCTCCTGGCAGCCTTTTATACTATTGACCACTATCCTCCTAGATCAGCTGTGGTGTTTGGGGATTCAGGGTACCGCATTGTGCTAGATTCAATCCTGTTTTGGGGGCTGGTGCCAGGTGGTTCAGCTTGGGGGTGCTGTTTTATCCCCACAGGTCCTACAGTATTCCACAGGGGTCAGTCATCTCCCCATTGCTGTTCAACATCTGTATGAGGCCACTGGGGGAGGTCATCTGGAGATCTGGAGTGTGTCGTCATCAGTATGCTGATGACGTGCAACTCTGTCTCTCCTTTTTATCTTTGGCAGGAAATGCTGTACAGATTCTGGAGTGCTGCATGGCTGCAGTTATGGACTGAATGAGGGTTAACAGACTGAAGTTGGATCCTGGCAAGATGGACATCCTGTTGTTAGGAGGGGACCCTGATTGGTTAGGGGGGCTTCTGCCCAGTCTGGATAGGGTCACATACCCTGAAGGACCAAGTTTGTAATCTGGGTTGTGTGCTTCTGAACCCAGCCCTCTTGATGCAGAATCCGATCTCGGCTGTGGCTGGGTCTGTCTTTTTTCAAGTTAGGCAGATTGCACAACTTCATCGCATCATGACAGGAGGTCCCTAATAACACTGGTTCATGCATTGGTGATTTTGAAGACTGACTATTGCAGTGTTCTCTATGTGGGGCTACTCTTGAAAGTAGTTTGGAAGCTACAGCAGGTGCGAAACACAGCAGCCAAGCTTGTACCAGGGCCATTGAAATAGGACCATGTTTCCCCTGTCCTGGCCTGTTTGCACTGGCTGCCAATATGTTTCTGTACTAAGTTAAAGGTGTTAACCTTGCTACCTCTCGCTCAGATCTACCACCCATCCCACCCTGCACCTCCCTGTCCCTGATGTTGCAGGTGGCCAGCCCGAGGGAGGCCCAGGAGTTCTCAACTGGTGGTGGCCATTTCATTATGGAATTCATTACCGGTTGAACTGCATCAGGTCCTTACCCTCCTAGTATTTAGAAGGCAAATTAAAACATTGCTCTTCAGCCAGGCCTTCACGAATCTCCTCCCCATTTGGTTTTCTGGTTTTATTTTTTGATTGTTTGACTTTTTATTGTTCAGTTGATGCTATTGGTGTCGCCATTTTGGGATCTGTGTTCACGTGTTTATGATATAGGTGGGTTATAAGGTTGGGGTTTTCCTTTCTTTTTCTGTTTTATTTTTATATATACTTGTTGTTCTAAGCTGCTCAGAGTAGTGGCTTGCCACTAGATGGGCAGGATAGAAATTTAAATAAATAAATACCTTCTTACCAGCATTTCACAGGCTTCTAAACAACCACATGCCAGAGTCTCTTTGAAAAGCTTTTCTTCTACCCATCTTCTATCCAGGCAAATGTTCTTTGTATATATTAACTGCAAGAGGAGTTTGTTCATTTAGGTTTCCAAATACATTAACATTTAGGCTTCCTAATGTATTAAGTTGTATGATAAGTGAGTCAATATTAGTCTTATGGTACTTTTTAAATATTAGTGTGTTGACTTGCAATGATCTTAACTGCACCTGCCTCCTTCTCATTACTCATGGCCACTGTGGCACTGTCTACTATGTTTCCTGCCAAAGGCCGCATCTCCATATGAGGGCACATAGTGTCTGAAAAGAATGTAGAAGTAGATAGCAAAACAGGTTAAGGGTTGAACAGGCTCGCCCCAAACATAGTTAACACTGACCTGGCTTGACCTGTGAGAATCATGTGGAATATATGACTGTCCTTCATGGTTACTTGTTGGGCTGAGAGTTCTTTAAATTCTGCAGTGAGAGAATATTTGAACTAATATCAGGATACAGAGAGCTCAAGTATATTCTGGTGAGGGCAATTTCTTTTGCCATGGTGGTTCCTTATACCCTCCTTGCTCCACTTTGTCCTTTGATAAATGCCAAACTACAGTGTCTATGTTTTATCAAGCTCAAAAATTCACTTCTTGCTTTCTGTGTAGCAATAACTATACAGCTTAATCAGGGCATCTCTACAAGTGGGACTACCAGTTAACTTCCATGCTGGATGTTGAAGCTGTGGAAAGATGAAGAAGACTGTGTATGCTCACAGGACACTCACTGTGACTGTGCGGCTTCAGTTTGGCAATTGGATAGTGTGGTGCATAAGCTAGATCCGTGGTTCGGAACCTTGGATCCCCAGATGTTCTTAGACTGAAACTCCAGGAATCCTTCACCACTAGCTGTGCTGGACAGGATTTCTGGGAGTTGCAGTCCAAAAACACCTGGGGAGCCAAGTTTGGGAATCACTGAGCTAGATGGATTGCTTTAATGCAATGGTGGGCAAACTTTGCAAGCCTAGGAGCTAAATTACGTGCCCGTAGCATCTGCTGCAGGTGCACCAGCTCAGAAAATGACCAAAGCAACTGAAAAATAAAGCAAAACGAGAAATATCCTTACAGCCATTCGCAATTTTGATTTCTGCCACCTCTTTGACATGCTTATAACAAAAACTGCTGCCCCTGAAGATCTCTGGTGGGGAGATGAATTTATTCTTTTGGGGGGGTGTTGTGTTTAAATTAAACTAGACCACAGAAACAGCCATGGGATCATATGTGGCCCATGGACTACACGTTGCCTTGCTGTTGCAACCACCTGGAAACCAAGCAGTGACAGGTTGTTGTTTTTCCTACTCCTGTAAGGCCATGCTTCTATGAGTTCCACAAGCACATCTCTTGTGTTTGCATTTTATCACTGTTAAATCTTACAATTTTGGCTATTTAAACAGAAGAGAGACATGGAGATGACAATTAATTCCATGACCATTGATATGACGGGAAAACCAACTTCCCCCATGAAAGTCAGCTGGTTTTTCTACAAGAGAAAGTAAAGGCTTGCATTCAGTGCAAAACCTGTCCAGGCAAAGAGGTAAGGATTTTCTAATACTCTGATGACAAGTATGGTTGACTTGAAGGAAAAAAGATATGCCCCTCTGCTGTTACCCAGTTCTCAGCCTTGGGTTCTCTTGTTGGATTTCAGCTCCCAGAATCCCTAACAATTGGCCATGCTCACCAGGGATTCTGGAAGTTGAACTAGAACAAAGAGAAGCCAAGGTTGAGAGCTGGGCAACAGTAGAGGGATGAATCCTGTTTCCTTCAAAGTCTACCATACTTGTTATCAGAATACTAGAGAACCCTTAACCACTTTGCCTGGACAGGTTTTGCATTGAATGCAAGCTGGGAAGCCGAAGGAAATGCCCCTCACTCCCATTGCTTCCTTAGAATCATCCCATTGGTCAATGGATAGGGTTACCCATGACCCATTATTGAGGGCACTTCTCAGTGAACTACCCTCTTATGGGGCAGTGAGGCAAGTCCCAGGAAACAATTGAGGGAGTGCTCCCTTTTTTCAAGCTGAACCATACGAAGCATTCTTATCCTACATTGCAAATAACGTGTTATCCCTAATTTTCATCATCTCAAGCCCTGTTTCGGTATTCTTGCAGATATTTAAGCAAAAGCATGATCAGAGAATGGTGTCTCTCCGTATATTTCAAAGGCACATCATTCTATGTCTCCATTCCCTCAAGGTTGGGAACCACCGCTCTACATGAATGCAAAAGATGGCCCTATAGTCTTATCACTCTGCATGTGCTGTCCTCTACTTTGAAGTTAAGAGTGACGTTTGGGTGAGGATATATAACATTGCCTCTTCCGGTACGTGTTTGCCGAAATGTGTACAAGAATGCCCAAAGGACTACAATAAATATTTCCCAACAAATGTGTATATAAAAGTCTGCATATGCCTGTCTGTGATCTAAAAGTGCTGCAGAAAGTGTTGTACCTACTTCTGCCCTTGTATCTGATGGAAAGGCTTCTGATGTCAGCAGAGGCCTCTCTGCTAATGGAAAGCATGGGAGGAAAAAAAGAGCATTTTTAAAAAACCCATCTTCCTTCCTCCACAGTCCCCCACAGGGCCTCCTACCCTGTTGCACAGAATCCCCAGCATTCAAACACAGACGTAGCAGGAGCTGTAGCAGTAAAACAGCAACTTCCAGTCATCTATTACAGACCTCCAATGAACCAGTTCAAAAACCTCTCTACAAGTGGAAGAACACCTCATTACTATTTCAGTTTGATCTGTTTCGCCTACTCAAGATATTTCTGAAATAGACTGTGTCTTATTTGCTTCGTTTTGTTGGTTGCGTCTTGGCTTCCAAAGTTTGGTTTCCCTATTTTCCTCGTGATTTGTTGTTACAGTTGTGTACACTTTCATTGTAACTGGTAAGGGTAAAATTTCACTTTTAAATGTCATTTTTCAACAGTGTTTTTCGTTCAGTGAAAACTGGGGGGGGGGGGGGGGGAGAACCAGTCCTTCTTTGGGGAATCCCTTCCTCTGAGCAAAGTTAGAAGGATCAGTACCTGAGAGGGCAGTTTCCAGAAAGTTCTGATGCTTCCTGAGACCTGCGTAGCCTCGCTGTGAAGCATCAGGGTCTCAGCATGGTTGCATAAGGAGCCCCTTGATTTCAGATCACTATTTTTTGTTGTCCTTTGTTGACATTTTTCTTGGGCTGCTTCAGTCCTGCTGTTATGTACAATGTACCTCATCCAGCAGATGCTGGGCTTCTGCCATGGCAGCCTCCTGGCTGTTTCTCCAGGGCTCCATAGCTGTTCCCCTCTTCTACACAACTTGTCCTGGTCTTCCTAGACTAGACTTGTGTCTCAGATATTTTGAGGAATGCACTCCCCTCACCAAAATGGAACTAAGATAGAAGCACTAGGCAGAGTGACTTCTACACGTGTACAGCTGTCATCTTTTCTTCTGAGGCAACAAACTGACTTGGCCTGACACTGGTCTTTTTTGTTGCATACTTTTTCTCTCACTGTCTCCCACCGATATATCCAGTCAGTGCATCAGGAATAAATTGTTGTTGTTGTTTATTATATTTAATAATAATAATAATAATAATAATAATAATAATAATAATAATAATAATAATAATAATAAAAGTGCCATGAAGTCAGTTCTGACTTATGGTGACCCATTTCAGGGTTTTCCAGGTAGAGAGGACTCAGAAGTGGTTCACCATTCCCTTCTTCTGGGGGCACCCTGAGACTGTGCAGCTTGCCCCAAGGCCACAAAGGCTGGCTCTTCTCCCATGAGGCACAGTGGGGGATTGAACTTCCAGTCTCTGGCTCCGCAGCCAGATACCTAAACCACTGAGCTACCAAGCCAGCTAACACACCAGGGATAGGAAGACTCTATTGAGTCTACTAATGATGGAAAGTGTTGTGTGTTTTTTAGAAGGACAGAAGAGGGCCTTGTAGACTCGTAGAAGCTGTCTTCAGGAGCCATCTTCTTTAAACGTTAATAGTAAACAAGAACTCTGTTGAAGAGTTTTCTTCAGCATTGCTGAAAGAGAGTTTGCAAACCAACCCAGCAGCTCAGGTCATATTCCAGTTACAGTTTTATTTGTTCTGGTTCAAAAAAATTGCTTCAAAGACTCTTTCTTCATTTCTGTGTGGGAAGCCATAGTTGTGTGTTGACATTAAAACATGCCAGCCACATTTTTTTTTTCCTTGGGAGGAAAAACATGCATCTTTTGTTCCAACAGACCTTGACACTTTCCAATTACTCTGCCACAGAAACTTTTATTAGTATAAATGATTCAGAGTGTGTGCATCTCATTGTGGGTGTAGAAAGACTGTACCTGTACAATACTGTTCCAGATTGTTTAAAGGAACCCGAACTTTTCCCAATTAGCATTTTAAATATGCTACCTGGCTGCTGCTTGTTTTCCTTCATAAATACGGTGCAGAGTTGTATTTAAAAAGAAACCATGGAGGTCCTGAGTAAACTCAAAAGGCAACGCTGGATAATACTTTCAAGTACATGTGTGTATGGATGTGTGCACATGTGCATTTAATTGTGTCTGATAACATTTTTGAACTTTTCTGCTTCTTCCTCCTCATTCCAATTTTTCTAAGGGCCAGACTGATGAAGAGTTCTGGAGGACCCCAAAGCATTTTTCCTCCTCTTTTTCTTCTCTGCTTTTAATGCCTAGGGACAAGGATCCAACTGAAAATTCCTGAGCTTCATTTAGAAGAAAGACAGCATAAAAACCAAATGAATAAATAATAAAACTTGTTGTATTCTCGAATAAAACCTGTTGTTATGTGCCGCCAAGTCACCTCCGACTTACGGAGACCCTATAAATGAGCAATCTCGAAATGCCCTGTCCTCAATTGCCCTGCTCAGTTTTTGTAAACTCAAGCCTGTGGGTTTCTTTAGGAAGTCAGTCCATCTTGTATTTGGTCTTCCTCTTTTCCTGCTGCCTTCCACCTTTCCCAGCATTATTGTCTTTTCCAGAGAATCCTGCCTTCTCATGATGTGCCCAAAGTAGGACAGCCTCAGTTTCAACATTTTTGCCTCCAGAAATAATTCAAGCTTGATTTGATCTGGGAGCCACTTGTTTGTCTTTCTGGCAGTCCAAGGTATCCACAAAGTTCTCCTCCAGCACCACATTTCAAACAAATCAATATTTTTCCTGTCAGCTTTCTTTATTGTCCAGCTTTCACATCCGTACATGGTGACTGGAAATACTGGAGTCTGGATGATCTTGATCCTCCTGTGACACACCTTTATCTTTTCTAATGATCTTTTCTAATTTCTCCATTGCTTACATTAGCATTAAAACTTACGTTACCAATAAGTCCATTGGCTCACATTTTAGGTGTGAATTGCCACAAATTAAGAAGTCAGCACAGGCATTTGCAGTCACATGACTGGTGTTAGAGAAGAAATGCTGCAACTGACTTCTTAACTTGCAGCAATTCACAGCTGAGATTTGCATCAATGGACTTATGCTGGAGGGTATAAATAATAAGGTTCTGGCCAATGAATATCTTAGAAGTAATTGTATTGATGACTTGTACAGGCTTATTTCTGGCTAATTTATTTCAAACCACTGCTTTTGAAAATCTTGAACTTTTGCATCCAGGGATTCCATTAGAATCTTAAAAGATGCAATTTTTGTAAAACCTGTCAATTCAGTTGCTTTATTCTGTGGCAGAAATAGAACCTTGTTTGTTTTTGCAGGGGGAGATATAGAAATCTCTTCAATTCCATCCTTTAAATGTCTTGGTCTACTAACCTCTTCTGACCTTAGATCTCCAGTCTTGTTTTTCTTAGTGTCATAGATTTGGTCTGAAACGCCTTCTCTTTTTCTGGTGTTTTTCCAGGAAATCCACAAGATGCCCCAGGTGACAGAGGTGATGAAATGAGTTCCAAAAGGTGCCGGACGGAGGAAACCAACATCTGTGACAAATGCTGTGCAGAGTTCTTTGACTTCTCTGAATTCCTTGAGCATAAGAGAAATTGCACTAAAACACCACCTGTCCTAATCATGAATGACAGTGAGGGAACCATGCCATTGGAAGGTTACCCTGACAGTTCCCCGGGGACTTTCCCGAGCAATCGAATGGACAGCGGAATGGCCAAGGAGAGTCATGCGAAGAATTGCTCTTCTGTGGAAAAGAGAGAAGAGAAAGTGGACACCAGATCAGTGGGAGGGATGTATCCAAAAACCGAGCCCTCTGCTCCTCCCACAACCCACGGGCTAAGCTATCTACCAAAACCCAAAGTACCAAACACTAACGTGACTTTGCAGACTATCCGTGGCACTAAAGTGGCAGTCAACCAGTGTACCTCGGAGACCATCTCCCCATCAACAGCTAGCCTTAATGCTATTCCTATGATCCTTGAGCAACTTGTGTGTCTGCAACAGCAGCAGCTCCAGCAGATCCAGCTGACGGAGCAAATCCGTGTCCAGATAGCAATGATGGCCCCCCACGTCTTGCATCCTTCAATAGCGGCGGCGGCGGCTACTGACCCTCTCAAAGCCTTGGGTGCTCACATGTCTCAACAGCTGTCAGCTGCTGTGGCTTTAATTGGGCAGAGAGCTGGGAACCAAAGCCTATCACTGGAATCCTTGAAGCAAGGCAAACTACCTCATATGAACGTGGGCATTCCAGCTGTCTCTGTGGCCAGTGGGCTCACATCCGCTGCCATCTTGAAGCCCGATGCAAACCGAGGCCTGCAAAACTCCATCTCCCGTTTCGCAAGCCCTTTGCTACCTCAATCGTCCGGTTCGGTCATCTTCCAAAACCCGCTGTCTGCCATCTCCCCCATGGCTGACCCTTCTAAGAAAGGGAAAGGCAAGCTGCCAAATGTTAACGTGTCTGAAACCAAGCCCACCGCCGAAGAGACTTTCTTTAAACACAAGTGCAAGTTTTGTGGCAAGGTTTTTGGCAACGACAGCGCCCTCCAAATCCACCTCCGCTCCCATACCGGCGAAAGACCCTACAAGTGCAACATCTGTGGCAATCGTTTTACAACCAAAGGCAACCTAAAAGTGCATTTCCAGCGACATAAAGACAAGTATCCTGAGATAAAAATGAATCCTTATCCCGTCGCAGAAGAACTAGACAACATTCCCACCGAGAGTGGCATACCCCACGGGATGTCTCTTCCCCTTGATGAATCGAACCTTATAGCAGATACCAAGCCTATCTTAACGGCTCTGCCTACCTCTGCAGGCTTACCTCGGAACACTTGCAACCTAGCAAACAGCAAGGATTCTTTTAGTGGTCCACTTCCAAGTGACATACAACCTAGGCGTTCTCCAGAAAGTGAAGGGGGTTCTTCCTCAGGTCCATCAAGCCACGAATCAGGGGTTGAGCACAACAGGAGTTCTCCACAAGCCAGCTGCAGCACGAGTGCTTTCCACATTGGCCGAACTGGTGAGCAAGGTTCTGAAACCACCAAACTCCAGCAGTTGGTGGAGAACATAGACAAATCCTCGGCAGACCCCAATGAGTGTTTGATCTGCCACCGAGTCCTCAGTTGCCAGAGCTCCCTCAAAATGCATTACCGCACCCACACGGGCGAGAGGCCATTCAAGTGCAAGATCTGTGGCCGTGCCTTCTCTACCAAAGGCAACCTTAAGACTCATTATGGAGTGCACCGTGCCAACACACCATTAAAGATGCAGCACTCCTGCCCCATTTGCCAGAAGAAGTTTACAAATGCAGTAGTTTTGCAGCAGCACATCCGTATGCATATGGGTGGACAAATTCCTAATACTCCTGTCCCAGAAAGCACCCATGATAGTACTGATGTGGAGACTACTGTAGTTGAGAAAAATGGAGATCCATGTTGTCCACAAAGTAAGGTAGAAACTATGGAAGTGGAAGGAGAGCTGGAGTCACTGGAAGGACCACATCAGTCTTCTAAACCCCTTGCACCCTGCAATTCTCACAGTGATCCTCCAGGCTCAGTGTTTTCCAGCATTTCGGTGCTTGAAAACCAGATGAAAATAGTGAATTCCGCTTTGACCTTACAGCGGCAAAACAGCCTGAAGTCCAGTGATAATGGCTCTGCAGAAAGTGATGGTATGACCAATGACTCTTCTTCAGGGGCAGGTGATCCAGACTATCAGAATGGCAGCCGCAGTCCTGTTGTCTCTGAATCGGCTTCATTTCTAGCATTGTCTCCAGCCAACAGTCAAGCAGAGAGCACCAGATCTAAATCTCCATGTTTTGGCGCCCAAGAGGATGGTGTGGTGGGAAGTAAGGCTGAGGGTCCCGAAATTCATCCTGTGGAAAAAGATAGTGCTTTGGATCTAACCTATGGAAACATCAGTCGCAAGGTTATCAAAGAGGAACCTGGGTTACATTTCCCAAATGGAGAGTATGGTGAGTCATATAAAGAAAAGAAGAGTTATTAACTTTACTTACGGCAGATCCTGATTGAAATCAGTGGGTGGGTATTTGGGATTCAAAGCTTATGCTAGCCCAGCCAATTTTTTCAGATCAGAAGTTCAAATGCAGACCTCCGGGCTTCTCAGCCAAATCTCCCCAAGCCTAAGGTCTTTCATTAGGTTCTACCTTAGGTTGTTTACCCTATCCTGCTCTGCCCTCCAACAATAAAACCAAAGAAAGATATTATATCTTGATGCCATTTCTCCTCCATTGAACAAATGTGAGATACATCTGTGACTCCAACCACTTGTGACCCTGGATACACCCTACAGTGGGGCTCTCCATCAGCCTTCTTCAGCATAGCTAATAGTAAGATTAATTGCAGTCCAACAACATCTGAAAGGATACAGTGTTTTTTGCCCCACTTTTGTCTTTAAAAGGTGGGCACTCTCTAGCCATTCAAATGGTGCCATACAGCTCATTGGGAGCCTTTTCAAAATGCCTTGTTTTTCCAGTCCTGGGTGAGCAGCAAATGTAAGAACTCCCATTCTGAACCAAGATTGTGCATCCTATTTGATAGTGGCCAAATTAATACATTCAAGGGTACTATAAGGCATACAAAGACAACAGTTCTACCCAACACTTGCCCCTAATACAGCTTTCTGCAACAGAATGACCTCCAAGTGTTTTAAACTACAAACCCCACTATCACCAGCAAGCACAACCAGCACTGGCTGAATGATGGGGCAATGTAGGATGTAGTCCAACAACTCTGCCAGGCACAAACCTGCAGAAGTCTGTTCTAGCATCTGGTAGTCTGAGATATTTTTACTTTAAAAACCTAGAACCCTCCTATCTTATCAATATTATTAATATGGAAGGTATTCCTGAATTTGTCCAACTTTTATTTCTGAGTCAAAGCTACAGTACTAGCAGTTAGGCTAGATCTGTATTGCTTTCCTTTGATTCCCTGAATCTGTTGCAAACACAATCACGGAGGACTTCCAAGTTCACTTACTTTGAGAAAATTGTCTTAAACAGGGTGGGCAACCTCTGAAGAAGGCACACTGCCCCCCTAACAGAACTTGCAGACTGCACCCTAGTCTACTACTGCGAAATTTGTTGCTTTGTGGGGAAATAAACAAAGCTCAAGAAGAGTACACACCTTGTTTTCAAGGTGAATAGTGCTTACACATGTTTAGCTTGAAAACAAGGCATGTGCTCCACATGAACCTTGTTTTAAATGCTAAACCCAGGTTTTTTATCGAACACATTGTCACTAAATTTTGGTGGCATCACTTGTGGTAGGCAGAGATTTTAAAAACAGCCAACAGCTCCATACGGCTCAAGGCACTCATGTTGCCCAACCCTGCAGTGAAAGGAAAGTAGCAAGACTCGAAGCTGATAATGCTGCAGTTTGTTGGCAGCAAGCAGCTTATGGCACCCAGGTCATGTACTGCCTACAAATCTAATCCCATATGGGAAATGTGAGGCTGCTTTGAAAAATTCAGTATTCTTGATGGGAATAGAGAAAGAGGCAACATTTTTTTTAAAAAAAAAAAGTTTTTCTCTGCACCAAGTTACTTAAAATGGTTTAAACCAAACCGTAATTAAATCAGCGAGTTTCACAGATATGAAGCAGGTATGCCGCCTCTCCTACCTGCACAAGATATGTCTTCTGCATGACGTGGGATTAACTGGGCACGAAACTGGACTGTTGAGAGTCTTTCTTTTCACGACAGCAGCCAATTATACATCACCCAACAAAAAAGCAGAACAAGAGCGGGGTTTGCCTAAAATTTCAACATGTTTAATTTATATAATGGCCAAAATCCTATTGTGTAAATGTATGCCTGTGAAAACTGATTGTGTCATCATCGGCTACAGGTGTTTATCACTCATTAAGTTTCCTATTCCACCCCCATGTTCTAAGAATCCCTTGTGACCTAGGGAAGCCTTTCACACCTGGAAATCACTGCTGCTGCTAGGATCAGGACTGTTGGCTGCCGTCTGGGGGCATTAAAAGCTAAATATTGTGGGGTTCTCAAAGACTTCTCCAGTTCTCAAAGGCCCCTAAGGCAGCCCTGAAACCTGGGGGCAGATGGAATAGGAAACGTTTAATGAGCAATAAACGCCTGTGGCTGATGACATCATCAGCTTGTGCAGGCATAAGTGTATGCAGTAGGATGTGGAGCCAATGCACATCTCTTTTATGGATGCACAGTGAGAAACAAGACCTGTGAATTTAGCCTGCCCCAGTTGTAACCTCCGGGAGGCAGTGGAAGACAGGAGGGCCTGGCGTGCTCTGGTCCATGGGGTCACGAAGAGTCGGAGATGACTTAATGACTAAACAACAACAACAAAAATTCTAATAAACAAATTGGGCAGTCTCAGCTAGATCTTCTTGTGAGGCCCAGAGAGGACTATTTGTCTCTTGCAGAACTAAGAATCTTTACTTTTTTGGAGTACAACTTCCAAAATTCCCCAGACATTATGGGTACTGATTCTGCTTTCTGGAGATTTTGGAAGTCATGATCGAAAAAGGTATCTCCCCCCCACCCCCCCCACCCCGTGCTTTGGTCTCATAAGAACATAGGATATGGCCTTGTGTTGAGTTTCATCATTGGTCCATCTAGCTCAGGATTATCAACTCTTGACTGGCACCTGCTCTTGAAGAATTCTTTCCTGTCATACCTGGAGATTCTTGGTGTCTCCCAGTGGTCTCTTATTCAAGTACTAACCAGACTTGATTTCATCTTAGCTTCTGAAATCAAATAAGATCAAGCATTTTCAGCGTCTTGGATTACAGCAATGGCTCCCTCTTCGGTGTCAGTCCTCCCCTTTTCTCCACCATTGTTGATGGTAGCAAAGGAAGTATTCATGAATAACACCCACATATTGCACTGTGGGTAGAGTAAGGAAGTGTGGGCTACAAGGAAGCAGCTTCCTGGAAGCAACACACTGCAAATGTGCTCTTCGAAGTGTTTTCACAGAAGTGTTGCAAGGCCACCTGTATGTAGGCTCTGTCCAAAGAGTAAGGTCACCACTCTTGTCCATGCACTTGTAGTCTCGAGATTAGACTACTGTAATGCGCTCTACGTGGGGCTACCTTTGAGATTGATGTGGAAGCTTCAAATGGTGCAGAACACGGCGGCCAGACTTCTCACCAGGGTGAGAAAATATCAGCATATTTCCCCCACTCTGGCTGCCCTGCACTGGCTGCCCATTCGTTTCCGCATTGCTTTCAAAGTGTTAATGATGACATATAAAGCCCTAAATGGTTTAGGACCTCGATATCTAGCGGAACGCCTCCTCCCACCTAGATCTACCAGAATCACTCGTTCTAGCCAGGACGGGCGGCTGAGGGGCCTAACGCCGAGGGAGGCCCAGAGGGAAAGAACAAGAAACCGGGCCTTCTCGGCAGTGGCCCCTCACCTTTGGAACAGTCTGCCCCCAGAGATCTGTCTGGCTCCCTCGCTGGGTGTTTTTAAAACCAAACTTAAGACCTGGCTCTTTAGGCAGGCTTTCCCTCCTGTCATCACCTAATGACTTTGCCATTTTGAATTATACTGTCACTGTTGTTTTTATTTTATTATATTGCTTTTACTTTTATATCTTATTGTTAGCCGCTCAGAGTAGACTTTGGTCTAGATGGGCGGGGTATAAATCGAATAAATAAAATAAATAAATAATAAATAATGTGTTAAACAGAATATGAAAAGGCAATTTTAACACTGTTTCATGTTTCCTGTTAAACAAGCAATATCAGAGGCCTGTAAAAACTGTCTTTTTGAAAAAGATGATTCATGTGGATAGACATTTTCAACCAAAGTTTTTGCTTTCCATTGTGTACATGCTTTTGTCTCATTGTCTCCTCCTATGAAACAATACAAGAAGCTGTTAAGTCCACCAATGGGATGAGTGTTCGGACCACAACCAGCAGAAGCTTTTCCAAATAACCCTGAGCTCTCTCCTTTGTCTCTGAGCATAGGATTGTATACTTTGTTTGTAGTTGTCTAGATAAAGTGTTGATGAAAACACTGGTGTCGTGTTTCAAGGGTTTATGCAGCCTTAGCTACCCATGTAATATTTGGTGCAACCGGTTTACCAACAAGCAGCCTGTCCCTCTTATTGTCCTTCAGGCCGAAGCAGCGTCCATGCGACGTTTGTCAGAGCACCCCCAGCCCTTATAAAAATGGAAGTTCCTAGTGACCGTCCCATGAGCGTGACCCATTTTATTGGGCCCCCTGCATTGTCACCTGGTATGCCTCCTGGTTTGGTGCAGCTCCCTCGCCGTACTGCCAAGCAGCATCTCTGCACTACCTGTGGCAAGAACTTCTCATCAGCAAGTGCTCTTCAGATTCATGAGCGGACTCACACGGGAGAGAAGCCATTTGCGTGCAGCATCTGTGGAAGGGCGTTCACTACAAAAGGGAACCTCAAGGTGAGCAGGTGAAAGGCAGTGGACTCTACATTTTTTATTTATGGAAAAGTACATCTGTTCTGTCCACCAGGGCCCCACAAATGATTTACAGACTAAAAACCACTTTAAAATCCCATCTTTAAAATAGTTTGGAAAACAAAAGGTGATGCAGAAGAATACTGTTTTGGATGTCTGTTAGCAGCTCTGTATGGATGGAGCCAGCTTAACTTTCTTGGAAGCTCCAAAACTGAAGTGCTGCAACAGAGAAAGCCCTATCTCTTGTAATCGCCAAACTAGCCATTCAGGTGGTGTGGCACAGAATAGGGCAGGTACTTCTAGGAAGATTAATTGATCCTTCTCCTTTCCTTGCTAGCTACAGGTCACAGAGAAGGAACACAGAGGAAAGGCAGCATGAGTTTTAACCAGTTCTCACCCTGAAACTTGCAAGAAGTACAAAATGAAAATTTCTCTTAGGCTGCTTCCTGGATATTTGTAGCCCTGACAAACTCCCTGCTCCTGTGTAAATTACTTCTTGAAGGTCTGGGCACATCACCTCTTACCCATCCGTATCTGTTGAAGAGGAGTGTTGCAACCATGTATACGCTGTGCCTTGACTTTCAGATGCACCTCCTTGAAACATCTGTGGTTTTGAATCACTCGATAGGCTTTTCTGTGTATCCTGCTCTGTTAGTGCTGCAATATTTTGCCTTTCCCCCCTTGAGTATTGCAGGATCTGCACAAATAGAACAATAATTACAACATTTTTCTATTTCTTAATGCGGTGTCCCTGACAGGTACACGTTGGAACTCACATGTGGAGCAACTCTGCACGACGTGGAAGAAGACTCTCCATTGACAACCCCATGGCTCTGCTCAGCAGTGATCCCAAGAAGGTGTCAGAGATGTTTCCTAAGGAAGTTGTGCCTGCCTCAGTCAATCTCGATCCTGCAGCATGGAACCAGTATGCTGCAGTGCTCAGCAATGGCTTAGCCATGAAAACCAATGAGATCTCTGTAATCCAGAGTGGGGGTATTCCTTCTCTTCCAGCCACAATTGGGGGAGGGCCAGCAGTCAACGTAGCAATGAATTCCGCCACAGTCTCGCAGATGGATGGTTCCCAGTCTGCCATTGGCTCAGAGGTGGAGAAGCCTAGCAGCACTGCTACAGACAATGTGCCCAAACGCCAATTCCCTCACTTTATGGAAGAGAACAATATTGCTGTTAATTAAAAAGAAAATGAAGAAGACTTGGGAGAAGACAGAATGGATTTTTTTTTAAACAAAGAGAGATTGGTATAGAAGCGTATATATAAATATATATTTTTAAGAGATTACACCTCAAGTATCATTATTTTCCTACTGACGTGCAAATGATTCTATGGTTGTCTTTGTATGAGTTGCCCAGAGTACAATCATGCCGTTGTTATGCGCAAAACAAAAGTGAAGCCAATTTAGGATCATTGGAAAGATGCGGGTCTTGCAAAGAAGTTCTTGTGTGGGTGACTTTAATGTGTAAAACCTTAGAAGTTTTGCAACATGAAATTCCAAAGGTTATCACATTTACCTCATTTTTTGGGTTCTTGGTGTTTCTTGTTTTGTTTTTGTTTTCTTGCATCAAACCATTTGTGACTTTGAGCAGAGGAGACTCTAGGTTAATGGTCATTAAGAGGGGACGTGGCACTCTTGGAGTTCATGACGGATACATGGAAGTTAATTATGCGGGTAAATATCCTAGAATGCCGCCCTTTTAGAGTAGTATCTATTTTTGTTTGTTTGTGAGAATTCTTTTTTTTTTTTAAAAAAAATAAGGTTTTGAATGTAATATAATGCCTGTTGAACCCACAAATCTAATTCATCTGGAAGAATGCCATTTGAAAGCAACGTTACATTTTTAAACTGACTGTTATCCATGAGAAATCTTAATTACTCTGTATTGATGAGTGCTGCTTATTTAAATACTACATGGACACATGCCACATGCACGCCACCATCTGTAGAACTGTGCCAAAAGTCTAACGTTTAACTGCAGTTGTTCTCCCCAAATAGATATACAGAATGGGGGCAGCATGTTGGAATGGCTTCGAAATCAAGAGTCAGCAACAGGAGTGGGAGGGTGAACTTCCTTTGTATATACTGTCAAAAGGGAATCAAATGCTTAGGAGGGTTGTGTTCTTTTGAATGTTCTGCCAGGAATCTCAGGTGACTGCATTTTGGAAACATTTCCCTTCCTGCGAATAAGTCTTTCCTTCATACATGCATCTTTGATCTTCGTAGGGTTCCCCTTCCTCACCCCACCCCCATTGTTTAGTGATGAATCTATCAAAGTCTGTATTCAAGATGAAGTACGTCCCTTGGAGACTATGTTCTTTTGTTGCAGCATTTCCACTTTAGAAATGTGGGGCACAATCCACCCAGATGTTAACCTGCACAAGTTTCATCTTCCTGTGCAGGAGATCCGGTTCATTTCAATTGAGTTTATGCCGAAGAAATTCTTGGGGGCCCTAAGTTTCCTCTGGACTTTATGTATTTGCATTTTGGGGGGGGGGGGCAGGGGGACCAAAATAAAACCTGATGGCATTTGTATTGTATGAAGGTTACTGGGATGGCCCGCTGGATTCTTAAGTTATCTACCTCATTATTATTATTATTGTTATTATTACTATTTTGTTCTTTTGTAGTGCTGAGTGTCTATTTTTCTATAAAATAACCACTGTATTGAACTTGAGATCCAAGCAGGGGCTACTGTGCACTATTTGAATCAAAATATGATATACTGCTAGGAATATCTGAATTTGTTTTGTCATGTGTGTTGTGGGGTGGGCAGAGTATTTTGTGTTTGGTTTTCCCACCCCCCAACTCTCCTCTTTGTATCTGCAGGATATCTCTGTGGGTTGATGTAAATCTACATTGGAAAATGTAGCTAACCATTTGGTATTAAAAGGACTTGAATAAAAATGTGTCTTTTTTCTCACTTCAGAGTCCAGCTTTGCTCATGCAGAAGGCCCAAGAAACAGTGCATTTATTTTTAATTCTCCCCCCCCCCCCAAAACCATCCTTACTTGTATAATTTTGTTGCACCTGAACCATTTTTTAAATGTGTCCCCAAGTGTTTTAGTTTATTTTATTTCACTTAGAATGAATTTTTTTTTTTGCCAAGTTGTGCCTTTCTTGCTGGACTTTGTAAAGTAAGAACACAATCTGTTTACACTGTAAAATGGATCTTGTTACATGGAACATACCAAAGGTGCATCCCAAGTTCATGTCTCTTCTTACATTGTGAATGTATGAACTTTTAAAGCAAATTCTGTGTAGTGTTACATTTTGTTTTTGTCTTATCTACTGATGCATTTCTGTTGATGATATGAGAATAAATTTGGGATGACTTTTTCACACTTGATGCACCTCACCTTCATTTTTGTTGCATTGCTGCAGCACTTCCAATAAACAAGACACATTGAAACCCAGGTTGTTTAGATTTTGTGCTAAAAGAAAGGCAAAGCCTGAACAATTAAAATTCTGCAACCTGCCTAAATGATGCAGAGATAGAAGTCTTCCACAATTCTGCAAGCAAACAGCCAAACAGAAAGAATTCCAAAAGATATAACATACTCTAGTTTTGTTAGGGATGAGGAGTTAAACTAGACTAAAACACTATGCTTAATATGGTGAAAGCCTTTCGAAACCATCATCTGGCTTCTCAGCTTTCAAATCCAAAACTTGAATGACTGGCTACTACTGTTCTGTCTTTCGAGGTACGGGATTTATTTGAACCTACCATATAGTAACGGTGTTCTGTGTCTAGTCGCGCTGGCCACGTGGCCACGGAAACTGTCTACGGACAAACACTGGCTCTACGGCTTGGAGACAGGGATGAGCACCGCACCCTAGAGTCGGACACGACTGGTCTAAATGTCAAGGGGAACCTTTACCTTTACCTACCATATAGTAAAGCTGCAGACGTGACATTGCATCTGGCTAGGGAGAATGCCCTGCGTTTTTGTGGACACTTAAGCAGGGAAAGGAAGGCAGCTGGTTTTCCGATCTTAAAGGGGCTGTGGGAAAACAGTGGTGAACAGGTCTTATTGGCTGCATTCCATAGTTCCTGGAATTCATTGTCCAAAATTCTTCTTTTGATCATTTGGAAGGCTTGCCCTTGATTTAGTGAGCCCAAGGAGTCACTAAGCCAATCCATTTCAGTTTTTTTAAAAGGCAGTAGTCCCAAAGGGAGGTTTGGAGTCCAGCAATAGTTGGTACAATAAACTATCTGGGTCATAGTTATAGAAAAATTTTAGCCAGAATTGAAATGATCTCAGCCAAGCCATTGTTACCAAAGAGGAAAATCCTGTCTCTAGACAAAGCACTGAGTAGGGAACACAACTTGGTAACCATAGCACTTTACATAAGAATCGAGATTGTATCCGTTCAATTGACCTATCCATGGCATTTAACCAGATTGGGATGCCATACAAAATTTGTGGGATAATTTTGGATCGGCTGATCTGGCTGGCTAGGCGGGTGTCCCCTTCTTCCCTCACCGCTCCATATGCGTCCCTCCCGAAGCTGCGTGCTCGGTGGAAGAGGATGACCATCCCAGATAGAAGGAGTGTACCGTTCTTCAGTCAAGGGTATATGATTAAAACCTGATAGATTATGTTAAAGGGAGTTGTGACTATCAGTAGTTACTTTTAAATTAACTGTGGGGGGAAACCCAACCTAGCATTTTGAAATAAGGAATAAATGTTACGCCAAAAAATGACAATGTTAATGTTGCGAGTAAGTGGGATATTGCTCCTTGTTGCTAAGAAGGAAAATAATGATGTCATTAGAAATTGGACTTGAAATTGGTGGGCATGGTTGCCTGGGGAATATGGAGAGTTGTCCAAAAACACAAAATAATCATGTTGAATATAAGAAAAAAAAATCATAACTGTTAGAGCAGTACGACAGTGGAACCAGTTACCTCAGGAGTTGGTGAGTGCTGCAACAGTGGAGGCATTCAAGAAAAACTTAGTCACCTGGCAGATATGCTTTGATTGTATTCCTGCATTGAGCAGGGGGTTGGACTTGATGGCCTTGTAGGCCCCTTCCAACTTAACTTCTATTATTCTATGTTTTTACTTGGAACAGTTACAACAGCACTGAGGACAGAAGCCATAAGTAATTCCTCTACACCACATATTGCAGCATTCTGTCTTATCAAGGATAATCTCTCCCCTTACCTATCAAGGGTAAATCATGGTCTCTGCCTTATTGTGTTGTTCTGGGTTCACTTCCTTCTCGGACTTCTAGAAGATAGATCTTTGAGGAGAAGGAGATTTCCATTTTGTTGCCAGTGCACATGCATAAAAAGCACATGAGCATTAAATTAACTTGCAGTGCACAGACTATACTTTCCTATCATGCATCTTGAACTAGTATTATCTTGCAAGACAACTAGAGGGACTTCTGATGACCATCCCACTCTTGATGTCGGCATGTCAGCCATGAAATGGTTCTTCCCTTTATAGCGACCTTCCTCTGATTTCGTTTGTTTCTTATGTCTACAGTATGGTCACAAAGACAAAACGTGACAATGTTTTATCAAGACATGGGAGAAAATGTGGCAATGGCTTTGTTTTCCCCAACCTCCACCCCTTATTCTTACCACTATGTGCTTATCTTCGAATCCTTCTAGTTTTGCTATATATTTTCCATGTCTACCTAAAACACTGTGGTATCATTATGTCAAACAGCCTCTCCACAAAAAGCCTGTAGCAGTGCACGTTTTATTGTCATTTCCGTTAGCAACTGCTGATGGATTTATGAAGGGCTTCATTAAATGTACGTTTAAAGGATATCCGCTATCACCCTCTTGTCAAGAAGGGGGAGAGAAGACCAAGAACAACAAAAATCAAAGCCATCCTAGCTGATCAGAGATACAGGTGCTAACAGCTTATTACAGGCTGGTAGTGATTAACTGGCCAATTAATTGGAATAGGCTTGTCGGAGCTCAGACACCCAGAAAAGATATATTTATTGTGCATGGATTTATGGCACACATAATATTGCCATAATTCCTGTCTTGGTAACCAAGATGGTAATTGTATTCCTGTTACAGAAAGAAGAACTTCTATTTTTTGTTGCACACAGATATTCAATACCCTTGTGTCCATCAAGTCACAAGAATTGCCTGCCCTCACATCTGTTAATAGCTGTTCTTTTATTTCCTTTCTGCTGGAAGTGAACATAATAGGTTGTGTGTTTATTAAGCAGATAAAGCCTGCCCCTCTCCTTCTTCAGAAAAGCCAAGGAATTGAATGCAGAGCATGAAGCAGTAGGCTCAAGAAGTGAATTCCTTAGTAGTGAAGGATGAATGCAGATGACCCAGGAAAGGCAAAACTGAAGGCCAATTTTCCAGCCCTAGAACCCATTGTGGGTCAGATCAGGCCACAAAGTTTATTTATTTATTTTATTAGACTTATATACCGCCCATCTAGAACATGTCTACTCTGGGTGGTTTACACAAAATACAAAAACCAAAGATACAAATATAATAAATGAAAACAGAAATGCATTAAAAAATGAGACCCAATTTTACTACAAGAGTCCAAGATGGGGAAAAAAGGAAAAAGAAGAGATAAAGCTAAGTAATAGCTGTTGGGAAGGCCTGCTTGTAGAGCCAGGTCTTTAGTTTGCTCTTGAAGGCCCTCAGCGAGGGGGCCAGGCGGATTTCTGTTGGTACAGTAAGTTGTTCCAGAGACGAGGGGCCACTGCTGAGAAGGCCCGGTTTTTCGGAGTTAGGCCCCTCAACCGCCCAGCCTGGCTGGAACGAGTGTAACAGGCATAACTAAGTGGAAGAAGGCGCTCTGCCAAGTATCGAGGCCCTAAACCATTTAGGGCGTTGTATGTAATAGTCAGCACCTTGAAACCGATGCGGAAGCGAATAGGTAACCAGTATCAGGTGGCCAGGATGGGGGAAATATGATGGAATCTTTTCACCCCTGTTAATAGCCTGGCCGCCGTATTCTGGGCCATTTGAAGCTTCCGCATCAGTCTCAAAAGAAGCCCCACATAGAGAGCATTACAGTAGTCTATTCTTGAGACTACAAGCTCATGGACAAGCATGATGAGGGCCCCTGCGTCTAGATAGGGATGCAGCTGGGCGATCCGCCGAAGACATAAATGGGCGGACCAAACCACGGACGCTACCTGGGTCTCCATGGTTCAAGATGAACCCCCAGACTGTGAACCACACTCTCTGTGGTGAGAGTCGCCCCCCCCCCAAAAAAAGAGAGGGAGTTTCCCAAACCACTGACATCAGGGGCGCCAACCCGCAAGACTTCTGTCTTGTCCGGGATCAACCTCAGTCCATTCAACTGCATCCATTGCAGAACAGCCCCCAGGCAGCGCTCAAGAGACAAAACGGCATCCACTGCAGATGGAAAAAAGGAGATGTAGAGCTGAGTGTCATCAGCATACTGGTGACACGATGCTCCACACCCCCGGATGACCCGTCCCAGTGGCCTCATATAGATATTAAACAGCATTGGGGAGATGATCGAACCCTGCGGTACCCCACAATTGAGGGACCACGGGGCCGATACATTGTCCCCAAGCTGAACTCTCTGAGGATGACTCTCCAAGAAGAGAGGATACCGTGGTCAACGGTATGAAAGGCAGCTGAGATATCGAGGAGGACCAACAAGGACGTTTTGCTCCTGTTGGCCTCCCTCAATAGGTCATCAAGCAGGGCAACCAATGCTGTTTCCGTGCCATGGCAGGGCCTGAAGCCCAACTGAAATGGATCCAGAGCGTTGGTTTCATCCAAGAGAGCCTGAAGCTGATCGGCCACCACCATCTCAACTACCTTGCTAAGGAAGGAAACATTGGCGACGGGCCTATAATTGTCAATATTGTCTGCCGCCAAGCTCGGTTTCTTCCTAATGGGCCTAATGAGTGTCTTCTTGAGGGCAAGAGGAACCTTGCCCTCCCGAAGAGACCCATTTATTATTGCAGTAGCCCATTCGATTGGTACTGGCTTGGCTGTTTTGATTAGCCAGGCCCGGCAAGGGTCAAGGGAGGAGGTGGTGGCTTGGCAACAATCAAGGACCTTGTCCACCTCTGCGGACGTCACAGGTTCAAACTGAGTAATTCACAACAGACAAGACACTATACGGAAGAGTTCCGCCTGCTGGTTAGATGCTTCGCTTATCTGGACAGTGAAGTAGGCTTTTCTGGCAGCCTTCACCTTGACTAGGTAAAGGTTAGACGCGATCTTGGCAGTTTTTAAGTTGTTTTCAGTCGGGTCCCACCTCCAAATGCTCTCCAGCCTTCTCCTGTTCCGCTTCATAGCTCGCAGCTGCTGGTTAAACCAGGGCGCTGGTTGGGCTCTGCGCTGGAGAGGGCGTTTAGGAGCTATTGTGTCTACAGCCCTGATGGCGGCAGCATACCAGCCATCCACCAGAACCTCGACAGAAGTGCCAGCCAGATCAGTCGGAATCCCTCACATAGAATCCTGGAATCCAATAGGATCCAGTAGTCTGCAAGGACGGACCATCAAAATAGACCTCTGCTCCCCACGGGGAGGGAGGGCCACTGTGATGATGTACTTTATCAGGTGGTGGTCCAACCATGACAAGGGGACCAGATGATGACTGACCTGCTGAAGGTCAGTCATCATCAGGCCACACACTCTCTGCTCAGTGGAGAAAACCAGGTCCAGCATGTGACCACCCATGTGCGTGGGGCCGTTAACATGTTGGGACATGTTGAAGGAAGCCATGGTTTCCAAGAACTCAAGAGCTGGACCGGTAACCTCTGCCTCCGCATGGATGTTGAAATCACCCAAGACGATCAGCCTCGGGGATCCCAACAGTACCACGGAGACGAAGTCCGCCAACTCCAGAAGGGAAGTGGCTGGGTCACGGGGAGCACGGTATGCCATCAAGATCCCAATACCATCCCTGGCCCCAATTGACACGTGGAGGGCCTCTAGGCCTGGTGTCACCACTGCAGAGAGCCTGACAATCTCAAGGGTGTCCTTATAAATAATGGCAACTTAAACACACACACCCGACCCTCCGGTCTACCCTAGTGCTGGACAGCATAACCAGGGGGATAGGCAAGAGATAGAAGAACACCCCCATCGCTGCCTGTCCAAATTTCGGTTATGCAAGCCAGATCTGCATCCTTCTCCAGAATAAGGTCTTGTATTAGCTGGGATTTATTGGATACAGATCTCGCATTCAACAGTACCAAGGTTAGAGTGGAGGGATGACTGAGCTGGCTACCTCGAGCTTGGCAGAAGGTGAAAATGTGAAAACATTAGGCTTGGTTTCTGAGATTCTATTTTCAGAGGGTTACCCCCCCTTTCTGTTATGGAGGCTTTGGATCAGTTACAGAGCTCCACACCACATTTTGTACCAAAGAAATTTACTTCCCCAACCATATGGAGGCCTTGCATGTGTCCTGTGGGCTTCACTTTGCCCACCGCAGCTATAGCCACTTGGTAAGCCAGTCATCTGTGACCTAGTCTATTTACATGCAGCAGAATGAGATGGGATGAGACAGCAGAATTCTACAACAGCAGAATAGAATATACCAGATCAAAATGGAGGTGGGGAAACCCCTCTTTTTAGTGTTCCCTAGCTTAAAAGCAAATCTCCTGCACATTGGAAACTGTGTTGGTTATACAATCTTTTTCACTCATTCCTACCCTCTTACTTTAGAGAGGGTTGTGTACCTGATAGTCACACTTCAGACACAGTTAACAGTAATGTTCATTGACTGGGGCTTCAGATAGTCATTGCAGATCATTTAAGGTCTGCATTGACTATCTGAAGCTAGAAGTGGTCCAGCCGATTCAGTCTTCCCATTGCAATTACATTCCATCTCAGTACATTAGAACAGGGCTATATTGTCTCACCAAACAGAGGAGGAAGGGAAGGGAGGGGGGAAATCTTACCACACTTTGGCAGCTAATCAGATAACCAAGGAATTAGGGAAATAGTTAAAGTTCCCATCCCTCCATGTCAGAACAATAGACAATCTGTTTGTGAAGTGGCAACGGTTGTCTATCAGCATCTAGGGCTGGTCATCTGCTTTGTTTGTTCTTCGGAAGTGGCCTTTTCCTATATGAGCCACCTCCTCCATTCAAGCATAGAAAACTCTTTGCATGAGAGAACTAATCTGAAGAGACAGGCAGAGGGACCTGCCTCCATTGTGATGCTCAGGCCAGCTTCAGTTCTACCCACCAGCCCACCCCTGCCTCCATCCTGGGAGAAAATGTGAAATGACTGCTATTTTGATCAAAATCTTACCAAAATGCTAGTAATCCTGGAGCACAATCCAAAAGGAAATCTTGCCAGCATGGAATTCAGAAGTGGGCCATTTTATCACCAGCTTCCTATCAGCTTCCTTCATTCCTTCTACTTGGTAGAAGACGGCAACCGTGATTCTCCTTATGTACAAAGTCTACAAAGATAAGGCTGGAGACTCATACAAGATATTCTGGTTTTGTTCCTGGCAAAGAACAGTAATTAAGGCTTGCTATCAATATCCAACACCCTGGACTGCTTCAAGGGCCCACCACCGACACCTGCTGAGTTTCCCCCTGCTCCTTCTTTAAAGTATTTGTTTTTTCCCCAGCCTGATGCTCTGAGCAGCACTGTGCAGCCGCTTCCCATAGTACCACAGAGTAACACCGCAGTGGAAGCGTTATGAGAAATTGAAACGAAGCTTAGACCCAGCAGCTAACCAGAGCTTGGCAACTTACTTTTAGAAGTAACTTGTTCTTATTATGATTTATTGCATTTAATAAACAAACTACTGTTGTTTCCATGTTAAAAACTAGCTTGTTGACTTATTGTGTTGCTTTTTATTTTCATCCCTTTTTGTGAGGTTGTTTTTTTTAACCTTAAGATTGATCGGGAAAGAGCATAAAACTTACAAACTTTGTTTGTTTGTTTGCATTTCTATCCTGCTCAACTAGTAGCTAGGGTACTACCCGGGGCAGCTAACAGAAGGACAACACGGTCATAAACAACAATAATAAAACCAATAAAACAACAGCGAAAAAGGGGTTCCAGGCATAAATAACTACAGGAACTAAGTAAGAAAAAAAAAAGAGGTAAATTAATGGCAGACTAGCGGCAGAAGGGATACAAAAAAATTATTTGATTAGGGGCAAACAATTGAAAGGCTTGGGGAAAACAACCAGGTCTTCAGTTGCCTCCTAAATCCCAGGAGGGATGAGACCAATTGCATCTCTGGTGAGAGGGAGTTCCAGAGTGAAGTGGCCACCACAGAGAAGTCCTAGTTTTGAGTGACCAATTTCCTAAGTGGCCACTTGGAGCATTCCAACATGAGAGGTGCGAGTGGGATGGGTAGATGTTTTGGGGGAAAGAAAAAGTTCTGTCAAAATGTCTCTAAAAATACATTAAAAGCAACTTTGAAATGTAACTAGAAAACATTGCCTGTTACCCAGACGAAGGCCAAAGGCCTGTTCCAGAGTTATGCCAGCAGAAGGCAGTGGGATGGGTCGTAGCAGCAAATTGCTGCTAATCAATAAAATCCCTGTTTGGTTTCTTCACTCTGCCCTAGCTTGGTGACTTAGCACAGGAACCCAAGCAAAGCCTCATTCATTGATTACTTTCAATATTGTCTTTCTAGCCGTTTCATATTGTCTGAAAATGTCTTCTTAACATGTAGCTGAAATCTCTGCAGAGAAATTCCAGTTGCTGAGCCCTGAGACTCACTAGACTCTGTTTATTTACCTTACAGCTGACCGCGCAACAGTTATGCATCCAGGCATGGCAAACAAGGCTTGCTAGATTGTCCATATTCTAGAATTGTCTTGCTTTTGCTTTTAGGTAATTACCCTGGGTCTTCATTATATTTAGGAGTGAGGTTTGTGTGTGTGAATATAGGCAGAATATGAATCTCCCATTATCTCTGATAAGCGGGGGTGGGGGGTGGACCTTCTTTTCTTCTCTCCCTGATATTTTCCACTTCCCAGATCTCCTTGCAGAGATATCTCTTTGAAATTTCATGGGACATCTTAGCTATCCTACAGTGTTTCCCACATAAAAGGGCGGGGGGAACTGTCGTTGTTTGCTTTAGAAATTAGCTGTCTTTAAGATTTGGGATTTTTCCATTTGAAGGGAGACAACTCTCTTATTAATAGCTTCCCATTTCAGCTGCAGAGATCAGAAGCTCATTCTCCTTAACCTCCTTTGTACATCAAATGTGTTTCACCTCAGTTCTTTAACAGATGCTGGGAAGAGCCTCTTGGCAAAGATTCTATTATTTGGATTGGGGGAGCTCTATGTTTTTGTTGTGGGAAACAGCTCTGTAAAGGATTCCCATCTCAGCGGCTGAAAGCAGCAAAACAGTCACTTCACCCAATAGAAACGTCAGCCTGAGCTTACCCACTGGCTGTTTTCTCCATGCTACAGGACAGCCCCTCCTGTGCTTAGTGACATTAAGGTCTCTTTTCACTTTCCCAAAGGATAGGTGCTAAATGTGCAGTACTCTGATTCAGGCTAGGCAGTGAGCAGGCACACTTGGCTAAGTCAAGCCACTGACTGGGACCACTATGGGGTATTTCTTATCCTTTATGGATATGTCCCCTGAGGATAGCTCTCTGAGACAGGGAGGGAAGGGAGGGAGGGAAGCTGGTAGGAGCATTGTTTACCAGCTGAAGCTGGAGTATTGGGTACAGTTCTGGTCGCCACACCTCAAAAAAGACATGGTGGAACTGGAAAATGTGCAGAAGAGAGCGACTAAAATGATGACTGGGCTGGGGCACCTCCTTTATGAGGAAAGGCTACAGCATTTGGGGCTCTTTAGTCTAGAGAAAAGGCGCCTGAGGGGGGGCATGATTGAGACCTATAAAATTATGCAGGGGATGGATCAAGTGGATAGAGGGAAGCTCTTTTCCTCCTCACGCAATACTAGAACCAGGGGACATCCACTCAAATTGAGTGTTGGGAAAGTGAAAACAGACAAAAGAAAATATTTCTTTACCCAGAGTGTTGTTAGTCTGTGGAACCCCTTGCCACAGGATGTGGTGATGGCATCTGGCCTAGATGCCTTTAAAAGGGGATTGGACAGATTCCTGGAGGAAAAGTCCATCGCAGGTTACAAGCCATGATGGGGATGTATAATCTCCAAGCTTAAAAGGAAGGTACTTCAAAATGCCAGATGCAGGGGAGGGTTATCAGGAGACAGGTATCTAGTTGTCTCATGTGCTCCCAGAGGCATCTGGTGGGGTCACTGTGAGATACAGGGAGCTGGACTAGATGGGCCCTTGGCCTGATCCAGCAGGGCTCTTCTTATGTTCTTATCATATTTTCTAAGTCAATGGACTATCCCATGTTTTAAGTCCCTCTCCCCCGCCTCCAGAAACACACAAAGACCTACAAACATCTGCTGAACCCCAAGAACAAATGGATTTAGGCCACTTCCAAACCAGCTTGCTGTAGGTCAGTCCCAATTTGTACAGCAAATATTTGGACTGGATCTGACAGTATTTACACAATCTAGTGTGTGGAAACAATTCAAAATTTTTGTTGGCTTAATGAGCAATGTTCACTTTCAAAAGTTGTTATTTAAGAGCATTTAAGACATTTATTTTCACTATGCCAAGTGGGATGGTAAGTTGTCATCATACCATTGTTCATTGATCTCAGTGCAACGAAGATCTTCAAATTTTCTTTGAGTGAGAGCAGGTCTGCTAATTATAGTCATGTGTAGAGATGGGGACGAATATAAAATCGGATCAGTTTTTCTGACGAATATAGCCGATTCGTCATATATTCATTGATCCGTATTTGTAAAATTTTAAATCAGGACGAATATGGCTTGACGAATATTTCCTCGGTTTTATTCGTCGATCAGTTCATATTCGTTAGCCCTTTGGGGGGCATGTCTGAGCTTGCTGGCGCCAATTCAAAGCTCTGGCGAATCAGGACAGAGATCCTGGATTGACATGCCCGGCAGCCAATAGCACTGCTGAAAGGTGTATCTACTTTTACAGACGCTTCATATAAGTTTTTCCCGTCCGGCCGTTCCCCACTTCTGTTCGTGCTCTCCGGAGTGAGAACAGTTGCTGCTCGCTGGCTTGCTGGTGCTCTTGCAGTTTCGCTTTTGCGGCAGCAAAGCAAAGACTTATATTTTTCTTTTTCATCATCAATCATCATCAACTTTACTGGGAATTTGGGGAGGGATTTCAGGTAGCTTAGGCTACTTCTTTGGAAGGACTTAATTTCATTTCAAATTCAAATCAATCAAACCTTTTTTTTTTTTCCTGGAGAGGTGTGTGTGTGTGTGTGTGTGTGTGTGTGTGTGTGTGTGTGTGTGTGTGTGTGTGTCATCGGGGGGGGGGAAACTGTCATCGTGTGACTGTGGAATCTTTTTTCCTTTATATTCAGTTTTCAAAAGTTTATTTTAGGAGAATCATTTTTTCCTTTCGCCAAATTGGTTGTGTGCGCGTGTGTGTGTCTAGGTGGGAGGATTATTCAGTTTTCAAAAGTTCATTTTAGAGAGGCTTGTGTCTCTCAGGGAATTTGGTGGGTGGCTGGATCCATCATTCCTTTTTCTTCTAAAACTTATTTGTGTGTGTGTGTGTGTGTGTGTGTCTAGGTGGGAGGATTATTCAGTTTTCAAAAGTTCATTTTAGAGAGGCTTGTGTCTCTCAGGGAATTTGGTGGGTGGCTGGATCCATCATTCCTTTTCCTTCCAAAAGTACTACTTATTTGAGTGTGTGCGTGTGTGTGTGTCTGACTGAGACTTAGCTGGCAGGGCTTTTCTTTTTGGACTTTTTTGGCTTCTCTGCCACAGTGGGTTGGGAGGGGGGAAATTTTCCTAATTATATTATACTGAGGGGGGGGGGGGCTTTGTTTAGGCAGGCAGGTCACATTTTAGTAAAAGAATTACACCACCATCATTCTAAAAATAAAATTTACACACACTCTCTGACCCTCTATTAGTTTCCTTCATCAATCTCCATTGCTTTATTTGTTTGGTTGGTTTGTTAGGCAGGCAGTAGAAAATGAAGGGATCAATTCATCAATTAATATTCGTATATTCGTATTTGTTGATCCGTTAACCTTGACGAATAACGGATCAAAACAAATCATTTTTTTTATTCGTCCCCATCTCTAGTCATGTGTAATGGTTTGCCTATGCCCCCCCAATTGTTCTAATTGAGAACAGAAACTAGATCTTTGTGTTTTACCTGGGCAATTTTTCTGCTTGCCAACTCAACAAAACCCTTACCATATTCCAGCTCGTAAGTTTCACCTCTAAAACTGCCTGACCCCACTGAGAAATAAGATTGTCTTTGCCCACAGCTCTTCTCTTCTCTTCATATCATCTGCTAGAGGCATATTTATCTCGTTAGGATGCATTTGGAAAAATTCCAGGTTACAGAAGTAAGGGAAGGACTGAACTGATAATTACACTAAGTAGGCTGCATAAGAGCAGGCTCTTGGGCAAAATGGGTCCAATAAAAGCTATAATGTAGCTTCATTCACTGACTACACATTGGGGAGCAGAGGTTAGTTCTAGCAAAGGAAAAAGAAGGACAACATGTTAGGCATTTTGTAGCCAGTTGTGTGGGTGAAAGAATTGTCCAGAGAATGACAAGAACAAGTAACAGAGAAAAGTAAGGACAGCAGCCATTGGAAAGATTGGTAAGATTAGATTCTGTTGGAGTTTTTACAACCTCACATGCTGCCTATGGTTTTGGTGACTGAAAGGCTTTTCTGGGCTGGGGTGACTGTCAATCTATCCAGTACTAACCAATTGTTCCCTCCCACGTCTGAATTAATTCAAAGATAACCCTATCTCTCTGCTGAGCATCCTTTTCCCTATCTTTAGTCTGTTGGAAGTCTTTGGGAAGCAATGTTTGTTTGCTGTTGATCTGTTCACAACTGTAAGTAATGAAACGTTTTTATTATTTCTCCTAAAAATGTCTCAGAGTGAGTTATTGAGACCTTAAGGGCCAGTTAATGAGAAAATGGGTTGACCCCCTGGGAAACTTTTAGCTGTTCTCCTTGTGAGTCTCTGTACTTCTATTGCATAGCAAAAGGAATTTTATCAGAAATTCAAAATTCTGCATCAGATTCTGGGGTAAATTTTGCAGATGGGAGAGGAGTAGAAAAACTAGTGTGGTACAGAAATCCAGTATGGAGTGGTGGATAGAGAGCTGGATTGGGATTCAGGGGACCTGGATTCAGATCTCTTTTTGGCCATGGAAACTCACAGGAAGGATAGCAATGGTGAACCACTTCTTGAACATCTCACATACCTCAAAAATATGCCACAAATTGAAAGCAACACGATGTCACATAACACATGGAGAGAAAAAATAGGGAACTAGATAATTGGGTGGAAGCAGAGCCCATTCAGGTATGTGAAAAAGAAAATTTCAGGGACTATGCATCATGTACATGGCCTATTAAAGAAGCTCCTCATGCTCTTAGTTCCTTTTCCTTAGTGACTGACTACCTGAATTGACTTTTTAAATTGATTGGTGGTGCCTTACTGCTTTGAATGCGTTTTTGGTGTTGCTTTTGTTTACCTTTTTTTTTTAGTGTGGTATTTGTTTGATCCTTTTAAAAATGTGTATACTTATTGACCAAAAGCCATTAGCATTTCATCTGGGTGAGTAACTCACCTGAGAAGAGTTCTAGAAGTAATACGATTTTTAAAAAAATCACTTTTCTATATTCTGCATCTGGGCGAGTAAAGACAGAGCTCTGTCTTCCATCACATACAAGATTAAAGATCTTTTTCAAAAAATCTATGTGTAAAGTGTTCTTTAGGATAAGGGGCACTTGAGAGGAACACCAAGCGCTCCTTATTGTAAGAACAGAAGGCAATCTACATTTTTTTTTTGCCTCAAGTTCTCTTGAAGTCTCCACCCTGCCATAATTCAGGGGAAGCAGGAGAGAACCAACTGTTGAGTCTTGGAGGCAAACCCAAGCCAGTCTCTGGCTGCAAAGCAAGAGGTTGGGAGTTCGATTCCCCACTGGGCCGCCTGTGAGGAGAGCCAACCTGTGTGGCCTTGGGCAAACTGCACCGTCCCAAGATGTCCCCAGAAGAAGGGAATGGTAAACCATTTCTGAGTATTCTCTGCCTGGAAAACCCTGAAAAGGGTCGCGGTAAGTCAGAATTGACTTGACAGTACCTGATTATTATTACATTTAGTGGCCTCGGACAAAGCCCCCGTTGCTCTGCTCTAGTTCAAGTCCTGTAGGCTGACGGCTGAGGAGGACCCTTGGGCAGCAACGCCGGTGGACGGTGCTGTGTAGGGCGAAGGCGCGGGCAGGGGTGGAAGGGAAGACCAGCCACCTTCACCCAAGAAATTCGCCGCCGCGGCGGGCCGCGAAATTGCCTGTTGCGCCGGATTCACGGAGCCCGAAGAGACGCCAAAGGGGAGCAGGGTCCACGCGGGCGCGCGCAAGACTGGCACCGATGCGAAAAGGCAGCGTTGCCCAAGAGGTGGGGAGCGCCAACACCGCCCAATGGGTGGGCTATATCCGGGGGAGGGGGGGGTGGGGGAAGGAACCGTGTGTGGGGGGGGAGCGAGCCGCGGCGGCAGCGTGAGCGTCCACGTTACCTGCGCGTCGCCGCCCAGGCCCCAGCTCGCCCGCCCGCCCGGTCTTCTTGGGCGGCGAGGCTGTCATCATCAGGGCGGCGGCGGCGGCGGCGGCGGGGCTGGGCCGAGCGAGGGAGCGCCGCTCGGCTCGGCTCGGCTCGGCTCGGCTGGGCTAACGCCTCGGGAAGCCGATCCTCCCCCGCGCTCCTCCCCGCCTGCGGCTGCGCCCAGCCGGCGCTCCCGCAGCCATGACCGATAACATCCCCCTGCAGCCGGTCCGGCAGAAGAAGCGGATGGACAACAAACACCGCGCAGGGTAAGCCGGCGCCGCCCGCCGGGGCCCGATCCCCCGCCGCCGCCGCCGCCTCCTCCTCCTCTGTCTGGACGCCTGCGGTAGCAACGGGGCCCCCCCCCCTCTCCTCCCTGCTTCCCAGCCACCCCACCCCTCCACCCCACCCCTCCCGCCTCCGGTTCTCTGGGAGCCCTCCCGCGGCTCCTTCCCGCCGGCTGCGCGCGCGCCCCCCTGCACGGACGGCGTCCCGGGGGGCCAAGGAGCAGCTCCGAGGCGGCTTCCTCTTCCTCCTCCTCCTCCTCCTCCTCGCCCCCCCCCCCCCGCGCTCCTGCTCCTGCTGCCTGGCGAGAGACGCTGGTGCCGCGTCCTCGCCCTGGCCCGGGTTTCGGCTGATCCTGGGGCGGCGGCGGGTTTTCCTTGCCCAGCCATAGACGCGCCCCGGTCCGGAACCTGCGATGGTGGCGGGCAGCGTTTCCGTGGACTGGTATAGAAACCGATCGGCGATTTCTCCCCAATATTTATCCAGCCAGACGTCCCTCTCCCGATCCCCCCCTCCTGCCTTCCCCCCTCCGCGGTTCCATTCACTGTGTGTTTCCACCCCTCCTTTCTTTTTTCCTTTCTTTCCGGGTTTGCTTCTCTCTCTCTCTCTCTCTCTCTCTCTCTCTCTCTCTCTCTCTCTCTCTCTCTCTCTCGCTTTCCTGCTTGTACGAAATCCAGTTTGAGACAAGACCGCGGCGGGGCAAGGATGCAAGCGGCAAAGCCCCGGCCCAGGCCCCGTGCGTTGGCATTTGGAGGCTCGATCCTGCTAGTTGGGGATCTCGAACGGATCGGCGGGGAAACGGGCGGAAGGTTTTCCCTTTCCCCCTATAGAGGTTTTGGAGACAGCCTCGGGAAGGACTGAGCTACTTCTGGGAGCCATCGGTGTTGAGGGTGATGGTGGTTTTGGTGGTGCTGAGGCAGCAGGAACTGACAGGTTGTTCCCGACGCCATTGCAAGTGGCACGCCCAGGCAGAGGCTGCCATTCCAGTCTAAAGAACCTGGACGCGGTCAAAGGAAGGCGAGAAAATGGGCACCCGCGATGCCAGGGTTACACTAGGCAGGCCCAGAAACGAACAAGGAAGAATCAGGACAGGTTGTAAGCCATCAAGGCACCCATGTTCCCTGGCTAGCTTGTGCCTGCCCTTTACCTGGCGCTTACTGTCATATCCAGAGAGAAACAATAGAGAGCTCAGCTGCTTTGAAGCTTCTTCATTGCCATGAAGTTACCTGGGGCTCTGTGCTCTGTGATCCTGTGGGCTGTTTGGAGCTGAAACATCCAGGCCCATTTTTTTTGTTAAACACCCATCACACAAAGGGACAGATTTTGAGCCGGGCTGCCTCTGATTACTAGCATGAATTAGGAGGGTTCTTTCTGGAACAATGCCAGTTAATGGGTGTGTTTATCCTTGAAAAGCCACTGCTTCTGAATACATTGCCGGTAATGGATTATTTTTCAGGGATGCTTCCTGCTATGATTGATTTCTGAAAGGGTCTGTGCAGGAGATTATGCCTGTCCAGAAGCCATGCTCCTGATCAGAGTTGTTGGAGGCATCGAGGATATTTGTGCATGGTCCATTTGCTAACAAAGGTGGAGATTAAATTGCCTGGTCACCAGTGGTATTTTCCCCACCACCACCTTCTTTTCTTTCTTGGACATCTGCAGTCTTGATCACTGTAGCATTTGGGCTACAAATGTTTGGCTGGGGATGGGCAATATGTGGTCCTCCAGGTGTTGCCGCAACAGGTCCCAACATTGGTCACCATTAGTTTATGCTAGTTAAAGTTGATGGGAGAGGCAGCCCAACATCTGGGTGACACACAGGTTGGCTGCCCTAGGTGTACAGGCATGTTGTCAATAATGAGTGAAATACCTTTTGCATTTGCTATGAGGTTTCTGTTTCGTTATATGGACAGAATGACTAGTTTCTTTTTTAAATGCTTGTATCAAACCATTGTTTTCAGCATGTGACAGAAAGAGAGAACTGGAAAGTGTTGTACAATTGCAAGTCCAGCACCTATACACGCTTCCTACAGATGCTTCTAGGTCATGCCCCATCACATGCCTATGAAAGTTATGTGCATTTCATTAGTTTGCATAACTAATTGTTCTGCTTCTGCTCTTGGGAACAAACATCCAGACCTGTGTATCCCTTCCCCTCCTCTTTGTATGTAATCAAAACAAGTAAATCTTGTATCTGTAGAAAATCCATGAATGGGAAACATGGGTGACTCCAATTTTGCGAGAATGGTGAATCCACCCCATGTTCTAGACTGCACTCCGAGGGAGCTGCCCAAAGTGCTGAAACTATTTTGGGAGCAGGGTTCAGCACTTTGGAGTGCACCTGTAAAGTTCGGACTAAAAAAACAGAGTGGGTTTGTTGCTTCTATAAAACGTAGCCTCCTGTGAGGTCACATGACACTTCTGGATACGTAATTCAGTACATAATTCAGCATTGAATGCTTCCATCCTGTTTGAAGTAAGAAGAAACCTCATGTCTGTTTGATCTGTGATGGTGGCTTCACATGGGAAAAATCACTGGAGCGATGTGTTGTTTTTCAGTGAATGTATATATGAGACAGAGTCAAGTTTGTGTTTGGTGGCTTTGTTCCCACTATATTTTCTTTATACACCTGGGCTCTTTTCATGTGATGGGTTGATATTTGCCTTCTGCAGACATCTGACTGTGTACACATCTCCTTGAACTTTCAGCTGAACATATGGAGGTCATGATTGGGGAGAGTAATATTATCCTAAATCTTGCCCTCCCCAACTTTTGTGTGCATCCACACACAAAAGTTAATGCACCCATCAACTAATAATAAAAGCCAAAATGTTTAGTGGCAGTCTGTTTTTTTAATGGCACATACTTTTATGAAGAACAATCCACTTTACCAAATAGACACCTGGAGCTTCCTTGAGGCTTGTCAGATATGGGTCCAAATCCTCTTATCTAGTTATAGTGGCACAAGCAACATAACTTTTACAGGCAAATTGTCCCAATTTAAGAAATCACCATAGACGTTACCAGTTGCATATTGAGTTGTATGGAATAGAGTACAACTGGTAATGCCTATGGTGATGCATTTACTTGGGGCAATTTGCCTCCAAAAGTCATGTCTTTCGCCTAGAGGATTTTGGCCATTTTGTGTATATGCATGTGCATCTGTGCATGGATGCACATGTATGTAGTTGTTTGATAGGTCACTCATCTACATTTTATGCTCGCAACTGCTCTTCCTTCTAAGAAGTAGGGCAGGATGAAATAGAGTGACAGACCAAAGGTCATCCCATGCGTTTCACATCTGAATGGGATGAACTTCAATCTCCTGAGTCCCAGTCCATTGTACCAACCTGGTTCTACACACACATGCAGATACAGAGATGGAGAAAAAAATGGAGGAAAGGATGGCAACAAAGTCCCTACTAAATAAGCCCATAATAACTCAGTAGCATATAATGTTGAGTGAATGAAAGGGGCAAAACTCCCCTTAAGAACCAGGTGAGAGAGGGAATCAAATCCTCAGAAGTCTCATTGTCCTTGCACTCCAGGGCAAGCGGTATGTTGATCATTTCTCAGGTTGGCCAACCATCATGATGACAGGTGGCATCATGCTTGGGCTGGCCCACAAGCTGGACCCAGTGGATTTGCAGCAAAAAAAAAGAGCACCTGGCAATGGATCTCCATGTTAAATTCAACCCCTGCTACAACCGCTTGTTCAGAAATTACACCATTTGTAATGCCATGTTTTCAGCATTTGCTTTCTGGCTTTTCAAAGCTGCTTTTGGTCCATCTACCAGCAGCCTAATGAGGTTGTGCAAAGCTTCCAAGATCACAACCACAATTCGGGAATCACTTTTACAGACATTATACTCCACATGAATTATGCATAGATGCTAACTGCTTGTCAGGTTCAAAGAAGGCTCAGTGATAAGAGAGCACATACTACGCCTGCAGAAAGTCTGAGGTTCAATCCCTAGAATTGCACTGCTAGAAAAGAGTACAATTGGGAAAAGTTACTTTCTTGGACTACCTGGAATCCTCTGCCCAGCATGGCCAGGGGTTGTGGCAGATTTTGAATTTCTGATTAAAATTCCTTTTGCTGCATAACAGAAGTACAGAGATTCTCGGAGTAGAATAGCTTCAAGTTCCCCAGATAGTCCATCCCTTTCTCATTAGATGGCACTTAGAGTCTCAGTAACTCAGTCTGAGACATTTGTAGGAGAAATGTTTCATTACTTATAGTTGTGGACAGAAAAACAGCAAACTAACCAATTGCTTCCAATAGATGAAAGAGAGGGAAAGGAACAGTCAGCAGAGAGGCAGGACTCTCTTTGAATTCAGAGGCAGGAAGGAATGATTGGTTAAATGCTGGATAAATTGACAGCTGAAAAAGGTTCCTCCCAGCCACACAGACCACAGACAGAATGCAAGGTTGTAAAAACTCCAACAGTGGTTGTCTGGGAGCCACTGCTAGATAGTCTAGGCAGCAGTGGGCAGGCTAGACCTATGTAGGGATTCATTATAAAGCAGAATATATTAGAGTGGACAGGGGTGACTTACCAAGCCAGACAAACTCAGATGTCCTAGGTTGTGCCTATTGTTAAGATGAAATGCTCCCAGGATAATTTGGGGAAAACTAATTTCATGGATGGTGAAGATTTGCCAAGTTTGATTTGCCAAGAAGATTTGCCGCCCAGAGTAGACCATTGGTCTAGATGGGCGGGGTATAAATCTAATAAAATAAATAAATAAAATAAGTTAGTGACAGTGGCACTCCCTCTTGGTGCCCACAATACTCCTTCCTGATGTCCTTCAGAAATATGTTATGTTTGGTGGCAGGGGGAATTTGATCTGAGGTGAGTGTGTGGGGATGGGGAAAATAGCTATATCCAGCCACTGAACAGAGTGCTATGGCTGAGTTGGGGACAGTTTGTGGGCTCCTTATTCTCTAGTCCAATTGAAGACTAATGTATTCCACTGAGAACTTCAGGCTCAGCTTTACTTCAAGCTCAGCTTTAGTTGTGACCAGCCACATATCAATAACCCCTTGCTTTATATTTTGCATGCTGGTGTGTACCATACGGAGAAGGATTAATGTACATATATGGCAATGTAGGGTAGCAATGGCTGGATTTTCCACTGTTTTTCCACCTGAAAAATTTGAAAACAGCTGTGGGAGCAGATTGGCTCAGGGCTGTAGTGCAGAAAGCATTGAGTGCTGAGCTCCCGTACTCTTTGCTTGTTTTTAAAGCACCTATTACCGTGTTTCCCCGAAAATAAGACAGGGTCTTATATTAATTTTTGCTCCACAAAACACATTAGGGCTTATTTTCAGGGGATGCTTTATTTTTTTCATATACAATCTACATTTATTCAAATACAGTCATGTCATCTTCTTCTGGTTGCTGCACAAGGGTGGAGGGCGGGCTTTCACTTAACTGGGGCTTATTTTTGGGGTAGGGCTTATATTATGAGCATCCTGAAAAATCATACTAGGGCTTATTTTCAGGTTAGGTCTTATTTTCAGGCAAACAGTAGCTGAAAGGGGTTGGGGAGAGGGAGGCGTAAGAATTAGGAAAGAGACAAACTGGATCAAACCCAAGTCCTTTCTGGTCCAGGACTGTGTTCATACAGTAACCAACCAATTGACTCACAAGCAAGATAACCGACAACTACAAGCAACTCCCAAAAATGGATATATAGAAGTATACTGACTGGGGGAATTCTAGAAATTACAGTATATAGCAGAAACAGTTATCTCTGAAGCCAAGAGTGTCATATAAGCTGCCTTGCCCCCTCCCAGCTAATGTGGAAATAAGATTCAGCTGCACATGAGCATCTTATGCAGAAGATGGAAGAATCAGTCTAACAAACATCCTGTGATTAACACCTGTTGCATATTGGTATACTTCTGTAAGAATAGTCAAGTGTCAGCTGCTAAACAAGAAAAGTTAATTGGCTTCATTTCAAGGTGGATCTAATGACATAAAAGCATAATCACGGATGTGAGACAGATAGGTCAATTAGGCCTGAGATGATCTTGCTCCCACCACCAATAGCGGATTACACCATTTCCACTGGAGTTTCTTTGTGGCATGGCTCCTTAACAAGGCTTGTAGCAATTACCCTTATGTAACCTTAGGGATGTTAGTCATGGGTCAGGTAGCCTGCCTTCTCCAAATTGGATCATAGAAACTGGATGGTTGTTCCTTTAACCTCCAAGAGCTATTGACAACAGAGAGCTCTGCTCCAGCAATGAATGCATCAGTGGACATTCTAAGGTTTCTTTATTTTTTTTTAATCATTCCTATATCTAGCCTTTAGGGTTTCGCTGCTTTTGTGGTGTTGGGAGGTTCTTGTGGGGTTTCACAGAAGCAGGTCAGCTTTAATAATTCCAAGCTGCTTTCCAGTTACTGCAATATTTGCAGTGCTGTTCTCTACATGTCTCTGTGTTATTTGCCGTGAAGATGAAACCGGTTTACAGCAACCCTAATAGGGCTTTCAAGATAAGTAAGATGTTTAGGTTGGCTTTACCAGTGCCACCCACCCAATAAGTTTTCATGGCTAAGCATGGTTTTGAATCCAGGTTTCCTGAGTCCTAGTCTGTCATTCTATCCACCGCACCACACTGGGTATCACTGTCTAGGTAAAGGTAAAGGTTCCCCTTGACATTTAGTCCAGTCGTGTCCGACTCTAGGCGGTGGTGCTCATCCCCGTTTCCAAGCCGTAGAGCCGGCGTTTGTCCTTAGACAGTTTCCGTGGTCACATGGCCAGCGCGACTAGACACGGAACGCCGTTACCTTCCCACCGTGGTGGTACCTGTTTATCTACTTGCATTTTTGCATGCTTTTGAACTGCTAGGTGGGCAGGAGCTGGGACAAGTGATGGGAGCTCACTCCGTCACGTGGATTCGATCTTACGACTGCTGGTCTTCCAACCTTGCAGCACAGAGGCTTCTGCGGTTTAACCCACAGCGCCACCACGTCCCTCACTGTCTACTCAGAGCTAAATACCAGTTGAAGTCAGTGGAGCTTATTCCCAATAAATTTGAATTGGATTACAATCCTAGACAATGAATGAGCCAGCTCCATTAATTAGAAAACATTTTGATCAGTTATCCCTGAATCTGTCCTTATTCCACCCTGATTTGTTGAGTTCCAGTTCAACAGGATGCTCTCTCTGCCCAAACTCTGCTCTGGAGTGCTGTTGTGAACCAGTATGTTAAAATAAGGTGTTTACATAGCAATTCAGAATTCGCAGAGTGCTACTAGTCAAAATCCTATTTTGTTTTTGCATTGGTGTAATGATGCTGATGTTCTTCTCGACAGCAAATTGCCACAAGGTAAGATGTTAGTGTAGACATTTGCTGTTGCATGACAAGTTGTGTGACTGTGCACACAACAACAAATGCCTGTGCTGACTTCCTCATTTGCACCAGTTGGCTTCTTAGATTTATGCTAATTGTGTATACACTGGCAGGCATAACCAACAGAGCTTTGGCCATTTTCCAGGTAGTTCTTACAGGAATTCTGCGAGGTAGAAGCGAAATGTATCCTATGAGGAATGTACTCTGATCTTCAGGTTACTTAACACTGTTAATTGCTTCCTTCTTCATTTTTTTTTTTTTTTGGCAGTCTTAGAAGCTCAGCAATATTGCTGAATATCAGAAGAAACTTCACAAATGGCAACTTGCTTCTTGCTTAGATATATTCTCCAAGTCAGAACATATTCCCTTATGCATTTTAATCATGCCAGTTAGCCATCTTGAGTGCTGTTGTTTTCTGTGAAAAAGTATTACCTACCTACCTACCTGGTAGTGCAAATGTTGAATTGAGGCTAAGACATAGTGGTCAAAATCCTGTTGCTTAGTTACTCCTGTGGAAGTCTAACACCGTAACTTTCAGTGTCTAGCAGTTAATGAACCCCCACTGAAACTCTCAGGCATGCATGCAACCTGGCTTGGGGCACACCCAAAAATCCTGGTAAGAACTCATTAACTGCCACTGAGGAGCTACTGAAAGCTAAGCCATTTAAATTCTGCAAGTGTACTTAAGTAACAGGATTTTGACCACAGGGTTTCCTAAGGCTACTTAGAGAGCAGTAGGGGCATGAAGTATCTCCTTTGACTCAGATCAAAAGTCACCTATGCTTTGGGTGAAAAGCAGCTGTTGTTTTGTATTTTTTGTGGGTTTTTTCCCCCTTTTGCTGCACAACAACCCAGTGAGGGAGACTACTTTTGACATGCTAAAGCTAGGGATTAAATTTAAATGTATGAACTGGTCCCTCCTGATTCATCACCGTAAATGGGTTTTGCCAGTTTCACTTTATACTCTGTATGCGTGTCCTGTCTAGTTTACTTCCTTGCTATGCGTAGTGTTGTTGTTTATATATCACTCTCAGTGTAACATGATGTTTCCTAGAACGTAGTCAGCAAAACATATATTCATGTCCTCAGGAGTTCATGATATAAATATGGACCTTGTAGAGAGCTTTAGACCAGGAACTAAAGGAAAATAATTTATTTTAATTTAATAAAAAAGCAAAGTAGCTGTGTGGTCCGTAAATGAAAATGCAGTGCAGATTTAAATAATTCCTTTCATTAGAACCACTGAAATGTTACAAAAAGTGTCCTTTTAAATCTGTCCCTTTCCTTGTCAGTACAGGAATACACATCTATCTTTTAAAAAGAAAAGAAAAGAATAATAAGGGATATACCCCAGAACAGAAATTCTTTCAATAATCACCTTCTGCATCAAGACGTGTTGTTTTCCAAAACTTTGCTGATGTTTTTGCAAGAAAAAAATGTGATCTTTCAGGAATGTTTAGTTATAACCTTAAAAGAACAGTTTCTTATCTCTCCCAACCACTGAATTATTTACATAGTTGAGGGAGGGACATCTCTTTTAGAGAATCTAAAGAATGTTTAAAGACCCGGAAGGACCTGGTCTGGCTTCCTAATTTGCTTTTGCTTCATCACTGAATAAATAATGTGATAAACTGGGTGGACTTTGCAGTTTCACTGGCATGCGCTGTAACATGTGAATAGCTTTACATATCAAAAGTCCCTGCAATATATCCATGTAATGCTAACAAAGATTCATGCCTGAAGCACTGAAATGCAACTTACTCTTTTGACAGAGTCGTCCAATGTTTCATCTGCATGGAATGCATTTTCTGATCTTCCTAGGTACAGTATAGGGCTTATTTAGGAATAAAGGCATAGCATCTGTTTATGCATCCTTTATGTTAAGATTATAGTCCTATTCCAGCATTAACCTGTGTATTTTGTAGGTGAGGAAGCACATGCACCTCTGGCATTTTTTCCTCACAGGAAAGTGACATTGTCTGAAAAGGAGAGTCTGTTGTATCACACAAAGTGGAAGCCCCTTTTACCACCTCACAGGAGATCCTTTGCAGATTAAGCAGGCTCTTTCTTCAGACACATTATTGTGTCTGAGGAAAGCAACGGTAGGGGTACAGGAGTAGCGCACACCTCTTCTTCAGTGTGGAGCATACACACTTCACTCATGCCTGAACGGGGCTTATGTAAATCTCCACCAGAATGGTTGAGCCAAGTTTACTCATGGAGCTTCATGGTGCAGGCTTTCCTTCTTTATTCACATCAGAAGCATCATGACACAATTAATAAATATACCCAATAATTTTTGCCTAACATCAAGAGCATTCCGGGCAACTCTTGCATAGTACATGTTGAGGGGCACAGAGTACAGTGACGTAGGCAGTTTCTCCCTGTGCTGAAAAAGAACTGTGTCAGTGCAAAAACTTCATTATGTTAGATTCATCTTGGTTCTGGCAGCTCTACTCTGTATCCTATTAAGTAATCCAGTTCTCTTCCAAGTAATCCAATCCTCGGGGGGGGGGGTAGGCTTTCCTGGGATATCATCCATTTCAAGAACTTGTTTCTTTCCACATTATAGCCCTGGCATGCTCGGCTGTTCTTTCAAAATTCACCAACTTCTTTTTTAAAAAGACAGATTTTCCTTGATTTTAATCTGGGAGGGATGGGATGGTAGCTGAAGATTTGGTTGCACATGTGATGTAGATTACTTTGAGTCTTTCACTATTAGCTGATACATCTCTCTCCCTATGTCCCTAGGTGCAATGCCTGCTAGGTAATTGATTTTATCAAAAGAGTTTGGTTTCAGGCATCAAGTAATGATTCTGCAACTTTCACTGAATGCTATGTCTACCTGTTTTGCATGGGCTGGGCTCAGATTTGCCTGTGGAATAGCAGGCAGCATATTTGCCTGCGGAATAGCATAGTGCCAAGGCTGTAGGTCTTAGTGTTTGTAAATGTGTGCCCCTACTGGTTCCTGAGAGCTTTTGAAGAATATTGTTCCTCGCAAAAAGCTTTTGCTTTGTTGCTGCTGTTTCTTATAGGTCAATCCAAAGTCATATCTATGTATTTGGGGGCAAAAGAGTGATCCAGTTGAACACGCTGCTTATTTCTCAGATGAAAGGCATTTATTTGAGACTTAGCAGGGTTTGGTGTAAGTTGTTTTTTCTTTATCATAATGTGCACCAAGTTCTTCTTATGCATCTGTTAAGAGGTGTTCTACCATTTGGAAGCTGTCTGAATGAGCAGCAAATGTGAGATTGTCAACATAAACAAAACTTCTGGTAGTTGAGGAAGTGGTTGGTCATTTGTGTAAATGTTAAACAAAACTGGAGCCAGTAACCTGTCCCAGGGTGGATCATTCTTTTGGGCCCTCTGTTGATTCAATTGTCCTTGAAAACTAGTGAAAGTCCTGGGTTTTGCAAAAGGGTTGCTATTACTTGATAGTTAGGCTATAGTCCTTGATTAGATTATAGAATTTTTGCAGTAGTTATTGATGATGAACAGTGTCATTGGTAGCCAAGAGACCAACAAAAGCTACCATCATGATCTCCCTAGGTTCAAAGCCATTCTAAACATGTTGTGTTAAATGCAGTTTGTGCTCTACAATTCTTTCCAGAGCCACAACTACATATGCAGGAAGGACTGCTGGTGCTTCACAGTGACTTTGGCCATTTCTCATGACACAAACACTGGTGCCATTTTAAAAAGTATGCTTTGGTACCATTTTTTAAATCACATCATGGCTTCTGTCCTAGCCAGTCAGTGCTAGGAAGTTTCCCAACTATTAGCAGCACCAGATCAGGGCTCAGCATGGAACAGAAACAGAGCCACTGGAGTTGCCGCTCATGCAAAAGCAGTGCTGCTGACTGGCCACCTCAACACTGGCTGGCTGGCAATGTTGTTTCTTGCTGGGGGGGGGGGTGAGGGAAGCTCCGGAGACTCCTTCTTCCCTGTATGGCAAGTAGGTGAGGCTGCCCCAACCTCAGCACTGTCAGTAGCAGCAGGAAGTCTCCCAGCTGTGGACAACCTGTGGGCCAGGGATTGCTCCACATCCTGTTTTAAAGAAAGGATTCCCATTAAAGCAGGACATGTGAAACAGGTGGTTTCACACCTATTTTTAGATAACCCACAGTAAAAAAAAATTACTGCAGGTTATCTGAAATATGTAGTTCCAGCACAAGTCTAAAGCCAGCCTGTTGTGCAATAAGGAATGGTTCCACTGCCTCCATTAGGCAGTTAAGTTTCTTTTTAGGACTTTATAAAGGCAACAAAGTAGTGAGATCAGCATTAATGGTTTTTTGTTTATTTTTTTGGATCTATAAATTCTTTCCCCGGTTTCAAAACAGCAAGCATTTGTGACTTTTCAAAAAAAAAATTGCAATACAAAGGGAATCAAGATAGTTATTAAAGACGCTTCTGTTTCACATGGGCGTTGTCCAGGCCTGCCGCCTTGCCATTTTCGCAACTACATCTAGCCTTCTCAATTCACTTAAGCTAACTGGTCTTGTAAGGTCATTGGTCTCCAGTTGCTTGTTTCTCCAGTGGCACTTTTAAGTTCTGATTTCCTATAGCGATGTTCAGATCAGCCATTTGCTGTGGAGTTGATGGGCTATTTGATTTGCTGAAATGCTTGCATTAGGTCTTTTAGATGGATTGTTGTTTAACTGCTTTAATAATTTCCAGAGGTTTTTTAATTGTCTCTTGGAATGTTTATTTCCCCCCTGTTTTATCCAGTTATCCAGTGCAGACAAGAACCTTGGCCTCTCAAATCCTAATCCAGAAGTCTCACCAGAACACCACAATATCTCCACTCCTGAAAATGGCCCACAAGACACTTGTACTGTTCCCCCATCCACCCACCTACCTGTGTTTTTATAGAATACTTCACTATCAGTGCACTATTCCCATCATCTCAGTAAGCCGAATGGTGTAGTGGCAAAGAAGTTTGGATATTTAAACCTCTTGTCCTGATCCCAGTTTTATCACAGAGCCCAGCAGGAAGACTTGTGTGCAATGGATATAATCTTTTAAGTATTTTTCGGCAGATAACCCGAGTCATACTCTGGACTAATTTCCATTTATATCATGGGACCTACTTCGAGCTAAATGTGACTTAAGATTGTTATTAGCAGTGAATGAGATTTATTTATTTATTTGATTTTTATACCGCCTCCCTAGCAAATGTGCTATTGTGGATGGTATGCAACAAAATGGAAAAGAATATCAACCAACTATAATGGAACACTAAGTGAACTATAATTACACATAACAGGAATGGCAGCAGAAAAGTTACAGTAATAATCCAGCATTCTTTCACCCCACATTCTTCCCTCTGTCCCATTTACTGAGGAGGGACTCCCCAAAGACTTCCCTGAAGGCTCTGTTTTCAGGAGCTTCTTAAAGGTACAGAGGGAGGACCCCTGATGTACTTCCACACAGATGGCACCACTGCTGAAAGAACCCTATTTCTTGCTGATGTTTGATAGGCTTCTCTAGGCATCAACACAATTAAGTACCAGTTGGGCTCTTCCATGAAATCCTATGGGACTTATATCTGCTTAATTTTGGCAGGACCAAACCCTGCTTCTTGACCTCTCTCATGGGACTATAGTGAAGATAGAATAAGATATCCCCATTTATGACAACCAGAGGTCCATGAAGAAAGGACTGGTCTGCATTAGGTTTGATCAAATAAAGCAGCATTATCATTACTTCCAATTGGATGGAAACCTCCTTAAAAAATTTGTGAGATCCAGGGCAGATCCTATAGTTAGACAGAATGAGGCAGATTTGGGGAAGGCAGCAATGGCAGCCCTCTGGCTTTTCCTCTTGAGCATTCTGGCCCTACTTGGGAGGAAAAGGCTGTGTGTACTAAATTGACAAGAATGGTGGAATGATGGAAGAACCTCTTTTCCATTGCTAGTGTCAAAGTAAGGCTCAACTACCATTCTAGTTGGCTTCTGTCCATGGAATGGAGTGGGGAACCAAAGAGGGTCTAGAGATAGCTGACTCCTGGTAGCATTTGTACCATCTAGAATGTTCCTTATTTCACAGTCTGGTTCATAGTATTTATCTGCCTTCTTGGTTTATCTCTAAAGAGGAAAGAGTAGGAATCCAGCCTGGCAGTGCAATAATCTCTGCATAAGATAAAGTAAAGACCAATAGAACAGACAGAGAATCAATGTGATATAGGGGACAGAATGTCAGACTAGGACTCAGGAGATCTGGATCCAAATCCCTGCTCAGTCATGAAAGCTCATGGAGTGGCGGGGGTCTCAATGATAAACAATTTCTTGAACATTGCACATACCTTGAAAACCCTGTTAGGGTCACCATCAGACAGAAGCAACTTGACAGCACATAAGAAATAAGGAGCATATAATGTATTCAAAATACATCGTGAGTAGCTGCCCCTCTTTCCAATCAAGAACAGAACTAGTTTTAAAGTACCTAAGGGTTTTCTGAAATTTGAAAAAAAAGTCTCTGAGTATGTGTGGTTTAATCAGTCATCCCTCCCTAACCAGGTATCTTCCAGATGTGTTGACTTACAAACTCATCATGCCCATGTTGCCTGAGGATAATGGGTGTTGTAATTCAAGACAACCAGAGTGAACTTTGTTAGAGAAGGCCAGCTTAAGTGACCTCTGAGTTTACTTGGAGCTGAATATCCTGTGAAATACAACAAGAACCAAAACAAATAAGATAATTAGGTGACTCTGCTACACAATCATGAAGCTGCTTTATACTAGGAAATGGCTTTGCACTTTGGAATGTAATTGAAATTAAAAAGTACAGGAAGCTGGAATCACTGAAAACCAATGAAAGCAATATCGTTCAACCACCTCCCCTTCTGGAGTGATAATGCTTTTAATAATTGAAAAAGAGATCTGTTGATACTGAAGTTGGGTCTTATGTGCCATGATCTCACTTAGTGGAATGGAAACTCAGAAAAGCTGAAGGCAATTTCTAAATACTGAAGTGTTTTACTCTAGGAAAAAATTAGTGCTACACAGATGGTACTCTTTGAACACAAGCTTGTAGGGTGGAAAGCAAAATGAAATTCTCCTTTCTATTCAAGGTTTAGTGGTGGTGAAGCCACTGACTCTGATGTCACAAAAGCAGAAATGCCTTCGGCTACTATTAGCAGAACAGCTCTGAGGCTCTAGAGCAGTAGCTCTCAATCTTTCATACTCTACATATTTTCAGTTTTTGCTCTCAGAATCTCTGATCTTTGGCAATGCTAGCTGAGGTTTCTGGAGGTTGATGTTAAAAACATATGGAAGATCAGAGGTTCAAAACCACTGCCCTAGAACAAGGCTGACCCTCCAGAGCTCATAGTTTGAACTTCCAGCTGGCCCAGGCAGCATGGAAAGTGGTAAAGTGTTATGGGTGTTGTACTCTAAAATATCTGATTAGTCCAACCTTGCTATTTCTGCTATTGAGGAAAAGGCCTAGGAATGAGGGGTAGAAGAACAGACCTTGCAAAGTAGCAGACAAGGGTCTTGGAAGGTAGCAAGCAAAGGGATACACAGGTTTTAGTACAGTGATAGTACAGATTCCAGAAGTGTGAAAGAAACAAGAAATCTGAATGAGAAACAGGAAGGAGGAGCAGAGAGAAGTAAGAAATGCATGTACTCAAGGGTCTGAAAGATAAGAATGGCTGAACCTTACTTTCAGATATTCTGCAGACTGGTGCCATCTGGATGTTTTGGGCATCTGCTCCAGTCATTGTACCCAGTCATCAGGAATGATTGGAGTTGTAATTGATCATCCCAGGGTGCAGGACACATCATAATGAGCTCAAGCTACAGGAAGCCAGATTTAGGCTGAATATCAATCGGGATAAACTTCTTAACTAGAGATGGGCATGAACCTCCATTTGGAGGCTTGTGCCAGTTTGTAAGCGTGGCACCAAAGTTGGCACATGTTCCCTTCCTCCAGCAGCTGGATTCCCCCCACTCAACAGCCGGTGCATGCTCCTTTCCTCCTCCACTTCGACGGTTCAGCCAGTCCCCAGCAAGAGCATGGACTTCTTCGCCCCTCCTCCTTGGCTGATCACCCACTCAGACAAAGAGGTGGGACAGGCGAGTCCATGTGCCTGCCAGGGACTGGCTGAACAGCTGAAGAGGAGAAGAGGAGTGCCAGCTGGTGAGTGGGGCATTGGCCATGGGCACAGTTGAGGTGAAGGGGCTTGCATGTTTCAGTGAGGTTGAGAGCTATGCTGAAGGGTCTGTGTCCACCAACCATCAATTATGATGAGAGGAAATAAACAGAAATCCATACTGAATCGGTCGTCACCGAGGTCAACAAGGACCTGATATGTTGTAATGACGACAACAACGATGATGATGATGATGATGATGATGATGATAATAATAATAATAACAATAACAACAACAACAACAACAACAACAACAACAACAACAACAAATGCAAAAAATATACCTTGCCGGCCTCCAAAAACCCATGGGAACACCAGGTAGAGAAGGTGTCAGAAAATGAGGAAGTCAAGATCTTGTGGGATTTCCAGATCCAAACGGATAGACACCTTGAACAAAACACACCAGACATAGTAGTAATAGAACGAACAAATGTCCATGCTGTACAAGAATTTTAACAGGTGAAGCATTTCCTGTTGGCTTCTTTTTTGCCAGGAAAAGCTTAGCCTGCTGGGTATTTGCATATCATGCTGCTGTTAAAGGCATCTGAGCAAAACCCCCAGAAACTCTGTCACAATTATGAGTTACACCCAGAAGATATACTGTTCTTCAAATAGATCTACCCCACAGCAATGGAAAAATAATAGTTTTCCAACAATTGCTTTAAAAAGAATCCTCTCTATGTTAACTATGCAGTGTAAGCAAAACTATACCCTCAGGGTAGAGTGAATCAGTCATGCTTAAACATATTTATAGGAGTGTTGTTGCCTTCCCATGAAGCATTTATTAAAACGTGGTTTCATAACCATTAAATATGTCTAAAGCTATGAATATTTTGGGCTGTAGTCCTCCAGACTTTGCTGTTGTTCAATTCTTTGGGAATCGTTGGAGAAACCCTCTTTCTGTTTTTGAAGGCAATGGCTGTTCTCTGTTCAGATGAATAAATTCTAGCTTCATAAATCAGGATAAACCCAAACAAGTTTGGAAAGTGAAGTTAACCAAGGTTTAATGTTATTTTCTATTATTCCTGAGTAGAAATAGGATAAACAGCTTTTAAAAAGATGCAGAAACCAGCATTCAGATGCTAAGCTATGGCTGACAGCAGCTTTTCAGCTTGTTTCTCTGCTTTGTGAATTACCTGGACAGGGTTGCCCTGAGGACGATGGTGCATGTACTAGTGATCTCAAGGATTGACTACTGCAATACGTGGGGCTTCCCTTGAAACTGACCTGGAAACTTCAACAGAATAAGAGAGCCGGACTGGTGTTGAATGTGAATAAGTTTGAGCACATTTTCCTAGTTCTGCCCAGCCTGCACTGGCTGCCTGTATTGTACTGGGCCAGATTCAAGGTGCTGGTTCTTATCTATAAAGCCTTTAACTGTTTTGGACCTTGGTACTTGTCAGAGCATCTTTCCCTAAGAACATCCACCTACACCATCCAATCCTCCCAGGCTATGCTCCTTCAGGTCACCACAAAGAGGGAGGCCAGGAAGTCATCAACTTGAAACAGCCTTTTCAGTTGTGACCCCATCCCTTTAGAATGGGCTCTCGGTGGAGCTGCACTCATCCTCTTCCCTCATAGTTTTTAAGATGATGCTCAAAGCAACGTTGTTTATTGAAGCCTTTGAGAGCATCCTCCCTTAATGCTCCAGCGACTGTCCATCATAATGGCACTTATGTGCCATCACTTGCAGATCTTCATCTGCACTGAACTAAGGCAAGAGAATGCAGACGAGAAGACCACACACAGGTGCTTCCCACCATGTAGCAGAGAAAGGAGTGACTGACTGTTCTTCTTTACTGCATTATTTTTCTGTTTACAAGGAGTTGCCATGAACAAATAAACAGACACAGAGAAGGAACATCCAGTATTGAAGCTTCCCATTTTCAAAGCTGGAACCGGCATAGAGACCATTCAATCACCTCATTTTATGACATGTTTAGAGAAGGCCTCATTGAGGTACATCATGCAGCACAAAAAGAAAAGGAGGGTTCTGCCCAAGATTGTCTCTCTTGCTGTTTTCATCAGAGATGGGAACCAATTATTTTGATGGACTACCAATCCCAGAATCCATAGCCAGCATGTGGCTGTAGGATTCTAGGGGGTTATAATCTAACCTCCTCATATATTTTCCATTTGTGCTTCACTCTGAGGAGGAGGGGGGAAAGACACCCTTTGCCTGTTTCTTGGCTTGAATTGGCCAAAACAAGTATTTCTGGTTTTTCTATATGTTCTCCTCAAAATGTGGCTGCTGTTAAGAGACAGTGATAACCGATCAGATAACAAACCCATTCCTACAAGTTTACTTCACGTGCTTACAAGAAATAAATAGCTGCTTGCTTTTGGTGCATGCTATCCTATCTATTTAAACAGTATGAAAACATGAATCTATTTGCAAATTATCTTCTTGAAACTATTAATATCTACCTAATGCAACTACTGTCTAAAATTCTCTTGGATCTTTAACAATCCTCACAACAAAGCCTCAATTTACTAGAAGATGAGTAGATATATTGAATCCACAAAAATGAAGTGTATGGCTTTAACAATTTAAATCCATGCTACAATTCTGAAATGTGCTGTTTGATTTTTAATTTCATTTCCTGCTCAAAGACACCAGAACCAGGCATCACTGTGCTAAGATTTTGTGTAGGAACTGAAGGGAAATAATTTTATTGGGCTAAGTTCAAATCCCGTGCACACGTGCCAGAGTATGGTGGGTTTTAGAGCTGAATAAATATTCTTAGAATTGTACTTCCAATTCTGTCTCCTTGCACACAAGCTGTATCAAATTGAGTTGGATATATTTCCAAGCAGATTTGCCTGAGACTATAGAGCAGAGCTTGGAGACATTACAGTGGTGCCTCGACTTACAACCGTCTTGACTTGAAACCAATTCGAGTTACAACCAGCTCTGGTCGCAACATTTTGCTTTGCCTTGCAACCAGCGCTTTGAGATACAACTGGGAAAAAAGTCCTCTTTTCCCCATTGTTCCCTCCCTCCCTCCTTTCCTGCCCTTTTTTCAACCTTAGAGGTCATCTTAGGTTTTAAAAAAAAGTCTCCCCCTAGTGGACGGAGTAACCGCTTTTGCATTAGTTCCTATGGGAACTAATGCTTTGAGATACAACCAGCGCCTTGAGATACAACCAAAAACGGCCGGAATGGATTAATCGCTTTTCAATGTATTCCTATGGGAAATGGTGCTTTGAGTTACAACCAACTTGAGTTACAACCATCATCTGGAGCAAATTAAGTTCGCAACTCAAGGCACCACTGTACTGTTTTTAGACTACAACACCCAAAATCTTTTGGCCTGCAATGTTGCCGGAGAGACAGTAGGAACTGTTCAAAAACTAACATTTCCAACATCTGCTATAGAGCTAAGATCAATTAACACATTATATAGTGCAGGTATACTTAAAGAGCAAACAGATAGGCCTGTATAAACAATAATGTAGTGTGAATGCAGTAAATGCTTGTGTCACAGAGAAATGCATTATCAAAGAGTCAGGATTGGGGGCAGCTACTATGGCAGGTTGGTTGATCAGCCATAAAGTATATTCTCTGGACCATGAACAGATGAATACTGTATCCAAAACATTCACAGCAAATGTTTCCTTAATCCTTCCAGAAAGATATACACTACAGGAAAAACAAAAAGGGTCAGTATGGCATCTTTAAAACTGAACATAACCTTTCATCTGATGTGTAACTTTGCCATATCAGCAATGCACACACATACAGTACAGAATTTTAAAAGAACATGCATTTTTTTAAATGAAGTGACCAATGACCAATAAGAGTGGTGATAAGACTATTTTCCAAGCCATGCTATGCTAATTGAAACCTTTTAGCAGGGAAGGAACCCATAGTTCCTATTGTCCAAATTGATTAGAATCACATTTTGCTGATATATTCTTCTAGGTCAGCAGCTTCAACCTGGAGTCCAACTTTGAAGTTCTCTGCTTAGTGTGTGATGACTTCTGAAGACAGCATCAGAGTGTTCTAGGAGACCAAAATGTTCCCAATTGGTTTCAAAATGTTCCCATTGTTTAGTTCGCCTACTACCAGTGCCCTTCTCCTGTCTACAAAATGGTACAAACAAATAAGTCTTTCTCCAAGGAAATGAAAGAGCAGACCTTTGACAGTCATCATGGAGTTCTTCTGGTGGCTGGATGTAAACAAACAGGAATTTCATAAGGGCAGTTACGCATGTATAGAAGCCATTGCAGAGCTCGTAAAAGTCACTTGACTGGACTGCTATTCCCAGAATTCCTCAGCTCGCATGAAAAAACCTTCTTCACACCTTTGAACTTTTTGGTGTGATAGTCCAACTCTTAAGAAGTGTTGATTTTGTGCAATAATGAAAAATATTAAACTAGGTACATTAATTAGATTAAATTAAATAATTAATTGAATTAAATTGCACCATAGGCCTATAACATGGCAGACCTTATGAGATATATCCAACCTTAGCTGTTAAATTCACTCGGATCTCATTCAACATACAAATATTGCTCAGATTTGAGAAAGCTAGCTGTTCAACATCCCATGCTTCTTCTGAATGCCTTATTCACCAGGATGAGAAATTCCAGTCCTTTAGAGTTACATTTTGTTGCAACATCCACACACAGCAAGACCTACAATGTAGGCATTTTGTTGCATCGCTATCCAAATAGTTGTAAACAATGCCTCTGAGTTTCAACTACCTACAATGTATGTGTTTTGTTTGTTTGTTTTACAACAACAACAATAAAAAACAGATAGGACCAAAATGGCCCCAATGAATGTTCTGATTTTTGTCACCGTTGTGCCTTTTTCCCCTCAGACAATGAAATGTATAAGGGCAAAAATGCCCCATGCTATTTTACCAGCTTCTGATGCAGAGAAGCAGGAGTGGTGTCTTCTGGTTGTCACTAGGTTACCCCCATTTGGGGCAGATACCGGAACCCTCTTTATAGTCAGGAAATACAAGAAATGTACATTTTGTACATTAAACTCTATCGCTAACCCTAATCGTAATCCTAAACACATTGTTAGCCTCACTGCTAAACCTTAATATCTTGAAAAAGTTGACCAATCCCAATCACACAGACTGAATTGGCTCAAAAAACAGGTTTAGCTTCCTAGTAAAAAAGTTTAAAAATAAAAAAAAATACTTGGAAGCTAAACCTGTTAAGTTTTTTGAGCCAATTCAGTCTGTTTGATTGGGACTGGTCAATGTTTTCTATGATGCTCCAAGAAAGCAGAAAGGTTTTCAACAATATCTTGGATTATCATTGGGGACAGAAAATACACCACAGCTCATTCAATGCAAGTTTTTATTTCAAATACTAGCATATGCTGGTTAAACAGTGGGACCTAACCCATTCCTATTCAAACAAAAACATCTCATCCCAAAAAGGACATGATGTTTATTTGTAAACCCCCTGTATGAGAAGTGGGATGGACTCAGTGGCCTTATAGGTCTCTTCCAACCTCATGATTCTGATTCTTTTTGAGGAAGGAAGAGCAGCATTAATCTCTTGCAGTACAACCAATTAACTGTCTTGTGGCAGTTTAAAGATGAACAAGTTTAATGCACTTTCATTGTTTTTATATATACTTGTGTGCTTCATTTTCCTGGCAAGAAAGGCAGTGGTGGCAGAGAAAAGATATTACTAAATTAAGAAGTATTGCAGTTTATTTGCTCTCTCATGTTCCTTGTGCAGTAAAAAGTAAACAACAATTTGCAAAAAAATAAGCATTTCCAATATTCGTGTAAATCCCGGCTGAACAACCTATGGCCCTCCAGTGGTATGTGTTTTGTTTGTTTGCAGAGGACCCTCTGCAAATCCCACCAGCCCAACCCAGAGAAGCCAGTTGTGCAGTCACTGGAGTTGTAATCCGCAATCTGGAAGGCCACAAATTCCTCCCCGCTATTTACATAAGTAACAGGAACTTTAAGACCTGTTGCAGATGGCTAGCAACTGACTACTAAGGCAGTTGTTACTTAATACATAATGTTAAGTGGTATTGTTGCATGCATCTCTTTTAAAGAAATCAGTTATGTAAGAAATACCAGATACTGTGTAACTGTATGCTGCATTTTCTTTCAGTTGTGGTTATGACATTTGTGGTTACCTGGGGCTTCTGGATCTTGTAGAAAGTGGAGACGGTTTGGAAGAAATTCTTTCCATTTTCCAAGTTTGTGGCTTAATGGAGCAACTTCAGTGTCTAGTTCCTGAAGTCGTTTTAGTTCCTTTCACCGAAGCCGACAAGATCTCATACTCCAATGCCTAATAATTAGAATTCTTACCTGGATATAGTTACCCACATAGTTTTCCTGTTGATCTTTAGCTTAATCAAGTGGGCTTGTTTCGACACAGGAAGCACTGAGGGCCCCTTCAGCTTGAAATATGTAAGAAACTTCCTTTCATGTACCTTCACGTAAAAGCTAACCAAAGTGCCCTTTTAACCACTGCAAAGATTAGAGAAAAATATCCAAAATTGTAAATGACTTTACTTTTAACAAAGGGCCAAACATTTTTCAAAGTCTTAGTTAGAGGCACATAATAATCAAATAGGTTACTCCTGCTGTTGTCCTGCCTCAGCTATAGAGCAGTACACACAAAAATGCCCCCCCCTTTTTTACTAACAAACTCATTGCAACCTCATAATGTGACCTAATTGTAATTCCTTTTTAAAAAAAGGAAAATGCTATCAGGTTGCCTCTTGCCCTTGCAATCATATCCCATTGCTTTGTTTTTATTTTATTGCAGCCTTCAAGCTACCTTACTGATGTACCTCTATAGTTTCTTCTCTTCCATTGGCCTTATATATGGTATCTTTGGAAGGCAACCAGACAAACAGTTCTGCATCTGATAAAATGTGTGTGTTGGGGGGAAGATATTCATCTAGGTCACACTAACAATTTATAAGATGTTGTTGGACTTCAACTCCCAGAGGCTCCAGCCAGCATGTCTGGTGTTGAGGGATTCTGGAGTTTGCAGTACAGCAGCCTCTGAGCACCACCTCTCTAAATAAGCTGTTTTTGACATTTTGATCTACCGCTCATAAATTAATGGTCAGTTTAACGTCACTGAAGTGATACAGATTATACGTAGGGCAATCACTTATGGAACTCCCTGCCTCAGGAAATTATTTAGCACATAGACCCCAATTGATATTTGGATGCCTGTTGTGCAGCACTATTGCATGTCTGGTTTTGAATGGCATAATTCCTGGCTCTTTCTTTTTTATTATTACATTGTTATTTTTACATTTTAGGATCTTTATTCTGCTTGTCAGCTAAAGAGGCTTTGATAGTGGTTGCCATAAAAGACCTGACAAAAAAAGAGAGTCTCTCCTTATAGTCTAAAAGGCATGGCACCAAAGGGAAAAAAAGAGATGGAAATGGAGGGAACATGCAAAACAAATACTAATCCTTACAACAAATAGTTTGCATGAAAATAGTTCAGTGAGACAAGAAACCAAAAATAGCATGTCCGTCAGCACAGCTGAGTGGATTTGGTTCCCTGTCTCCCACTACTACGATGAGGTATATGGCCTGTTGACAGATGACTATTATGGGAAGGGGGAAGAGCCTAGTACAGTTGGTCTCTCAGCAAAGCTGTTGCCAGTGGGCCTGGCTTCCTTTCTAGGAAAGGGGGATGTTCCCCTTTTTAGACTAAGCTCCCAGAATTCCACAACCAGCATAGTCCCAAAAAGTGGTTCTTCCTTTTTCTTTTCCATTCTGTTTAGCACTTCAGTTTATTTCATCTGCTGCTTCTGGTTGAATGTTTTCAAAAATTGTATTGTAAATGTTGTTCTTGGGCCTGTTCCAAAAGCAAATGGAAAGGCAGGATATAAAATCTCAATGAACACATAAGTGTGCTTTTGGATCTACAGTTGAATATCCCTCCTTGTTTGAGATCTTGCCTTCAGTTGGAATAATTAAATATTTCTATATTGACCTAGATTAAACAGTGTCTTAACCTATTCCTTTCAGTGTTGAGTTTCTTTCTCCATATGTCAACAGCAAACTGCATAAAATGCCATTATGCCTTTTCTTCCATGTTTAAGATTGTTTAATGTTGTCTTTGAATCTACAGGCTGTCCATTTAAAAATGTCCATCACCATAACTAAGAAGCAGTCTTTGCTTCTAGCTTGCTTCCTTACTTGCTAACCAAATTAGGCTTTTAGTCTTGTGGTGTTAGTTAACTTTAATTTTAAAACCCTGGAATTCTGTTGTGCTCAGAGATAGTTTACTTTGATAGTTCTATAGAGTTATCATTTAACCAAACTGTTCTGTAGCTGTGTTAACAGAATAATTGTTACTGCAGTACAGAAACACATCAGGAATAGCATGGGATCGCCTTGACCACTGCTTTAGATCATTGTGTAGGCAAATAAACCATTGTATTTCTGAAGCAGGAAGCAGGACACACAACAATGGGCTCAAGTTACAGGAAGCCAGATTTCGGTTGAATATCAGGAAAAACTTCTTAACTGTTAAAAGCAGTATGGCAGTGAAACCAATTACCTTGAGAGGTGGTGAGTGCACCAACACTGGAGGCATTCAAGAGAAACTTAGACAGTCACCTGGCAGATATCCTTTCATTTGTATTCCTGCATCAAGTAGGGGGTTGGACTTGATGGCCTTATAGGCCCCTTCTAACTTCACTATTCTGTGATGCTATGATTGTTCCTACCTAACAGCTAAATTTCAAACTGCCAATGTAAAGGAATAGTTTCCAGAACAAGAATCCTCATCCCCCTTCAGAGCAGAACTTGTAAAATTTGTCAGATTCCAGCTCCCCAAATCACCCTGCCGGCATGGCTAGTGGTCATGCTGGCTGGGGAACATAGGAACTGGAGTCCAAAATAGTAACTTCTCCAAACACCAGCCCTGAGGGGGATTTTTGAATGGGTGTGTGTGTGTCTGGAAACCAAATCCTATGAGGAACAGTAGAAAGAGCTTTGAATGTTTAGCCTGGAGAAAAATAAATAAAGGAGAGACATGAGGTGTTTAGGCAAATTGTGTGAAGTTGCATGCCTTGTCCTTACCTACTATATATACATGTGTACCACAACACACACACACACACACCGCCATCCCTGCAATCCTAGAGAATGGGATTTGGTGGATTTGGCAATCCTGCAGGGGGTTGGGCCAGCATAGGCATCTCCATGTCTCCTACACTCTTTGTTCCCTAGTGCATTTGGCTGCATTACTGTACTCTGGAATAAGGCCCAGATTGTTATCTTCAAATACCTCAAAGGCAGTCGCAGACTTGCTGCTCCAGAGGATCAGGTGACAACCAGTGGGTAGAAACTGCAGGGAAAGAGATTCTAGTTGAGCATTTGAATAAATTACCTAAAGGTGAGAACGATTTCACAGCTGAACAGTCTGCCTTTGGAGACAGTGGGTTCTCCTTTGCTCGAGGTACTTAAGGACAAGATAGTAGACCCTTTGTCAGTGATTTTATGGATCCATTCTGGGATGTTTGTTTAAAATATTTGTTGATCGGTTTTCTGCTCATCAGGTCTCCAAAATGATGCACAGTAGACAAAAACATTATTTAAAAATCAAAAACAGATTTAAAACATTATTCAAAGGTCAGTTTTAAAATCTACCTTAAATAAAAAGGCATTTCGGAAGAACACAGCTTGGGGCTGGCCCACTGGTTGCTTCAAAAGGCATGGAACAAGCCTTCCCTAGAACAGGGAAGGAACAAGGGACTGGCTGGCCTCCAAAGTAATTTCCAGATCTGTAATTACAGCTCTTCTGACATTCATTGTTAAGTGGGTTATGTGCCATCAAGTCAGTTCCTACTTATGGTGACCATCATAGGGTTTCTAAAGTATGTAGGATATTCAAGGATATCCTTGAATATCCTAAATATAAAGTATATAGGATATTCAAGGATATTCAAGTTACCATTCCTAGTCTTTAGTGAGTTTCTATGGCTAAGTGTGAATTTTTTATGGTGGCCACTGCTCCATTGCCAAAGAGGAGGACAGACATCACCAAGAAGGACATTTTCACATTAAATTGGCATATGGTTGTTTAAAATAACCCATGCAAATATCATAACAGTAAGGTATTATTGGAATAATTTAATTCAAAATACACTACTGCTTACCTTATTGCACAAGACTGTGACTGGGTAACCACCAGTATTGAGATAAAGATGGAATATAAGTTATATAGATAAAGTATAGTATTGAATAACTCTCTGAAACGTCCTGTGCCTTGTATTTTCTCCAGCTTACTGAAAACGAGTATACAGTATTTAGAAAGAAAACAGAGACCACTGTAGTTTTGCTGTGGTCTAGCTAGGCAACAATCTAGCTAGGCAACAATCAGGTATTTCAGAGAAATAATCTGAACAGTGCTTTCAGAATGTCCACTCCTGGGACTGGGCTTACATCTGAAAATTAATACAGAATTGAAATGGTAGGTCTATCCTTCCTAGCATGCATCAGTAGTTATATCAGTGTGTGTGGTCTGCATCTTTTCTTAGAAAACAACTCCACCACCCCTGAAACCAATTTACTTAAAATACAAGAGAGGGTGTTTAAATATATTTCTCAGTCAAAGCTTCTACTTTCCCTGCCCCACCAGGGAAACTTGTGTGGGGTGGGGGGTGGAAGTGGCCACATATACAGTATATCATCAAAAAAGGTGGAGATACAACACCAAAAAGGGAAACGGTTCTTCAAATGGAGAACTATCCTCCCCAAAGCAGGCCACTTTAGGATTAGAACCTAGGTCTTTTGAATCCTAGTCCAGCACTCTATCCACTCCAAAACTCAGGCTGCCTTAATAGAGACATACTTACAGGAGTCCTCAATATTCAGGTCAGGATCTTGATTTAACCAAAAAATACAGATAAAAAAATATTTTTATCAAATATTTTCTATTCAGCATTCAGAGTATTGATACAACGTGGAAATCATCTTGTGTTTGTTCTCAGCAGGATGCCTGAAGAATAAGTGGTATGAAAGTTAATCTTTCTGTTGCCTGTGGAGTGTTCTGATTTTAAACTAAGCAACATTTCCTAATTCATTCCTTGTAACTAACTGGATTTTCCAGCTGCTGTGCTTGGGGATAAAGGGGGGGGGGTTCTAAAAGAATTTCCTTAGTAGATAAGATTTCTGTTATGCTTATTGGCAGGCAATGAGGTGGAAAGCAAGAAATATGATACCTTTTTTAGAAAACACAACACCCCCCCCCCATCTTTTGCCACTCCCCAAAGTGTTTCCTGTTTTGCAAAGGGCAAATCAGGGATAATTGTATTCCTGAGCTATTTCAGAAATGAGCTTGCTTCTTACCATTAAATTATTTGCTTACCTTATTATTGCACGAGGCAGGTATCATCATTATTCAAGGTAGAATGGCAGAACAAGCCACAGTGCGAAGTTTCTCCCTCTAGCCTTTTTAAAACAGCCAATATGCCTGCAATGTTAACTTTTGTACATTGCAGCTTAACAAAATATTCCTCAACTTTACTTTCTTTTCAGCCATTTTAAATGTGTTTAGAAGTACTTTACTGTTCTGTTATTGAAGATCCTTTAGATAAATTAAGTAGATTAATGACAGAAAAGTTTCTAAACCCCTCTCAGCCTCCTGCAACCTCCACAAAAACTTTCTAGATCAATGGTTCCCAACCTTGGGTTCCCAGATGTTCTTTATTTAAAAAAACACAACTTCTACTTTTCCTGTTTTGCCAGACAAAGTAGTTCTTGGACTAAAACTCCCAGAAGCCTTCGCCACTAACTGTGCTGGCCAGGATTTCTGGGAGTTGGAGTCCAACAACATCTGGGGACCCAAGGTTGGGAACCACTGCTCTAGATGGTGGTATTGGTGAGGCTTCTAAGCAGTGTGGATTGAGGTGCTATAAAAAAACTCAGCATAGCTACAGTGGGCAGAAGAAAATTTGTCAGTCCTCTCTTTGGTATTTGCAAAGCCATATCATTTGGTGGTTATTTTGCAGATGGACAAAGTGCAAGACTCAGGACACATGCTTAGATCCAGGCTTAGTCATGTTTAGAGAGGACCCATGGGAAAAAGGGGAGGCAAAATTTAATCATGACTCACTTATGATCGATTGATTTCAGTGGCAAGGGTCCAATGCTGGGATCTCAGTGTATCTCCCAGGATTGGCAATCTGTTCTGCAGCCTCTCACCTGTGATTGCTAAAAGCATCTTCTGGAGAGCTGGGAAACTCTCTGAAACATAGTTTTGCAAAGACAAAGGAGTACAACTAGATGGGAAGGAGAAGAAAGAGTACGATCAAATGTCAGGAAAGTGTCACTTCGCTGGGAGTGATCTCCTTTAAAGTGACCCTTCCATCCATGCAGGAATTGTTCCAGACCAACCCATACCTGTCATTGGACCCAAAAAGGTCTAGGTTGGGCACAGATCAAGACTGGGCTGGTTTGTGATCCCCAGTGTGTCATGTGATCACTGAAAGATAGCTCACACTGAACCATACCATGAGCAGTCCAGAATATGAGCTATTTCACTATCTGATTCCACCTAAAGTTCATTTCCCCTGGGACTGGATACTGACGTGACACTGCTGGATCTGAGCTAGAGGATCTTCTCTAAAAATGACTCTGTCTCGATCTATCTACTCAAAGTTAACTTGAAGCTAAGCCATAGTGATTTTAATTTACTCTGAGGTATGATAGGACTGAAGCCTCTGTCTGGGTTTAGTGATGTTAAAAGGGCTTTAGAATTCATCTTTAGGAATTTCAAATGAATAAATGCCATTTTAGAAATCTAGTGGGATCCTACACACTTTAACTCATTCATATCTTCCGTGAAGTTAAAATTTCACTTCCTTGGTGCTAAAAATTAGAACTTGATCCTATGTGTGTTTTACTCAGAAGTGAGTCCCAGGGTGTTCAATGGTACTTACTCACAGGAAGGCACATATAAAATTGCACCTATGCAGCTAATCTCATATGTATTCAGTGTTCTTTTAGACAGCGCTTTTATTGTGGCTTTGGAATTTCCATTCACTAAAGTTTGCATGGGATCTACATATCATTGCCATATCAAACATTTACAGGCTTCCCATGTTTCTTATCAAAGACAATCTGAACAGGAAAAAAGATGGAATAAATGTGCAGTGTAATAGGAGCCCTTAGAAGCACCTTCAGATATACATTCTTTGTGGGATTTGTATTCATGTGTTGGATTGTGGCTGTTAGCTCTGATTTTATTTGTTTTTACTTTCCATGTGATTGATGTGACAAGTGCAACAGGAGATGAAGACTTTACGATGAAGGGGAAATACATTAATCTATCTCTTTCTGGGTCTTAAAATGGTGTCTGGTGCAAAATCCACCCATTACAGAAGAGTTTTGTCTCAATCAGTAAACAATATGCACTTTTAAGGTGTTGCCGTGTACACTGTCCTGTTGACTGAAGGCAGAGTTCCAGTTGGGCTCCTTATCAGCAGTGGCAGCACAGTTACAAAGTACAACTACACAATGTTCTGTGTATTCCTTTGGAATTAAGAGAATTCACTACAGATCTTTACTTAACAGCTGAGGCTGAAAAAGCAGTGGATGTAAACAGCATAGCTGCTTTATTGTTTTTTGCAAGTTTTCCCCAATAACTTTTCCACTGTGTTCTAAAGTAGCCTGTGTAAAGCCAAAAGAGTGCTTTGAAAAATTGGTGGCTATGTTATTGGTCTAACACAGTGGTTCCCAATCTTATATGTCACGACCCCCTTTTATAATAGCCAAGTAACCTGCACCCCCCCCATGTTTGCATAAAAAGGCATTTTCCCTTCTCAGAAAGTAGATGCTTCTTTCTCCACCCAAAGGGCCTGTTTCTCATACATACACATACATGTGAAATCTTGCTCTGAAAAGTCAAGGAAGAAATTATTTAACAAGAGCTATATTGTGACCCCCTTGGGGAGGTAATAACCCCCAGGTTGGGAAACACTGGTCTAACAGAACAAAATTCAGAATAATAAGATATAGTTCAATCATATGCACAGCTTTTGAGTTCAATGGGACTTACTCCCATTAAGGGTTGTTGCTGTAGGAACATCTTGTGTTTATAGTGAACACTGCAAATGTTAAGATTAAAAATTAGGGTGCGTGTGTGTATAAGGATGTGCTTCTGGAAACAGCATGACTCTGGTCAGAATAATGTGTCAGTCCTTGGGGTAGCAGAAGGAAAGAAGGCCTTTCTGAAATAAAGATTGCAAGTGTGTATTCATAAGAGGTTTCCTTGAGCTTTTCTGAAATATATGCTTTCTTCTGTGTGATTCCACAAAGGCAGGCAGGAGTCAACCAGACAGATGTGATGAGCTCAGAATTTATCTTGATTAATCAGCATTTTTATTTTCCTTCAGGCATTACCAAAGTTTCAAGTTGTGCAATTTATGTGAACAAAATATGGCAAAACTGAAGGTAGTGCTAACCTGGCTGTTCAGCATACATCGAAGAGCTTACAACTCTGTGAAACTTGTGCAGTTTGGGTCTGCAGGAATACCCTTTAAGGCACTGCAAATATATGTGTATTCAGACCAAAGAACTGTTATCTGAAGTCTGTCACTTACAGCCAGTATCCGGAAAGAATTGTACTAGCTAAGGTCAGTAAATATAGCAGATAGGCAGGGTTGCCAGCTAATGGGGGCAAATCTGTCCTAAATGTTGTCCCTTTAATCAGCAGGTTGAGCTCCATATTTTCTCAGTGTGAAGGATTCATTTCATCTGCTAATACCTATAGTTAAAGGGCTGCTGAATACACTGTGAGACCACAGAGATGAAAAGTTGGTAAGGCTTACACATAGAGTGCAGTTGGAAAACATGTTTACGCAGAAAGGGAAAACACCAGTTTCGGTAGGGCTTGCTCCCAAACTAGCATGCTTAGGGCTCAGGACAAGGAAGGCCAAACTAGCATTGCAAATCTCTCTCCCCCAACCCTCTGATATGCTGTCGTGAGCTAGCATTTTCTCAGCCCTTGCTCCAGCAGTGATTGGGCAGCCATTGGCTTCTCCTGGAATCTGATTGATTTCCAGGAGAGTAGGCTTTGATTGAAACCATAGTTTTAAGGGGAGAAGCAAGCAGCTGTTTAAGCTCTGCACATTAACTAGCAATATGTAGCCTGCATAATTAAATTGTAAACCACCCAGAGGCTATGTTAAGTGCTATGGGGTGGTATATAAGCAGCACACTTAGCTTTCTTTGCAGTACCATGGATCTATGTGCCTGTCAACAACTTCAGACACTCCCCGTGGAACTGCATGGCAGGCAAGACTTGGGACAAATGGGAAGAACCAGGATAAGGACCCGAGTGAGGTGAATTTCTCGGAGTATACATGCAGGTCTTCTCTCTCTCTCTGGGATTGGTATATATTTTACTTTGGGGGTATTTTTCAAAACTGTAAGTGGTATCAGACTCCTGGTGTTAAATGCCAGGCTGGAATTGCTGGTGTGTGCATTGTATTTACAGTTAGAGCTGAATGTATTCTGTGATCATATAGTGTGAATTCAACACTTGAAAGAAGAACTTCAGTTTGCTTTTCTTGTTTTAAAGCTGTTTTCTAGTCCTTATTTATTTATAATATTTTCATCCCACCTTTCTCCTTGAAAGGTCCTTGGAACAGTAGGATGGGTTCCTCAAAGAGGGTGACACAAAGTCTCAGGAGGGGACAGCATCCTGACTCAGGTGTAGCAGTCCTCTCCTTACGGACAAAATACAGAATGAAGTATTCTTGAGAGAAGACTCTTGATCACCCCCCACTTTTTTTGTGTCCAGGTCACTGTTCTGCCCTGGCAGAACATCTTCATCATATTTCATTGTTTATATTTAGAAGATATGTGTGAATCCAAGATGTTATCTTCTGCTCTTTTATTAATACTAAATATTATGTATCTACCTACATCTCTTTACATACAGAATCAGCCTGCATGCACACTATAATACAGAAGGATTCCTACACATTCTGTAGTTAAAACACATTGTTGGTGATGGGCTGGGAAGGAATTGTTGATCTGTGGTGACAGTCGTGCACAGACCTCCTGTGATCAATGGTTTTGGTTTTAGTGGGCTGGGGGGCAGGGATGTTGGTGGGTTTTTGGTTCCAAGTCCCAAGCCTGAATTTTGGTTGTTGTTGTTGTTTAGTCGTTAAATCGTGTCCGACTCTTCGTGACCCCATGGACCAGAGCACGCCAGGCCCTCCTGTCTTCCACTGCCTCCTGGAGTTGGGTCAAATTCATGTTGGTAGCTTCCATGACACTGTCCAACCATCTCGTCCTCTGTCGTCCCCTTCTCCTCTTGCCTTCACACTTTCCCAACATCATGATCTTTTCCAGGGAGTCTTCTCTTCTCATGAGATGGCCAAAGTATTGGAGCCTCAGCTTCAGGATCTGTCCTTCCAGTGAGCACTCAGGGTTGATTTCCTTCAAAATGGATAGGTTTGTTCTCCTTGCAGTCCAGGAGACTCTCAAGAGTCTCCTCCAGCACCACAATTCAAAAGCATCAATTCTTTGGCGGTCAGCCTTCTTTATAGTCCAGCTCTCACTTCCATACATCGCTACTGGAAAAACCATAGCTTTGACTATGCGGACCTTTGTCAGCAAGGTGATGTCTCTGCTTTTTAAGATGCTGTCTAGGTTTCTCATCGCTTTCCTCCCCAGAAGCAGGCGTCTTTTAATTTCGTGGCTGCTGTCACCATCTGCAGTGATCATGGAGCCCAAGAAAGTAAAATCTGTCACTGCCTCCATATCCCCTTCTATTTGCCAGGAGGTGATGGGACCAGTGGCCATGAACTTAGTTTTTTTGATGTTGAGCTTCAGATCATTTTTGGCGCTCTCCTCTTTCACCCTCATTAAGAAGTTCTTTAATTCCTCCTCACTTTCTGCCATCAGAGTGGTATCATCTGCATATCTGAGGTTGTTGATATTTCTTCCAGCAATCTTAATTCTGCCTTGGGATTCCTCCAGTCCAGCCTTTCGCATGATGTATTCTGCATATAAGTTAAATAAGCAGGGAGACAATATACAGCCTTGTCATACTCCTTTCTCAATTTTGAACCAATCAATTGTTCCATATCCTAACTGTTGCTTCCTGTCCCACATATAGATTTCTTAGGAGATGGATAAGGTGGTCAGGCACTCCCATTTCTTTAAGAACTTGCCATAGTTTGCTGTGGTCCACACAGTCAAAGGCTTTTGCGTAGTCAATGAAGCAGAAGTAGATGTTTTTCTGGAACTCTGTGGCTTTCTCCATAATCCAGCGCATGTTAGCAATTTGGTCTCTAGTTCCTCTGCCCCTTCGAAATCCAGCTTGTACCTCTGGGAGTTCTCGGTCCACATACTGCTGAAGCCTACCTTGTAGGATTTTGAGCATAACCTTGCTAGCGTGTGAAATGAGTGCAATTGTACGGTAGTTGGAGCATTCTTTGGCACTGCCCTTCTTTGGGATTGGGACGTAGACTGATCTTTTTCAATCCTCTGGCCACTGCTGAGTTTTCCAAACTTGCTGGCATATTGAGTGTAGCACCATAACAGCGTCATCTTTTAAGATTTTAAATAGTTCAACTGGAATGCCATCACCTCCACTGGCCTTGTTGTTAGCCATGCTTTCTAAGGCCCACTTGACTTCATTCTCCACGATGTCTGGCTCAAGGTCACCAACCACACTATCTGGGTTGTCCAGGACATCCAGATCTTTCTGGTATAATTCCTCTGTGTATTCTTGCCACCTCTTCTTGATGTCTTCTGCTTCTGTAAGGTCACTACCATTTTTGTCCTTTATCATGTCCATCTTTGCACAAAATGTTCCTTTAATATCTCCAATTTTCTTGAACAGATCTCTGGTTTTCCCCTTTCTATTATTTTCCTCTATTTGTTTGCACTGTTCATTTAAGAAGGCCCTCTTGTCCCTCCTTGTTATTCTTTGGAAGTCAGCATTCAATTTTCTGTAACTTTCCCTATCTCCCTTGCATTTTGTTTCCCTTCTCTTCTATTTGTAAGGCCTCGTTGGACAGCCACTTTGCTTTCTTGCATTTCCTTTTCTTTGGGATGGTTTTTGTTGCTGCCTCCTGTACAATGTTACGAGCCTCCATCCATAGTTCTTCAGGCACTCTGTCCACCAAATCTAGTTCCTTAAATCTGTTCTTCACTTCCACTGTGTATTCATAAGGGATTTGGTTTAGATTATACCTGACTAGCCCAGTGGTTTTTCCTACTTTCTTCAGTTTAAATTTGAGCTTTGCTATAAGAAGCTGATGATCAGAGCCACAATCAGCTCCAGGTCTTGTTTTTGCTGCCTGTAGAGAGCTTCTCCATCTTTGGCTGCTGAGAATATAATCAATCTGATTTCGGTATTGCCCATCTGGTGATGTCCATGTGTAGAGTCGCCTCTTGTGTTGTTGGAAAAGAGTGTTTGTGATGACCAGCTTGTTCTTTTGACAAAACTCTATTAGCCTTTGCCCTGCTTCGTTTTGAACTCCAAGGCCAAACTTACCTGTTGTTCCTTTTATCTCTTGACTCCCTACTTTAGCATTCCAGTCCCCTATAATGACAAGAACATCTTTCTTTGGTGTCAGTTCTAGAAGGTGGTGTAAGTCTTCATAGAATTGGTCAATTTCAGCCTCTTCAGCATCCGTGGTTGGTGCATAAACTTGGATTACTGTGATGTTAAAAGGTCTGCCTTGGGTACTGAAATCATTCTATCATTTTTGAGATTGTATCCCAGTACAGCTTTTCCCACTCTTTTGTTGACTATGAGGGCTACTCCATTTCTTCTATGGGATTCTTGCCCACAATAGTAGATATGATAATCATCTATATTGAATTCGCCCATTCCCGTCCATTTTAGTTCACTGACGCCCAGGATGTCAATGTTTATTCTTGCCATCTCCTGTTTGACCATGTCCAGCTTACCAAGGTTCATAGATCTTACATTCCAGGTTCCTATGCAGTATTTTTCTTTGCAGCATCGGACTTTCCTTTCACTTCCAGGCGCATCCGCAGCTGAGCATCCTTTCGGCTTTGGCCCAACCACTTCATTAGCTCTGGAGCTACTTGTCCTTGTCCTCCACTCTTCCTCAGTAGCATGTTGGACGCCTTCCGACCTGAGGGGCTCATCTTCCAGCGTCATATCTTTTAGCCTTTAGTTTCTGTCCATGGAGTTTTCTTGGCAAAGATACTGGAGTGGCTTGCCAGTTCCTGCTCCAGGTCGATCGCGTTTAGTCAGAACTCTCCACTATGACCTGTCCGTCTTGGGTGTCCCTGCACGGCATAGCCCATAGCTTCTCTGAATTACTCAAGCCCCTTCGCCACGACAAGGCAGCAATCCATGAAGGGGTTTGGTACCAAGTCCCAAGTCTGAGTCTTTGGCCCCAAGTCTTGAGTTCCTGTTGAAAACAATATTTTTCCCCCAGAGAAAAGGGAGGGTGAGTAAGTCAAGTCTGAGTCACTGAAAAAAAAAACCACGAGTCGAGTTAGTGGTGTGACTTAAGTCTGACTTGACAGCGAGTCCCGCAACTCAAATCCCCATGCATGACCAGGTGTGACTTTTACCATTACTACAGAGTGAAAGAAGAGACATGATCAACACCATTGTTTTAAGCAAGATCTAAAGGTTGAGTTGCTACAGACTGGGAGCTGTGGAAGACCAGGATGCTATAGTCACTCAATGTTCATTATAGCTTTTAGAAATGGGAGAAGTACAAAAGGAAAATATACAATTCATGTTATTTGCCAAATGCACCAGAACAGCTTGGAGCACACATTAAAGTTAAAACTGGATAAAACACCAGTCAAATTAGAATGTCTTTTAGCAATTTTGGAACTGTTCACTGGATAGAGACTTGATGTGACTAGATTGCTCGCAACAAATGTTATACACCTATCTTTAGTTTGGTGTGTGTATGTGTGTGTGTTATTCAGCTTGCTGTGCCTACTAACAGCAACTCACTTCCTAATCAAAGTGGATCATAAACATTATCAGACCATAGTAGTCAGACAGTTTATGAACAGTCCAATAGTATTTTTCCAGTCCCAATTCAAATCTTTAGGAGAACAGGTTTCAGCTGGAAAAAAAATCCTGTTCAGTAACATATTCAGAATCTTGGGCCCCACTAGGTATATATTAGGAACGAGAGGGAAGTAGCTCACTTAATTATTTAGATGCTTATTGTAAACATAACATCTATATGGGGCAACACACTAAAAGGAGTCAGGGCCTGTTCCTTTAAAATGGGTTTGAAATCCCCCCCTTCCCTTGAGGGTTACATTCCCTCAGGATTTGCATGTAAGTGATAGGCAGGATTAGAACTAGTAAGTGGGTTGCAGTAGGCTCTTGTCTTCTCTGTCAATAATATCTCTCCCCTACACACACACACCTTTCTGTCTCTTGATGTTTCTCTCCCCTCCTCCATCAGCAGGCTGCTGAAGTCTGATAAATTAGACTGAGGGTTGTAGATTTTGTACTCTTGCTTCAAAAGATACGGGAAAGGGATTTGGGCAGATGCAGGATGTCACAGAAAAAACTCCATTTGCCAAAATTCTTTCTCCTGTGGGCAACTCAGAAAATTGGATTTTAAAAGGAACTCACTGTGTTTCTCATTACTTTGGGGGCAGCTCTCTTTGTTGCTCTGTTGTTTTGAAAGTTATTGTTGTCTTGCACTGCCATCGCTGGCAGGGAAATGCCCTCTAGTGGTCAGTTCTGATATTTCACTTTCGAAATATAAAACTGAAGACAAAGACAAAGAATTACTCACTTGCCAGACTAGATTTTTTAAGAGGATGACATAAAACCTGGAAAAGGCCTCCCAAAATGCCTTTAAGAGTCTTGAAAAGTAAAATTTGAAGGTAACCAGATGTTACTCATATCTGCATAACTCAGGTGTTAGTGGTTACACTAAAACTAACTTTTCCACTATTACATTACTTGTTACTGCTGCATAACTATTTACAGGTAACTACATTGGTTATCAGTTGTTGATCCTATCTCTGCTCCTGTGGTACTGTTAATGACATAGGAATGCTGCGGTTTTAGTGAAATTTGATACCCTAGTGTTCTTAAAAAGAGGAGGCCATGTGATGGAGATGTTGTGTTTTACATATGCTATCCCTCCCCCCTTGAAATTCTTGCTTTTTAACACACACAAAAGACGGTATTGGGAAGAAAAAGATCTTGAGAAATGAACCAGTAATGTTGTATCTTCTTGCGTTATAGTAAAATATATGCTATGTTCAGTGGAATCGGGTGGGGGGATTTTTCTCTCTCTTTCACAGTTTGGGGCTGCCAAGTGGAATGCATAGCATTAGATTCTGAGTCAGCAAAAGAGAGCCCTCCTTCACACATTTATCACAGCATTTATTGTCAACCAAGTGTGGTGATCACAATAGGCTTAATAGCCTCTAGGGAATTTGACAACTCTGTGATTTAGGTCTTTCCCAGGACTATTAGCCATAGTCTAGAGGCTGTGGAATTTTGAATAAGTGTACGAGTAGTTCCTGTTTGTGTAATATTTATTATTTGCCTTTCCATTTTAAAGTAAACTCTTGTTTTAGGAGAAGAAGTGGGAGAGGTCTTGTGCCTTCTTGCTAGAGCTTGTCAGAGTTGCTTATTTGAACTACAAATCCGACAATCCACCAACCCATACAGTCAATGGCTGCGCTGGCTGGAAGATTCTGGGACTTGTGATTAAGGAGCTCATCACAAGTCCTAGAATCTTCCAGCCAGCATGGAGGGGGAGGGGGGAAATGAGGAACTCTTCCAAAATCGGTTTCATGCCCTTCTATGGGCTTCCTGGAAGCATTCAGTTAATTGCTGCTGAAAGCAGAATTCTGGGCTAGATGGTGTGGTCCAGCGGGGCAATTATTATTTCTGTACATTAGTTGTCCTTAAGATAATACGGGAGTAAAACTGCTGTCTTTCTGCAGGTGTTGCGAGTGCTTAAGATGTTGTGGAAGGAGAGATCCAAGGCCTCGAACTGTTTGGCTTGGCCATCCAGAAAAAAGAGAACAGAGGTACCCTCGGAATGTGATCAACAACCAGAAATACAACTTCTTCACTTTTTTACCAGGGGTATGTATGCTCTGGAGAACAGGGTTTGAATCCCCACTTGGCCATGGAAACTCACTGGGGGTTGTGGAACTGGTAAAATCACTCCTTAAATATCGGACATACCTTGAAAGCCCTATTAGGGTAGCTCTAAGTCGGCTCTGACTTGATGGCGCATAACTAACTATGGGCCTATCCAGACAGAGGAATTTGGAGCAGTGAGGTTTGAGCTTAAAAGGTTCTCATCTTCAGCGCACTCTGTTTTATCTCTCACTTGAGTGATCCTTCCGTTCATATTGGAGATATTTATTCCCCCGTGAGAAGGGTCCATACAGGTCTTCAGATGACACTGGTTTCCTCATGAGCAGATTTACTTGCATGCAAATTTAGTTCACTTGCACATAATTTTACCCAGTTTACTCATAAGTAAGGAGGCAGCGACAGCAGCAGCTTGAGGGGAAAATGTTGGATTGAAGGTTGGGACGGTGAAAGGGAAGTAAGCCCCTCTTTTCTCCATCCTTCTCCTCAGCCAGGGCCCTGCTGGGGCTGCACTGCCTTGTGGGTCCACTAGCCTCTTTCCCCATGGCCGTCATTCAGTGGGCCAAAATGAATTTCCTTTTTTAAAATTAAATAAAATAACTGGCATATCAAAAGAACAATGCATCCACCTAGTAAAACAGTATGTGGTGAGGTGCACCTTGTTTTAGAGGAGTAGTGTGCTTCCTGGAGGCTTCTGGAAATTCAATGATGTGTGATCCCTCTTCAGAGCTGTGGAGCAGCAGCATTTGGCCCCGTAGCTGGAAGTGGGGGGGGGGGGGGCAGCAACAGCTTGTCTATCACACAGTTTCCATCTCTGATTTATAAGACACTGGGATCAAGCTTCTCAACAGGCAGTCTAACTAACTTTTTTTTCCTTGCTAAACACTACAAAAATGCCTTTGTGTTAAGAAGCACTTTTTTGAATTTTACTTTTTTAAAATAGTCAACATTTGCTGTTTCTGCAGGAAAGAGTAATTTACCATTTAGGTGTGATGCCACTTAAGTAAGGGATTTCTTCCCATTTAGAAATAAAAACAACAGTATTATTTTCTGAGAAGTTATTTTATCTTTTCCAGAAGCCTTCAAAAGCTTTCTACGGTCAACTTAGTTAACTTAGATGAAAACCTCACCAGTATCTCATTGTCTCTCTTTTTACAGGTACTATTCAACCAGTTCAAGTATTTCTTCAACCTCTATTTCTTATTTCTGGCCTGTTCTCAATTTGTTCCTGAAATGAGGCTTGGTGCACTTTACACATATTGGGTTCCACTGGTAGGTTTATTTATTCAAGAAAATTTCCACTGTTTAAATAGAGGATGTATTTTGTTAATGTAATCTCAAAGATCCACGTAATGCTCTCAAAATGGTTTTTGTTAGCTTATTTTTATGAGGGCAGCTCATTATGTGTTTGGGAATTTAAGATGGTTGCTCTGACTTGGAAAACTGATTTAATAAAGGTTTGGCATTTGCACACGAAACCTTGACCAGCACAGGAGGATGAGAATGCATGGAGGATATTTGATCCGAAGTGTAATTTATTCCATAATTTAGCCATTCTAAGAATACAGCTAAGGAAGATCCCCTTGGGTGAAACTCCAGGAGAAATGGGCATTATAGAAACATTCAAGCAATTATTCCTGTTAGAACAATGAACTGTACATTATGCCAGTGTTAGTCAGTGGCTAGATTTCTTCCATGCTAGAGATTTTGGTTCAGTTTTCTCCGAAGTTGTCTGCTATGACCCAGTGCCTAGCCAACATGACCCTGATTGGGGATGATGGTAGTTACAGTCCAACACATCTGGAGTAAACCAATTTAGAGAAAGCTATTTCAAAGACTCAAACCTGATGTGATTGGATCTCTTGATGTTTATGGAAGACATCTTAGCTGTATAGATTTGGAGATTGTTTTTTTAATCAGCAATTTCAGAGACCTTTTTCTGTATTTTTTCTCCACTTGGTATATTTTGTCAGCAACTGAGATCTGTGGCTGTGAGGACTGTGTTGTTGTCATTTTTAAAATGCTCATATATGTGTAGCAATGTAGAAATTACTAAATTGTTCTGGATCAGACAAAACTGATGTTTTTTCCCATCATTAGTTTGCCTGTTGATTCCTGCTTGAGTATGTATTCCTATTCTGGTTCACAACTAACCTTTGAAACCACGAGTGCCAGAAACTTATAGTTAATTTACTGGGGAGACCAGGAGGATTCTTTAACTTGCAGCAAATGCAGCAAATAAATTTCTCTGTGGCAGCTGACTAGTTCTGGATGCATTGAGTAAAGTTACTTCTCCTCTGATGCATTTAACTGTCTCTTGTTAAGATGAAAAAGATGGCAGGGTTCATGTGTCCTTAATGGTTGTTTGGAAGGAGATCTTTCAACAGGTGTATCTTGCATTAAAAATTGCACCTGCTGATATTTCCTCTTCTAAACAACTATTAAGGATACAGAAATTCTGTACACTAATTCATCTGGCTAACTTATATCTTATTTTCTGAAGTGTTGTGTAATATGTGAGACACTATCAATTCACCATTAATGTGTTTTCAGGGTCAGTGCCAGCATTATGAAAATCCATTGCCAATGCTGTCTTGGTCCAGTCCAGCAGTAGTTTGGGCACAATCTTTGGTCCTGGCAGAGGAGACACTTAGTCCAAGGCCCATCCATAACCAGCATGGCCTGACTAGTCTAAACCTGAAGTCCTTTTGCCCAAGATAATATTGACATTGTTCTGATTTCAACACTGGAGTAGCCTGATTTCTTCCAGGTTTTCCATAATCCTAAAAGTTCTCTCGATGCAAGTAGCATGCCGAGCAAGAGCTTCTGGAAAGAAAGAATGCAAGGCTTCAGACCGGGGGCCTTTCCCCTTGAGGCTTGCAACTTCACATAACCAGAACAATAACAACATTTTGAGTAGAGTGCAGACTTGGAGGCCCAGAAGTATAAAAGACCCCAGTTGCCGTCTAGGTCTTGTATGAGCAGATGTTCATTTAGACCGATCTATTTTTACTGCTGCTTCTGAGCACAATGATAGAAATTAGAAATAAGCATGAACCACGGTTCTGCATAGTTTGGTTGCACAGCTGTTTCGTGAGTGCCTCAGCTTCCCTTCCCTTGCCTCCTCTGGCAGGTGCCCACTCAGGGGCAGTGGCATGGCTTCCTAGCCCTGTCTCCTCCAGGCGCTGCCTCTGAGTAGGCACCCGCCAGAGGAGGTGGGGCAAGGGAAGCTGGGATGTTTGTGGAACAGCTGTGCAGCCAAACTGTGGTCCGTGCTCATCTCTAATAGCAATACAACTACCCCCTATAACATCTATGCAATGCTTCTTGAAGAAATTTATGTATAATTTCTTTTACTTTATCCAAATTCTAAAATTGCTACTACTTTATGCAGTGTCGCATTTGCTAGTCATCAGATATAAGCACAGCTGCACCGGGTACTGTGGCCTCATTACCATCTGACTCATTCATTAGCTTCAGCAGGCCTTGATCACCTGCTTTCCAGCATACCTTCACAATCATGAGGAGCAGAAACTTGTCTCCTTTTAATACAAAAGTTGTGATTTGAATTGCATTGCCCAGTGTTATACACCGAGTGGACATTTAGCTACGTTTATGGCTGCCCTATGGCATTCATCCTGGCAAGGAATAAAAAGAGTGTTACTGACTATTTCCAGTTTTTTCCAAGGCTTGCTTTAAATCTGTAACCATTGTGATTGTCTACAACATCACTTGAACCATTAGTATTCAGCCTGTGAGCTGTCAGAGTTCTACATAAAAGGCTTTTTGTTCATTGCAGCCTGTTAATACAACCATGTGGGCACAGAGTGACAACTTGAGTTGAGGTAGATCAATGAGGCAGAACATGGGGAAATGTTTCTGGAATGATTATTTGAAATTCTGATGAAAAAATATAGTAAGATCATTATTTGTGTCCATGTGAGTTACGTATAGTGAGAACTAGATAGATTTTTGAATAATAATGAGCAACAATAGTAGTTATTGTTCAATATTAGAATGGTTCAAATGGTGCCCAATATAGGGAAATAAAGGGAGGGCCTGCATTTAACAATCTGCTATACAATGTATGTATTTATGTATGTATTGATAGGACACCTCTCTCACAAGGACTCAAGGGAGCTCACAGTGTTAAAAATAGAATTAAAAACACAACCAATTATACATTAAAAATAAACTACTATAGTAATCAAGATACATTGAATGATTAAAGAAATGTAAAACTTTTAAAACAACATACTCAGCTGAAAAACAGCATTCAGGGACTCAGTTATGATTATTAAAAGCCTGCCTGAAGACTTTTCTTCAGAAGCATGTTCCATTTGAGTTCTGTTTGGTTTACTCTTAGGCAAGGTTGTGTAAGACTGCAGCCTTAAACTGCCAAGGATTTCTGTTTGTGGAACAGGAGACTTTTCATTTAACCAGATAATATCTTGGTGCCCTCAAACGAGAAATAATGACCCCAAATCCCTCTAGATTTGCTTTGTATGCTAATGACTTCCAAACTTGTCTAGTTGGAATGTATCTCTTGGAGTATGTGCATCTCTTTGTAAAGCCATACCAGGCCTTGAGGGCATGTAATATAATTCTCAATTAATCTTCCCAGATGTTATGCAAGAGAGTGAAGGATGCCTTGAAATTAGTAGGACAGATAGATTTCCTTTCTGAGGCTTAATTGGATTTAAGTAATAATCTTTTTCCACTCCATGATATAGGTAGGAAGAAGAATTATGAGGCATGACACAGCTTGTGTCTGCCCTAAGAATGTTCCCTTGTAATGGTGGTGCTGATTTTTAGATATTTTAAAATATTTTGTAGGGCATGCATATATCCACATGTATGTATGTAAGGAGAATATATATGCTCTATAATTTAGTACTCTCACTGTCTTGTGCAGAAGTTGATGATGTAACTGGAATAGGGCTGTGGTCCTACTTTCACTTACTTGGGAGTAAGGTCCATTGAATTCAGTGGGACTGCTGAGTAGGCATAGGTTTACACTGTAGATTGTAGATTGCATGTGTTGCCCCATACATTGTAGCACTATGTGCATGCAGACGTGGGTAGGAAGAGATATACAAGTCTGTTCTGCGTATTCTCAAACAAGTTAAAGTCAATTAAAATCAGTCGGGAATAACAAAATGTTGAAAGGAGATTTGTGCTCAGACAAAACTTCTGAGGAACTCTGAGGGGGAGGAATTGAGAGAGAGAGGGGGGGGGGAGAGGGAGAGGGAGAGAGAGAGGTTTGGTAGACAAGGAATGAATACATCCTTATAAAACACGTTACCAACATTTGTTTGTTGTTTGTGAGTTACAATTCTGTTTCACCTTTTCCTTTGCTGAGCTCAAGAAGCACACACAGCTTCCCTCCTGGCCACTTTATCTTCCTCACCACCCTGTGAGGTATGTTGGGCCAAACGGCAACTGTGAGTTATGTCCGTGACTGGCCTGGGTTTACCCACAGTGGGTGTCATGGCCTGGTAAGGCCTCAAACCTACAGCAGCATCCAGATCCCAGTCTAATGCCCACTAAAGATCACTGTTATTAAAATATTTTTAATTGCTGAGAGATTGATCCACTTGGACTCTGGCATGAATCGTTTGTGTATTTAGTAGTTGGGTTTGGGTTTTATTTAGCACTCCCTTTACATTTCACAATGAACTCCACAAATTAATTTGGCAGATCAAGATGAAAAGAAGAGAAGCACCACCCAAAGAAGTGCTCAAACTTGTTGGCTTTGGCAGCGGCAGTGGGGGACAACTATATCCGCCCCCCCCCAGCTTCTGATTGCAAAGCTTTCTGAGGGACGTGAAACCTAGCTTCCTGTTTTAAGTCCTCTGAGTTAGTCCTCATAACAATACCAACAACAAAACAGGACAGGTAGCTGGAAAAAAGCAGTTCCCAAAATCTGCAGCAGGGCAGTGTTTTTAGGGCCAACTGTAATGCTACAATTTTTAACTCTATACTGAAGAAGAGTTCTGGTAGCACTGAAAAGCTTGCACAGTATTGTAGAATTATTGTCAGTCCTAATAGTGGAGATATGCTGATACATGTATGGAATATGGATATAGATATGTAATATATATGAATAAGGAGGCAGTTGTACATATAGAATCATAGAATCTTAGAAAAGTGAAGTTGGAAGGGGCCTACAAGGCCATCAAGTCCCTGCTCAATGCAGGAATACAATCAAAGCATATCTGCCACGTGATTATCTAAGTTTTTCTTGAATGCCTCCAGTGTTGGAGCACTCACCAACTCCCGAGGTAACTGGTTCCACTGTCATACTGCTCTAACAGTTAGGAAGTTTTTCCTGATACTCAGCCGAACTCTGGCTTCCTTTAACTTGAGCCCATTGTTGCGTGTCCTGCACTCTGGGATGATCAAGAACAGATCTTGCCCTTCCTCTGTATGATAGCCTTTCAGATATTTGAACAGTGCTATCATATCACCCCTCAGCCTTCTTTTCTCAAGGCTAAACATGCCCAATTCTTTCAGCCTTTCCTCATAAGGCTTGGTTTCCAGCCCCCTGATCATCCTTGTCGCCCTCCTCTGAACTTGTTCCAATTTGTTAGCATCCTTCTTGAAGTGTGGACACAATACTGAAGGTGAGGCCTAACCAGTGCTGAATAGAGGGGGACTAGCACCTCGCGGGATTTGGAAACTATACTTCTAATAATGCAACCTAAAATAGCATTAATAGAAGTACGTATAGCATTAATATAGTAGCAATAATAAATAAATGTCTGCAATAACTTACCAATTTTATTCATTGTTATTTGTATATCAGAAAATTATTTTGGTTACCATTATGAACATAGTAAAATTAAATATATTTCTATTAATTTTTTTACATCAAGAAAAAAAAATTTTGGTACTTCTTTTTTGTTTGAAATATTTGCTTATTACATTTTGGTGTTTCTTTTTAATTTTAAATTATCAGCTTAAGGTTCAGGGTGAAATTGGTGGTCAAGGAGACGGGGGCATGAAGATTTCTTGAAAATCAAATGGTGCCAGAAAGTTTGAGAATCAGTGTCTTGGAGAAAGAGCAAGACAAAAAGTGTTCTTGTAACTAAAAAAAGTATATATTTTTATTTCCAAGGCCTAGAAATGTGGTCTTTTCTATATGAAAGGTTAGATAAAAATTTTACTTTCCCAGAACCCTTACAGAGTTGCATTACAACATAACCCTGAACGCTGTAAGCAGAGCTTTTTGAATAACCTTTTAAACACCTACCAGTTGTAGGTTGCACAGCCCTAACCCTAAAACTTTATTCAGCAGAGCTCCTGATTTTAATGAAATGTAGTGTTCTCTTTTATCTGGGAGATCAGACCAGAAGGCACAATTATTCCTTATGGTTAGTGATTTTTCTGTTCTGAGTGGGATGATATGTCTTTTAGGCACCCTGTTTTAATAATTCCTCTTTCTCTTGCTCCTTTCAGGGTTTTGTGCTTGCTGTTACCATCATCCGGGAGGCTGTGGAAGAGATCCGATGCTACATGCGCGACAAGGAAGTGAACTCCCAGATCTACAGCAAACTCACAGCAAGAGGTCAGCTGTTTGGCTCCAGCTTTCCACATCTGTTTGCTGTGTCCCTTAGCTGACTGCCAGAACAGCAGGAGATGGCAACTCAATCAATTGCTGCTGACAAGTGGAGCAGCAGAATTTCGGGAAAGAGAGGTTGGCTGGGGTGATGGGTTGTGACCAAGCAGGGAGGAGACACGTGACTTAACATCCCTTTCTGTTGCTTAGAGTCCAAGCTGAATTTCCAATGAATAAGAATAACAATGACATATTGACTAAATGTAGCAGAGATTTATCGGTGAATAGACACATTTCCCACACAATTTGGTATCCAATGAGAAAGTTTGAATAACAATGCCACACTGTATTGAGGGATCCAAATGAGCAGGAAGACATATTGGCTGAAATTCAGTAGTGTAAATTAACATCATCAGACTTACATGGTGTAATGTTATGCTACTGGATTTCCAGCATTGTCTGGATTTATTGATAAGCTGGTTTAGCATTGTGAGTGTAGTGAGTCTTGGGCTAACCACCCATCCCTTCTCCCCCTCTGGCACAGAAGCTTGTGTTCCCCTTTTAGATTAACCACATTTATATGTTACATCAAAACCCTAACCTATGGCTCATCTGAATAAGCCTTTTCTCTAAACAATAGTCTGAAGCTGGACTCTTTCAACAAATCATGATTAAGATAATCACAGTTTGTCTGCCCTTGGATGGCACAAAGAGCAATGGTTAATTTAAAATCAAACTAAAAAACATCTGTGCTCAAGGGAAACTGGAAACATAAAAACAGGGCTCTTCCAGAATGATTTGTGTAATACTGAGCTATGATTGAGTCCTGCTTCCCAATCAGCCCTGTGTTTATAGAAGAGATCCTGATTTGGGATGATGGCTACAGCCACCACCATATGTCCCTCTAGATGTTGTTCGACTGTAACTCCTAGCCATGGTGAAGGATTGAAGTTCAGCAACATCTGGAGGGACACATTTTCCCTATCTTTTCTGTAAATGACATGCAGTCTGAATTAATTGAATAGCCTTCTCTCTGGATGTCTCAGCAACTATGGTGCATGTTACAAATGAGACATGTTGTGGCCTGTTCATTCAGATGAGACAGATTTAAGAAAACTTGTAATTCTTCCTTCCTTGGTCCACATTGTTTAGAAAAACCTCCACCTAAGCAACAGGATTTGGGCCAGATTCAAATTTCTAGTTTTTTCATCCTTCATCCCAAACTTATTACTAAATTTGAAGACTGAATTTCTGCTTTAATATATTTTTTTAAGTGTGTTGAATTAAAATTCTTGATTTTTAAAAAATGTCCTTGACTTCCTGCATCACCACAGTCTTCAAGATTAGTCGTCCTAGTAAATGAGACTCACATTTTTAAAAAAAATTGCTATGTAGTGCAGAAAGACCTCCTGCCAAAGGAGTGTTTTTTGATGGAGATCATTAGCATTTATCAGCTGTATCTTATATCTGATACAATATTTTTTCCAAATAGTTTGTGCTGTGTTTCACAAGTCATGTAGCACAAGGTCATCTAAAAGCTGAAAACTCTCAAAACCAGATGCAATTTCTTTTTGATTCTCAGGTACCTTTTGTTGCTTTTTAAAAACGTTTTGTTATGAGTTTCTGTTACAAATTAAATGAATCCTGGTTGCAGACATAAGGGCTGCCTCTGCCCATATCTTCACTAAATCCTTTTTTCAAAAGAAGCATTTTCCCTTGCTAGCATTAGCTGCATTTTTAACATGTCACAAAGATACAGAGAGTTTGTAAAGAAACAGCTAATGATAATTGCATTATCAACACTGCATTGCTATCGCTGTTCAGGCCTCAAAAGTGCTTCATTACTCGGAGGAGGATTTTCCCTAGTTAAATCCTTTTTGATGATAGCTATAATTTAAAATGTGTTATAGCTCAACAATCCCATTATACAATAGGGATTATTATATTAAAATATTATTATTATATTATATATTGGTAGACAATGCATTCTCTTTTAATATTCTTTTTGGAACAAGTTTTATAAATATATTCCAACTGTTCCCAAATTGGGTCTCAGTTTTAGTGGAGTTCCACAGGCTTCTGTACAGATGTTTAGAGTAATCCTTCAGTCTCCCAAAGTACCCAGTCTAGAATCGAACTAGAATCTCAATCTAAAACATCCTATGACAAAATTTTGCAGTTTTGAAACTGGGTTTGTATCTCCAAAGATAACAGACTTGCTAAGTGCCACTTATAGATATGAGTAATAGGAGATCTGTCAGCCCTATTTTCCAGTTCTGACTAAAGTGATTCCTGCAGCTGCTTTTCCTGTCTCAGTATGATATAATGCTGGATGTTCTTGGAAGCCCTATTAAAAATCTTCAGGATGGCTTTCAATAGTTTTCTTGAGTGATGCTGATTCCCTTACAATAGCAACACTAGCTGTTATTCTATTGCAACTTTGTGTAGACAAAGTCAAGCCCTTATTTCTCTCTAATGCACAATGCACACGTTCAGATACTAGAAGTGTAAGGGAATAGAGAATGACTGGATATGGTGTCATTCTGGGCAAGGAGATAGTAAAACATATGTATTAAAGTTGTAGTGCACTTTGGAAGGGAATCACATGATTAACTGAGTTTTTGTAAGTATTTAAGTCTGACCCACACTGATGATGACTAGGACTCCCTTCAGCTAAGTTGTCACTGTTTTCAGGGTGCATTTCACACCACCATGGCATATATGGACATATCAGAAATGTCTTTGTTTTTCCCACCTGATGGCAGAAGAGGCAAAGCCCCAGTAAGATTTGTTATATTGTGTTTGTTTATATCCCACTTTTGTCTTGAGATTGGGGCTCAGAACAAGAATAAGATTAACCCAAGAAAGATCCAAACAAAAACATAAAAACACAAACAAAATTAAACAGATTTTAATTCAAATGAGACTAAATTAAGTTTAAAACACAAAGTTATAATGGTAAAACACAGTTGGATTAAATGCAGTGAAAAACACTTCAATAAAAAGTGTGACATTCACCAGTTGAAAACCCTTTCCTTGGCAACCTTTCAAATGCTCAAAACGTGCCTGAATAAAAAGGTCTTTTGTTGCACTATTTAGATGTATGTCCTATTAGCATAGGATTGCACTATAAAGGCCATCTCTATGTGGTTGTACTACTTAATATGTGAAAAACCTAGTTTGGGGGTATCTTAAACGTACAGCATTTGCTGGAGCTTTCTTATACCTCAGCTTTGTTTCTCCCACTTAGACTGGTTTGCTAGTGATTCAAACTAGGCTGCCTTTTGAACACTTGTGTGTGTGTGTGCTTGTCTTTGTATTTCTGTATTACATGCCACAACTTTGGTTCATTTATCTGAGACCCAAGCTTAGATTCATAGATCCCCTGTTCAGGGGTTCTTGGAGATAGGTGCCTCTGCTTGACCACCTGGGAGAACTAGGTTCAAGGGCCACAACAGAAAGAGCTGTGTAGTGCAGCACGGATGGAATTTCAGAAGCTCTCCATCCAAATTCAAGGTTATTGTGTTGCAACGCAACTGCTCCCGAAACTCAGGGCAAGCTGGTGTTTGATGCTACCCTGGGAAGCTGCAGATGTGTATGTGCAAAATAGTCTGATGCATGCGCAGAAAGGCTTGTGTATACCTGGAAGGACTCTTTAGATCAGTGCCTGTTATGGAAGGTTGCTGAAAGTTGAAAGAGAGACTACTCCAGAGACATATAGGAGTGAATTGACAATATTTTTGTATATTTTTTGGACAGGGACTGTCAAAGTGAAAAGTTGCAACATTCAAGTGGGAGATCTGATAATTGTGGAAAAGGTATGCTGCGTTTCCCCCCATTGCTTTTATAATGCTGGGTTTTCTGGCAAGAGTATGTCAACGGATTTTGTAAACAGTTGGGAACCCTTTTCAGATCTTTTAAAAATGACTGCCTGATTGTTATAAAGTATCTCAATGCCCCAACAGCAGCTGGGCATGTGAGAACACTGGGGGACAAGGCTTACTATGTGCATATGATCATGTTTCCTCCCAACAGAGGTCTACTTGTGTTTCAAGAAAACACCTGTATAGGAGACTTAAAACCTGTTCCCAATATTGTTTATGAAGTAACTGTTGTGGTTGAAAATTATTCACTTGAAAAATATATAGAACAAAGCCAGCATTATTTCCAAGTACTGTAGACCTGTTGAAATGAATGGGGCTTCTTAATCACAGGTAACATAAGTTCCATTGTCTAGCATTTTGTTGAGCTTCTGTTGAAAAGTCCCACGACTGTAGTATGTGGATCACATTTGATTCACCCTGTAATTTTATTGTTCTAAAATGACAGCAAATCTGTTTTCTAAGTGGTATTCTTCTGTTGCAAAATCTTCTTGGTTTAATGCTGTCTTTCCAATTAAGGTTGTGCAATGAATACTTGATACCTTTTTCTTTTCCCATGCAGAACCAGCGAGTCCCTGCCGACATGATCTTCCTGAGGACATCAGAAAAGAATGGTAAACATCTGGAACCAATTGTGAAAATAACCACTAACCTTTTGCCAGTTCTTTGGAACAAAATAATCATTTTGAAAATGTAACCCAAGTAGATGTAATTTTTAGATGCTGTGTGTCTGAGCTGATTCAAATAATCCTGTTTTTTTTATAGCTCTGGGTAACTGTCTTGTTTTATAGCTTATGATCATTTAAAATGTGAAGATTGTTTATCCTGAAGGATGCCCCGTTGTGTAAGGTCAAGCTGTGGGAGGATAAGCAAGATGGATGCTACATTCTGTTGCTCACTAAAGCTGAACTTGTTTTCTAGCATGTGTCATCAGTTATTGGGATAGTGTGAAAAAATATATTTTTGTAAAGATACATGCACAACATAAGTGGTTCTGAGATTTTCTCACTTATTTGTTGACTTGGTTCCAGCAAATTCCAATCAGAACTGTCAGAGAAGGAAAACATGATTTTTAAAATGACATGGTTTAAAGGCAGTGGAACCCTGCCTGTGTATAATAATATTTATCAAGTGAACAGCTGCCAGTGGCAGTGTTTACTCAAGCGCAGTCTTGGTGGCCTCTGTCAAATTGTTTGTGGGTCATACAGAGACGATGACCCAGATCAAAAGTGCATGAAGGAGGCATGCATGGAGCTCTCCACAACACTGGTGTAATTTGGTCCCAGGTCTGACAACAAAATAAAAATACAACAAAGATGATAACAATAAAAACCGCTGCTGCCACTTCTCCCCCGGGATGTCTGTGCTTGCAATAGTTTTTGCTTTCATTGGATGTGGAAGAAAGCAATGTACTATGTAGCTGGCCAGAAGCGTGAAGGAATGCCAGAAAAATTACGTTCTTCCCCATTTGCTTAATTTACACCAGTGGTGGGAATGTGTGGCCTTTCAGATGTTCATGGGTTCATCTGATCCTTCATCATTGGTCATGTTCCTAGAGCTAATGGGACTTGCAATAACATCTGAAGTGTGTACATTCTCTCACAGTAATGTGTCCTCTAGTCAGTTCCAACTTACGGCAGCCCTTCTGAAGGTTTTCTAGGCACAACATATACAGAATTGGGGTTGTGTTGGTTGGAGAATTAACTCATCTGTAAGTCTGACTGATTCAATGGGCCTACTCTAGTTGTGATTTACTACTGGATTTCAGCCAATATTTAATCTGCTTCTGACAGTTGTAGGACAAAGAAAAATGCCAAGGTCTGATGTCTGGCTCTGGTTCCACTTGTTTGTTTGTAGGGCTGATTGCATTTATAAATGGCATCCTCACAAAGAATTTTCAGGCTTACATGCATCCAGAATACCTGGGCTTGGAATTGTTCCTACAAGAGCTAATATATTAGTATTTTTTATAAAATGTAATTACTAACAAGTTACTTTTAAAAAAATCACTTGAACATACAAAAACATTCCCATTTGAATCCCCATAAAAAGCATAATTGTGTGCAAAACATTACTTCTACACCTTACATTGTAGAATTCACATAGCACTTTTTCTAGTAATTGATTTTTACCATTTCCTGAAAATGAACTGAATTGAATCATAGAATCATAGAAAAGTGAAGTTGGAAGGGGCCTACAAAGCCATCAAGTCCAACCCCCTGCTCAACAAAGGAATACAATCAAAGCATATCTGCCACGTGATTATCTAAGTTTTTCTTGAATGCCTCCAGTGTTGGAGCACTCACCAACTCCCGAGGTAACTGGTTCCACTGTCATACTGCTCTAACAGTTAGGAAGTTTTTCCTGATACTCAGCCGAACTCTGGCTTCCTTTAACTTGAGCCCATTGTTGCGTGTCCTGCACTCTGGGATGATCAAGAACAGATCTTGCCCCTCCTCTGTATGACAGCCTTTCAGATATTTGAACAGTGCTATCATATCACCCCTCAGCCTTCTTTTCTCAAAGCTAAACATGCCCAATTCTTTCAGCCTTTCCTCATAAGGCTTGGTTTCTAGCCCCCTGATCATCCTTGTCGCCCTCCTCTGAACTTGTTCCAATTTGTTAGCATCCTTCTTGAAGTGTGGTGTCCAGAACTGGACACAATACTCAAGGTGAGGCCTAACCAGTGCTGAATAGAGGGGGACTAGCACATCACAGGATTTGGAAACTATACTTCTATTAATGCAGCCTAAAATAGCCTTTGCTTTTTTTGTAGCTACATCACACTGTTGGCTTATATTTAGCTTGTGATCTATGACAATTCCAAGATCTTTCTCGCTTGTATTTTTGCTGAGCCAGGTATCTCCCACCTTGTAACGGTGCAATTGGTGGGTTTTTCCCCGAGGTGCAGTACTTTGCACTTATCCCTGTTGAATTTCATTCTGTTGCTTTTGGCTCAGTGCTCCATACTATCAAGGTCATTTTGAATTTTGTTTCTGTCTTCTAGGGTATTAAGTTTTCCGCCCAATTTTGTACCATCTGCAAATTTGACAAGCATTCCCTGCACTCCCTCATCCAAGTCATTAATAAAAATATTGAAGAGCACCGGGCCCAGGACTGAGCCTTGGGGTACCCCACTAGCTACCTCCTTCCAGTTAGAGTAGGACCCATTAATCATCACCCTCTGAGTACGATTCTGTAGCCAATTGTGTATCCACCTGACACTTGATATATCCGGCCTACACCTAGTTAGCTTGCTAATCAGGATATCATGGGGCACTTTGTCAAAAGCTTTGCTGAAGACAAGATATACGTCTACAGCATTCCCTCTGTCTATCAGGGAGGTGACCTGATGAAAAAATGAGATCAAATTAGTTTAGCAGGATTTGTCCTTGACAAATCCGTGTTGGCTTCTAGTTATTACTGCATTGTTTTCTAAGTGCTTGCACAATGACCGCTTTACGATCTGTTCCAGAATTTTGCCTGGGATTGATGTCAGGCTGACTGGCCTGTAGTTCCCAGGTTCCTCTTTTTTGCCCTTTTGGAAGATAGGGACAACATTGGCCCTCCTCCAATCCTCTGGCACCTCACCCGTTTCCCATGATTTTTTTTTAAACTGTTTTAGTTATAATGTTTGGTGGAACCCGCCCAGAGTAGACTTTGTCTAAAAGGGCGGGATAGAAATCGAATAAATAAATAAATAAATATAAATAAAATGATTTCAAGAAAATAATGGATAGCGGTTCTGAGAGTTCTTCAGCCAGTTCCTTCAGTACTCTCGGATGCAGTTCATCCGGCCCTGGAAATTTGAACTCATTCAAGGTGGTAAGGTATTCCTTGACTATTTGTTTATCTATCTCCAGCTGCAATCCTGTCCCCCCCCACACACACTCACGCGCGTTTGGCTCATCGCTCCTGGCAGGAGGCGGTACGACAAGCCTCTCTGCTAGGTTGAAGAGTGGCTCATCAAACGCAATCTCCAGAGCCATTGGAAGGCTCCACGGAGGTTGCGGCAGTGGCGGAACGGTGAGTGGACCGTCCGGCCCCATGGGGCTAGACCCTCGTTATGTCCACCTGTGCAGGGGTATTTGTATACAAATATCCCCATTTCTAGACCTTACTTATCCTTGTTCTGAGATTATTAAAATTGGCTTTTTAAAAATCCAGCAGACATGTGTGGCTACACTCTCCTTTCGTTTCCTTTGAAATCAAGAATTTTAGAACGACATGGTCACTCTCACCTAGAATTCCCCTTACTGCCACTTCCTCCACCAAGTCATCTTGGTTGGTCAGAATCAAATCAAGGATAGCAAATCCTCTAGTTTCTTTCTCCACTTTTTGTAGGAGAAAATTATCAGCCACACAAGCCAGGAATTTCTTGGAAAGGCCATACTTGGCAGAATTTGCCTCCCAACATATATCTGAATAATTGAAATCTCCCATCATTTAGTAGTCTCTTTGAAAACCCTGCAATTTGTTTTTCAAAAGTTTCATCTGCTTCTTCTCTTTGATTGGGCGGTCGGTAGTAGACTCAAACTACCAAGTTCCTTTAGTTTTTTGCCCCAACTAGATTGATCCAGATGCTCTCGATGGGACAGCCACTCTCCTCCTCCTGTATTTCTGTGCAGTAATGTGTATTTTTGACATATACTGCAATTCCACCTCCCTTTTTTATTCTTCTTGTTTGTTTTCCATACTCCTGGCATTCGTATACAGACACAGGAGGGTGTGTGATTTGTGGCCTGTTTATCTTTGTACATTTATATGAATATTATAATTATGATTATTATGGTTATTGTTATTATTGTTGCCCTTTTGATCAGTTTGGTCCATTCCTCTTATTGTGCGTAAGGCTTCATCTACCCTTAACTCTGTGCTTGCATCTCCCTCCCCCTTCCAATTCAGTTTAAAGCCCTCCTGATGAAGTTCTTCATGCTGTGGGCAAACACATTCTTCCCAGTCCTTGTTAGATGCAAGCCATCTATTGCTAGCAGTCCTTCTTCCAGGAAGCTTAGCCCATGGTCCCAAAAACCAAACCCCTCTCGTCAACACCACCTTCGTAGCCAGTCATTCACCCAGAGGATCTTCCTTTCTCTTTCGATTCCTCTTCCGAGCACCAGTAGGATGGAAGAAAAAACTATCTGGGCCCCAAAGTCCTTGAGTTTCCTTCCCAGAGCTTCAAAGTCAGACGTGATTTCTCAGTATATAGCTCCTCTTGGCTATGTCATTTGTTCCCACGTGGACAAGAAGAAAGGGACATGTATCTGTAGGTTTTATGAGTGATGGCAATCCTTCCATCACATCCCTTATCCGTCCTCCAGGGAGACAGCATACCTTTCCGAGTCCATGGATTCTCCCGGCATATTTTGGTCTCAATTCCACGTAGCAGGGAGTCCCCTACTACAACTACTCTCCTCTTCTTCTTTTTGTAGGGTGTGGGTTCAGCGACTGTATTCTGCTGCGCTTCAGCCCTACTCATGTCCTCCTGTGGGGTCTCCTCAGTGTCCTGTCCGACAGACTCTTCTTCAAGTAACTGAAAGTGGTTTTGTAGTTCTACGGGAAAGAGTGTCTTCTCCTTCTTTTGCTCCTAACTGTGATTCTTCTCCATGGTGGTTCCTCACTATGTTTGTAGCCTCTACAGCATTTTCCTCCACTGCAATGTTTTGGTTTCCTTCCATCAGCAGTGCCCCCTCTGACAGCTGCTGCTGCTGCTCAAGAGTTCTATCAATGTAGGCTTCATCTTCCCTTATAGCCTTGAGTGTGGCTACTTGCTGCTTCAGGTCTCTGACTTTCTCTTCTAACAGTGCCACCAGTTTACACTTGTTACATGTATACACATTTTACTCTCAGGAACAAAGACAAACATAGCACAGACTTTGCAGGTAACCACAACTGAATTGTCTCCACCCTCCATAATCCCTTCTAGCTTTTTTACTTTCAACTGTTTGTTTAGGATACCTGTCCCTCTTGTTTTGCTAGTTTAAATGTAGGTGTACGTATATCCAAGGAACCAAAAAAAATTGTTAGGGGCCTCCCCCAGCAAACTCCCATGGCAAACTCCCTGTTTGCTCCCCTGTTCGTGAGCTCTGGTCACGAGCTCCCTGGGTCTGCCTTTAGCTTTATTTGTCAGCTGTGCTCTGCCCGGCTTCGGGAATCAAAAATTGTATTTACTTGTTTGTATCTGAGGCTGAACCATGGGAGATTCAGTGCTGTATTTCTCTGACTAGGTCTTTAAACATGGGTGAAATTGTTAAATGACAAAAGTGCATCTCATGACAAATTTCCAGGAGATTTTTCCAAATTATATCATTATCTATTTTCAGTTTTTATACCTATGCGAATTCTAAAAAATGTGATCAAGAAAATAGAACATTTTAAGTATCCCTAAGATTTTTACGAGCTGCACTAGGTATTTCTCAGGCTGTTCCAGAGATGGAAGCGAGATAGCTTCTGTAGCTGCCATGACTGTTGCCAGCTTATCTGTGCTATACTCTATTCTTTGCTTCTAGTTTCTGTCGGGGGTGGGGAGGTGTTTCTAGGCCTAAGCTAAGCCCAGAGAAGGGTTGTGGTTAAATGGCAAATTGTGCTTTTGAGATAGCACAGTTTGCCACTAATGAGGTGAATAGGATGGGGAGTCAGAGGGTCTCGGGATACTGGAGGAGCTATATCTTACCCTCCCTTGGTATATGAAGTCCTCATAAGCAGTGTTGTCAGGTCTCTTGGCACCAGCCAAAGCCTCATGGAGTTGCTGTGCTTCTCTGGGTTGCCACATGGTCCCGTAAATCTCAAGATCAGAAGGAGAAGAGTTTGATGTTTGTATGTGAGGTGGGTTGCTCCAAATGGCAAGATGGGCCCAAGTGCATGCCCCCATTGTCTCTCCTCCCAGTCACCTCCTCTTCTTCCTGGCTTTTTGTCATGCTGACATTGGGTCCATTAGATCCCAAGGAGCAAGACAGTGCGGCACCAGTACCACAACTCATGAGCCTTCTTGTTGCACAAGCCCTGGAGGCAGCTATAGAAGGCATTGGAAAAACCTCTCACTACGGCTCTCATCTGTCTTGCCTCTATGATATCACATAAATCTTAGGAAATGGGATGCTGTTGACCTGGCAACCCTGTTCATAAGGCTCATCCTAAATAAGCTGGTATATTTAAGATACAGTTTGAAGAACAATGCCTCCCAAAGCCATAGTCAATGTGTTTAATTAAAAATTCACAGGGTCTTGCTTCCTCCGTACGGATCAGCTGGATGGTGAAACAGACTGGAAGTTACGCCTACCGGTTACTTGCACTCAGAGGCTGCCCACGGCTTCGGTATGTCAAGTTTTCCAGTGTGCTGCTGATGGTTGTTTTTGAAATCCCTATCCTTTAACATGCAGGCAAAGCTAAAAACCAGGGCCACCATTCACTCGGGTTTCTCTTCTGTGCCACCTTCCTTGAAAGGAATGGGAGCTATATGAGAGCATTTCAATACTTTCTCTAAAATGCCATATTGGGCAGTATTTAGATGGAAAGATGGGATAGAGATTTTGTGATGAAAACATACAATTTCTAATATGTTTTTTCCCTATGGAGAGCTTCATTCTGTCATACTTAATATGTCAGAGTTGTGTACTAACAATGGAGAAGACTGGGACCAGCAGTGTGTCACTCTCTCTTTGTCTCCCTCCCCCTGCCCAGCAATCTGCTGGATTAGGGATGTATCACCCTTATCAAAACTCAGAAACGATTGCTGGCAGAGGATTTTCCCCAATTGCTTCCATCACATTGTGCATTTTAGGGGTTTACACTATTTTTTCTATTCTTCTATCCCTTCTCCCCCCAAGCTTGGAAAAGTTTTTTTTTTTTTTTTTTTTTTTTTTTGGACCATGCTGATTGGAGCATTAGGGTATTCTAGTCCAGAAAAACTGCTTTCCCATACTCTGCCTCTCTCCTTGTGGCTTTTTTTTACATCCTTGAAATTAGTCAAAAGACCACAAGTATCCCCTTCTGTGTTAAAGCTTTTGACATTCCTTTAGAGAGAGGACTTCCCTGAAACAGAAGACTATGAATATTTTAATAATGTTTCAATTTTCTCTACAGGACCTTCTTCAAACCCGGTCATATGTATATGCAGAGGAACCCAACATTGACATACACAACTTCGTTGGAACATTCACTAGGGTAAGCATTTTGGTTTCCTGTAGAAAAAAAATCATATAACATTGAGTCTTAACTTTTAAGGTAATGTTGGGCTTGGTGGCAATTTCAACATAAGAGATACCTTTGATTTATTTGATATGGTGCAAGTCTAATAAAGTAGGCTGGGAGATATTTCAGTGGCCATCTGTGTTTTCTAGGGCAGATAGTTTGTTTGTTTTTCTGTTGCAATTGGGATCTGCAACAAAATGTTGAAACATGGAATGCTCCCATTCATGGTTGCAGCCAGCCAGCCAGCTCGGCCCTTTTTTAAGGATAATTTGTACCAGGTTGACAACCTCTGGAGGACCAGGAGCAGGACTTGCATGCCCCATGGGACGGAGAGGGCTGTTCAGTGTCTCTGATGCACCCAATTTTAATTTGTTGTTTTACTTTAAAATGTCCATCATCCTTTCTGAGAGAGTGCATGGAGGCAAGGTTGCCAATATTTTGGAAGCCATGCCTCCCCATGCCTGTGGCTTCAGAGAGACTTTTTTCTAAATCAGAAGTGATCTAAAGTTAATGACTGTTTTGGGGGCATACCATCCTGTTCTCCTTTGTGTATGTATGTGTGTGTGTGCACGCACATAAACCTGCAAACCTTGGGGTTTCTTTTAAGCTGTTAATACTGCTGATTCAGCTATGTAAGGATCCACACTCAAAATAATGAGTCTCCTATTATCATAAAGAAAGTCAAAGATAAAGGGAATTCTCAGTGTTTGCTGAGCAGATTATCTTCCTTTTCTTTCCCTCTTAAAAATACCAAAAAGGTAAAAGATTTTTACCTACTGGGATGTTTAGAGGGAAAGCTGGGATAGAAATTTCCCGATACATACGTAAACAGGTCTTTCCATGTTTGTTATGCCTCTTTTATGTCTCTTTCTGGTTTCATTAATCTTTTTCACTGGGATCTTATTAGGTCAGAGTTTAGAATCTCTGACAGACCCATGAGATTCTCTTCCATATATACATATAAGGCACATGCCTTAAATAGAACCCATCCATTGGTCTGTTGAGAAGCACACCATCTGCTATGACTGGAAGTGGATGTCTAGAATGTCAAGAAGCACTGTCATGTGCTGTCTTACCCTTTAAAAACTAGCATTGAATTTGTGTAATTTTACATGTAAGGGCCTTATGGCGTTCTTGGTCTTTATCCTGAAACTTTCACATATGCATGGAATCCAACCACCTTTGTGCAATATACTGTTGCAGGGGTTTGGGATAGGTTGGTTTTTTTTATTTGGCTTGTTCAGATACTGCTGTTTGTTTATTATTTCTACAGCTGTAGAGGCTTTCAGTAGTGTTTCTCACTAATGGGCACGGTATACAAGTTAAATAAATAAATAAATTTCAGAAAAACCTCTGTTATCAATTTTTAGAAGGCAACAGCCCCTGTCTTTAGGCTTAAATCTGAAAAGACATAGCACAAAAGGAAAATAAGAGGGGACGGCAAAAGAAAAAAAAAGAGGCACAAGTTCTTAATATTCTGAAGATGACCGTTGCAGGAGGCGCAACTGGGTGTCAAGATGGTTAATAGCAGCCCTGCTTCTCTCCTCTCCCTTTTCTTCAGCCTGGCGGAATTGCTTTTTATAATTTACATCAATGTGAAAGAGACTGAAGTGTATCACACTTTGATGCCACTTTCACACCTATGATAGCAGGCATTGAACACTGAACAGTTTAGGTCTCAACACATTTGTGGCCATTTATGAGGGATCAAAGTGATACAATCTTTGTTGTTAGAAAAAAAAGGTGTACAGTGTAGTTTTTAAGCTCTCTTTTTGGGCTTGTGTGTGTGTGATTATTTCAGGAAGACAGTGACCCTCCCGTGAATGAAAGCTTAAGCATCGAAAATACCCTGTGGGCTAGCACCGTCATTGCTTCAGGTAAGGACAATGGAATGATGTGTGAATTTCTAAGGGGGTATGTTAGCAATTTTTTAAAAATCTGTTGTAATTGAAATAATCATCTCTTGTCAATGGAAATTAGTCTCTGGAATGAAGTCTTCCACTTGTCCCAACACCATCAGCGAGTTTGAGCTGACATCTAATTACCCCTTTGGACATTTAAAAATGAGAAGACCAGTGGAATTCCAATAACCTTTTTGACAAAGCATCCACTCCTAGAATGGCACTTAATTGTTACTCAGCATTGACATTTTAAATCTGTAACAGAACAGATTTCAGATAAATTGTAAATGGAAGAGACCTACAAGTAAACAGGTCCATGACCACCATAAGTCTGTAGCTCTGTAGGACAGCGTCTTGTAAAAACATGTCCAAATTTACCATGCAGACAATTGTAAGAAATCAAAGAATATTGTAAATTTATAACGGTGGTTTATAGTGAGTGCTAACGTTATTGTATTTACCATTTTTGCTGTTTTGTTTTTTCTTTGTTCAATTTAATTTTGTCTTTTTATTTTCAATCTGCAAAAATAAAGATAAAAAGTAGGGGGGGGAAGGAAATCAAAGAGTAATACATACTTTTTAAAGAGAGAGAGTTTTGTTTTGCTTTTCCCCGGTATGGGCAGTTAATGCATCTTCCTCTTTCAATATAAGCTTCTTTCCATGTACAGGATGATGTTTTTGTGTTGACAGGCCAATTCACTTAAAGTTGGGCTGGTGTTGGGTGGGGCTGGAGCTAGCAGTGGATGGTGCCAATGCTAGAAGTAGGTGAGCTCTTCTCTCATGTGCTTGCCACTCACTCACTCACTCACTCACTCACTCACTCACTCACTCACTCACTCACTCACTCACTCACTCACTCCTTCCTTCCTTCCTTCCTTCCTTCCTTCCTTCCTTCCTTCCTTCCTTCCTTCCTTCCTTCCTTCCTTCCTTCCTTCCTTCCTTCCTTCCTTCCTTCCTTCCTTCCTTCCTTCCTGCTTCTCTTTTATCCTATATCTTCTACCTCTCCCCTTAGTAGGCTATTGGGAAAGGAAAGGTTCAAGATAACCATGGCTGAGGGATTCTGGAGGTTCTCCCTCCCGAATAACATTTTTCATATCTGGACATTTTCCATACCTGCTAAGGACCACCTAAGATCAAGGCAAGCATTGTAGGTCACTCAGGCTAAATTTGAGGGGTACACCAGCTGGAAGCTTCCTGTGACCACAACTTGATATATGCTATTACAGTTTGACTGCTTTCAGGGGACAGTTTCATTTTGGAGACTCAGCAGTGTTCAGACAAAGGCTTGCTGATGGGCAAGGGCTAATGATCCAATGAGGAAACCCAGTGAGTTGAAGTTTAGTTTAAGATCAAATCTCAGGGGAAGAAGTTGGAAGTGTTGATTTTTTGGATTTCAGTTCCCTGCATCTTCCAGCCATCATGGCTACATTTGGACAACTTAGGGTTTTGTTTTTGCTTTTGTTTTCACTCCGTCCACATCACCCTCTGGAACATGGTTCTTTTCTTTAGCAGCTGGGTGGTGTCCATATCTGGGCTCTCAACTGCAAGCACAACAAATTGAATGCTGTTCTTCCTCTGAGAAAGAGTATTTTCTCTGCAGTCATTCTCCATGTGGAGAAGGAGACGTTAGAAAGGGGAAGGGCCACATGCTCTCCTCTAAATCTGTTGGAAAGGATTGGATATGCTGTAGTATTTCTGGTCACACAGTGTCCTACAGATTAGCTATGAAAGACCAAACTCACTAATTTTAAAACAACGTGTGGAAAATTTAGTTTTTTGTTCTTTTGTTCAGTCTACATGTGTATTTGCCTTCCCAGCTTCTCTAGTTGTCTTTAGAAAGGGCCTTGATCTCAGAAACATTTAATTATCATTGTGTGTGTGATTTGTTGTTTGTTGAAAGCTTTCGTAGAGTTTTAGCAATGAAAGACACCCCTTTGCCCAGTCAGACTGTGGGTGATACAGGAGATAAAACAACAAGCTTCCATTCTCTATGGTTTCCTTTCTCCTACCTCTTGCTTCAGGTCACTGGCACCTCTTTCAGCCATCAGTAACGTGTAGCTCCCACTTAAACAAATTTGTCTACACATATGTACCTATGCTGGCTTTGCTCACTGGGGAAGAGGTGGGAAGTGTATCTAAGTGCAAACTTTTGTTCATGGAACCGGAGGAAGACAATAGCATCTACATAGCTCAAGGTGAAATATATTAAAAGTTGCAGGATCCATTTTGAAGCTCAGTTTAAGTAAGAGGGCCTAGTCTTAACATCCAGACAAAATTATTGGTCAGCTGGTGTTTTTTTTTGTTTTTTTGTTTTGTTTTTTTGTTTTTTGTTTTGTTTTTTTTCTCTCTCTTCACTCCCCCAGATCCCAATTCTGCAAAGCCCTGCCTTGTGAAGAGTCTGGCTGAGATCAAAAAGTACCTTGTGTCTATTTTTGAGATCTTAATGGTCTGATAAAAATGCCACTCACCCTATTTTGGGGGATGGCTTTTTTCTTTTTTGTTAGTAAAAATGAATAACGTGTACACTGAAAACATGAGGATGTTGTTAGGATTGCTACTGTTGTGCATCATAGAGAAAGTCTCTGGGATTAGTTTCCTCTTCAGATTGAGGAGGCGTGTTTTTGGCCACATGAGGCCAATACTCTATCTATTTTACAAATTTCCAGAAGAGCAACTTTTCAGCACTGAATGCAATAACAGTCATGGCACAGGAGAATCTGTAGGTGGTATCAAAATACATATGCTTAATAGGTAATTTTTAGAAATGAGTTTTCTGTTTTGAATGCAGGGAAGTCTTTGTCTCTTACTTCTGTATTTTTCCGCTGTTTTATATAGTGGATGTAGCTAAGTCCTTGCCCTTTCATCCATGGCCCTAAAAAGGGGTAAAAGAGTGTGTGTTTGGATCTGCCATTCATCTACATATATGCATGAGAAGGGACATTATTTTCAAATAATGAGACTATTAGTCTGCTCCCCTGCAGTCTGTTGGTTGTCATGGTTAAGGAGACAGAACTGCCTCTCCAACATGCAGCTAGAGATTACATTTTAACCTGGCTAGTCATTAGGCAGATGAATTGATCAGTCAGTATTATTTTGGTGTAAGGTTCTTGGGTTGCAGGAGTAACCAAGTCGGAATGTAACATAGGTGCCATGAGTGGCATATAAAAATAAACAGGGGGCTGGTGCATCAGACGAACTGCAGAGGAGAGCTGGAAAAAAATCTTTCCTGCACCTCCAAAATGTGTGTATCTATGTCTGCCAAAAACACACACAGCAGATAGCACAGCCAGAATGGATTTGTAGATTTAGGAAAATCCCACAAATCTGGCCAAAGCATAAGAATATTTTTATATTTTCACTCTTTTCTTTCACTTTGAAAGTCTTTCTTAGCCTTTGCAAACTACTGTTTCAGAGGTGTACCTCAGTTTTGAGGAACCAAAGAACCCTGATTGATGAGGTGGCAGACCATAAGAATAAGTTTCTGTGTTTCAAGTTCTATGTGTTGTTATAATTCTAATACTTTTGTTTCCTTAGGAACAGTTGTGGGAGTTGTTCTGTACACTGGTCGGGAACTGCGCAGTGTCATGAACACATCAAATCCACGGAGTAAGGTAGGACAGGCAGGAATAATATAGTGGGTTTTTAAGGTTTTTATAGAAGCAAAAATTACTGGACAGGCCATCATGCTTTGGGCACATTGTGAGATGACAAGTTTCACTGAGAAAGATAATAATGCTAGGAAAAGTTGAAGGCAGGAGGAAAAGACGAATACCAAATATGAGATGGATTGACTTAAAAATGAAGCTACAGTTTTGAGTGTGCAAGACCTGAGTGGGAGTATTAATGACAGGACCCTTTGCAGGTAGGTAATCAAAAGGTCATCACAAGTTGGAAGTGACTTCAGAGTACACTACAACAGCAAAAACAAGATAGGAAGAAAGATTCCTTGATCTGTTTGTTTGTTTGTTTTGCTCATTACACACAAGCAGTCCCAGGTTGGCTACAGAATATATTGTTGGAAAGTACCCTTGTACATTGCTGGCTACCTGATTTACACCTGTGTGGTATGTGTGCTTCTCCTATCAGCACATCAATACGTGCATAGCAAGAGCAAAGTGGGATTTTAGGAAAGAGTTGTAGAAGCCAAAATAACACCAAAAGAAAGACAGCTGTGGCAATGTGATACTATATTGTTCTGAACATGTTTAGCAAATAGCTCCTTGCCAAGAGAAAGTCTCAAAGTCTTCCCAAATCATTGGGTTGTGAGAATACGAAATCATTTGTAACTAGCATGTGACTGTTTCCTCCTACTTCTCAGATTGGCCTCTTTGACTTGGAAGTGAACTGCCTCACCAAGATCCTCTTTGGGGCTTTGGTAGTGGTCTCCCTTGTGATGGTTGCTCTTCAACATTTTGCTGGCCGGTGGTACCTTCAGATCATCAGATTTCTCCTTCTTTTTTCAAATATAATTCCTATTAGGTAGGAGAGTGTTATCCTTTACCATTAAAGTTGTGTCATAATTTTGTTACGGTGTTCTGCTTTAGCTCTTGTATTTGGAATGTACTTGAAGGTAATATAGATAGCAAGTAAAGGGTCACATCCAACGTACCCTCTAATTTTGCTCTGCCTCTCTCTCGTGCAACTTTGCCCTTGGGTGCGTGCGTGACTCCGGCCCCCACATGCTGGGTTCTGTCGCAACCAGAACCTAATGTGATCACTGTGTGGAGGAGGAAGACAGCTGCGCAGAGGGAAGCAGAGTCCTGCGCGCACATGCATTTGCCCAGCTTAGCAGGAACCTTGTTCACATCCTTCTGCTCTATCCAGTCCTCTGTGGCAGCTCCACCTCAGCTTTCAAAGTGCCCCATGATATTCTGACTAGGAACCTAACTTGGTGTGGGCTGGATAGAAGGCTATCAGGTGGATACACAGTTGGTTACAGAATCAGCTGTTGGCTACAGTTGCTTGTGAATGGCTCCATTTCAAAATGGGAGGCGGTAACAAGTGGGGTATACAACCCTTAGTCCTGATCCTGGTGCTCTTCAACATTTTTATTAATGACTTGGATGACATGGCGCAGGGAATGCTTATCAAATTTGCTATTTTGGGCTGCATTAACAGAAGTATAGTCTCCAAATCCCATGAAGTACTATTTCCCTTCTATTCAGCACTGGTTGGGTCTCATCTTAAGTAATGTGTCCAGGGGCCCCCAACTTCTGCTCTGACTTGGGGTTTTCAGTTTCCTCTGTAGTAATTTTTATCTTTTAAAAAAAAAAACAGATGAATTTGCAAAGGAGTTCTTGTTCATGAATCTTTCATTTCACTTTAAATCTAGTCCTTGGGACTTGTATGGTATTCCATCGCTGGTACATAATTTAAGGCTGATTTGCAGGTCATGTTCTTTTCTAATTATGGCCAGAAATTGATGACTTAACTTAGGAGTGTGTGTGTGGTGCTTAGAGTGGTAGATTAGGTCTCCAGAGGTCCAGATTTTAGTTCCTGATAAGCCGTGAAACCCAATGGATGACCTTGGGCCAATCAGTCACTCTGCACCAGCCTGAGTGCTGAGTACCTTATAAGCTACATTGTCATGAGAATATTCTGCAGGGCAGGAGAGCCATGTGTGACGCCTTAGCTCATGGGAGGAAAGTCAGAATAAAAATATAACCAATAAATAATATGATGAATTTATTTATTTGAATAAATTGTATGATTTATTTATATAATAATTTATATGAATAAATAAATACCATGAGGTATTTTCCTGCAGTGATGTCTTATATTTTTTTTAAAAGGAATGTTTTCTATGTATTGTTTCTTAATTGGTCATCCGGCCATCTATTCTGTATATACAGTTTACGTGTGAATCTTGACATGGGGAAAATAGTTTATAGCTGGATGATCCGGAGGGACTCAAAAATTCCTGGCACTGTGGTTCGATCCAGCACAATCCCAGAGCAACTAGGAAGAATATCCTATTTACTTACAGATAAAACAGGTATAATTGCTTTTATTCATTCATTTATTAATTCCCTTTCAAAAATAATGAATTCTTTTTTAAGCACAGGATAGAGATCTTAAACATAAAATATTTAAGGGAGAGGAGTCAGGTGTTGACAGTATGTGGTTCTGTATATTTTAAAGGTATCATTGGGGGTTGAATATATTATATTTGGGTTGCGTTCATGCTATAATTGCTCTGCCTCATTCATAGAATTTTACTCAAGCCATAGGTACTATTTTCTTTTATTTGTAATCTTTCCATGTTTCCCCACCTTGGCACTTCTTCCCTTCCTTAAAAGGTCCAGTGGTGGAGGTGGAATAGCTATAGAACAGACAGATTCCAGTTGGAACCAAATACATATGCAGTAGTAATTGGGTAAGCTGTTCCTCAGTTGCACAATGGACTCCCCATAGGGGGAACCACTGGTGTGATTACCGCTGCATGTGTGTTTTTTCCAAAAAAGGATTCAGGCCAATGTCTTTTAGTTGTCCTCACTTTTGACTAGATTTTGGGAGAGTAAGGGTTTTGAACTACAGCTCCCAGAATCCCCCGTCCAGCAGTATAATGCTGGTTGTGTAGTCTGGCAGTTGTAGTCCAAAGAACTAAATTTTCCAGGTTCTGGTCTGGAAGAAACGGTGGTCTACACAAACCCCAAATTGAGCGAGCACAATATTCTTGTGTGTTTTTGAGTACAATTAGGGCATGTACTTTCTGGACATTCCACTGCATTTTTTAAAAAAAATGTCCCTGCAAATGAAAATCTAGTACATAAAGAAAAAAGAATCTGTGTCAACTTGCTTTCTTGAGGTATTAGTTTTCTTCGTCCAGGAAACCTTTAGCATGAAGGTTTATTGAAAAACATGAACCTTCTCATATGTAACCTCTGTAGATACAGACCAATGTGTTGTATCATTTGAAATCAGCTCTATGTGTAGTAGCCTCACAGATGGCATATTATTAAATCATCATCATCATCATGTGCCATCAAGTCAATTTGGACTTATGGCAACCCTTTCCAGGGTTTCCTAGGTAGCAAATACTCAGAAGTGGTTTACCACTTCCTTCTTCTGGGACTGGGACTGTGCAGCTTGCCCAAGGCTACACAAGAGGTACAGTGGGGAATCAAACTCCCAACTTCAAAGCCAGATACCTAAACCACTGACGTATCCAGCCAGCTTATATTATGAAAACCCCTCTATAAAAATTGAACACTGTATGATTTTGAAATGTATTTGCATTGGAATGTATAAATCTACTGCTTATTTTTCATCAGGGCTACCTTTTCATCCAACTGACATATTTTAAATTAACATAACAAATTAATCATATAAACATAATAGTCCTTGTATTTTTTTTAAAATCAGTGTGACTTTTAATAGGTCCTTTAAGGGACAGCTTACACGTTGAGATATATGCAGTGATTTTTTAAAAAAAAAAAAATCTACTTCTAGCTACAGCTTATGTGTATATGTGTGTGTGTGTGAACATACACGCTCATATGTACACATGCGCACGTATACTCACAGCTGTTCAAACTGCACTGGCTAAAGCTATAATTCTGTAATCCCGTAATTGCCTACATGGGACTAAGCCCCATCAAATTCTATTAGACTCGCATCTGAGTACGAATATACAGGATTGAACAGGATTGCATGTATCAAATGTCAGGTTTTCTAAATTATATGCCAGTTTAATAATAATTTTGATATCTGTATGAGTGACTTAATTAGTAAATGGCCATATGATTTAGGAAACTGACATTTGATACAAATACAATCCGAGGCATTCTGATTTACCTTTAAAAGCGTTTAAATGGGCCATTTGTGCTTTTGACTGTCCAATTTGGGAAAGTAGAAGTGTATTTCAGAATAAATCTGTTCCACCTAGAAAAGTGAGATTTGATATTAATATATACAGACCAGGATGTTCTCATATTATACATTACTGTTGGTTGCACATGCTCAATCTGCAGTCCAATTGCCATTTCTCTGGGAGCAGGTCCTATAGATCTCAGACTTACTTCCAAATAGACAGGGATAAGATCCCACAGTCAATCTATTTGTATACTGAGATTTCCTCTTGTTTTTGTTTCATCCTAATTTTAGAAATAAGAAAATGTTCATGGTGTTGTGTCTCTTCTCTTTGTTCTCGACTAGAAAGTAGGAATAATAAAAAAAGCATGCGTCTGCTCAGCTGCCCTTGTTTGAACTGTAATTTATAATTCTGCTCTTCTAGGGACTCTCACACAGAATGAGATGGTTTTCAAACGCCTTCATCTTGGAACAGTGTCTTATGGAGTAGATTCTATGGATGAAGTTCAGAGCCATATATTTAGCATCTATACCCAGGTTTGTTTGACAGCATTATCAGAATGTATAATCATGATTCCAAAAAAACATTAAGAAGCTCTTGGGAAACTTGCTGGCCCAGATCCTACTGATGTTTGTGTAAGGTTTGTGCAGCTTGCTGCAGCTAACTGTGGCTAATAAGCACGGGTACATATTGGTCATGTGTCTGGGCATGTGCTTGATTATATTATATAACAAAGATATGACCTGGTACCTTATCAAATAGCCACAATTAATATCAGCAAGTTATGGAAACCTTATATAACCACCAGTAGGATTCTGGCCTCTTTTTTTCCTCAAACATAGCATTTTGTGCCACAGAGTACACTATTTTTTAAATGGTGGGAAATTTCTGAAACAATCTGTGATTATAATTAGGGGCTGAAGAGATAAATTGGACAAGAAGAATCTTATGCAAAAACAAAATAATCAAAGTTTCTTAAAGTAGGAGATGCAAAGCATTTTGGATCCCAAGTGACTTAGTAAGTTAATCATGTTTTCCCCCCTATGCTTTATCCTGCAATGGATGTCATCAGCTGGTTCAAGATTATCCAGTGTGTTTCGGGACTCGATGGGAATAGAACTTGGATCTCTCAATGCACTCGTCGCTCCACTACACTGGCTTTCATTGCCTGTGAGCATGAAAACTAAATCAGAATGTCACTTCCTTTCGGTAGTGTTGCTTCTGTGAAACTGAGCAAAGCTGCCTCCAGTTGACGGCAGATACCAAACTCTATCAAAACTCACGTTTTAACTAATATAGCTTTATTTAATAAGAGGCAAGTGGTGCTTGGCAGTGCTAAGGGGAGCTTCCCTTTATAAGTTTAAATATAATTAAAAGGTTAGATTCTTTGGTAATTGGAAGCATTTGTTGGCCATGATTCATTTAAACTGTAGTTCTGATTCATTGCTCTAATTATTGTTACCATGCTATGCCCTTTGACCTGGAAGTGAAACTTTTGTCCTCTTGACATAAGAGGTTAACAGAGCAGGAAACTGGATGGTTATATGTTCCCCCTGTGACCAGCGTAATTTAGTAATTGTAAAATTACCTGGAAGGCCTGATGTGGACTCTAAAAATAGTATTAAAAGAATCAAACCAAGAGCTTTCCATCTCCTTGTCAGCCCAACTGTTTTGTCTTTCTCAACAATCATGTTTATGAATATAAAATTGGGTTCACTCCAAAAGTTTCTTTTCTTGTACAGTTAAACTGTGCAACTGAAAGACAGGCCATGATCCTTCAGGGAACAGATTTATAGAGGTGAAATTGAGAGCGATAGTCTTCCCATCCAGCTATGAAGACTTTCGATGCTGGTCTGCCACTTTCCTTTATTGTTCTCATGGAGCATTGTGACTTTCGATGTAGCTGCTGAAATATAACTCCTATCAGCCCCAGCCACCAAGTAATGGTAAATGACATGAGTCCAACCACATCTGAAGCCCACAAATCCACCCATCCACCCCAGTTCTGAACTGAGGCAGGCAGCAGATCAAATGGGGCCTATGGGTAGGTCTCTTGGGGCCTTTCAACAGAGGGACAATAGACTCAGAATTTAATAACAACACAATTTGACGGTGGCAGCAGCAACAACAACAACAAAAAAGAACTGTTTCTCCATATTAGATTTCTAAAGCAAAAAATAGCTTGGGTGAAAACCTAGATCTGTTCTTTTATGGAAAGGGCTATGAGCCAAGTTCTTGTACTGAAGACAAATTATTGGGTTCTGCATGTGTTCGTTTACTTTTTTCTTAGTTAATTTATATTCAATCTTCCAGTATAGAATTGCACCAGCTTTTGGGGGGGCGGGGGGAGTTCTAATCAAAGCCAAAGATTCTTCTTCCCTTACTTTGAGTAAATGTTTTTAATAGGTTTCTTCAACATGCAAACATTTGAAAATAGTCTTCCAGGATTTGTAGTTTGGTTTGGTCTAGCTTGGATGCTGTAGTTAATACAGGTCCTATAGGGTTTATTGGATTTGAATACGGGTCTGAATTCGAATCCTCAATCTAGAGATTCACATTCCCACTCAACCGTGGTTTTATTTATTTATTTATTTATTTATTTATTTATTTATTTATTTATTTATTTATTTATTTACCAACCACCCATCTGGCAGCCAAGGCCACTTTGGGTGGTTTACAACAAGGTAAACAATAACAGTAACATAGTGATGAGGATATAACAACAGACCAAAATATATTAAAAATACAAAATGAATAACAGTAAAAATGCACTGTAAAACATAATAAAATAAAATTTTACTCCATGCAGTTGGGAATGTCACTGTCTTTTGTCTTTAGTTTCCCCTTTTTTAGATGGGTGCGTATGGCTTACCTCGTGTTGTTATGAAGATGATAGTGAAACAGCATACAATATTGTAACCATATGCTGAAATAATTGTTTGTATTAAACCTTAACTCTCAGTGTTAACTGCACTGCATGCTTTAATGCTCCCCCACTCCCCAAATCTCACTCAAATGCTATGTGTAGTCCGCCCAAAATGAAGCACCTCAAGTCTCTTTGATTTTAGTGGGAATGTTAAGCTTGTGTGTTTTTCTCCGTTGAAATCAATAGGACTTAAAGGTAGTTACTTATGCATGGATTATGCCTTAGGGTTTGTTCCTCAGTCTAAGACATGCTTTAGAAATGGCGACAGTGTTTGATAACAGAACGTACTTCTAAAGGCAGGTATGTTGGGGCTTCCAGAGATTATCATGAATTTTAAGTTAATTTTGGCCTTCTGCAACATATTTTCTCTCACCAAGTTTGATTTTCTGATTGCTGAAATGTACAGGGCCTTTATCCCTGAATCCTTAGTTTTTCCCTTGCAAACGGAGTATTAATGGAAACAATGTTTTTCTAATGAATGTGGTTGTATTTTTCTCTTCTTCTTTTCTTAGCAATCCCATGAGCCACCTGCTTCAAAAGGCCCTACCCTGGCTACCAAAGTCCGCAAAACTCTCAGCAGCCGTGTCCATGAAGCAGTGAAAGCCATTGCTCTCTGCCACAATGTAACTCCTGTCTATGAATCAAATGGTGTCACAGATCAGGCTGAGGCAGAGAAACACTATGAAGATTCTTGCAGGGTGTACCAAGCTGCTAGTCCTGATGAGGTAAGATGTGCCTTAAAAATGCTTACAATATATATTTCCAAGGCATGGCTACTGATATTCAGTGGGTGAAGGGCAAGTGGGGATCCTATAACATTGGTGTTATATTGAGGTCAATACAATATATATATTGTATCAGTGGTAGAAACATTATTAGATGATATAACTATCACTTACTCTAAAATCTTCTGCCTACACCATCCATAAGGATCAAAGTACCTTATGATTTGGGGTTGGGCAAACTCCAGGGAGGTGGCCACATAGACCCCCTCTATACTGCACTAGCTCCCCAAAATGCATCTGAAAGTGACCCCCAAATTGACATCTAGTTTTGCAAACCCCCATTTATAGGAAGGGGCAGAACAAGGCATTGCACGTGTGCTTTATTTTAAAGGTACTCTTAGAAACTTTCTGTAATGATAGTTCTCTATCCCCCCCCACCCCATAAAAAATAAATTAAAAAGAAAAAGCAAGTGGGCAGGTTGGGGGGTGTTGGAATCTCACTCATGAAACCCACATATATCAGTGACGTTGTGTTTGTACAGTGTGTGAGAATGTTGATTCCTTCAGATCCTAAGCGACAGGAGTCTGCCCGATTTATTTGAGTCAGTTGGCATGTACTAACTCTAAAAATGTGTTAAACATTGCCTTATGTTATCTCAAGCCTACAACAGATGACTTCTAAAAAGAAGTTGGATGCTCAGTGACACCTTCAGTGGAAGGAGAGATGCTGTTAAACAGCAATTCCCTGGGGGGAATGTATGAAAGGGCTCCTTCATCCACGTCCCAATTCTACCTTTGAAATTCTATAGCAATAAAATATTAAGCCAGGAAGGTCAGTTTATGCCAAAATCAGAAGAAAAACCTTGGAGGTATTCCCTGCCCCCCTCTGGCTCTCTTTTTCCACTTCTGAACCGCGAGGGTAATTTCTACCAGTTGGCACAGGTTTCATTTCCTGAAACACAAAGCAGGATTTCCTAGATTTGTTTCCTGTGTGCATTCCTGGGCAAGGACTCTTGAAAGCATCTTTATTGAGAGATCAGTTACAGCCTCTGGGGCTCTGTGATCCTGTCAGGTTGAGGCCATACAGTAACAGAGGGGAAATGTAATAGGTAGAATCTGATCAGAGATAACTTGCCCGGGAGGATTTGTGGCAAAGTGGCCTTTAACCCTTCTGACACTTCGCTGCTTCCCAGGATGTGGAAGAATGTACTGATCAAATGCATTACTGGCAATGTTCCACGTGACCCCACAGAGGCATTGGAACATCGGCTCCTAATAAACAGGGGTCTATTTCTCTCTCTTCCTCTCTCTCCCTGCCATCCCTCCTTTTTCTAACTGGGAAGCAGTGTTAACCGCCAGCCTTCCCCTACTCCCACAGCTTAATGCTGTTTAATTAGCAGAATGAGTAAACAGTCAACTAGAAGAGCTAAGAAGGTGGTGAAGTGTTTCTAAAAAATGCATGGAATGTAGCAAAGAGTTTGCATAGCCACCCCTTCTTTTGAGCAGACGCCTTTAGGGATCAGTTTGTCGCTATTGTTTTTAAAATCGATCATTCATTTATAAATATATACAGGTTGAACTCGGAAAGGCAGGGACAAGGAAGTAGTGTCAGTCCTAAAACAGCATCAGCCTTTAAAAATTACGGTACAACTGTTTCTTGTTAATGGGTGCCAAAAAGTCCCAAAAGAGCTTGGACTGCACCACATCCAGAATGAGTGGTAGCCATACCGGTGCACAGATTCAGGGAGGGAGGAAGGAAGGAAGGAAGGAAGGAAGGAAGGAAGGAAGGAAGGAAGGAAGGAAGGAAGGAAGGAAGGAAGGAAGGAAGGAAGGAAGGAAGGAAGGAAGGAAGGAAGGAAGGAAGGAAGGAAGGAAGGAAGGAAGGAAGGAAGGAAGGAAGGAAGGAAGGAAGGAAGGAAGGAAGGAAGGAACCTGATGAAGGCTTTAGTTTTCCTAGACAAATGTAAATAGCCTTTTCCCCCTGATTAAAGTCCAGAATCTTGTTTCTAGGTCCTATCTGGGTAGGTGGGTGTAACATCCTTAGCTGTTACCAATAATTCAAATAACAAAGCTTTAAGCATTTTGCATCATTGTCTCAATTGTCCTTCAACAACCTGACAAACTAGGCTTGCCTTATAATCATATTTTTATCTGGGGGGCAAAGGCTAAGAGATATTGACCTGCCAGAGGTCACTTAGATTTAAGAATATGAAAGGATTTTTGGTTCAGGACTCATTCTCTGTGTTGCCTTTAGTTGCCACAGGCAGAAATGTTAGCATTTACCATAGACCAGACTATACAGTATTCATGAAAGTCAAAGTGTCTGTTTAGCAGGAGGCCAGTTATATGCTAGGAACATACTTACAAGCCTGCAACCATTTATCAAATAGCTCTGTGTGTGGGGGTGCCAACAAGATACCAGCCAAAGTTATTAATATTTTGCTTTTGTCAAGTATGCCAAACAGAAGAGTTATTGTCTGCGGCACATTGATCTCCTGCAACATTTTCTAGATTTGAGCGTTTCTTCTGGAATGGAATCCTAAATAGGAGCACTTGGTGCTCCAGGCTCCAATTGTAATTTAAAACTTTAAAATGGCAACCTGGAGAAAGCTCAGGAATGAGCAAGAGGTCAAAGGAAAACATTTCCCTGGCGTTACTTATTAATCTAGAATAGGGAAGATTTGAGATTGTTGTCATGTATGGAGGATTATGAAGACAACAGACAATGTGACAACCTGTAATTGTCCTTGAGATAATGCCTCACAGAAGTTTGGGATAAGAAGTGCTGAACCAAAGGTTTATGCCTATTTTCTGAATCATAATCTGTGAGGCTTTAAAAATGTATAAAAGAAGGAAAGAAAGAAACTCCCAGCCACTTTACGTTCAACTCCTAGATGTTTATGAAATTTTCGCAGCCTGAAAATAATACCAGTCCCTGTTGTGGAAAGTAGTTGCCTTCCCTGACTTCCAGACCACTGAATTTGCCTCATCACAAATCCATGGATGTTTTGCCTTCTTAGGGAGGGAAATTATTCCAGCAGTAACAAATTGCAATCCAGCCGCAGCATGTCACTGAAGAAATACAGGCACTCTCCATAGCACAATAGGCACTTTTGAGCAGCAACAACAGCAACTCAATTCAGTGGGGAAATGTACAGTTAATGACATGAATAATTTTGTTTTTTGCTTCTCTTGCTTCCCTTCTTCTGCCTCACTCCTGTTCCATTTGCATGACCTCTGAACCTCCAAGCTCTGCAGGCAATCTGACCTCTGACCTTTTCTTGTGTTTAGGTGGCCCTGGTACAGTGGACTGAAAGTGTAGGCTTAACACTGGTGGGCAGAGACCAGTCTTCTGTGCAGCTGAGGACTCCTGGCGGTCACATCTTAAACTACACCATCCTCCAGATCTTCCCTTTTACTTATGAAAGTAAACGAATGGGAATCATTGTTCGGGTGAGTTTTACTCAACTGCACATCAGTCTGTGATGGTGTATATCCAATTGTCTAGCAAAAGCAAGCATAATACCTCGTAAGGCCATTTTAAATGTTTCAAATGTTCTGAATGTTTTATGTAAATGTATTTTCATATCTTGATGGTACTGTTTATTTGCATTTTATTATTCCTGTTTTCTCTTTTGTTAAATTGTATTTTAATACAATTTAACAAAAAAAAGCCTGCTGTTTATATATGTTGTAAACCACCCAGAGAGGCCTTTGGCCAGATGAGCTGTATGTACGTATGTACGTAAGAAAGAAAGAAAGAAAAGAAAGAAAGAAAGAAAGAAAGAAAAGAAAAGAAAGAAAAGAAAAGAAAAGAAAAGAAAAGAAGAAAGAAAGAAAGAAAGAAAGAAAGAAAGAAAGAAAGAAAGAAAGAAAGAAAGAAAGAAAGAAAGAAAGAAAAAGATTCTTGTTTTACCAAAAGATAGAATGTGGTCTTGCATAGTGTAAAGTTGAGGAGTGATGGATTATGGTGTACTCTTCCTTTATTCATGTTGACAGTGGTTGACTTGATGGATATTGCTCATATGGAAATAATGTACTTACATGTGCAAAAGGAGGCAATTCTGGACTTGGATGAAATTAAGTACACATTTTGATCACTCTTTGTGAATTTGTGTGTGTGCCATGTGTGATCTTTTTTACGTTTTAGAAATTCCCAACAAATTGCTTTGTCCACTTGTTATATAAAGGCTGAAATCCTGTAGCCATAACATGTGCCTCATGAGGTGGTAGTGATGGTGGTGGCAGCAGCAGCAGCAAAGATTTTTCAGAAATGTAACATTTCTGACTTCTGTCCAAAGCTCACAGCTCCGATATCATTCCTTTCATTTTGTGGAAGCTATGGTACAGGAGGGAGAAGGTGAAACATGCCTAGAAAAGAGGAATCAAGATGGTGGAGGGTGTGGAAACCACACTCTATGAGGAAACTCCGAGGGAGCTAGGTATGTTTAGCAGAGAGGAGAAAAGACTGAGAGGCGATATGATCACCATCTTCAAATATCTGAAGGGTTGTCAGGTAGACCTCTGACATGCATTAGGTGACTGCGTCATTTTTGTACAGCTTCCACAGGTTGAAACAAGCTGTTTTTCAGGCTGCAAATGATGGTACACAAACGGGCCAAAGCTACTGAAAAGGAAAATCCCTCCAAGAGCTGAGACCTTTATGTGATGAAATATAAAATGAAGTTTGCTTGCATCAACCTATAATTTTTTCATTCTGTTTTATAATCTGTAATTGGTGTGGGTTTATTTACCAGTTCTGAAATATGGCATTCTCTCATTTATTTAATGGCTTTTTTGTTACATTTTCTATCCTGTCCTCCTCCCAACAATTCTATGAGGTAGGTTAGGCTAAAAGAATGTGAGTGGCCTAAAGTCACTTTGTGAGTCTTATGGCCAAGTGGAGATTAGAACACAAATCTTGGTCACCATGCAGAAAAATTGAAAGAGAAAGAGAACAAAATACTCTTACATTCTTTGCATTTGCACACTGTGTTCATGCAAAAGGAGTGGTAACTTCTCCAAATCCCCTCTGTGGGAAGCTCCTGCCCAAGGCCGTTAACCGTTATCTGTTACAGTGAAGAGCAAACTCTCCTGGCAGAGAAGCAGCAGCTGCCAGCAGGCGGGGTGACCTACTCATTCTGCCTTTTCCCTTAGAGTTAGGGCATAGGTTCAAAGACTTTCTCCGGCCAATCCTAGTGGCGATTAGGTAACCAGTATCCTATCTGAATTCTCACAACATACGATGTAACCCTTGCTAAGTTAATAAAAGAGTTCTCAAGGCGTTGCCTTTAGGCTCCGCTGGCTCGGACATCTGTTGTCGACACTTCTTTGTTTTCTCTCTGATTGCCTTCCCTTTGTTCTGTGATCACCCACATCATTCCTTCCTTTGCTCCATGTTCACCTACACCCCTCCACTTTTTTCCTAACAAAAACTCTGATTTCTCCCCCATCATATTTGTAAAGACTCCTCTGGGTTCTTCTCTCTCTTATACACACACACCTCACACTCTGTGCTCACCTCTTCCTTTCTCTGCTTACTCACATGTGGCAAAATTGTAGAAGATTGTGACACATTTATTAGACCACTAAAACTCAAACAGTTCATGCAAGCTTTTGTGGAATAAAAATCCCTACTTCTTCAATGAAGAAGTCACTCAGTCGTTTGATTTTTAGTGGTCTAATAAAGATGTCACATTCTTCTACAATTTTGTATTGTGTAATGACCACACGGCTTCCTTTGGATTTTTTAATAATCTCATGTGGCAGTGGAAGTTTCATGTTCCATCCAGGGAGCTTCAAACAAGTGCTCACTCGCCCCTATTTTATTGCTTTTACTGCCGTGATTAGCTTTCCCTCTCTTTTTCCTGCCCATGGGTTGTCCTCTTTCTTTGCCTTGCCTCTGTTGGTTCCATGTGCAGCAAAACAGAGCAACTTAAAACAGTTAAAACGATTAAAACTAAGCTAATTGGGACCAGATTAATTTAAGTCATCAAGTCAGTGGTGTTTGGCCCTTGGGTGTAATGTTGGTAGATTAATTTAATTAATTAAAATAGATACAGTAGTTCACTGCAAGTTCTGTTTCAATCAGGTGGAACCCACTTTTTTCTTTTTTCTTTTTTTGAAACAGTGATTATAGAGGCATACAGTATGAAAATTTGAGAACCACTGCTCTATGCACTGAAAAATCTTTAAATTAGTTTGCTTTAGATGTTTGTCTACAAAAGCTTTTAATGGTGATGGAGTGGTCCACATAAAAGAAGAGATTGGCAGCTGCTGGTTTAGGCAAGACTGAGACAAACATGAGCAAAGGTAGCCTGCTCCCTACGTCCCCATCAGTCTCCAGCCCCTCACTCCCTGAACAGAAGAGCTGTCACCTTCAGAAGCAGCAACTGTCCATAAATACAAGTGCAAGAGAGTCCACAACCTGCCCAGATTAGCAACAAAATATTCAGAGCCAAGATTCGAAGAATGTGCAAGAGTAGAACATGCAAGCTAGTAGTTGAGCCATAAATCATGTGCATGTTACTCTGATAAGGCCAGTTGAGACCATCAGGAACAGGTTGTCAGTAGCCATAATCAACAGGCAAGGGTTCAGGGCAAAGTGATACAAGGAGGCTTAGAGCAGAATGTAATGCTATTGCATATATTAGTTCCAGCAGTCTGCGTTTCCCTAGGATGGTTACATTTACTGGCCCTGGCCTTCCATCCCTTTCTGCTTCAGGTGGCGTTACTTAGTAATTTATTGCAGGTGGTTGATTTTGGGGAAAAACTATGCTGCCTTTGTTGTGTTCCTGTTCTGGCACCCTAAGTCACCAGTGCTCTCTAGGGCCAAGAGGGTTTTCATCCATTAAGCTGTTGGTACCTTTGGAAGGACTTAGATCTTCCTTGGCAAGACAAGGCCAGGGACTGTCTCAGTGTCTTATGCCTCTGGAAGAGAGACAACAACTTGTCCCTCATGTTTTTCCTCTACCTCTGTTTCCTCCTGCTGAGGCCGGTCATTCTCACCTTCATTCTCTGAAAAGGTCAGTAGGTGAGGTAGAGCATGATAAAGGCTTCCCTAATGCATGGAAAGGTCTACTTGAAGCAACTGCAAATGGAGATCCTCTTTAGACCTCCTTACTTAGTACAACACAATTGGAGGCATCAGGGATGGGGCTAGTCTGCATAGCTTTCTGCCCCTTACTTATGCTTGTTTCCTCTGTTTGGCCTTGGCATCTGAACAGGCTTTATTTGGTAATCTCAGGAGACCCAACTTGCACTGCAGTAATGGGCAAAACTGCATCATCCTCCAAAATTTATCCAACTAAGAAGTGAAACTCAGGTTGTAGCACCAAAAGAGACCCATAAAGGTGACGTTAATGATATATTTTGTTCCCCGCACTTCTGTGTATCTACCGTCCAAAGCAGAACTTTGTGATATTTCCTGTACCAAGCTCTCAGTGTATGTATTTTTCTCTAGTGAGGGAGACAGAGGAGTGCTGTAAAAGGATATATCAATTCTGTTTTGTATAACACAAGGAAGCATCAAGGAAAGGAATAGTCCAGTTCTTCTCCACACACTTCTTCACATTCAAGATCATTTAAAAACAGCTGATGTTTAAACAAGTTTCTTGTTTTGTAGTGGTGGTAGTGGTGTGAAAATTCCAAAATTTCAGCTTCTCTGTCTATAAACAAGATTTGCATTCATTGTCTCTCTTTTGGATTTACAATGTCTTACTGGTGAGGAGAGATGAACGTGAAAGGGACCTCAATTTCTTAGATATCTGGTTCAAGAGGTTCCATTGTAGCAAACTAGTCAAGCATTCGGTTGCTGTTCTCTCTGTTGGTAAGGGGTTGTTGCTTGTGTGTGCAACCACAAAGTTTCCACTCTTTCTCTCTCTCTTTATTTCTGAGCAATTGGATTGGAATATGTTTCCTTTGCAACTCAAGAGAGTGCTATTGTGTGTTAGATGGGAGGGCGGAGGAGGCCTTTGAACTTGGGCCAAAATCAGACCGTGGTGGAAAAAGATGTGGTTGAGAAACAATACGACTGGCAAATCTTTCTGTAGATTTATAGTTGTAATCGTGCCATAACATGGGAACGTGCTAACCTCCTACTGAACTTGGTGAAAGGAAATGACTAATGCAAGGAGATAGTTGATATATTATTTATATTGGACAAAAGATCTAAACTCTCTTAAAGTTAGTTCTGCACCACAGGAAGTGGAGTTTTTGCTCAGTTTCCTATCAAAAAGTTGTTAAAATGTTTCTTAACAGTTTAAACTATTTAATATGCAAGCATTTATCTTAAGTGATGCTAGATAGCTTTCATTTTAGGGTATATTTCTGTCCTATGTTGCTTATCTCTAATTGGAAATTGGAAATTTACATTCACATATATACAACTGTTCCCTATATAGAAATAGAGTTAAACCCCAGATGAATAATGATAAGAAAGTCAACAAAAGACTTGGATCACAATCCAGCATACGTTTAAATGCACATAAACCCATTGATTTCAGTGACACTATGCATGTTTAAGTCTGGGTTAGCTTTTGGAATAGAGATCACATAGTCATACAGAAATCTGCAAGCTAACTCATAAAAAAACCTTTTTAAGAAGTCAAAGTGGGAATTTATGCGTTCATTTATTTCATTTCTATGCCCTCATTCTCCCAGGCCTGGTATCACAGGTGGCTTAAAATGTAGTTAAAAGATAGTATCACTAAAAGTGAAGTCTTGTTGCATAAACTATGCCATGTAAATCTGATGACATCATTAGCCATGGTGATTTCTACCCCCAAAAGTCCCAAAGCTCAGGTGGAATCACTTTGATTGCTGAGAAGCCATTGGGGGGCACAGGAGGGGAGAAGGACGTCTTTAATGATCAATGTCAGGAAGTCCAATATCTCCAGGAACAGGCACAAGGCAAACAAAGCTGGCGAATCTGGAATGAATGACCTGTGTCCCACGAAGTGCTGATGTACTCCAGTTTCCCTCAGCTTCAGCTAGTATGGCCATCCATAATCATTGGCCATTCTGGTTGGATATGATAGAAGTTGGTGTCTAGCATCTCCAAGAGAACCACAAGTCTTCCATTCTAGTTTTTTACAAGCTTTATTTCGTTTCCTGAGCTCTACTGATTGGCTGTTCTCTTTCAAATTCCTTTTTATATAAATTACTGAGACCAAGTGACCAACGAAATAATCCTCCTGCATTTACGTGGTATGTTATCCTAATTACAATAGTGCTACAAACTTCAGTAAACCTATTTTCAGGTCCTGCAGATTGACAAAGACTACAACAGATCTCATCATCTAGGAGGGTCTCCATTCTGCAAACAGAAGTTTAGGAATAGCCATGTGCAATACTCATGAGCAAGAAGTCAGGCTAGAGTTGGATGTTGGAGAGTATTCTGCTGCAATTTTTGCATCCAATGATTGCAACAAGGCAGCTAAATTTTCCATAGTGAGCCTCCAGTAGAGTAACTCTGGTCCATATTCTGAAAACTGAAACTCTGCTTTCGGAAACATGCTGAAATCTTATTTTAGCGTCAGTCTCAAATTCAGTGAATGCAAATGTGGGAGGTGACATCAGATTTTCCAGAATTTTGTGTTTTTAAACAGTGGCTGATATATCCTGTTCAAAATTTACATGCACGGATATCCAAATATGGTACTTGCTGTCATGACAGAATCAGATCATGCAGTGAAGCACCTCATCAGCACCTCATCCTTTCAATGCAGCATCTTCTGCTGTTGGTGCTCTGCACAATCGAACAGGATATTGGCCAATGTATGTAAACTCTATGGAGTGAGGTACAGAGTAATGGGCTGAGCAGTCAGCTCAAGACATTTTGTTGCCTGAGGGAAAGGACAAGATGGTGTCCCTCCGTTCAGTCTCCAAGGGCTTGCTCAAATGGCAAGAGAAAGTTTTTCTTCACTTGGAGTGTATCCAAAATTAGGAGTCCTTAGAAATCCTGATCATGTGATTGCTGTAAGCATATTCATCAGATGCATTATAGGCACTGCTGCAGACCTTTGCTGTGAACACACAAAGATCTACCTTTCTCCAGTTAGGTGGAGACAGGAGTTGGGGCTTATGTGTGCATCTCTGTCCCCACCATGCTTTAAGCCCTCCCTGTATTCAAGCTATAAGGCCTAAATAGGCTCATCATTAGTGGGAGCAGGATATAATAAACAAACAAAGAAACAAACAATTAAAAGAGGACTACAGAGCTATTCAGATTTGATTTCAATGTAAGTCCATATTCCTCATTTACAGCACAACACTATGCATGTCTATGCAAAAGTAAGTCCCATTGAGTGGTAAGTGGGGAGCATACACACGAGTTTTGAAAGAGCTTCTTAGGTGGATTGCTTGATTATCAAACCATTCATACTGTCAAGAAAGTCTTAATGTTCAGGCGGAATCCTCTTTCATGTAGTTTGGCCCTGCTCTCTGGAGTAACAAACATCCTCCGTCATCTATGCAAGAGCTCCTGAGATATTTCAAGATTGAAATATCAAAACCTACCTTAGGCTAAAGGAATTAGAAATTGTGTCATGGTATAGGCTTGTGGGATGCATTGATTCCTGTGTCATAGTTTGTAAACTGGGAGAAATTATAACAGAAAAGGACCTACACTGACGATACACATCATCATTATCATCATCATCTAAACATTTTGTTGTTATATGCCATCAAGTTGCATCTGACATATGGTGACCTTAACACAGTATTCAAGATATGCAAGATGTTTATCATTGCAACCCACACCCACACCCAGTTAGTTTCCAAAGCAGGGATTTGAACCCAAGTCTCCTGAATCCTAGTCCAACACACTATCCGCTACACTGGCTCTCAGGAAGTTTTGTACTTTGTATTAAGTTTCACCTAACTTTGTTGTCTTTCCACAAACAGTTTTCCTTTTCCTTTCCCAATTGCTCTAAGCCTTTAAAGCTGCATTTTTAGTCACACTGATTTATTCCATGTTGTTAGATGTAACTGTGATGTCCCTGTCTGTCTGTTTTTAAGTCTGCTTGTTATTTTCTTGATTGGCTTATTTTTATACTGAGGTTTTGGGCTGCTACGCTTGGAATGCTGGTGCGGCATTACAGTTGTGGGGTATAGATTATAGAAATAAATATTGCGCTATCTGTTTTAATATGCATACTTACAAACCCTCCCCCCCCCCCCGGTCTGGTTGTCTCTTTTAGGATGAGTCTACGGGGGAAATAACATTTTACATGAAAGGGGCTGATGTGGTAATGGCCGGCATTGTTCAATACAACGACTGGCTCGAAGAAGAGGTAAGAAGCAACCTGTCCAGTCTGATTTTACTTCTTAAGCAGCTTCCCCAGTGCAAGACTGACTGGTGCAGTTGCAGGAAGATTGCTCATATACCCTCTTAGGGACAACACAGTCCTCTATCAGTGGTCCCCAACCTTGGGCCTCCAGATGTTCTTAAGACTACAACTCCCAGAAGCCTTCGCCACCACCTCTGCTGGCCAGGATTTCTGGGAGTTGAAGTCCAAGAACATCTGGAGGCCCGAGGTTGGGGACCACTGCTCTAGATGAAGACTGTCTTTTTGAAGGGATCTTCTATTAAAAGGCCTGTTCAGTGTGAGTCTGATTTAAAGATTAAAAAGAAAAAAGCCAAAGAGAGAGATCAAAACTGTAAAGTTCTCCCTCCACAGTGAACATCTGGACAACACACTCAACAGGCCATCCAGTCGTCTGGTCACAGTTTTCCTACTCAAGTGAGATGCATTGTGTTTCTGTTTAAATGGCAAAAATAATTTTTAGTGCTGTGTCTCTACATATAAATCAATATATGTCAATTATTCCCAACCTTGGGTAACCCAGGTGTTCGGACTGCAATTTCCAGAAGCCTTCACCACCAGCTGTGCTGGCTGAGGTTTCTGGGAACTGCAGTCCAAAAACACCCAGGTTACCCAAGGTTGGGAACCACTGCTCTAGATTCACACACAAAAAGAACTTCAAATGCCTGGGGGAATAAAAAGGTTTTCACCTGGCTTTGGAAAGACTATAATATAGATACGAGGTGAATCTTCTGGGGCAGGGAGTGCCATTCAACAGACCAGTGGTTCCCAACCTTGGATCCCCATGTGTTCTTGTACTGCAACTCCCTGCAGCCTTTACCACCAGCTCTGCTAGCTGGGGTTTCTGGAAGTTACAGTACAAGAACACCTGAATTACTTGTTATTTTCTTGATTGGCAATCTATAAAAGACTTACATGTATAGTCTTAGTGCAGGGGATGGTCCAAGAGCACCAGATACTAACCTAATGATGGATGAGGATTTTGCTTTTGTTCTTGATACTAAAAATTGCAAATGTATTCATATTCAAGATGGAAAGAACCTGAGATTTTTTAAAAAAACCATCTCCAATTTCAAAATGCTGCCCCAACTTATTCCGATGAGCGCCTGCTTGGGATGAATCCTAACTTGTGGTCCTCAGTGTGGAAGGGAACTGGCAACTTTTCTGGGCAATAGCAGTTGCATGAAGATTCTGCAGTGTTTGGAAGTCTCTAGCCTTTGAGTTCACCTCACCACCTAATGGGATGAAGTCTTTTTTATGGTTATTGGAAGTGAGGATTGTAACACAGGAACACCATATAGAAGCTCAGAAACATTATGTTGGGACAACCAAGATTTCCACTTAGTTATAAGATTTGCTTCTTGTACAAGTTATAGTAGCAATATTATGACATAGTTCAGTGAAAGATCAAAATCTTCTTCCCATCTGATAGAATGTAAAGGAAGAGTTATTTTGTAATTTTATTTTGTAACTGATTGTGAATCCCTAGCTGCATGGTAGCTCACTGAAGTGTGAACATTTCTCTCATTCATAGTGTGGCAATATGGCAAGGGAAGGGCTGAGGGTCCTTGTAGTAGCAAAAAAATCTCTGACTGAGGAACAATATCAAGACTTTGAGGTAAGTAAATCATTCATGATATACAGCTCAGAGAGACAGTTTCACTTAGCTCTAGAATGTGGGAGAGAGAATAATAATACATTTGAATGGGTCTTTCTTAATAAAGGACTTTCTTCTGGATACTTTTCCAGCTACTGTTGCTAGTGCATCCTTTCCCATACTGGCTCATGTGTTGTTAGCTTCCAGATTACTGTAGCTCTGTTTTAGGGCTGCCATTGACAAGTGTCTGAGGGAAAAACCCAGTAAAATTGATGACTGATGCTGGGCAGGGAGGAATCATGTACAGTAGGACCCCCATGTCTGCTGGGGATTGGTTCCAAGCCCCCCCCCCCCCAATGGATACTGAAAACTGCAGATAATCACAAACACTATATGTATAGCATGGTAAAAGGAAAAAAAACACAGAAAAAATATTTTCATGTGCATTACCGGAATGCATACTAGAGGTGGCACCAGACACCATGCTATGTATTCTTCACTAACAAATATTCATAGCATGGTGTCTGGCTCCTTCTAGTGGCCGGTTCTGGTAATACATGTGAAAATAGTTTTTCTGGATTTTTTTCTTTTAATATTTTTAATATTTTCAGACCGTGGATGAGTGAAACCACGGATACTGTTCCTGTAGATACAGGGGTCCTACTGTAATCACAAACTTGGAAAAATTACTCTTTTGGATTACAGTTGGGATGCTGAGAGTTGTAATCCAGAAAAGTAACTTTTCAAAGCCTAGTTTTATGGAAAGGTCCCACATGAATATATATGGGGGAAGCATGTGAAGATCTGAAATACAATAGGCCAAAATCCTATTATGCACTGTAGCTATGCTAGTGTAGTAGGAATGGTGACATTGGCAGCAGCAGATTGTGGCTAATTAATGAGCCCCTGTTTCAGTTTCAGGTGGCATGCAACTTCACCTCATGGTATGCAAGTTACAAAGCAGGACCTCTTTAATTAATGACAACATGCCAGTGACATCATTCCTGCTATGCCAGTGTAGCTATGCAAAATAATTTGCGCTTACATATACTTGGCATTTACACATATTTATCCTTCCTTGCCATAATCTTTTCTACTCCACTCCCTATTTTATCTTTACCTGCCCTTCACTTCCTGCATTGTTTTCCACATCATCAGGACTGAAGCAGTGCCAGTCCTTCTGTCGGGCATAGTGAGGCAGTTGCCCCCGACTGATCTTCATGATCCACGTAGCAATTGCTCTATGTTGGAGGACAAAACTAAGTACACCACACAACTTGTTCTGGGTCTCCTAAACTAGCCTGCTCCCTCAGATACTGTCAAGGATATTACCCTATCACCAGTGTTGAAGTTTGGGGCAACTGGAGCCATACCCACTGGGGATTTGGGAGTAACTACCTAAATAGTACCTGAGCAATCTATAAAAGTAACACTTCCAACTTTGGGATTCATCTGCAAAGAAAGAAAAGGAATGGAGCGCCATGTTGTCCTTTGCCTTAAGCAGCAAAGTGTCATCAGCTGATAGTGGTGCATTACTTTTCCCAGAGGACTGAAGGACAAAATGGAAATAAAAATGAATTATGGCATGAATACTGGTCTGGATGTGCTCTTCGTTTCTTGGAGTGGCAGCCAGCTGGCTGCTTCTGGGCCTCATCAGACCTGTGGATGGCGGCCAGTTGGCTCATCACCCACTTATGTTCTTCTACTTGATAATGAATCTGATCATGTGAGCTGATCCCTTTACATCTGGTTTCAGGAGGGAGGGGAAACTGCTAGAAGCCCATGAGCTACCCTATCCATATGTTTCCTGCTATGTTTCAGTTATTCCCAGGTCTGGCAGCCTGCTAGTCAGGGGGTTTCAGCAACCTATGCAAATATTAACAATGATGAGAGAATAGTGGGAAAGAGGGAATGAGTTTCATCTCAAAAGCCTGCTTTTTGTCATGGATTGCCATCCCAATCCCATGGCTGTACTTTTAAGGAGTTCTGTTTCATTCCATAGAACCTTTTCTTTTTCTTCATGTGTTTTGTGTTGGTATACATGCCTCATAACTGAGTGAGTAGTGATTTGTGTGTCTCTTGTGGTCTTGCCAGGCACGCTATGTCCAAGCAAAGCTGAGCGTCCATGACCGCTCCTTGAAGGTAGCAACTGTGATAGAGAGCCTGGAAATGGAGATGGAACTGCTCTGTCTGACTGGAGTAGAGGATCAACTGCAGGCAGATGTCAGACCTACTCTGGAAACTCTGAGAAATGCTGGCATGAAGGTATGACTAGGCCAGGGGCCACCATAAGGTATGGCTAAACTAGAAGCTTTGAATCCTAAAGTCAAAGTCTATGGGTATTGTGTCCTAACCCCCCCCCCCCCCCGGCAACTCTACAGAGCTGGACAACAATGAGAGAATTGAGTCAAAGAGGTAAGACCTAGTGCCTTGCTTTTGGGTGAAGACTGGGTGGGTGACACCAGGCATGGAAGGGAAACAATGATGTTGGGGTCTAACCACACCACCTGCTATACCTCATGGTGCAGTGGTTAACCTTTAGTATTGCAACCATCTGCTCACAGTCAGCCTTCATTACCAGCGGATTCTGATGCTGGCTCAAGGTTGACTCAGCCTTCCATCCTTCCAGGGTTGGTAAAATGAGTACCCCGGCTGGCCGAGGGCCAGTGTGCCGCCTGTATAATTGAAAAAAATTAAAAATAAGAATAAAAATTGTAAACCACCTAGAGAGTGCTTTAACACTGTGTGGTGGTATATAAGCTGCACACTTTTGCTTTGTGTTGTCATCTAGCCTATGGTCTCCCCCTCATTAAAAAAAAAGAATCCCCCACTTATTTCCACTTGATTCAACTAAATTTTCAGAGTGTCTTATCATAAAGCTATAATAAAAACATGATAAAATTAGAACTACATAAAAATAAATCTAAGAGGAGCATTAAAATATACAAAACAGAATAAAACAAATTATCAAGTATTTTTTAAACCTAGGATAAAATTTTAAAAGTATTTTCTTGGCACTAGAAAACCGTCAGATTAGGTGCTAGGCTAACTTCTGGGGAGAAGCTATAGATCCACAACTGAAAACATCCTTTTACCTGGAATATTGATTCCCAGAATTTTGGCCTTGGACTGCAGCTCCTAGAAGGCCTGACCATTGACTGTCCTGGTGAGAACTGCTGGGACTTGTACCCCAAAAGCATCTGGGACCCACTCTCCCCTTAGAATTCCGTGGCCTACCTCCTGACAGTAATGGGACTTCACAAAAACTTCACATTATGATGTGGCACACACATACAGGGACAGTCATCCACCTGAATTTAAGAACTCCATTTTCGTGCCTCGAAACAGTCCCTTATACTTAATTTGTGCGTAGCGTAGGAAAAAAGTGAAGGATTATGATGGTAGAATCTGGACTGGTGGACTTCAGACTATACAGGCTAGGAATGTACTCTTTTGAATGTTCTTTCATGCTAAAAAGCAACATACCGTATTTTTCCGTGTATATGACCCCCCAATATATAAGACAATCCCTAATTTTGACCCTTGGCGGAGGAGCAGTCAATGGGCAGCTGCGAGGGGCGGCCCAGCATGGCTGCTCCTCCACCTCTGCCTCCTGCTGCTGCTGCTGCCACCCGATTGCCTCCTCCAGCACCAGTGCCAGGGCTCACCTCCAGCTCATGTCGCCACCTTGTCCCCTGCCTGAAGGGAGCCCGCGAGTGGCAGCTGACGCCGGATCACCTCCTCCAGCGCCACTCGTGGGCTCCCTTCGGGCAGGGGACAAGGCGGTGACGTGAGCTGGAGGTGAGCCCCGGCACTGGTGCTGGAGGAGGCAATCGGGGGGCGGCGGCAGTCAATGGGCAGCCATGAGAGGCGGCCCAGTGGGGCTGCTCCTCCACCTCCTCCTGCTGCTGCTGCCGCCGCCACCCAATCACTTCCTCCAGTGCCACTGCTGGGGCTCACCTCCAGCTCATGTCACCACCTTGTCCCCTGCCCAAAGGGAGTCTGCGAGTGGCGCTGGAGGAGACGATATGGAGGCAGCGGCAGCAGTCAATGGGCAGCTGCGAGAGGAGGCTGAGAGCAGCTGCTCCTTCGCCTCCGCCTCCTTCTGTGTATAAAACGACCCTCAATTTTTCCTCTAATGATTTTAGGAAAAAGTGTTGTTTTATACACGGAAAAATATGGTACATATGAAGACTAACACACTGGTAAGGGACTGTGCTAAATGTTTTTTATTTACTAATTTGATGCCTGCAAGAAGTCTTTGAGGGTTTCTTGGCTTTATTTATTTATTTATTTATTTATTTATTTATTTATTTATTTATTCATTCATTCATTCATTAGATTTCTACCCCGCCCCCCTAGACAGCGTCTACTAGGGGCGCTTACAAATATCATAAAATATCATAAAATATCATAAAAACATCATAAACATTAAACAATTGAATCAATAATATGGTGTATTCAAGATGGGGAATGATAGAAAACAAGAAGATAGAATTCAAGAATTGACAGAAGGGAAGGCCTGCCTAAAGAGCCAAGTCTTTAAATGGCTCTTGAAAACACCCAGCGAGGGTGCCAGGTGGATCTCTGTTGGAAGGCTGTTCCATAGTCGAGGGGCCACTGCCGAGAAGGCCCGGTTTCTTGTTCTTTCTTTCCGGACCTCTCTCGGCGTTAGGCCCCTCAACCGTCCCTCCTGGCTGTGCCGAGTAATTCGGGTAGATCTAGGTGGGAGAAGGCGATCTGCCAAATATCAAGGTCCCAAACCGTTTAGGGCTTTATACGTCATCATTAACACTTTGAAGTCAATGCGGAAACGAATGGGCAACCAATGCAAGGCTGCCAGAGTGGGAGAGATATGCTGGTGTTTTCTCACCCCACTAAGGAGTCTGGCCGCCGCATTCTGCACCATTTGGAGCTTCCGCATCAATCTCAAAGGTAGCCCCACGTAGAGCGCATTACAGTGGTCTAATCTCGAGATTACGAGCGCGTGGACGAGAGTGGTGAGGGCCCCTCCATCAAGGTAGGGTCGCAGCTGGGCGATCCGCCATAGATGAAAATAGGCAGAACGGGCCACGGACGCCACCTGGGTTTCCATGGTAAGCGCCGGGTCCAGATGTATCCCCAAGCTGCGAACCCCATTCCGTGCGGTGAGAGGCACCCCCCCCCAAAAGAGAGGGGTGGGGAACTCTTTGCATGGGGGAGCATTAAAAGTTGACGCATTGTTTTGTGTAGCATGCAAAATTGGCAGCACATGGCTATTGAAGCTTGGGGTATAAGTATAATACAGTGGTGCCTCGCTAGACGATTGCCTCACAGGACGAGGAAATCGCTAGACGATGCCTTTTTGCGATCGCTACTGCGCTTCGCAAAACGATGGTCTCCTATGGGGAATTTTCGCTAGACGACGAGGTTTCCCCATAGGAATGCGCCGACTAGTGGTCAAAAGCTGTCAGTGCAGCTGTCAGTGCATTCCGACGGGGACCTGCGCTCGCTAGACGATGTTTCCCTATGGGAGATTTTCGCAAGACGACTGAGTTTTCCCTTGGAACGCATTGAAGAGATTTCAATGCATTCCAATGGGAAAACGTGCTTCGCTAGACGATGTTTTCGCAAGACAGCGATCTTCGCGGAACGGATTAACATCATCTAGCGAGGCACCACTGTACTCCTGAAACATGAGGTTTTGGATCCCTTTCTTCAAATGGCCAGCAGAGGGAGCACACATTGAAAATTAGCCTGAATAAGTTTGTGCTTAATTTTATGGTTTCCTATACAGATCAAACCCAACCTTGAAAGCATTGTAAGACAATTGATTCAGGTTTTGATGGCCATGATTGATAGGACACTGAGGTTTAAGAACATATTATCTGCTGCTTTTATCCTGTTTTAATTGGCAATATATTATACACCCAGCATATCGATGCACTTTGCATATTTGTAATTAGCTTCTTTATAGCCACCCTTGAACTTAAAGGAGAAAAGGCTAGGATGGATATATAAAGACCCAGTTCAAAGTTAAACTTAAAGTTCTGTTTTGTGTTACCCAGAAAAGCCATGATTATCATGTTGCTGTTTCTATGCTTGAAATGCATGCAGTGTCTGCCTTCATTAGAAATTGTAACAGTTCTTGAGCTGCCGCTATTTCTGAATTCCTTACGGACTATTCATTTTTGTTATCCTGCCAAATCACAGAACCAATGTTTTCATGCATCAGCTACTGATTTATGGTCAAATGCATAGCAGTGGATTGTGTGGCAAAACGGACAGCAAGTTCTCAGAAGATCCAAAGCTGCTCACAAACCATTATCCCCAAGAGCAGACATGAACTCTGTACTTGCCTATTCAGAAGTAACAGTGAAAAGCAACAGAGTGTAAAAATCAGCTGCCAATGTCCAATTTAAATTCCCCTAACAACTAAGAAGAAGTAAATTATTCTGGAGTAAGCATAGGCAGCATGTTCTGAAATATAACTGTTTGCCTGAGCATCTCCATCCAGTTTTATAACATATTACATGGTCACATGGTACACTAAAGGTGTTCTTTCCATTGGTTGTGATGAGACAATACTATAGATGGGGGTATTCGTATACGAATACCCCTGCACAGCTGGAGCGAGGCCACCACCGCCATCCACTCACACATCCTCACTCATCCTTCCAATCACTCCTGGAGCTCTGCTCTCTTCCTTCTCACCTGGCCACTCCAGCCAGGGGGAGGGAGGGCGAGTTTCCCTGCACGGCTGCCGAGGGGCCAGGTGAGCGGGAAGAGAGCGGAGCTCTGGGAGTGATTGGAAGGATGAGCGAGGCTGCCGCTGCTGCCAGACGCGTGAGTGGATGCCCCTTTTTAAGTCCAGCTGCACGGTGATATTCGTATTCATACTAATACGAATACCCCAATCTCTAAGTAATACCAAATCAGCCATTTTCTGCAGTATACCAAGAAGGGCAAGTCTCTTTTATTTCACTGAATTAAATATATTTAATATTGGAGGGCCATGTACACTTTCTAGCTACCCTGTGAAGGCCTTTTTAAATTGCTCCACATGGTGGCTGTTTTTTCATGATGTACAGTGACTCACTGTGCAGCTATGGCAGATTTTCACCTTACCACTGCAAATCTTTTTTTTTTTTTTTTTTTGGGTCCTCCAGATACAAACTGCTTGCGGCACAGAGACAATTGCCACATGGAGCAATTTATAGCTGCCTTTATAAAATGGCTAGTATCATACCATTGGCAGCAGCTGCATTTTACATCTTGAGCACCCTTCCCCCTCAAATGCTATCTGGTTCACTCCTGGTTTATATTTCAAAAATATATGTTTCTCAGATTAGAGTACAATGTAGGAATGGTCCCCATTTTGCCAGAGATTTTTAAGAATCTTTTTTTTGTCATTGAAATAAAAGGGAGCTGTATGGTCTTTACAAAATACAAATGCAAGAGTAGGTGATACCTTTATAAACCACTAAAAAAAATAATCATTCAATCTGCTAGCTTTTGTGGATCAGAATCACTTTGTCAGGCATGTACTGGTGTTCTTCTTTATAGACCAGTGATCTATAAAGTTATCGCCAACTCTTGCATTTCTGTTTTTGTCAGTTGCATGTGTGAACATGCAGATCTGTCTCAGGTTTTTCCCCCCTTTTTTTGATGCTATCAGCAGCAAGTCCATCTTTTTTCCTGAAATTGCATTGATTATTGCTATGATAGATGCTGGGTGAGACTTAAGGAGGTTTAGAGAGGATACTGGTTATGTGGAACATTAATCAAGGCTTTCAGCAGTTCAAAGAGTTGATTCTGAAGTCATTGCAAATGAGCCACTGTGCAAAGACAGGTTCCTATATTTCAACCATACATCAGCTGCATTTTTCTGACATGCTCAAATGGCATCCATATGTCTGAAAACAGGTTGTGGTGTCAGGTTTATACCCTGCATGTATTTTAGCTGCTTGCAGGCATTTGGAGGCCTTTCAGTTACAGAACAGACATACCCACCCTCAATGGAAACTTGTGGATTGTCTTTGCTAGTAATAAGTAGTGTGCGTTTCATACTGTGTATAACAGAGAATGAGATGCTGGAATTCTGGAACGTATCTGTTTATACTGCAGATGAATGGTGTCATATTGGTATGCTTTGGGTGGATGTATTCGCTGTGTAATGTGAGCTAGCATGTGATGAACATAATCGTGCATGAGTGTGTGCACTTTAGAGTCAGAGTCCTCTATATGGAACAGCATTTAAAAATATCACCCATATCCCAGTGTTCTGAAAGGGTACAATTCCTAGGTTCTTCCACTATCTCTTCTATAATATGTAGCATGGCTGCTGAATCCAGTCAGTAACGTTCCATTCATTGCTATAGGACTGTATGGTCATATTAATTAGTTTACTGTAAATGCATAGTAGCTAGACTTTTTTCTACACTCCTGGATTCTAGTATAAGTCATCCTAAATATAACATATGTGTTGAAAACTTCCTACAAGCTAAACATTTTGTTCGATGTTTTTAAAATTTATTCTTGATCTCAGGATAGTTTATGTATTTTATTATAGGTATGGATGCTTACAGGGGATAAACTAGAAACAGCCACATGTACGGCTAAGAATGCACATCTGGTAACCAGGACCCAGGACATTCATATATTTAGACTGGTGAGTAATATGAATAAAACTAGCTTATTTAGCACTTGTCCACAGAGCTACATTATGAACCAAATGGAATAAGTTACACCAGCTCCAGTTTGCAGTTAGAATATAATCTGCATCTACTAGGCAAACCTAATTTTTCTTTGACCGTCATTGCATTTACACAGCACCTAGATTCATCTGAGGAGTACATAAAACTTGGACGTTAAGAGTGGAAAAAAAATGTTCTGAAAAAGCAACCCCCATTTCCTCTCACATTTCTTAAAATAAAACAGACAAGATGGATCGGGATTTCTCCTGTAAAAAAAAAAAGAAGGCAAATGTAAAGCAACATTTTGCTAACTACTAGTAAATGGGGAAAGTTTTAAATCTGGTTTTGATGGCTCTTCCTCTGCTCCAACTCTTAACATGGCATGCATTGGCTTAGCTTTCTAAAACCATGTAGCCACCTGAGTTTAAGCATAGCTAATAGTAGTGGCTTTTCTCTTCCATGCCTTCTACAAGAATGCCACTGCTGATCATTGGAGTTTAGTGAGAGGACCAGGAATTCCGAACAACAATGGTTTTCCGAGAATGTTCAGTGAAGGGTCAGAGCCCAGGATTCCTTGGGATGGCCCAGGGAGAGGCATAGTGTAGCTGAGAGATAAAGGTGGAACACAAGAGTTCAGAGAATTTGTCTGTTGCACCTAGTGTTGTCCTAAGCAGAGACTTATTATGTTATACCATAATAAGGATGAATTTCAATAACCCATGCTAAGATCCTGATCCTGTGCTGGTTTGATACCAAGTTCATGAGCAAAACCACCTCCTACTCACGTAATTTTGTACTGTATCTTTTCAAGATCTGATTTCCAGTTACTCCTTCCCCTCCAAGGCTTACCCTTTTTTTCCTTTTCTAGGTGACAAACCGTGGAGAAGCTCACTTAGAACTCAATGCCTTTCGCCGCAAGCATGACTGTGCCCTTGTCATTTCTGGTGATTCCTTGGAGGTAAGAATGAAACTGCCATAGTAGGTATTGAGAAAGATGGGCTGGTAATAGAAAGATATTGTCCCTCGCATAACCATGCCTGTCTGTTTCATGGATTAGGTGTGCCTGAAATACTATGAGTATGAATTTATGGAACTAGCATGCCAGTGTCCAGCAGTGGTCTGCTGTAGATGTGCCCCAACGCAGAAGGCTCAGATTGTACGCTTGCTACAAGAGCGAACTGGGAAGTTGACCTGTGCAGTAGGTGAGTAACTTTCTGCTGTATTCTCCAGCTCGGTATATTTTTGTAACTTCTTTAGTGTCAGCTAAAGCTGTGCTGGGTCTCCAAAGTTCAGATGATGAAGCCTGCTCGTTGCCCCCACCAATCTGAGTTGGTTGAGTCTTTTGCGAGCATCAGAGACCATTAAATTTGTGGACTCCTCTTCCTAGTCATATCAGTCATGCATCTTACTCACATATACCTAAGGTCTGTTGCACCTAGTGTTGTCCCAAGCAGAGCAATTTCTTATAATTTGCTATGTGATTCTTTTAACTGGAGATGGCAAGGCCCCAAACTTCCTGAGACCTTCTGCATGGCACGCATATGCTGTACTGTACACCAAAGTTAGGACCCATCCCTCACACCATCACAGTTTGCATTTTACTGCTACACAAGAAGGACACCAGTATCACCTTGATGCTGGATTCATACCCTTTCCTGGTTCAGCAGTGGAGCCCCGTCTTGCACATCTGGGTTTGTTTTACACAAGTGAGATTCTCCATGACTATTTTCTGTGTTATCTCATGCAGGTGATGGTGGGAATGATGTCAGTATGATTCAAGAGGCAGACTGTGGAGTCGGGGTTGAAGGAAAGGTGAGTCTTCCTAGTGCATTACTTTTTAGGTGGTTTTAATCCAATGATGTTGATAAAGAAGTGTGCGTTTGGGAAACTTGCTTTTTACTTAAACAGATGGAATGATGGTTAAACATATGAAATGTGTAGTATGTGGCCAAAGCTTTACATCAGGGGTCTCAAACTCAATTTACCTGGGGGCCGCTGGAGGCAGAGGCTGGGTGAGGCTGGGCCACATCAGATTTTCCGCCAAGCGGAGCAAGAGCCCGAGGAAATCGCCCAGGAGTTTCCTTAGCCCGGCTGGGGCTCCGAGGAGGAGGAGGAGGAGGAGGAGGAGGGGCGTGCGAGCCCTCGTCACCAGCCACGACCCCCTCCGGCTCCTTCTTCACTTCCACAACCACCACCACCAGCAGGACGAAGAAGCGGAGAAGGGAGGGAGCGCCAGCGACCGCCTAGCGGGGGGGAGGAGGGCACGACATAAAAAATTTTTAAAAACCCTCACAGAATCGCCTTGCCAAAGGAGAAAAGCCCCCATTGGTACCCGTGAAATTAAACAGAATGGGGTGGGCCCCCCACAGGTACGTGCACGCACACGCGTGCACGCACGCACACGCACGCACACACACGGAGGTCCAGCAACCTTCCTCTGAGGGGCCCCCTCAAAAAAAGGCATACTCAGCAGCAGCAGCTACCCCCACCATGACAGAGGAGCAAACTTTGCGAGGCGAGCCCAGGCAGCCTCCAGAGCCGAGGTGGCTGAAGCAGGACGAGGAGGAGGAGGAGGAAGCACCGCCGGGCGCTGAGGCAGCCACTGGCCGGGCTGGTGCTGGGGGTGCCGAGAGAGAAAGAGAGCCAGAGAGCCGCTTCCCTGGAAGAGGCGGCGGCGGCGGCAGCTGCTGTTGGCGGCTTGGAGGTGCTCTTCGAGGATGGGCTGGGAGTGAGCTCCGCTCTCAGGCATCGCTCGGCGGTGGCTCGGGCGCGCGGGGAAAAGGGCCAGTAGCACGCCTCGCTCGCCAGCTCTCCCCCAAGACAGCGCCTCTTGCACCCTCCATCCGGAACTGCAGCCTGCCAGCCGGCAGACAGGCAGGCTGGCTGGCAGGCTGCAGTTCCGGATGGAGGGTGCAAGAGGCGCTGTCTTGTGAGACAGCCGGCGAGTGACACAAGGCTTTTTTTTTTACTCTTGACAGCAGAGGACGCGTGGGCGCTTCAGGGGGGGCAGGCAAGGCGGGGGCCACAAACTATCATCCGGCGGGCCACAAATGGCCCCCGGGCCGCATGTTTGAGACCCCTGCTTTACATGGAAAAAAAGTGATATGAATCAGGATCTCAGTGCACAGGTAGTTAGAGGTCCAAACAGTCCCACCATAAGATTTTTATTGGAGGCAGTAAATTCACCTCCTCTTAAAAGAAGATAGAGTTTATGTATGTCATTTCATTTCAACCCATCTCACCTTTTCTCTAGGGAAAGTGCTGCTCAGGGCAGCTAAGAAATAGCACTAAAAACAAGCTACCCAATAAAACTGTGAAAATAGTCACAAAAATAAAGGTTCATGCAGCTGAAAGGGCCAAATTGTAGAGGTGGGCCTTTGCACAGCCTTCTTAAAAACTGTGAGAAGGGGAAGTGATCACAACTGCAAGAGAAATGCATTGTGCTGCCTGGGAGCAGTGCAAGAGAGAAGTGCGGGGGGGGGGAGGAATTTACTGGAAGGAAATCAGCTGGAGGCAAAGTTTAAGCCCCTTCCATCTGTGCACAGGGATAAGGATCTGTATCCAGAGACTGTGTGCTCACTTAACTTTAGCGACACATTTGAAATGTTGGTTTTAAAAATTAAGTAGCTATAGTTTGGAGTTAGAAACTGAGAAATTAATTTTTTAGTGTCAAAATTAAAAATTAAATATATTTAAGTCACTACATTGATGTTATTAACACATTAATTTAATTGTTTAGTGGACTATCTGTAGAGGGTACATGTCACTCATATTCCCACTCTCCAAGGGATAAATACCAATACCTCCTTTTAGAACACAGTTTTATAATAAATAGCTCAACCCTGGGACTATAAACAGAATTAGGCTTATAAGTGGAAACAGAACACCCAGAAACCTTAGTTAACATTATTAATAACACACATTATTTCTATGGGTTTATGGGAGTTATACTCTAAGACCATCAGGAGCCCTAAAGTGGGGAACCATTGCTCTCTAAATAGCTTGTTAGCAACTCTTGATACACTTCTGTAGAACAATAAATTAAGAAGCTTTATCTGACAGTACAAGTCTCATTAAAGGTACCTCAGAGTGATGCTGGCCCCTTTGATCCCAGGAAACTACTGAGGTCAGAAGATGAAATTCTTCTTACACCAAAATTATATCAAGTTTACTGCCTCACAAACAAAACAAAACAAAAAAAAACTAACTTCAGTCTCCCATAGGTAATGTTTGAAAAATACATTTATTAAAGCAAAACCCACAGCTTCTATGAGTTATGAAGCTGGGATGATTTACATGACTCTTCCAAAGGTCTCTGTACACAGGAAAGGCCCATTCTACTGCCCAAAGTAGTTGAACTACTCTTCCCATGTGTGCCTACAAATTTGCTTGTCTGAATGAAACACAAGATGAATGAGTATGAAAAAAACAAAATAAGAAGATCCCTGTTTTGCAAAGATGGACTCTTTGTCTTAATTTTTAATCTGTGTTGTTACAAACCTGGACAACTAAGTTGCTATATGTATTCTCGAAGGCTTTCACGGCCGGGATCTGATGGTTGTTGTGGGTTTTTCGGGCTCTTTAGCCGTGTTCTGAAGGTTGTTCTTCCTAACGTTTCGCCAGTCTCTGTGGCCGGCATCTTCAGAGTCCTCTGAAGATGCCGGCCACAGAGACTGGCGAAACGTTAGGAAGAACAACCTTCAGAACACGGCCAAAGAGCCCGAAAAACCCACAACAACCATAAGTTGCTATATTTTGAATCTACTTTCTGGTCATGCCACAGTTGACTGCAAGTGAAAATTTGAACCAAGAAGTAAAGTAAAAAGAAATATTGAAAATAACTAATAGGCTATTTTTCAAAATGCAAAGTTATGTATGATATTTGAAAACAACATATGGTAGTTATGAGAGCCAGTGTAGGAGACTGACTAGAGTACTGGACTTACACTGAGTAGACTTCGCATTTTGATGTCCACTCCTTCAGTCTCATTGGGTCTTTTCCCCTTTGGTTTTGTTTGCAAACTTGGGCTAGTCCCCATCTCTCAGCTTGCCTTATCTCTCTTGACTGGCTGAGGGGATAAAGGGTCTGAATTGTGCATGTTGCCCTGCGCTCTTTCGAAGATGCAGTCGTAGAACAAAGTAGGAATTAATCGTTATAAAAACGGCCCCTGAGCTACTAAGGCTGCCATTCTATGTCTCAAAATAAATATGCATGGGACTGCACCACGTGTTATCCAAAGATCCGCCATTTTATAAAAAAAAGTCATGGTCTCTTTCTGTAAAAGAGTCACAGGTGGTTGCTCCCTCACATCAAGGTAGATTATCCCAAAGCCTGGGACCACTGCTGCTTCCTGTCATAGTTTTATACATGGAGGACATATGAAGCTGTGTTTGAGTCATTTGACTGCAACTGTCAAGCAGCCATCAGAGGGTAGATGCTATAGAACACAAATGATATCTGTTCCACTCTGGCAGGAGGGTTGCAGCTGCCTCACTAATCGGAATAATCTGAAATAATGACATTATTATTGGTGTTCCTAGGAAGGCAAGCAAGCTTCCCTTGCAGCAGACTTCTCCATCACTCAGTTTAAGCATCTGGGCCGGTTGCTGATGGTACATGGGAGGAACAGCTACAAAAGGTCTGCAGCTCTCAGCCAGTTTGTGATCCACAGAAGCTTATGCATTAGTACAATGCAGGTAAGTAAAATGCTTCTACACCATCTCTCACCTTCGTTATCTCTCTCTACCCTAAGAGGGAAAGGAGCAATGTGCACAAGGAGAAAAGAAATCAATGTTAATCAATAAAATCAATAAAATAATCAGTAAAAATCAGTGATCAGCATGGCAAAGTAATTGACAACCATCAAAGATATCCATATTGTCTCTTCCATATGTTCAAACTGATTTTTTAAAACTTATTTTAAAAATCCTAATAGATGGCTTTCTGTACTATTTATATCCAGTGTTAGTCAGCCTTTGGTTGAAAATTTTCTTGACTTGCCACTTAATAAGAACCATTTGGATGAAGTTGATAGTACAATAGGACTGCGGTATTCACAGGGAATCAGATCCAAGCTCTCCCCCCCCCCCCCTTTAGATGCCAAAAAGCGCAGAATTATCAAACAATATACATTGCCTGGTCTCTGGCTCCCTCTAGTAGCCATTTCTAGTAAATACACCCTGGAAATATGTATCAATACATATTTCTGGGTGTGTGTTTTATTTAGTATTTTCAGGCAACGGATAAGTGAATCAGCGGATACTGATCCTACAGATAGGAGGATCCTACTGTATTCAATTGCAAAGTGTCAAAATCAGGATCTTCCAAAATAGTGACTTGCCTTTCCATGACATATCCTGCAGCCAATTGTGCACATGCACCTAAATCTGAGCACATATGCACACACACTTCATTAGAGACCCCACACTATCTTCTCAAACAGGTGATGTAGTTTTCAAAACCATATAAAACATGGTTCACCCGAAAATGAAATGTATGTGTCACGCCCAATTCCTCTTAAAATAGTCTCTATCTGTCCAGGAGTGGTAAGTTTCAGTCTTGATGCTCTTGATGCTTTTCTGTGAATTGCTAGAGTATTCCAGTGATGGGCCACCATTACCATCTGGATGGATCACTGTCATTGAGCATCTTTTGTTTTGAAGTCTAAAATGTCTTTTCTCTCTTGTTCTGTAGGCTGTTTTCTCTTCAGTGTTCTACTTTGCTTCGGTTCCTCTCTACCAAGGCTTCCTCATTATTGGGTAAGAGGGAAACACTTTCCCAAAATAGGAGAACAGAAAACTCAAGATGTAAAGAGATTTGCTTGAAACCCTCATATGTTTAAAAGCATTCACAGCTATTAGAGGCACTGGCCAAAATGTCAAATGTTTTCCTTCCTGCTAATCTCTGTTGTTATCAGGATGAGGGATGAGACTTTGAAGGTTTGCTTTTTTCAAAGCCACTTGAACTAAGCCATCATGAGAAGCACATGGATTTTATTAAGGCCCATTTCAGCTTTTAAAGCAATTTTTGAGAACCAAGAAAGAACTATTTAAGACACTTTGGGTTCCTCTTTTGGAAGAGGAAGACAAAAGCAGGATATAAAATTTTAAACAACCGAATTAAATAATTAGCAGAGCCATTTTCCCAACATGTCCTTTTTGCAGAAAAAAGCATACAATCAATTCCTCTGGCCTTCTTGATAGTAGTCTGTGAGGAGCTCTGATTTTGTCCAGAAGGTTTAAATTGTAGCCCTAGTGAATTTTGGCTACAATTAATTATTGTATGTTTGGACCATTTTATATATTACATGGCAGCAAACCCAAGCCTCAAAATGCATTGTCAGACAGGCACAGCCAGCTTCCACTCTTGATTAAACTGAAGTAACCTGCATGTCTTGCAAATGCGTTTTCTGCAACATGCTACATATTTTGAATTGTACAGAGGAGAAGTAGTTTTAAGATCAAAGAGAGGGCCTTTTCTGTGGTTGCTGCCAGGTTGCAGAGAGCTCCCCATAGGGAGCTTAGGTTAGCCCCCTCCGTTTATCGTTTAGGCAGGCTTTTAATAACCCTTACTGAGTCCCTTAGTAACATTGTCTTTAAAGTTTTAAATGTTTTAATCCTATAATGTATTGATTATTATTGTTGTTGTTCATTGTTTTTAATAAGTAATTGGCTGTGTTTTTAATTTTACTTATTTTAACATTGTGAGCCACCTTCAGTCCCCTCCCTCATTGGGAGAAAGGCAGCCTATAAATGAGATAAAATAAATAAAAATAAGATCAGGTAGGATGGGGCTTTTGGCTCAATGGCAGAGCCTTTATATTTTGCATGCAGGTTCAGTCCCTACATCTTCCCCGTAGAAAACGACTAGGAAACAAGTGATGAGTATACCCTTTGCTTGATAGGGTAGTGAAGGATGGGCCGGGTCCAGGCCTTGGCCTGAGAGAGGCTTGAACTTATTACTGATCTCATCTTGGACTAATCTCCTGTGAATTTTACTGAATGAGGCAGAATAGAGTGACCAGTTGCAATAGATTAATAAATGGTGTAGAGAACCATAAGAATAAGCAAAATTGGCTGCTCACCCAGTTATATTTTGCATCTCCTCAGCCAAAGTACCTCAACAAGTAAGCAGAGAACTTGTCAAGGAAAACGATATTGCTGACTATTGTAGAAATGGACATTTCTGTTGTTTCTTTTAGGTATTCCACCATCTACACCATGTTTCCAGTTTTCTCTCTTGTATTGGACAAAGATGTCAAATCAGAAGTTGCCATGCTGTACCCAGAGCTCTACAAAGATCTTCTGAAGGTTCAAAATTTCTTCTGATTCCTTCCCCTTCAAATTTCTGTGTAGTCTTGAACATCTTATATATGAGGTTGATTTTTTTTCTGCCTTTTTACTTTTAGGGAAGGCCATTATCATACAAGACATTTTTGATATGGGTTTTGATAAGTATTTACCAAGGTAAGAGACTTTGTTTGTTTTTAAGCTACTTCTAAAATGAAAGTATTTGTTCAAAAATTAAAATTCCCCCCAAAGTTTGCACCAAGTTAGCCCCACATATTCTGTACAAAAAAATTCTCAATGTGGTGGCTTGAGACAAATATATTGATCAGCTTTTTTGTGCATAATATATTTAAAATATGGTGGTTTTACTAAATTTAGAAGGAGATGATAAGTTTTACAAAGTTCTAGAAAATATGCTCCTATAAGCAGATAGTTGTTGCATTACATCATGCGGCATCCCCATAAACCATCCAGTCAGTAAACCTGCTAAGCCATCTATGGTTTTCTGTCTTCATCAGGACTCAAGAACAGTAGATCACTGGTGTTCTGAAACTTCTATTTAGCACAACTAGTATTATTCAAAACCTTTTATGCTAGTCATGTGAATTTAGTAGCATCTTCCCATTTCTAGTCATGTAGGAGTTTCCATTCACTTTCAGACAAACACACATGGAACGTCCTTTCAGATTTTCCTGCTTAACACATGAAAATCAGAGACTGAGAGGATAGTGTGTCCTTTGCACATATTGATGAGCATTGTTCAGGCATAATGTCAAGAACAGGGTTGTTGACTTTGCAGTAAGAGACAACATATATGTGTGAACAAGTCACTAGGCGTGGGGCTTTCATATTTCATGGATTTCAGTCCCAGGAATTCACCAGAATTTTGCTGACTTTAGCCAAAATATCAAAGTCTTCATGGGAGTTTTCAGTTTTCTCTGACTTCACAGGAGTTTTCAGTTTTCTCTGTCAGCCATTATGTTCCAGTGAGTAAGAAAGAGCAACTGGTGGGAAGATCTAAACTCTGTGGAAGCCACAAGGGGTTAGGGGACTGGTGGTCTTTTTAGAGTCACCCTGTACAGAGTCTAATAGGCAGAGGGATCCCTTGCAGCTTCCATGCAGTTTAGTGACTCCTACCCATTTCCTCTGTTGTCTTCTTAGGAACAAAATGGCTGATGGAGCCTTCATTCCTTACTGAGAATAATTGAAAATTCCTGTGAGGATTTTTATTTCTTAACTAGAGCCGCCAGAATTCTGGCTGTGGAAATTCCTGGTGAATTCTTGGGGCTGAGGTCCAAGAAATACAAAAATCTCATGCCTACAAGCCACTCACAGATTATTTATTTTGAAAGGGGGATTTGTATGTTACTTTCAGCCCTAAAAGGGGCCTCTAAATTGCCCCACAATAAATAAATGATTTAAATACAGTAAAATCAATAGCAATAACACCATAAATTGGATACAACAAACCACAGGAAGTATCTTCACATCACCTGTGTCATCCAAACTGTCATTAGTTTGGAGACTACATCTTTGGATGAATATCTCCAAGTGTTAGGTAATAAAATAATTAGAAATATGTGTTAACCCATGCTTAATCAAGGAAGAACTGGTCTTGAATCTTCTAGAAGTTATTAAGGACATCCCTATCTAGCAGAGTTAATGGGGGGCAGATACAAAGAGCTTGTTTACTCTCGCCCCATCGTAGTCAATGTGCAGCTACAGTCTAATTCCAGAGTATGGTCTTACTTGTTACTACTTATTCCCACAGCAGACAAGAACAACTTCTGTCTGTTTACACAGCAATTTGCAGAATAGGAGCTGTACTCTGACTACAGAAAGGAAAACAGTTTTTCATTGAGGAGTTTTACTGAGCTTAAAGCAGGAGGAGTGAATTCTGCACACGTACTGAGGGCCAAATAACCCCATGAGAGTGTAACTATCTTCTTACAGGAAAAAGGAATTTATTTGAGCTCCCCTCTGCCTGTTCGGATTCTAGGCAAAAGGAGTGAACTTCCTTCTTCTAGTAGCTCACAGCAACTTTACAGTCATACATGTGAAGTGTTCGAAGTACTTTGTGTACACAGTCTTTGCAATATCGTAAGAATGTAAGAGAACCTTGGTTCACATCAAGAGCATAGCTAACCCCGCATTGTGTTCTCACAGCCAAACATCCATAGGAAGCCTACACTTGCAGCCTATTGAGAAGCATATTGCTTCTGATGTTGGTGAAAATGGATAGTCATCATTGTTAATGGCCATTGGTTGGTTTTTCCTCTATGAATTTGTCTGATCTTCTTCTAATCCCCACCTCCACCTCCACCCCCACCTCACCCCAGTTGTTGGCATTCACATATTGTGCAAGTAAACTCTGTGTTTGGCTATGTACTGTGAAGAAGTATTTCCTTTTAAGCTGTCCAGACCTTCCTACCATTCAGCTTCACTGGATGTCCCAGTGATACCTAATTTTTCCTCATCATTCATAAGTTTACATACCCTTATAAGCAAGTTCATAGTCTTACTCACACAGTGCAGACAGGGGTAGGGTTAGGCTGAGAGAGTGGTTGTCTCGAGACAACCTAGTAAGTTCATGGCTGGAGTAGGATGCGAACCTCAGCTACAGTCTGAAGCATACTTACTAAAAAGCACGTCCCACTGAACTTAGCAGGAGTTACATTCAAATAACATATTAAAGATTATTATGAGAGAGAGTGAGAGACCAAGAATCAGCTTGCATCCTGCATCTGGTTAATCTGAGAATAGCTACACAACGTCCCAGATACTCAGCTGCAGACATAACTCATGTCATCAGCATGAGTAATCTGTGCTGATGAGTAATCCACAGCCTTCACATTCTGCTTGTTTGAAGAACAGTTCTACCAATGACTCAAGATCAAGCCATAAAACAGACCCAGGGAGTAACCTTTCCACCATCTGCATACTGCTCAGTTTCGGGCTATCCCTGATCTTGGGTGATAGCTATGAGCCAAATTGCATGGTGTGAGCCGTCAAGAGGTGAAGTCATCTGACCCACAAACTGTAACAGGAGAAGACTCTTGGCTTATATCTGTTTCCCACGATGTCTCATTCTTTCTGACTGCCCAGAAGTTTTTATTCCCTCTGTGAAGGCCCTGATGCAACTCTAGTAACTGATTTGACCCTTGAAAAGCAATTACTGTTGTAACATCCTCTCCTGTGGCTGTAGGGCCCTCCCAAAATGTTTTATGTTCTTGGTCTGGCTTTCTTAATTTTAAAAAAGAGAGGGGGCAATTATCATTTAAGTGATAGAGCCTGGCCCTTATCAACATGCAGCTGAACATGAAACTGATGGGCAACAGTTGTTGTACTTTGGGCTCTGCATGCAGGGTGGAGTATGTCACCACTAGAAGTTACTATACCCTTGTTATCCTCTATCATAGCTCCTTGAGACTTCATCACCACTGCTCATAGCACACATCCAGAGCATTCATGTCAAGACAAATCCATTCTAAAACGGAAACTGAAGAGAGTCTTCTCAGGTTCTTAGCTATGGAACTTCTCTCCCTGGCTAAGTCGAACAAATAAATACATTCTGATAAACAGGAATGCATGGGAAGGAGTAATGGCCTGCTGGTGCCCAAGGGGGAGATAGTGGGTTATAGTAGTCTTCACTGGATCCATTTTATGGGACTATCGTAGAGAACCAAACACCTTGCCTTCTGCACTACTGTAACAGCTTGTGGAAGGAGTTCTCTTCTGTACTGTGCTGCAGTATCATCACATCAGGTGGCCAAATGATAGTATTATAGGTCACTCCTTATGTCACTCAGGTGACATAAAGAATCAAGGGGTTCCATCTAGTCCCTCAAAGCTGCTGAATCTGCCTTCGGTTCCTGTCCTGAACAACTCATTGGTCAGGGAGATGCTAGAAAAGGAACTGCTCTTGGGCTAGTTATCTTTGACTGATCTCCAGACAACCATCCCAGTAGCTATTCAGCATCCAGTTCTCTGCACAAGAACAATTATTGAAGCCAATGTATTGGGAAATTGGACAGGGCATAAAGAAATGTTTCAGCGAGACTTCCAGTGGTTGAAAGATGTGATGCAGGGAATGAACATGTGTCCAGATAAATGCATGCTCCAAAGCATTGCAGAATTCATTATTATATTAAATGAATATATTAAAAAATATTGAATATATTAAAAAATTATGCAAAAAGAAGCAAAATAACACATTTGCTTCCAGTCACTACTTCTACCTTCTTCTATGCTTTCACATGTTGGGGAGGCACCCTGTAGTTCTTATTGAGGCAAAATGTTGCATGGGTGACTGGTCTTTTATCTCATGGTAGTGGGCTCCCTGGGTAGCCCAAAGGGTTTTAATTATACCCTGGGCTTCCCCATCCTGAAAACGTTAGAGAGCAATGGAAAGCATAGCTTCTCCCATCCCAGTGGAGAAACTGTTAAGTGCTGATTGGCACAATCTTTTCTGATCAAGTCAGTATGTTATCACCTTGGTAGGATAGGCAACTGCTAGAAAAACAGATTTGTCAGTAGAGAATGGGTGTGTAGTTTCATCCTGTTCTTGTGCCCCCCCCCCCCACTAATGTCATGGTGATACAACATTCATGAAATAGTGTATAAATTTGCGATTTGGTACATCAATTCCAGTTATTTATTCCTATTTATAGTTATTGAATGTATTTTGTGGCTGTCCGAACCTTTAACTAGTTTTTTCTCTCCCATCTACTTACAGGCAGCATCATCATGTATGGGGCACTCCTGCTATTTGAATCTGAGTTTGTCCACATAGTGGCCATTTCTTTCACATCGTTGATCCTAACTGAGCTGTTGATGGTGGCACTGACAATCCAGACATGGCACTGGCTCATGATAGTGGCAGAATTACTCAGCCTTTCCTGCTACATTGCTTCGTTGGTCTTCCTGCATGAGTTTATTGGTAACAGTCGTTTTTACTTAAAACATTCCCAGTCAAAGGTTTGCAAAGTCAAGGCCAGCTCTGTTTTGACACTTTAGCAAGGCACCTCAGGAAATGGATTCTGGGCAGCGTTAATAAGGCAGCTCATTGTCTGTTATATTTTTATGAAAGTGAGGGGGAATGCTATTTGAATTTTCCATTCCAGTCTCCAAAATATTTAAAGTGCAAAACCATGAACGCTGATGGGTGGGGTAAGAGTTGAATTCAGGCTAGACTTAATGTTGAAAAAAGGTGTGATCCATATGGGTTGTCTGCAAATAATGAACAGCATGCACTACTCTATAAAATGATCTGACATATGCTCACTAACCTACTAGTAAAGGGTCTAAATCAAGAGTGAGGAACCTCTTTCATCCTGAAGGCCCAAATTCAACTTCAGTGAGTGTCTTAGGGGTTTCACTGTAATGTTAGATACAGCCAAAGGCAAGAAAGGTGAGACCAAATGTATCAGCACATATAATTTCTTGCTTTTATTACCAATAACTAAGCTTTAGACAGGAACTGCATGGTTCCTGCTGATAACTTGCTGTAAGCCCACCTGATTTACATGTCCTGTTTTAATGTAATCACTCACAGTAAAACAGGCTGTGGAGCAGTGGCTAGACTGCCAGCTGGCCAATTCTGGGAGGCTTCCTGCTGTGACTGACAAAAATTGAGCTGCTGGCGCTGCTGCCACCCACCAGCAAGAACAACACCAACCAGCTAGTGCCAAGGTTTCTTGAAAGCGTGGTGATGCTGTTTTTGCCAAGGGGGGGCAGTCCCACAGCTCCATTTTTATAGTGTGTCAAGTGGGTGAGGGCTCTGGTACCCCAACCCGGGTGCTGACAGAAGCATTGGCCAACTAGCAAGGGAAGCCCTGGTGTGGTTTTAAAAAGTTCACATCAGTGTCACTTACAAACTGCACCAAAGCTTGTGTTGTGTGTAGTAACCAAAGTCACTGGGAATTCTCTTTGGATTTCCCCAAGTGTGTAGTTATGGCCTTAGAGAGAGGCACTTCGAGATGGGAAGAAAACCATCCAAAGCCAAGATATCCACCACGTGATGGTCTCATGGCAAGGGCAGTGTTCCCATCTGGGGAATAGCAGAGTGCCAGATGGTACTCCAGGGTGGCAAGATTTAGCCATAGGTCCTCAGGTCCCCCACCTTAGTCTCAGCCGTTGTAGGTTGTTGTTTACAGTTGCTGCAGGTTTTTGCAGAAAAATCACACTTTCACCACCTGTTTGTCATGGCAGTAACACCGAACATTCAGGGCACAGGTTTTGTCACATGCTAGGCAAATATGTTGTCACTTGTTTGACTCTATGGGAAAATAGCCCTGTTTGTCTTTAAAAGGCAGTGTTGTGGTTTCATCAATTTGAATTGTAGCTTGTATTACAGCTGAACTGCACACTTCAGGATGTTTTCACTGCTATTTTACGAGAGGCCAGATCTACTTTTCACAGTCCTCTGAAATTATTTTATCAAAAGAGCACTTTAGAGCAGCAATAGGATGATATTGTACCACTATTCTGGCAGAACTAGAGAGGAAAATGTAGGCATAGTGATCTTTAGATAGCCTAACAAGCAATATTTTGAAATCTGTTAATATTTTATCAAACATAAACATGCACTGGACTGTCTACATATCTTGAAAACAGTTCCTGACCAGTATTAAACTTTTCAGATGTTTTGAATGTTCCCCAAACAGAACTGATCGATCCATTAAACTAGGGAGCAACAACTCTATGCTCCCTTGGAGAGTGGTTGGGGGAAATCATAAGATGTGTCAGAAGTACTGCTCTGTCAGCAGAGGAAAAGGCTCCCAGTGAGTTCCTTAGCCTTGCAGTAGTTTTCTGCTAGTGGGGTGACCAAAATGGGCATTCCAGTGGCCTGTTGAGCAAAAGCTGTGGTACTACAAGATCCTAAAGCACCCTCTTTCCCCCTGAACAGTGACTATATGGCAGCTACAGAGTTGATGTTGGTAATTCCCCTTTCTGGGCAGGGGGAGAAAAAGTAACCCATGTTCAAATCTGGTAATTGCTGTGCCACAGAATCTTTGCCACAACCACAGGAATGATCCATTGTCTGTTGCAAGCTCATTCCAAATCTCATATTGAGTAATTCTTGATGGTTTTCCACAAAAATCCCTGAATCATAGCTCACACCTTCATGCTAGTAGCTGCCAAAATAGGTAACCACCTACAAATGCTCCTTTCCCCCCAGGAAATACCCTCCAGTTATATGTGCAACTGGACTCTTCTTTCAAATGAGTATTGAAATTTTCCAAATGGGGATTAATACTCTTTTAAATGAATATTAAATACTACATATGCGTGATTGCTATTTTTAATCATAGAACAGACCCGTTTGCTGTTTTTAATTATGGAACAGATCTGCTGCTTCATTCTGCTGATATATTTTGCCTCCCACCCACCCCCTTAAACTTTCCTCCTGCTTCAGCTATGATGTCTTCTTTTACAGATGTTTACTTCATTGCAACCTTATCATTCCTGTGGAAGGTGACAGTAATCACTCTGGTCAGCTGTCTTCCTCTCTATGTCTTGAAGTATCTGAGACGAAGGTTTTCTCCTCCAAGCTATTCAAAACTCACATCCTAGGTGATTCTACTTGTGAAACAGAGACTCTTTTTTTGGTTTTGGTTTTGCACAGTGCTCACAGACAAAATAAGTACATGTTTGTCATAATAACAGCTACATCCGATGGTTGCATAAGGTTCATGTATAGGCTGGTAAATGTTGCTGAAAGACTAAAATAATATGGAAGCAGAAACCCAGCAATCAAGTAAGACAGCAGAACCTACATAAGTGATCCAGTTTTGTCACTTTATATTTATTAAACCAAGTTAAATGCATGTAACATGAAAGAGAAGCTGTCTTCCTGTGAGCAGTCAGCTTCTCTGGAAACTGCTAAGTAAGGTAGTGATAGGATAAAAAAAGAAGAAGAAACAAGGTTTTTTTTACATTTTTCCTCATACTTTTTTATATTACTGTTAATCTTTTTTGTTGAGGTTGTAGTTATTTTGTACGTCTTCTTGGGAAATACTACCAAATGGGTGACATTCTGTTTAACAGGCAACTGTTGATATGTGATGCCATGGAGATTATTTTGATGACTTCTAGTGCAAACCAGAATTTGAAATTTCAACTAGTTTAATTTTTTTTTAAAATCCACTTTCATGAATATAAGAACAATCCACTGTGATTCCCTCCTGCTGTAATATTGTCCAATTATTTTAAAGGGAATTCATGTTGTTGGAAAAGGGAAAAATGTCTGTTTTAGAAAAATTCAGAGCTGCTGTTTTCATTGGAGAAGACTTTTGTGGCATTTGAACTGGCTTCTTAGAGTGTCCCATGAAAAAGCAAACATGAGGTAGGTGTCCAGCTATTGGCTGTTGATGTGACATTAGAAGACTATTTGCAGCAAAGAATCAGAAGGCGGGAGCCTTATCACTTAGCCCCTAAGCCCCTCTCCCGGAATGTTCTCCCCATGTTTCACCCTCAGTAGACTCTGGGAATGAAAATAAGCTTGGCTATAAAAATAAAGACCACTTCCCACCTGCTGATTCTTCTCTTCAAATGTCCCACCCCTGTATTACCATTGACTGAGAAATATACATTTGCTTAGGTGAATATATGCTCCATTCTAACATGCAAGTTCCATTAGTGCAGGTTAAATCAAGTTGATTCAATACAATATGCAGGATAATGAACCCTATTAAATGTCTCTGAACAATATTGTTAATTTCTCTCTCTCTCTCTCTCTCTCTCTCTCTCTCTCTCTCTCTCTCTCTCTCTCTCTCTCCCCACACACACTTCTCAGTGGGGGTGGGGAGATGACCCCAGAAATACAACATAACCAAGGGCCAGCAACTCTGTATTTTATTATGTTTTCCTTTAATTTCTTCTAAAGGTTGTCTTTCTTCATCCTATATTTCTGTAATGCCTCCTTGAATTTGTATAAGTATACTCTCCTGTACAAATACTGTTCAAACTAAGGTGAGCCATAAAAGAAGTATCAAGGATAAATTTCCCTTTGGTTTTTGAATCAATGCAGTTTACATTAAATTATCACCATGCCATGAAAGTCCATTAAACATCGAACAACAAAGGGAATTAATTGTAATTAGGTTCAGTAATATTTATTGGACTTACAACTTGACTGAGAAACTCCTTATTTACTAGCAGTAATAGTAACTGATAATGCTTTGTGTAAGATGTTTTATGGAACCTTTGTGACCTGCTGCTCTTTTGTACCTGATGTCTTTCTTGCACAAGGTTATAATCTGTGAAGTATACCTCTCTGAGAGTAATCTGTGTGGTTTAATTTTGTACATGTTTGTAGGTGGATTTTTTAAATTGTTCAAATCATCCAGTTGTACAACAAACCAGTGGCACCAGTTGATTTTTAAAATTATGACTATTAATATTATAGCATGCTAGGGTGTCTGTGAAATTACATTGTTCTGAGAATAAAACTGAGCATACAGATGGATTCTACTGAGAGGGCAAAATTGATGAGAGAATTGAAATACTCTTTCCCGAACTACTACAATATTGTGAAGCTTGGCAGTCTGTACATCTGTGATCATCTGCACAGTCCCAGTCAGTTGAAACAGAAGTAGCACAAAGGTATAGCTTGCAATGAACTCATTTGTTTCAACTAGTTTGCGATGGCAAACATCCCTGTGGATTGTGCTTTATATCTTATGTGATATGAAGCAGCCTGGCAACTTTGCTGAAAATGGAGAAAGAGAAGGAATACTCGTGGTTCTTCTTTATGGAGTTGCTGATAAATACTATTTCTTTTTGTGTTTGGTTTCTAAAAACTATTTATTTTTGCACTGATATGATGGTCCTCTCTTCATGTTGCTATTTCATTAAATAGATGCAGAATCTGACATTTCTGATACACCATTGGTTATTCTCCCCCCCCCCCCTTTGACTTCTGAACTGTGTGGTGCTCACATTTTGTCTTTAGCCTTATCCAGAAATATAATATCTGCAATCCTGTGCACACTTTCTGGTGCATAACCCATGTTTCGCTTGGTCTGAGAAGGAGTGTTTTTGCCACAAAATTTAGGAGGTTTTGCCCTGGTGCTCCAGTTGAGCCACAACCAGAAGTAAGTCTTCTTGAACTCATGTCCAACTAAAGATACCTAAGATCAGGCTGCAGGCTACAGCATTATATCAGCACTATGGATTATTTGTACAGTCATAGATCCAGATAGAGAAGTACCATATCCTTTCCCCAAATAATAGAAGAGGTTGAAAAGAGGGGATTTATTACTTTGGTGCAGGAGAGAAAACCTTGCCATTGCTTGTTCTCTCTGTCACACTATTTACCTCCCTTTCTTTTTTAACCCTTATCATGATATGCACTAGAAGGGGAAAGTATCTCGCCTGCAGAGTTTCATTTTGAATAACCAAGTACAACCTCTCCCATAGTAGGGGCTCATTCTGTTAATAGCATTTGTAGCAAATGCAATTGGCTTTCCATTCTCTCTACTAAGGTTTCAGTTTTATTACATGCTCACAGTCACTGAATTAAGAGGGCCAAACTGGCATGAGTCAAATGAAATTGGAATTGATCAAATGTATTGGCTATTGAAATTTAAAAAGCCATAGTAATTCCTATACAACAACATGCTTAGTTCTCAGCAGGCTGGATAGCTCAGAGGTTGGGAGCTTAATGCCGCATTGTGTCTTGTAGAAGAAGACCCAACCTCTATAACCTTGGGCAAGCTATACAGTCCCAGAACACACCCAGAAGAGGATTGGTAAACCACTTCTCGGTACTCCATATCTAGAAAATCATGGAAAATCATAGATTGTGTACAAGGACCACCCATTTTTTTTCCTTGTTTTATTTCAGATATCATTGACATCAGGTAATAGATGCCTGTAGCCCTTTTGAAACGATGCTGCATCAATTTATATGTAACAGGAGGGAAAAAACCTTAATTGCCTTATTTATATTGTTAGACTCTTTGGACAATGTCTTGGTCTCACAACATGACTGGGGAAAAACTGCATAGCATTTACTATACTAAGAGGATGAGAAAACTCTTGACTGGCTGCATGAATCCTCACAACATTATCAAACCGTCTCTTTTTTTGTTGTTAGGGCAAATGTTCTTATGTCACAGCTCATGATACGTCATGCCTGACCAAGTTGGAAAAGGGCTATATAATATGAAAACATAAATCTCATTAGTTCTTTCTCTCTAAGATCTCTTGAGGACTCTACCACTCTTTTGATTATCAGATATGGGCTTCAGCTGAAAATTTAAATAAGGTTTTTCATGGGCCTAGAGTCCTTTCAGTTCTGTTCTGAAAGCTCCCCTTTTCTACATTTAGCCTAGGAGGGGTACAGAGGCACAGTTTTTGCCTCGTCTTCTCATTATTCTTGCCATGGCCTTCATGCCCCTAGTGGCAATTCATGTTATCATCTCAGACATCATGTTTCCTTGGAATACACATGTAATGCATCAGAAACACCCTGAAAAAATTCAGTAGTCTGGTCTGACACTTCAGATGCATTGGACCTAATGGTAGGCCAGCACTACAGGTAAGTGTGTTACAATTAACTGAGGATGGGGTTTGATCATCCTGAGATTGTCATAGAATGTCATATGTCTTCTCTAAATAAAAAAACATCTGATTACAGAATGCTAAGATACTAGATTGAAGGGGCAGAATGAATCTTTTCATCAGAGAGATAATTCCCACTCATAGACAACCTTAATGAAATACAGAATGAACTAAATTAGTGTTTATTTAAACTGGCATTTCAACAGTAATAAACCTTGGTTACTGTTCCCTAATAATGTACAGCATCACCACACTTAGCATTGCCCTGATTAGTGCTTTAATTTACTGTAGCACACCAGTAATTCCCAAGAGTGGCCATTTTCTAGTGTTATTTATCTTCATGTCTGGAAAGAAGCCTAAAGGTGATATGAGTCCTACTGAGCATTATTCTGCAAGAGAAAACGGGGGAGGGAGGGAGAGACAAGGAACTCTTCACACCTACATCATCATTTATTATGCAGAGACAAACTCTGACATCTACACCTATGTGACACAGATAAGCCTGGTCCTTCATCTAAAATATAATTACAGCACTGTACATTGTCACTTTCATTAAAAAAATCACTCCAAAACAATTATTTCATTATTGTTCTACTATCCAGGTATTTGTACTTTCAGTCTAATGTTAAAATGACCCAGTGTAGCGCTGTTTCAGTTAGTGCTCCTTTTTTCCAGGAATGTATCTGGAGTGGTAAACAGGGTATTACTGAATGCATTTTTTTTTAAAAAAAGAACAATCACATACCCTGATCTGTGAAATTCCTTCTCTTGTCGGACAATCTGAAATGCTGACGTTTTGTATTTGTCTTCTTGTTAACTGAGATGTACATATTCTTGATGCAAGTGAAATATAAAGGCAAATTAATTATATGCAGTTCTGCATTGGCAGATATCTAAGAATATTTAAAAAGGAAACAGTACAAAACAGGTTAAAAAAATAAACGAGAGCCGCTACACAGGAGTGAGAGAAACCCCAGGTTGGGTGCTCTCCTTGGGAGATCATGGGAGGTTCCAAGAGTCTTACCCCGCCCCCAGTCCGGCAGTATTAATATCTTAATACTCTAAAGCTGCAGTAGCCACGGAATCATCTATGGCGAACAGACTAACTTCACGATATCTGAGACTGAGAGAAAGCCTCCGGCTGAGTGCTGTCCTTGAGAGATCACGGGAATCCCTGAGAGTCTCCCCCCCTGTCTGACAAAAATAACATCGCTATGTGTTAAAGCTGTGAAAGTTACCGATTTCACTGCAAATGGAAATGGTGCTGGCTCTTAAGAGACGACATACTCGCTATCCATCATGCCGGTCTCGACCGACTACAGAATGTGAATATAGGATCTATTTTACATCATACTGGAGTTATAGGTTTGGATGAGATGTCAGAGTGCCTTATTATACACCTGGGCTTTAATAATTAACAGACATTACTGAGAGGCTTTTAGAGATGTGTTGGACTAAGATCGCATGTGGCATTTGGAGGCGAAAGAGCGGTTTGCTCCAAAATGACGAGGAATAAAGTCCTCAAGCTCCATGACAGTCCTTGGCCCCTAGACCATCTGACATTGATCTACTTGGGAATTCCTAATTTAGTTTTCGTCACGGCCTAAGTTCAATTTTACGAGCAATGCCTCTACCAACAAGGGAAGATGGCAGACACTGACAGAACTGAGGAGTCTGAAAAGTGAAACTGACTACACGTCTTGACTTTCTACTATGGCGAAACGGAACCCCATTCAAAAACATATGGTCTGAGGGGAGTAGGGTGATGAAGGCTGATGAGGAATTATTAACTTTACACATGGTTCTGTGATGAATAAGGTTAAGGAAAGTGTTCATATGTGAGTGAAAGAAAGATTAAGTTGGCTGACGAAAACATCTTAAATAGATTATAATGACAGATTAAGATAAAATGAGTGTTTAAGACCTGGTAAACTAGCCTATCACTAATGAATGTTTAACCACCTCTACTAATGAATTAATATTTTAATCTAATCCATTGGCATCCTAATCTAAATTTATCAATATTTTCTCTGTTGTGGCTATTCCATGTTAGGTGGAAGGAGGACTCTTAATATAATTTAATAATCCATTACTGATTCATCATAATTAATATTGCCCAATTTTAACTATATAAATTGTTTTTATTGTATAAATTTCATTTCATTAATTTATTGTTACATTTTAGATCTTTGAAACTGATTGTTATTAGGTATACTATTAGCCATTTAATTCTTGTATAGATTTGTTTATGCCATGCCGTTATTTATTTATTCCTGTTACCACTTTGCACTTTGCACCTCACTCTGTAAATTGGAGATTGAAGTCCTGTCACTCAGTGAAGGTGATATGAATAACATACAAACTGTGATGGGCAGAGGAAGGTATGGCGCTGGCCCAGCAGCAATTAAATCTAAAAGAACGAGGGTCAGATGTTTGCGGGCTATCCCTCTTTCTAGCTCTGTCGCCAATGGTCAGAACTGAGGTAACTCGGTCAGCCAGCCGTCCACTCTATCCTTGATGTTGTTAAATGCCAGATTAGAGATGGAGGTATTCGTATACGCATATCCCCGCACAGCTGAACTTAAAGAGGGGCTGGCCCCTGTGGTCGGCCCGTCCACTCACATGTCTGGTGTGTCTGGCGGCGGCCTTGCTCATCCTTCCAATCACTCCTGGAGCTCCGCTCTCTTCCTGCTTGCCTGGCCACTCCTGGCAGTGGGAGGGAGGATGAGTCTCCCTGCATGGCTGCTGAGTCACTAGCTGAGCAGGAAGAGAGCGGAGCTCCGGGAGCAATTGGAAGGATGAGCAAGGCTGCTGCCGCCACCGCCAACCACATGATTGGACGGGCCGGCCGCAGGGACCAGCCCCTCGTTAAGTCCAGCTGCGTGGGGATATTTGTATTTGTCACAAGGACAGGCCTCCCAGTAGTATATCTTGTGACCAATTTGTGGCCTTCTTTAAAAACAAAGTGGAGACCAACCGCCGGGATCTGGGTTCCCCCCCCATCTCTATGCCAGATCTGTCTTGAATAAAGCCCAAATTATTCAGGACTTGATCACAAGGACAGGCCTCCCAGTAGTATCTCTTGTGACCAATTTGCGGCCTTTTTAAAAAACAAAGTGGAGACCATCCGCTGGGACCTGGATTCCTCCTCTTTATCAGTATACAAATACGAATACCCCCATCTCTTCCCGGATAAGCGAAGCTCGTGACCATCAAGCTGAACTTTTTCGTATTGTGCACGATTTATCAGAGATTGGTCACAAGGACAGGCCTCCCAGTAGTATCTCTTGTGACCAATTTGCAGCCTTCTTTAAAAACAAAGTGGAGACCATCCGCCGGGACCTGGATTCCTCTTCTATCAGTAAATCAAGTTGATATGTCTACTGCTCCGCCTTGCCCAGAGAACCTGACACAATTTAAGCCTGTGATATCAGTTGAAGTCAACAGGGTGCTTGAGTGCTTTAGGGCCACCATCTTTTCACTAGATCCTTGCCCAGCCTGGCTGCTGAAAGCAGCCAGACCTGTAACTGTAGAATGGGCCACCACCATTATCAATGGATTTCTCCTTGAGGGCAGGTTGCTCATTAGACCGATCCAGCAAAAGTCCAACTTGGCGGCGGATGACATAAACAACTATATGTCCCTTTGATGAGCAAGCTGGTGGAGAGAGTGGTGGCCGATCAGCTTCAGGCGCTTCTGGAGGAGACCAATGCCCTCAATCCATTCCAGTCCGGGTTCAGGCCGCATCATGGCATGGAGATGGCATTGGTCGCCCTGCAAGATGACCTTTTGAGGGAGAGTGATAAGGGCAAAACGTCCTTGTTGGTCCTCCTCAACCTATCAGTGGCCTTTGATACCGTCAACCACAGTATCCTCCTGGGGAGGCTTTCCAGGATGGGGATTGGAGGTCAGGCTTTGGCCTGGCTCCGGTCCTTCCTGAAGGACCGTCCTCAGAGAGTGCAGCTTGGGGAGATATTGTCCACTCCGTGGACTCTCAACTGTGGAGTCCCACAGGGTTCAATAATCTCCCCAATGCTATTTAATATCTGTAAGAGGCGGCTGGGGGAGGCCATCAGGAGCTTTGGAGCTTTGTGTCATCAATATGCAGATGACACCCTGCTCTATCTCTCCTTCTGCCCTTCTGCAGTGGATGCTGTCCCGTCCCTTGAGCGCTGCCTGGACGCCGTGCTGGGGTGGAGAAAGGATAATAGACTGAGGCTGAACCTGGACAAGATGGAAATCCTGCAGGTGGGAGCCCCTAGTGTCTGTGGTCTGAGTACTTCCCTTTCTTTTTGGGGGGGGGGGGTTTCTCTTATCACAAAGAATGAGGTGCACAGATTGGGTGTACTTTTGGACCCAGCGCTATCAATTGAATCCTAGATAGCATCTGTGGTCTGCACTGCCTACTTCCATCTAAGGTGGATCACTCAGCTGCATCCCTACCTTGACACCGGGTCCCTCACCATGCTGGTCCATGCACTGGTAGTCTCAAGATTAGACTACCGCAATGCTCTCTACGTGGCGCTGCCCTTGGTGCTGTCACGGAGACTTCAGCAGGTCCAGAACTCGACTGCCAGGTTACTAAGTGGGGTGAGAAGACATCAACGTATCTCCCCCACCTTGGCTGCCCTGCACTGGCTACCTGTTTGTTTCCATGCCAGCTTCAAGGTAATGGTGTTAACATACAAAGTCCTAAATGGTTTGGGACCTCGTTATCTGGCAGAATGCTTCCTTCTGACCAGATCTGCTTGTCCTGTAAGATCTTCCCAGGCTGGGCGGTTAAGAGTTTTGACCCCAAGAGAGGCTCGGAAATCAGTGACCAGAAACTGGGCCTTCTCGGCAGTAGCCCTGCAACTCTGGAATGCTCTCCCACCCGAAATTCACCTGGCACCTTCATTGGGAACTTTTAAGTGATTATTAAAAACATTTTTATTTAGGCAGGCCTTCCCAGACTCTACTATACCTTGATACAACAACTAAGGTTCAACCCCACCATCCTTTCCTTATTTTTATTTTAATGTTTCACTGATATTCTTTTCATTCGTCTATATTGTATTAATTGATTTATACGACTGTCCTGTTATCGTTTTGTTTTGTTTTTATACTCTGTTTTATTGTACTGTGTAAACCAACCAGAGTGGCCTGGGTTGCCAGATGGGCGGTATAGAAATTAAATAAATAATTAAAATAATAAATAAATAAATATTTGCACTTGCATAATGAATTCCTGACCTGGCAGGTGAGCTGATGTCATCTTGGACAAATTTTAAGATTACCAATGAACATGGTTTCTAACATTCTAGCTGCCACAATTTTTATGAGTGGCAGCCTTTAGCTAAAGGGCTTAATGCTACATTAGATAGACTACAGTCATGAACGTGAGAGATGAAAGAATACTGCTATATCCTATAAAAAGAGAATGAGCATAACAAAGCAATTCTGTACTAAATGCAGTAAGTACTATCAGACTGATGGCTCCTAACAGCATTATGTAGCTAGTTTGTATATTCTTCATTAATAGATTTTCTACTGAAAATAAATGATGGAGGCAGCAAGGGAGGATATCATCTAACACTCCTGCCTGTCCCAAATTTTGTGAATGAGGCAGGGAAACTTTATGATAAATGCCTCATTTGGGAGCACAACTGTGCAATTACCTTTAAGAAGTGTAAGGAAATGGCTGGCACACAATGAGGGAAACACTTTTCCTGTGATAGAGAGCAGCATAGCGGGGGGGGGGGGAAGAGAGGGGAACGGGAGAATCAGAATAAAGGCAGTGGCCAATGAATTTTGTCAAAAGAAGCAAGAGCCGAAGGAAGAATCTTTGCTTTCACTAATGCTTGTGTACAGCCTGTCCCAAACCCTCATCATCTACTGTAGATTATGTGTGTTATTCACATAGAAAAACAGTATGAACCAGCATTTTTTAAAAATATCCATAACAATTTTAATACTGTACTTTAAGCAAAATTTTACATTTGCTTACAATTACAATGTCCTAGTGGTACACCAAGTACTCGCCAACAGCTACAGATAAAATGTTTTGGATTTTTCAAGAGGAGACTGGACTTCATAACCCTCATGATCCTTTCCGGCTCTATGATTTTATGACCAAGATTTGCTATCTCTTGACTTTGCAGTGAGTGCCAACATCAGGTCTTCTGCTATTTAATACTAAAATGGTCTCAGTTTCCCTGCAGCTATTACCGCAAAGAAAGAATAAAACTACTGGATTATTACTGTGCCTGCCAAAGTCACAGCTACCTCTCTTCTAGACAACACAAATAGTGTTGAGTTTAGAACTAGTGTCATAAGGACCATGGATGATTGCAACCAAGCCTTTTAATGTGGGTGTTTGGCCTTCATCTTCGTATTAGCAATTCGCTTCTCTGCCAAACTGCTGTAACAGGCAGAACCAAACATCCTGTACGTTTTGTCCACTAGGGGGAACTTGTGTATCAATGTGGATTCTCTCGTTGTGTGTTTTCTAGAACCAGTTAGTCCCAGAGTCCCCAACTGTCCCAAGTTATATATCGTTGGCAGAAATTAAAAATGCAGCCACGTTTGCTCCAAAGGCTGCTGTAGTTCAAAGCACTAAATACACGGTCTGCCTGCAAAAGATCTCAAGGTTAACCATTGACCCTACCAGTGCAAAGGGTCTCAATTGTTACAACTGGGAAATGTCCTGACTGAGAAATGAAAGAGCTATTGTATTGTAGTACTATATTGTATTGTCTAATTATCTAACTCAATATAGGAAGGCAGCTCAGCTGGCTTTTATCTCCTGTCCCATTGCTTTGGTTGTAACAGTTATGGAGCCTTGTGGTGCAGTGGTTACACTGCTGTACTGCAGCCAAAACTGTACTCAGGATCCAGGATTTGGCTCAAGGTTGACTCAGCCTTCTAACCTTCCGAGGTCGGTAAAATGAGTACTCAGCTCGCTGGGGGGGGGGGGGATGTGTAGCCTGCATAATTAATTTGTAAACCGCCCAGAGAGTGCTTTAAGCTGCAGTTGCACAATTGCATGGTGGTGGTGGTGAATATTTATATGGTGCATTGCAGTTGTTTTATTTGCTTGTTTAAGTAATTTGTACTCTGACCTTCAACAATATTCACACAGCACAATACACACAAGTATCACCATTAAGAACAAATAAGCAACATATAAAAGCATCATGAAACCAATTTTATTAGGGACTAAAACTGTCTGTAAGTCTGAGATTTTTTTAAGTGTTCACATAGGGCCAAAAGAAGAACACAACAGGCACCAAACAAGCTTTCCCTAGGAACATATTCCATAGTGGGACAGCACCATTGAGCGGTCCCTGTCTCATGCTATCATAGGTCTCAGATTTATAACATGTTCACAAACTGGCCAATCAATTTATGCTCCCTCATATTTTTGCACTTATAGTTAAAGTTAATAAGAACACTGTATGTATGTATGTATGTATGATACTTTTATACCACACCATCACTGGGCAGTGTACAACAGAGAACTAAACATAATTCATAATCATAAAACACAACGTAACAAACTGGTATGACACCATAAAATAAACAACAGAGCAAAATATCAAAAATCAACTACAGTAAGTTAAATTACTCAACAAATAAAATTTGAAATTAATAAACATTAAATATTAAAAACAGGTGGCAGTGACAGGTGTTAAATATGCATAATCAGCATCTATGAGATTGAATGGATTGAAAAGCCTGCCTGAATAGTAAAGGTTTCAAAGATTTCTTGAATGTTACCAAGGAAGGGCTGAAAGCAACAGAATGAAATTCAACAGGGATAAGTGCAAAGTAGATAAACAAATAGTCAAGGAATACCTTACCGCCTTGAACGAGTTCAAATCTCCAGGGCCGGATGAAATGCATCCGAGATACCTGGCTCAGCAAAACTACGAGCGAGAAAGATCTTGGAATTGTTGTAGATCACGAGCTAAATATGAGCCAACAGTGTGATGTGGCTACAAAAAAGGCTAATGCTATTTTAGGCTGCATTAATAGAAGTATAGTTTCCAAATCCTGCGATGTGCTAGTCCCCCTCTATTCAGCACTGGTTAGGCCTCACCTTGAGTATTGTGTCCAGTTCTGGACACCACACTTCAAGAAGGATGCTAACAAATTGGAACAAGTTCAGAGGAGGGTGACAAGGATGATCAGGGGGCTGGAAACCAAGCCTTATGAGGAAAGGCTGAAAGAATTGGGCATGTTTAGCCTTGAGAAAAGAAGGCTGAGGGGTGATATGATAGCACTTTTCAAATATCTGAAAGGCTGTCATACAGAGGAGGGGCAAGATCTGTTCTTGATCATCCCAGAGTGCAGGACATGCAACAATGGGCTCAAGTTAAAGGAAGTCAGAGTCCGGTTGAGTATCAGGAAAAACTTCCTAACTGTTAGAGCAGTATAACAGTGGAACCAGTTACCTCGGGAGTTGGTGAGTGCTCCAACACTGGAGGCATTCAAGAAAAGCTTAAATAATCACTTGGCAGATATGCTTTGATTGTATTCCTGCATTGAGCAGGGGGTTGGACTTGATGGCCTTGTAGGCCCCTTCCAACTTCACTTTTCTATGATTCTATGATTCTATGACCTCAGGTTGAACTGCATCTCAGCCGCAAATCTTATCTGAAGACCCCCAGCCAGTAACTTCTCTTCAGTGTAACTCACAAGGCTGGTGTAAGCATACAATGGACAGGAGATGGGATTTAGTAATAAATGATAATAAAACTGTAATAAATAAATACAATTTTGGTACTATTAATAGTACCAATTTTGGTACTATTATTCTCAAAAGGCAAGGAAAAGCGGCAGTCACTTTGACAGCCGCTTGCCTTGCCTTTTGCCAAGGCACGGGGCTTAGCAAAAAGGGAGCCCTGTGATCCCTGCTTTTTCTAATTTGGGGTTAGAAAAGCGGGGGTTCGTCTTATACATTGGGTCGTCTTATAAACGGAAAAATACGGTATGTATTATTCAAATCTTTCAACATTTCAGCAGGCCTTATAGAACAGGAACACCTCCAGCAACATTCATTAATGTCTCATTTCCTATACAGTATTCTCCCTCCCCCTCCTCCCCCTCCCCTCCCCCTCCTTATTACAGATATTCAAGCATTGCAGATATTAACTAAGCAGATTATTGAATCTTTGATTCCTTTGAGAGAAAGAAAAGCACACACTATTTTATTACAACAAAGCCTTCCCCTCCAACTGTTCTTAATTTCCCATTTCTAAATGGGTTACATAAGTTCTGTGTAGTGGGCTGTCATTAGAAAAAGCTGTCCTGAATTAATGGTGAAATGTAATTAAAAGCTAGAAATAGTTTTGGAGGGACGTGGGGAATTTCTGTAATAGTTCTTCACACAACCATTGCATAATGCTAAAAATGTCACAGATTTCCATTGGGTTTAATTTCATTCTTCATGTGGCTGTGGGCTGTACAAGAACTTTTAAAATGCTGATGGAGCTGGCAGAGTCTGAGGAGCTCACGCATGGTAAGTTTCCAGATTTCAGTTTTACCAAAGAATGCTTCTTCCCTTTACTCGCTCCCATCTCCTCTATACATACTGCCTGTCCTATGAGCCCATATCTGAATTCTTTCTAGTTGATATTTTAATTTCTCTGCACTTATTTTATGCATAACAAGAACATACTTGGTAGAACAGCACATTATCAACAACAAGAGGACACGATAAAAAATGATAACCAATCCACTCCATGGGTTGTTCTACTGTCTGTTTTAGATTATGAGCCTATTTAAAGAAATGGGCACGAAACACCAATTCAGTGAACAGCTGAACAGGTGTTCTGCGGTTCGGCACCCCACCCCCTCCAGTAGGCACCCACTCAGAAGCAGCATCCTGGCTTCCCTGCCCCACCTCCTCCAGGTTCAGCCTCTGAACAGGTGCCCACCAGAAGGGGCGGGGCAATGAATCACAAAGCACCTGTTCAGCCATCCGCCAAACCAGCACAAACCACTGAATCTGCAGTTCGTGCCCATCTCTATATTTAAGTATTAAAGAGCTCACATAATGAGAGGAAAATGGGGTCATTCTTGTTAGTTCCATCTCCTCTGACACAGCCTGGCCCTGCCAGGCTATAGTCAGAGTAGCAGCTAGTCTGTTAGAGCAACTGGAATACTGTCCTATCTCAACCTTAGGCCAGTCAACTTCTGCCTACCTCCTTACAAGAGCACAGAGCCATAGGCATGTATTTTACACCTAATGAACCATGTATATACAAGAATGAATGAGATGTATTATTTGCATAAAAGAATATGTGTAACCAATCAGATTCTGTGTAGTGTCAGCCAATAGGTGCTTAGAGGGTTAAATGGCTGACATAAGAAAAAGTGACAGTATGAGGCTTGTCTGTTGACATGTTAGTGTTCAGTCAGGATTGTTTGCTGCTAGGTGCCTGCTGTTAGTACAGTATGTTACTAAAGAAGATATTGGGACTGTCTGATAAGTGTCTTTTATGAAATGCTTATAAGAAGCCTGTCAAGCACAAACCAAATCTATACCAAGTCAAATGTTCAATTACTGTTAATTTATTCTTCAACATGTTTTTCAGTAAATGTTCTTAAAGTTTACTATGACCAGATGATTATTCTTTTATTTGCTGGGACATACACATATACGCCAAGGAAGAATATTATTCACTATCTCTGTGGAGTTTTTTTAATACTCATGCTTAATCTGCTGTATACAAACTCTCAAAAAATTCAACAAAGACTTCCTTGTGAGACCACTGGAACCTGCTGCCAGTCAGAGATGGCATGCTGAACTAGATGGATAAATAGTCTGGTCCCACATATAACAGTATAATAATAGTACTAACAATAATAATCTTAGAACTGCAGAGCTGGGAGAGACCTTTGTAGAACATCAAGTCCAGCTCCTGTCAAGTGGGGAATCAAATTCCCAACCTCTTGCTCTGCAGCCAAATATTTATTTATTTTATTTATTTATTCAATTTGTATCCCACTCCCATTAGTGTCAAAGCACAACTCTGGGCAGGTTACAACACGTATAATAGAAAATAAAAATAAAAATAGAGATATTAAAATCAGCAACAATAACCTTAAAAAACCAGATGGGACCAAAAGACCTAAACCACTGAACTATCCAGCAGTTCCTCTCATGTAAGTCTGAATTTCTGTAATTTGCAAAAAAAATGTTAGAGGAAGAACCAACCGTTGAACATTTATGTCAATCCTTATATGTGCTTCTGGATTACTACTACATACATACATACTTTATTGTTACGGCATCAAGCCATACATAAGACAAAATTGAATGCAAAACTTCAAGAACTGGCGTGCACTACAATGAGCCATACCAGACAATCAAAAAAGTAAAATATCTAAGACAGCAAATATAGCAATATAAGACCAAGGTCTAAGGCAGTGATGGCGAACCTTTTTGAACCCGAGTGCCCAAACTGAAAAAAAAAAAAACAACCACCAACCCAGCAGGCGGCAGCGGAAGTGGGGGCGATGGAAGTGGCAGCAGAAAGGGGAATCCCGGGCACAGAGGTACCTCCAGACTCCACTCCGGATCTCCCTCCAGTCGTGCCCAACCCCACCACTGCCTATAGCTCGGCCTGCCCACCACCAACAGCACCAGCTGCTCCAGATCCTGGCCTGCCGCCTGTTGGGGCGCTAGCACCGCAGCTGCCTCCTCAGGTTTGGCTGCCGGGGGTAGCAATCTAGCAACTTATGGCTCATGTGCCCACAGAGAGGGCTCTGAGTGCCAGCTGTAGCACGCGTGCCATAGGTTCGCCATCGATGGTCTAAGGGTTTAGCTGTCTATTCTGGCTACTATAGCATGCCGCCCTACTCAAATTTGTGCAAGATGTGATTAAGAGGTCTTGAACCTGTGAATACATCCAACTTTGGTTGACCATCCTTAACCATCAAGGCTGTGTTAAAGGTGTGCATGGACTGGCAGGCAGGTCACCTAATGCAGGGATCCACTCCTCATGCTGCACCAAGACTATTCTGCTGCAACCAGCAGAAGTTGAAGCTGTGGCTTTTCATTTACCCACAATCTATCCTTCAATGAAACTGTTATATGTTAACAATGGTGTGTTTTATTGGCAGGCAGGGAGTGTGGATCAGATTCCCTTTTTACACTCATGATGTATTATATCATAAATGACAACCTTGCATGGGGGAAAAAAAAGAATAAGAAAAATCCTGGAATTAGACAAAATGTCAAAAATACCTATGTTCCCATCTCTCTCCTCTCTTCTCCCTTCCAACTTTTAACTTTGCATATGGCACATATGTGCATAAGGAAGATGAGTTTAGATTCAGACCCTTTCAAAGAAGTAGTAACAAGAACAATCTGTGCAGAAGAATTTAGTGCATTAAAGATGATGATAATAGCCATTCTCAGTTGTCTTTCCATGTGAAACAGATTTTTACTTTAAATATATTCTGAGGGTATGTTGAATGATGTCCAGAAACGTATGTACCATAAGGAAAGCAGAATTATCCACAGTATAATTTAGAGAGAAGTAAAAGAATAGCAAACTAAAACCACACAATTCTTCTCAAGTCATTTTAAACTGTGGGTCAAATCATTTATTTGATGACCCATAGAACTATATCTTTTGTGATAAAGTATCCAATTATGTAACATTTGTGTACTTTTTATCTAACTGAGTACCATAATCTGCTCCAAACATTTTGCATTCTGATTACATTCTGAAAACACCTTGCATGCCAAGCCTAAGGAATCTGATTCTCAGCTATTCCAAGATCTGTCAAAATAAGATGACAAACTAGGGTATTTCTAGAGTTTTATTCTGCAATAATTTTGTCTTGTTCATGGAACTACACAGGGGTCCAGACCTCCAAAACCATCCTAGTTTCTCACTGCCTTTTCTGATTTTTTTCTTGACATATACCCACACAACTTGGAAAAATGAATTTGGAGTACATTGCTGTAGGGATGAAGTTTGAAAGCCGTAGCCCAAAAAAGTAACTTCTCCCCCCTCTGTGACTCAGAAGCTTCTGTTACTTTTTGGACTAGGGCCTCTAAGAATAGGTTACACAATATAGACACTTTCTAACAGTTATAGTCCAAAAACCTAACTTTTTCCATCTCTGACTAGGCCTCAGGTCTTTCAGCAAAAAGTCTGAAATTCTGCTCAATCCAGCTACAAATCATCTCCTGTTTTCCCAGATGCTGTTGTTGAGCAGTAAAATCTGAAACCACCCATCTGCTTGCATGTGTGTGTCTTTTACAGTAATGTATGGACTACTCTAGCTCTTGTCAAAACAATTTCATTATTACACCCACTAAGTTTCTGTTACTTATTTTTCACAGTCACATCTCATCCTCTTTCAGTTTGCTTCATGTGGCATATATCGTCCCCAGCTGCACCATTTTATCTTTACAACAACCCTATTGGTTGGTTAAGTGCACAGATAGCGACCAAACTACAGATAGGCTGGTTCAGTGAACAGCCAACAGATGTTCCACAGTCCAGCACCCTGCTACCTCCAGTGGATGCCCACTCAGGAGCAGTGTCATGGCTTCTCTGCCCCACCTCCTCTGGTAGTGGCTTTCCTGCCCCACCACCCTCCAGAGGGTGCCTGCAGAACACCTGTTAAGCAATCCACCAAAACGGCATAAATCATGAAGCCATCTCTAGACCATACCACAAAGCAGGCTTTTCCAATGAGTTGCCTTGCACATGTTCTGCAATATAACTCCCATAATCCCCAGCAAGACTAGTTAATGGAGATGGGAATTTTAGCTCAGTAATCCAGAATGCACCTGGCTGGGGAAAGCTGGCCTACAGAACTGTTCTGAAGGAAACTATTGTGCTGATCTACTAGAACTATAACCTTCTGTGCCTGGGCTGTATTTATACATGCACTGCCTTCCTCTGGTAGTGATAGTATAAATGTCTGAACAGTGCGGGGGACTGACAGAAGGCCACAAGCTACAAACAACTCACCTCTGATTCAGTAAATCCTTAATGCCAAACAAGCGTCTAAGCTATGTGTATATTGTAGCAAAGCTAAATTTGAATATAGCAGTAGCATACATTTACCCAGTTTATTATGGACAACGCTGGCCATCTTGCCTTTAAATTCTTAGTGTTGTCCATGGCTTCCTGGTATCATGAATACTGATGTCATTTTGAAAGCATGTCACCTTTTCTCAAACTGAGTGATGTCACCAAAATGCTCTCATCTAATTTTTGGTCTATTATAAAGCAAATCACTCCATGCACATTTCTTTACGTCATCTGTCAACTCAAAATTAAGGGGTTTTTTTTAATGAAAAGGCCACATTTATAAGGCTCACTGTTCCCTTCAACAACGCTTTCTTTCTGATACAGTGGAGTCTAAAGAATTGCTGCATTCTGCAACTTCTGTTGGTACATGACTAACACTCTTGGATCTGTCTACAAACAGGGATATCCATGGAATTCTTGACACAGCGAATATGAATCAGCTACCCTCCGTTTGATTTGGATTTTTTTTTTCAATTTTAAAGGGTCACCAGAAATATTAGGTCATTAAAATTTTGTTGTGGTTGTGTCCCTGAATCAAGCTAAGCTAGTGTTAAGGCAAACAAGAACAGATCTTTTATACCTTTAGTAATTATATATGAAGAAATTTAATCTAGTATCACTGTTTTTGCCCTTGTGTAGTAAGTAATTCTACTGGATATGGAATATGGAACAACTGATATCCATATCCAGTAATTCTACTGGATACGGATATGGAACAACTGATTGGTTCAAAATTGGGAAAGGAGTACGACAAGGCTGTATATTGTCCCCCGGCTTATTTAACTTATATGCAGAATACATCATGCGAAAGGCTGGACTGGAGGAATCCCAAACCGGAATTAAGATTGCCGGAAGAAATATCAACAACCTCCGATATGCAGATGATACCACTCTGATGGCAGAAAGTGAGGAGGAATTAAAGAACCTCTTAATGAGGGTGAAAGAAGAGAGCGCCAAAAATGGTCTGAAGCTCAACATCAAAAAAACGAAGATCATGGCCACTGGTCCCATCACCTCCTGGCAAATAGAAGGGGAAGATATGGAGGCAGTGACAGATTTTACTTTCTTGGGCTCCATGATCACTGCAGATGGTGACAGCAGCCACGAAATTAAAAGACACCTGCTTCTTGGGAGGAAAGCGATGAGAAACCTCGACAGCATCTTAAAAAGCAGAGACATCACCTTGCCAACAAAAGTCCACATAGTCAAAGCTATGGTTTTTCCTGTAGTGATGTATGGAAGTGAGAGCTGGACCATAAAGAAAGCTGACCGCCGAAGAATTGATGCTTTTGAATTGTGGTACTGGAGAAGGTTCTTGAGAGTCCCCTGGACTGCAAGGAGAACAAACCTATCCATTCTAAAGGAAATCAACCCTGAGTGCTCACTGGAAGGACAGATCCTGAAGCTGAAGCTCCAATACTTTGGCCATCTCATGAGAAGAGAAGACTCCCTGGAAAAGACCCTGATGTTGGGAAAGTGTGAAGGCAAGAGGAGAAGGGGACAACAGAGGACGAGATGGCTGGACAGTGTCATCGAAGCTACCAACATGAATTTGACCAAACTCCGGGAGGCAGTGGAAGACAGGAGGGCCTGGCGTACTCTGGTCCATGGGGTCACGAAGAGTCGGACACGACTAAACGACTAAACAACAACAACAAGTAATTCTACATTAATATTTTTCCATTCTATTGTATGTGACTTTACAAAGTAATAACAAAAATACTTTAAAAACAGTATCAAAGGTGCAGGATCCCTGTCTTCTTTGGTTGGCCGGCTTACCCTATGTAATCCACTTATAAAAAGGAAACAAAGAGAGTGTAAACTTCTGTTAGAACATTCTGGAACATCAGACAACAGGGAACCCACATGGTGAATTTAAAGTTTAGCAAGATGAGGTTGCATGTGTTCTGCCATGGCTGAATTTTGTTCAGTCTGCTATTTATCTGAGGCACAGCTGATGCAGTCAGAAATATACCATGCTCCAGCCTCCCCACCCCCAATTTTCTTTTCCAGCAACAAGCTTCCTTCTCCAAGCTTCTTATATACTGTCACATCTTACACTGCCATGTCATAATCAGAGAGGACATAAAGATTTTCATCTGAAGGGTGATCTAAGATGAACTGCTAGATAGCTCAGTGGTTTAGGCCTCTGGCTGCAAAGCCTGTGGTTGGACGTTTGATGGGCTTCTGTGACATGGGCTGGACTTGATGATCCATACAGTCCCTCCTAGCTCTGCAGTTCTAGCATTATTATTATCATAAGATCATGAACGTAAGAGATCTCGAGATCAAACCAATGGCCTATTTCCCACACTGATCAGCTAGACACGTCTGGAATCCCCATACCAGGTACATGAATGAAGTAGTCCTCTCCTAGTGGTGTTTACCATCAACTGAGATTCAGAGCATGCTACCTCTGGTCACGTGGCATTTGAATTGAGGTGCATCATTACTTGGCAGGGCTGATATTCACTACCAAATTTCTCTATTCCTTTTTAAAAGATGTTTGGGCTGGCAGCTGACACTACACCTTCTGGTAGTGAATCCTATCGTTTAACAATGCATTATGTGAGAAGAAGCTGAGTTAGGAGATCAGCCATTCAGATTCTTAGGCTCCAGGGCTGTGACTCTGGCTTGCTGGGATGGCCATGCCCCTTCCTTGTGATATGATCATTCAGCTGCTTTCCAACTTTTGTATAGGCTTTCCCCTCTTCTAAAAGTGTGAAATGCCCCCTTAAGGCTCCGTTACTGGTGGTAAGAGGATTAGCTAAAAGATGCTGGTATTTTTGGTCCTGGCCTTCTTTCTGCCCATTACTGGATGGTAAACCTCCCTACTCTCAAGCTTATCTGAAACTGAACCTGGCTGTTAAACTGAAAGAAGCTTCCAACTTTTGAACTGACTTTCAGATCACAGTACCAGAGAAATATAGGAGAATCTTATACAGGCAAACGAACTAGGACTGTAAAGAAACAGTTGAATAAACATTATCAATATGCATGGAAACCTGTTCCAATGTCTGTGTCACACTGTGTTGTAACTGACAAATGGAACTTGGTCAATACAGGAAGTAAAACGAGCCATGCTGGCTCAGACTAAGTATCTACAAAGTGTAGCATTCTACTTCACAAGCAAATGAACAGATGCTTCTGTAATTCCTATAAGCAGGATATGAATGCAGTGACTTACCACTGCTACTCCCCAGCATCTGGCATTCAGTGACATACTTGCTCTGAATCTGGAGTTTCCAGGTGGCCACTGTAACTAGCAACCACTGATAGACCTATTGTGAAATTCTCTACTTCAGCTTTATTTTAAAAATTGAAGAAAAAGAATGAATTCTCAATGAAAAATAAAATTATTTTCTTCAGCACAAAGCACAGAGACTATGGTCATAACTGAGAAGGAGATAAATGTACAATTTGCTCCATACACTAAGGTTCCCATAGTCATAAAACAACACTGGCTTCCTAGTTGGTACCCTGGGTGTATATGTTTTACTTTTAGGACCTGCATGACTTATTTGTATCCAAACTTTTCTTTCTGAAAAAGGCAGCTAAGAGAGAAGTCATAAAGTAAAACCAATCAGAGAAAAAAAATCTGACACGAAAACAATGAGCAAAATTAAAAGCCAGCAAATCACAACAGTTGAAAGCAAGTTGTTACAAGCATTTAAAATTAAATAAAAATCAGATTCAGTACTCTGCTAGGTAAACTATACAAAAGTTGAACAACTGAAAAAGCTCTTTATAGATGAAGAAGGAAGTGGGCGGTGTACAGGTAACAAGATGCAACTCAGCTTATGCCGAAGAAAATGCATGTCTTTACATAGGGAGGAGTAGTATAAAAAGAACCTCCTCAAGTTTTCTGGAGTGTCCTTTTCCCGTTCTGACTTGTACTAACCTCTCTTCAACCTAGACCGATATTCTTATGGTTGTTGATGTCATTTCCTTCTTTTTCATATTTCCTTCCTGACCCTGAGTGGGAGAAGACAGTGGAGACAACTTGCTTTTACTCTCAAGAGGTTCAGGGGACAGATGGTATACATCTCCTTCCATCACCATATTTCCTAGATATTTCTTCACTTATTTCTCTAATAAAGACTAGCTTTTTTTATTTTCCTAGGGCGCAGTTACTCTGACAATAAGAACCGCTGTTGAATCAGGTTCTGCATAATTTAAATTAATTTTAAAAATCTCACTACACAGCACACGGAGAAACCTGCTTCCTTTTGATTGCAAACCCAGGTGGGAGTTTTGTTTGTTGTTTGCGTGTGTGTGTGGGGGGGGTTTAAGAGGCTGACAGGGGCTTTTTAATTTAACACCCTTGTGAAATTGATTATATATGAATTGCCTTGAGCTATGTGATCCTGAAGCAGAGGCTCCAATACTTTGGCCATCTCATGAGAAGAGAAGATTCCCTGGAAAAGACCCTGATGTTGGGAAAGTGTGAAGGCAAGAGGAGAAGGGAACAACAGAGGACGAGATGGCTGGACAGTGTCATCGAAGCTACCAACATGAATTTGACCCAACTCCGGGAGGCAGTGGAAGACAGGAGGGCCTGGCGTGCTCTGGTCCATGGGGTCACGAAGAGTCGGACACGACTTAATGACTAAACAACATGTGAATACTCCTGTAATATGAAATACTGCCTTTGTGGACGGTAGGGGTGGGCAGCCCAGACTCCTGCCCAGATTGGAGCGCCACTGGAGATGAAGGACCTCATTGGCGTGTGACAAAAAGTAAGTGGCCCAGCCAGCCCAGGGGGTGGGGAAAGGGTATGTGTGGCACCTGGGAGTACCGCACCAACAAATTTTGTTGTCTGGGACCAAATTAATTTCGTCCCCTCTCTAGGCAGGTTTAGGGCCCAAAAGGTTAACTTCAGTGATTCACTTAACAGGCAGCCACAGTCATGTGAGAAGTGTTCCCCATCTCCATATAACGGAATGGTTGTCTTTTATTTCCTTGAGAAAAGTGCTGCATATGGGACCACAGCTACAATAGGATAAGAGTCTCTGTTTCTTGCTGGTCTAGATATATGACAGTGGAATTCAATGAGTTTCTGCGTGCAGAGCAAATTGAGGTGCATTACTACTCAACAACAGTCTGTGCAACATATTGACCCTCCCTTCATATATAACAATGCTGTTCACAGTGATAGGCCCTTTATTCAATTGATCAACAATAAAGACTTTGTGTGGTTTTTAATTTTGCTATACCGCAGCTGTTCCCAGGCACAAGGGCTACTGCTACATTCACCCTTTGTGCTGTTGACTAAATGATTTATGCTCATCGCTGATCATCTTGGTTTCGAGGCAACTCCTGCTCATGATTTGGTGGTGCACACACACACACACACACAAATAATAATAAAATGACAGAACAAAGCATTCAGTAAAACCAAAGCCTGGAGGAAATATCAGGTGTTAACATCTAATAAAAGCTGAACATGCCTGAATCAAAGCACATTGCTAGGTACCTCTTAAACAGTCCAGACAAGAACTGACCTAATGCTGAGGGTTTTTATTACAGTTGCAAGAAACATACTAATTATAGAACCTGGACTACATCATGAACTGACTTGTCAAGTTAACTTAACATACCAAATATTGACAATTACATTGTGAAGGCTTTCCGTCCTTAAATAACTTAGCATATTTGGCCATTGAAGCAGAAAGCAACTAAATGCAAGGTGCTGAAAGAAGCAGAGCTCTAGAAAGAAGGTTTTCATTGACATGGGGGAAGGAGTTATATTTTTAGCCCAATTAATGATTTGGTGTTGGGTATATATTTCTTTCTTTTTAATAGTCTTTGCATAAATGCATACTTTCAAATGTTTTCTTTCATAATGCCAGATATTTTAACAGTATAAATCAGATTTTACAGGTCACATGTGTTTGGTTCCCCCCCCCCCCCAAAAATATAAGGAGTTCATTAAATGTGTGAAATTCAGCATTAGCTGGAGGGTGTGGCCAGTGGTCACAGTAATGAATAGCAAATTGTCCTCAGATTTAAGGTTGGATCCATCCTCCTATTTCCATGTTTCAAAATGACAGCTGCTTCATTTAAAAGAAAGTGTGTGTGTGTGGGGGGTACCTTTCCATATTCTAAAAGAACATTTTAAAGACTGAAGCAATACCGACAGAACATCGGGGGGGGGGGGAGACAAGATGAATACAATCCATGGATGACATCAAATGAATGATCAGAAAAAGTAAAAAAAAAAAATGTGACCATTTCTGAGTAAACACTGAATTCCACACAGAATGACTAAACATAGTGCAAGATGGGAGTTATGTGGCTCCATAGATTTCTGTGCAGGCCTTAGAGACCCCCTCATCCCAACTACATTGCCAAATTTAAACAACAAAAACAAAAGGTTCAAAATGGAGAATCATGATGGCGGTATTTGTATTTGTATACAAATACAAATATCCCCGCACAGGTGGAAATAATGAGGGTCCAGCCCATTGCCACCGGCTCCGCGCAGGCTTCCTATCATGCTGCTCTCCGCAATGGATTAGCCACTCTCCAACCTAGCAGAGAGGCTTGTCATCCCGCCTCCTGCCAGGACTGGGTAATCGATTGCGGACAACGGCGCGATAGGAAGGTCTGATGAGCTAGCGTCAGCGGCGAAATCGTGAGTGGACAGTCCAGTCCCATGGGGCCAGACCCTCGTTATTTCCACCTGTGCGGGGATATTTGTATTCGTACATGAATACGAATACCCCATCTCTAAATCATGATCCACAACTTTGTTGGGGTGGGGGTGGTTTTGCAGTTCTCTACTTAATTACTTCCTCTCCATACCTCCAAATAATAAAAAAAGCAATTTTGAAAAAACTTCCTCCTTCTCAGGGGAAAAAAATCAATTTACAGAGTTGAGGAAAAAGCGGCATAATACCTTTTGTTAGTGCTTGGAGCCCTAACTAGAAGCATCCACTAGCATGGAGATTTTGCCCATGAATGAGCCAATATACATCACAAGACGCTTCCAAATGTCATGCTTCTTATAGCAGGTGGTTACAGGACATTAAATCTTAGTGGCCATTAAGCATTGTTGTTGTTTAGTCATTTAGTCGTGTCCGACTCTTCGTGACCCCATGGACCAGAGCACGCCAGGCCCTCCTGTCTTCCACTGCCTCCCGAAGTTGGGTCAAATTCATGTTGGTTGCTTCGATGACACTGTCCAACCATCTTGTCCTCTGTCGTCCCCTTCTCCTCTTGCCTTCACACTTTCCCAACATCAGGGTCTTTTCCAGGGAGTCTTCTCTTCTCATGAGATGGCCAAAGTATTGGAGCCTCAGCTTCAGGATCTGTCCTTCCAGTGAGCACTCAGGGTTGATTTCCTTCAAAATGGATAGGTTTGTTCTCTTTGCAGTCCAGGGGACTCTCAAGAGTCTCCTCCAGCACCACAATTCAAAAGCATCAATTCTTCGGCGGTCAGCTTTCTTTATGGTCCAGCTCTCACTTCCATACATCACTACAGGAAAAACCATAGCTTTGACTATGCGGACCTTTGTCGGCAAGGTGATGTCTCTGCTTTTTAAGATGCTGTCTAGGTTTCTCATCGCTTTCCTCCCAAGAAGCAGGTGTCTTTTAATTTCGTGGCTGCTGTCACCATCTGCAGTGATCATGGAGCCCAAGAAAGTAAAATCTGTCACTGCCTCCATATCTTCCCCTTCTATTTGCCAGGAGGTGATGGGACCAGTGGCCATGATCTTCGTTTTTTTGATGTTGAGCTTCAGACCATTTTTTGCGCTCTCCTCTTTCACTCTCATTAAGAGGTTCTTTAATTCCTCCTCACTTTCTGCCATCAGAGTGGTATCATCTGCATATCTGAGGTTATTGATATTTCTTCCGGCAATCTTGATTCCATCTTGGGATTCATCCAGTCCAGCCTTTCGCATGATGTATTCTGCATATAAGTTAAATAAGCAGGGGGACAATATACAGCCTTGTCGTACTCCTTTCCCAATTTTGAACCAATCAGTTGTTCCATATCCAGTTCTAACTGTTGCTTCCTGTCCCACATATAGATTTCTTAGGAGATGGATAAGGTGGTCAGGCACTCCCATTTCTTTAAGAACTTGCCATAGTTTGCTGTGGTCCACACAGTCAAAGGCTTTTGCGTAGTCAATGAAGCAGAAGTAGATGTTTTTCTGGAACTCTCTGGCTTTCTCCATAATCCAGCGCATGTTAGCAATTTGGTCTCTAGTTCCTCTGCCCCTTCGAAATCCAGCTTGTACTTCTGGGAGTTCTCGGTCCACATACTGCTGAAGCCTACCTTGTAGGATTTTGAGCATAACCTTGCTAGCGTGTGAAATGAGTGCAATTGTACGGTAGTTGGAGCATTCTTTAGCACTTCCCTTCTTTGGGATTGGGATGTAGACTGATCTTTTCCAATCCTCTGGCCACTGCTGAGTTTTCCAAACTTGCTGGCATATTGAGTGTAGCACCTTAACAGCATCATCTTTTAAGATTTTAAATAGTTCCACTGGAATGCCATCTCCTCCACTGGCCTTGTTGTTAGCAATGCTTTCTAAGGCCCACTTGACTTCGCTCTCCAGGATGTCTGGCTCAAGGTCAGCAACCACCCTATCTGGGTTGTCCGGGACATCCAGATCTTTCTGGTATAATTCCTCTGTGTATTCTTGCCACCTCTTCTTGATGTCTTCTGCTTCTGTAAGGTCTCTACCATTTTTGTCCTTTATCATGTCCATCTTTGCACAAAATGTTCCTTTAGTGGCTCCAATTTTCTTGAACAGATCTCTGGTTTTTCCCTTTCTATTGTTTTCCTCTATATCTTTGCATTGTTCATTTAAGAAGGCCCTCTTGTCTCTCCTTGCTATTCTTTGGAAGTCCGCATTCAATTTTCTGTAACTTTCCCTATCTCCCTTGCATTTTGTTTCCCTTCTCTTCTCTGCTATTTGTAAGGCCTCGTTGGACAGCCACTTTGCTTTCTTGCATTTCCTTTTCTTTGGGATGGTTTTTGTTGCTGCCTCCTGTACAATGTTACGAGCCTCCATCCATAGTTCTTCAGGCACTCTGTCCACCAAATCTAGTTCCTTAAATCTGTTCTTCACTTCCACTGTGTATTCATAAGGGATTTGGTTTAGATTATACCTGGCTAGCCCAGTGGTTTTTCCTACTTTCTTCAGTTTAAGCTTGAATTTTGCTATAAGAAGCTGATGATCAGAGCCACAATCAGTTCCAGGTCTTGTTTTTGCTGACTGTATAGAGCTTCTCCATCTTTGGCTGCAGAGAATATAATCAATCTGATTTCAGTATTGCCCATTTGGTGATGTCCATGTGTAGAGTCGCCTCTTGTGTTGTTGGAAAAGAGTGTTTGTGATGACCAGCTTGTTCTCTTGACAGAACTCTATTAGCCTTTGCCCTGCTTCGTTCTGAACTCCAAGGCCAAACTTACCTGTTGTTCCTTTTATCTCTTGACTCCCTACTTTAGCATTCCAGTCCCCTATAATGAGAATAACATCTTTCTTTGGTGTCAGTTCTAGAAGGTGTTGTAGGTCTTCATAGAATTGGTCAATTTCAGCCTCTTCAGCATCGGCGGTTGGTGCATAAACTTGGATGACTGTGATGTTGAAAGGTCTGCCTTGGATTCGTATTGAAATCATTCTATCATTTTTGAGATTGTATCCCAGTACAGCTTTCCCCACTCTTTTGTTGACTATGAGGGCTACTCCATTTCTTCTACGGGATTCTTGCCCACAATAGTAGATATGGTAATCGTCTGAATTGAATTCGCCCATTCCCGTCCATTTTAGTTCACTGACGCCCAGGATGTCAATGTTTATTCTTGCCATCTCCTGTTTGACCACATCCAACTTCCCAAGGTTCATAGATCTTACATTCCAGGTTCCTATGCAGTATTCTTCTTTGCAGCATCGGACATTCCTTTCACTTCCAGGCACGTCCACAGCTGAGCGTCCTTTCGGCTTTGGCCCAACCACTTCATTAGCTCTGGAGCTACTTGTACTTGTCCTCCGCTCTTCCTCAGTAGCATGTTGGACGCCTTCCGACCTGAGGGGCCCATCTTCCAGCGTCATATCTTTTAGCCTTTTGTTTCTGTTCATGGGGTTTTCTTGGCAAAGTTACTGGAGTGGCTTGCCAGTTCCTGCTCCAGGTGGATCGCATTTAGTCAGAACTCTCCACTATGACCTGTCCGTCTTGGGTGTCCCTGCACGGCATAGCCCATAGCTTCTCTGAATTACTCAAGTCCCTTCGCCACGACAAGGCAGCAATCCGTGAAGGGGGCCATTAAGCATATGAGGCCATAAATCCTATATACACTTTCATAGGAATAAGTTCCACTGAACTCAGTACGACTTATTTCTGGGCCAATATGTATAGGATCACATGCAAGTGCTTTAACATATGAAAAACTGATGGTCTCCAACGGTATATCACTCTAACATACTGCTCAAGCAATTTTAGGGCTTGCATATCCTTGCAAAAGTCTGAAATTATATTCTTCTAACATAGTTCTCCACCCACCCCCAAATGGCCAACATTCCATTGTCAGCCCCAAGTGGAGTACAACCATTCAATCAATGAGAACTTGGCTTGGTTTAGCATATTTTCCCCACTCTTCTTTCTAAACAGTCCTTGCCGTCAAAAACGTGGAATATTATAAATGCAATCTGCATGTTCACACATGTAACGTGAATAATCAAAAACTGTTATTCATAGCAATTGGAATTGGAGTCTGGATAGCTTGAGAGTCTCCTGCAAACTGTGTCTACATAAAAGTCCATATTTCATGGCTTCACAAGATGAAATATTGATTCCAAATCTAGAAGCAATGTACCCTTTAGAGGAAAATACTGTTTATTCTAGCACTTGCCTCAGTCTGCACTTGGTAATTACTAGCTTCTTTTGTCTTGCGGTTGGTTGTTCGGATGATAGCATAGCTTTGTTCGCATTGCCGATATCTCAAGTGCAGACCACTGGAAGATTTGTGTTGCCTGGAGGGATAATGTTGTAAAAACAGGAGATATATTTTGGCCTTAACATGTTAACATCCCTCCTTTGCATGAAGTGAACTACACCTTCTTGCTCATGCAAACAGTTTCGTAGGATGACAGCCATCCCACCTGCAAATTAGCCTTTTTCATGTAGTGATTACAGAGGATGTTCTCCCCAACAGGTTATCTCCTTTGGCATCACAACCTTACAGTGATAATTTGACAGAATAGTGTATTGCTGTAGTGTACGTTTTTACTATGTGGGAGGGTTTCTTTTACAAGCCATATGGATCCATAAGGGGTCTAAGAGACCTTCCTGAAATTAAGACATTGTACTTTACACCTATGTCTATAAGTGGTGGCTCTGTTCAAAAAATTTTTGTGCTGGTCCAAAGTGTTTAAATTTGGAAGAAACCAGTTTGGAAAAAAAAACACTAGTTTAAAGGGGTCTCACATTCCCTATTTACAGGTGTAAACCCATAATTAAACCATAAAAGCCTGATAGTTCTTTTTGATCCTGCTGCAAAAGTTTTGATCCCTGCTAACTGGAAAAACATGTCAACTTATAATACTAGACTGGTTAAATAAAGTTTGGCAATTGGCTGTGATGGAAAAACTGACAGCAAGGTTAGGGCTCATAGAACTGGCAAATCTATTGCAGAGTTCTTCTAAGACCTTGTTTCCATTTTTGGATTATATTAAAAACAGCAATAATACCTACCTTCAACCTCTATCTCTAGGGAAGGATATTTTATTTTAAAATCTAAACTCTTGCATCATGTTTTTATTGCTGGATTATTATCATTTCTTTAATTATACTTATTGTCACTTTTCATTTTTTGGCTTGTTGATTCTGATTGCATCTGATTGTACATAGTGTCCCGAATCCTGCGGGTAATTTATGTGTCATAAGTTAAATTGTGTAACTCACTGCCAGAAACTTAATGAGGTACCAGTTGCATTACTAAATGTGCATAATTGCACAGTTGGGAGCATGAGCAGTGTCTCCTCAGCTAGTGACCATTTTCTGTGGCAAGTTTCACAATTTAATATATGCAAATGTAAATCACCAACAGGATTCTGACCTTTAACTTTTAAAATTTTTGAAAGGGTCTAACAGATCCACTGAAGTTAAATCAATTTTGAATTTTCCCCCCTCAACCAATCCACAACAGTGAACCCCGGTCCCCTTACAGTTCTCTTCACAACAAGGGATTATTAGTAAAGAAAGAGAAATAACGAGGGATTAATGATAGAGAATGAAGAAAAGCAATTGTTTATATATATGAACTACCATTTTAATATTCATTATTGCAGTGATTCTAAGTATGTTATTGTTTAATGTTAGTGATGTTTATCAGTCACCTTGACTGGAGCACCATTTTTAGAGAAAAGGCATAATAAAAATGTAAAAAATAAAGAATCGCCAATAATATTGTAGCCATTACAGTGGCCCAGAACGTTTCCAGCACCAGCAACTCCGGCATCTTGACAAACCCTCTCCTGCTTTCCCACATCACATTAGAACGCAGGTGCCTCATCTTCCATATATTAACTTTCCATTTCCCAACAATCCTCTTGCATATTTTTTACCACACATGTCAGAACACCACAGGAGTGGTGTGGGACTGGACCATAGTAATATAGCTCCCATAGCTCTATGTGGTTGGAAACATGAAACTGATCTGGGGCTATGTCATGATGTCTGAGTCTATTTACAATCTGGCTTCACTATGGTTACTCATTGGTCAAATCATTCTCCATTTTTCAAGCATGGCTTTCCAAATCCAGGCAGCAGTTCCAGCATGTGTGGAAAAGCAAATGCACTCAGACGTCATGACATCCAAATGAAATAGCTTTACATAAAGATAAAGCCATTTGGAGTTAAATTTGTTGGATCTGGAAGTTCTCTTTACCAACTGTGCTTACTGTGTGTACACTTTGCTTGGTACCTTCCGCTCATGTGGATTTGGTTTACGACCTGTTCTCAGTAGCTTACAAAGCCAGAGTTTGTATGGGATATTTATTTTGGAAGGGTGAGTATCTTTTGTCAAAATTACTTATTGTTGCTGTGAGACTGGAATGCTTTCACAAATGAAAAACAGAGTTGCCTGTTATGATAAGCCCCAAAGAGCTGCCACTGAGGTTTGGGAGCACATCCTCAGGAAACCTTGAAGCCTGATCTTCTCAAGAGCTGGAGGGGGGAAAACGCGGCGGCAAACTGGAATCTTTGCTTTGCTTTCCTAAACATCCTTTTGCATCCTGCTGCAGAGACTTTCCCATTGAATTAATTAGGTCAGAAATAGCCACAAAGTGCCCATGAACCTATTATTTGAAGCAATTTTATCTCGATAAAATCAGGAAAGTGCCATATCTGATAGTAAAGTACACGCCCTTCATTCAAAAGTCCCCAGTTTAAATTCCTTGCATCTCCAGCTCCAAGTATCAAGGAGCAGGTGGTGGGAATTATTTCTGCCTGAGACTGAGGGGCTTTGCTGTTCAGGGAAGATAATGATGGGCTAGTAAACAAATAACGTAACCTGGTGTAAGTTCACTTTTTATGTATCTCTAAAGGGCCATAATACATTTTTATTTATGTGTTTCACTGGTTTATTTATTTATTTATTAGATTTATATACCTCCCATCTAGAACGTGTCTATTCTGGGCGGTTGTTGAAATGATCTTCTCCCTCTCAACGCATTCTCCTTTTGTGCTGTATCTTTTACATTACACATCCTCTAAGGGCATGGGCCATAACCCACTCTGGCAGTCTTTTTGGTGGAAGAGTAAGGTCAAAAAGAGCTGGCTGGATCGTTTCAGTGAGTTAGGTATTGGGTTGTGGAGCCAGAAATAGCTAACTCACTGAGCATCCCCCACAGTTCATCCCAGAAGAACCAGCCTGTGTGGCCTTGGGCAAGCTGCACAGTCCCAGGATGCCCCTACAAGAAGAGACTGGTAAACCACATCTGTATATTCTCTACCTGGACAGGGTCGCCGTAAGTCAGAATTGACTAGACAGTATGCTATTATTATTATTATTATTATTATTATTATTATTATTATTATTATTATTATTATTATTATTATTATTATTATTAAATACCAGGCACAGTCAATCAAAATTATAAAAACATTGACTGGTGTTACTTAACAGATAAAAGTTTTAACCAAGAAATTAAGTATCTGTTAAATATCGACATAGTATATATGCTGTTTATTGTTATTAGTAGTAGTTGTTGTAGTTAGAGTTAGAGCTAGAGTTAGAGCTAGCAGGTCTTGTATTTCCTGAATTCACCGGGCATTCCCGTATCCCCATCTGCAGAGCCAACCTATTAACAAGAATGTGCCACTTCTGCTTGCCAAAAAATTGCATGGAACTTGTCCCAATACCTGGCATTGACTGAGGAAAAAATGGCAAAATGCAATAGATCTGTGGGAACAATTTTTATCCCAGCTGTTTTTTGTCTGTTAAATTGAAAATGTATATGTTAAATGGCTGAAACATTGTTTACATCAAGTGACAATGTCATTTCTTGCCCTTGAAAATTCTGCGGAAAATAAAATAAAATAAAATAGTCTTTGGGTACATCTGCCTGGATGAAAGTTAAAGAAATGACACAGATGAACAGACAAGATTCATCCACCTTTAATCACAGATTATGAAGCAGTTGAACGAATACAGCAAATGTTTTGCAGAACTTGTTCTAATGTCACAAAAGGTTGTGTTTTCTTTCCAAATAGCTATTACAGCCTTGCAAAAAGCCTTTAAGGGATCTTAACTATGAATCTGATGAGGCAATACTGAAATAATTGCTTTCTCTTGAGATCATCTTGATTCTATTTGCATTGTAATGAATGAATGTGGTTATTCAAGCACAGTCTGAATCTTAGCACTTCTCTTTTTTATGTACTAAAAACTGTGGGTGCTAGTTTTATGTGCAATGGAGGGATGTGTGAAGCTGTGCACAGAGAATGTGGGTTTTTGTCCAGTACTGTGGAGGAAAATCCATATGAATGAGTGATTGTCTCTCTTTTTGGTTTGAAGTACCTTTCCAGCCAACTCAAATTTAATACAATGATGAAAGCAAGTAGATTGGATCAGATGAAGATTATTAGCATACAGAATACCATCTTAAAAAAATAATTTTAAAAAATCTGACTGTGTTCTTAGAATGCTGTGAGGGCAGTGCTAATGACTACAAAGAAAAGCATGGGAGTTCAAACCTCCACAAGACTGCTAATGAACTTCAGGCCAATCAGAAACTCTCATTAGTGAAAAAAAGGCACTGGTGCTCTCTGTGTGTTGAGAAATAATCTTCTTCATCAACTGTATTGTCATATCTTTTTCATTAGAGGCCATCTGAATTATAAGGTGACACAAAATTGGCATGTTCAAAGGAAGATGCAAGACTAGCCACATCTTAAAGGTATTTTGCCTCCTCTTCCTCCTCCTCATTCTCCTTCTCACACTGTGGTTTAATGCTAGTAAGAGAGAAGTTAAAAGCAAGAACTATTCCAGATTTATTGGTTTTATTCTAGGGATCCCTTTTTGGAGCCATGAGGATATATTTTACTGGGCCATTTGGCTGAAGACTGTTGCCTCTCTACCTTAATTTCATTAGTTTTTCTTTACAGCCTGTCTAGCATGACTTGCTTGCAAGCATAGTCTCGGCTATTTAGGTATACAATATCTAATGTGTTATATATGTAATACCTAAGGTACCGTTACACGATTTCTGGACTATTACTAATCTGTAAGGTATTGTAGGCACGCACCTAATGTGCGTGCCTGCATTCAGCTTGTGGCCTCCTGTGGCTTTCATTGCATAGGTGCATCAGTTTGTGTGTGATGGCAGGGGAATGTGGTAGAGACTAGCATTGTAGCATGACTTAGTTTAAACTCACAGCCTCAAAAATTATCCTATTTACATGAATGGCAAATGCTCTTAAAAATAAGCAGCAGTGAAGCTGGGACAGAAGAACTTATGGGAAGATTGTTATCATGGTATTTTGTTCTAGTTCTACAGTTACACAACAAAGCTAGGAGAGGAAGGTCTCTCCCCTAGTAGGCATCAAGACTTTATGAAGGGCTACCTGTCAAAAAGAAGAAGCCCCCTGTCCTAGACTGACCCATGCCTTCTTTGTCAGGGGGCCAGAAACCCAATGCAGATGGAAAGCAACTGATCCAACATCTGGGAGAAATGGTGACAGGGGGAACATTTGAAGAAAGGAGGAATAAATAGCTGGGCTTTTTTCTCTCTCTTGCAAAAATAAAGTCAATTTTTGTGTTACTAAAAAAAGAAAGGAAAGAAGCGGGGGAGGCATCTGGCCTTCCATTGAGTAGGAATTGAAATATATAACTATATAGAAAACTCTTCTGGTTTCTAGGGAAACTCACTCCCCTCCTCCTTTGGAGTTCCTGAGGGTTATGTAACATCTGAACCAGTTCCTTTCCAATCCATGGTCACTCACAGGTCTCCAATAGTAAAGCCAACAACAAAAAAGATTCCAACAGGAAAGTTTAACTCAGTGGCAGAGCGGGAGTCTGTGGAGGACACACATTTCTCTTGCTGGCCTTCTCCAGAAGCCCTTGGAAAGCCATCAAGTACCGGGTTGGTTGGGGAATGCAGCTAGTGTTACAAAGCCAGCATCTCTTGCCAGTCCTCTTTTTGGAGCTGGTTTGTGTAGCAGGATTCAGCATTTTTCAAACTTGGGGGAAAAAAAGAAGATACTGGTGGAAAAGAGATATTTTAAGAAAGCTCACTCATGTGAACCAGTGGGAGCAGATGGATTTTGGGCTATTTAAAGAAAGACAATGTATTTTTAAACCTGTCCTGGCTGAGCGAAGCCAAACTGAGTGTCCTAACCACAGAAAGGGGATTCTCCCAGTTGTAATGTAGGAATGCGGGGGCAGATCTTTCCACCTGGGCAGTCCAAATTCTCCATTCACTATGGGAAACATGTTGGTTTATGAGACCCCCCTGTTCCTGATCATAGCCAACAGTTACTATACTAGTCCTAGCTTTTCCTCTCTTGTCAGTACCATCCTCCAGCTGGTCAATCTCACACCTCCCACCCACTCATTCTCACTACCCACCCACAGGGTTATCCATCTCGCCATTGCTTCTTGAAGGGACAGGAATGCCACATCACAAGGATGGAGGCATAGAAGGCTTTATTCCATTAATGTAGCTCAAACACATAATCTGTGATTTTCCTGTTTACCAGTTTCAATTCATTTTCTTAGATGAATCGAACATTAATGTTTAGAAATTCCTTAAATATTCTGAATGTACAAAATAAATACAGCTGTGTCACACACATGCTGATCTTCTCAATATTAAATTCTCCTTCTGAACAGAAATGCAATTCCTATAAGAAAACAAAAGGTTTGAGGGCCAGCATGGTTTAGTAGATAGAGCATTAGACTAGTACTTAGGAAACTAGGGTTTGAAATCCATGCTCAGCCATAGAAATTCACTTGTGGGGGGCAATGGTAAACCATTTCTTAAACCTCTCACCCAGTTCCAAAGACCTGTTAGGCTTACTGTTACATTTGAAGTGACTGATGGCACATAAAACTGGATTTTTAACAATGGTAGTGAAATTTTTATTTTTATTTCTATTATAATATAGGAACAAACTACTGATGTTTGGAATACAATGCTAAAGTTGAAACATAACAGTGAAGTGACACTGTGTTATCATATGATGTATCAGATCATTTGTCTGTCAATTCAGAGATGAACCCATGTGCATAAGGAACAACATGCCAAACAAATGTTCCTCATCTCATTGAAATCAATGACATTTACGTGTGTAATTGCATATTTAAATATACATGTCCCATTCATTTCAGTGGGATTGCAGCACACTATCTACCTAAAATTGCATCTCCTCACAACCTGCCATTCTCAACCACCCCCTCTCTACTTGGGCTGCCCCATGGAAAAGCAATTTTTGAAAACATCAAAAGTATCTTAATGGGATGTAGGAACACTAACAGGTAATCTGGAAGCCGCATGTAGATGTTATTGTAAAAAAAGGGAAATTCTAACATGTTCTTTCTAATGCAATTTTTATCTGCTGTTTTATGATGTGTTGATATTTTGATAACTGCTTGGATGAGAGTAAAAGTAGACACTTGGTAAGTACATTTTTGGAGGAAAAAAGCAAGCAGCAAGCAAACAAAATCCAGTGATTTCATAACAATGAGCTAGGCTTAAATTAGGACTTAAAAGTTCTTAACTTTTGCCGAGATCGTGTTCATTGTTTGTTTGTTTTTTTAAAAAACACACCTGCTGACTGATTTATTTCTACAGTGTTTCATTTAAAACCATATGAGACTTGAATAGATACACTCTTGGATTTGTCTATGTAATGTAAAAGCTACATTTACTATAATGTACTTTCTTTCTTTCTTCTACCATCCCATGATCAATATTCACAAGTGCCAACAATCCCTGAAAAATTCAATTTTAGTTTTTTAGGATAGCCATTGTACATATGTAAGAGCACAGGGTCTACTTCCTTTGACACCTGAATTTTTTTTCACTTCCAGAAGTGGGAAAGAGGAAACCAAACCTCTTTAACAGAGAATCTTTCCATTCATCTACTCAGAATAGAATATTGAGTAGCCTGTTCAGTTTTTCTTAGCATCAAACCTGAAAAAGAACTCAAAGGCTACTGTATTATTTAGGTCTTAAAATAAGGTATTATCCTACTGCAGTTTAACAATAAGATAGTTTTGCAACTCTCCCACCTTTTTGATTTTTGATCCACTTTGATGCTGGCTGGAAGTCTCCTAACCATAGATCCCAAAAGCCCCATGCATTTCTCCTCTTTGAGAACCCCATGGTTAATTTTTCATTTAATTTAACGTATTTTCAAAAAGAAACCCGGCACACCAGGTATGTACATCACATGTGGGCAACATATATAAAGTATATAAAATAAGTGCATGCCCCATGTAGCCCCAACCTCTTTCTGTAGGTTCTTCCCCCTGTTTCTCATGATCTGCTGCTGTCACCAATGAAACTGGTGGCATTACTACCATAGGGCGAGAAACTGCCCAGAACTGCAGTTTTTGCAGCATAAAGAGACAAAAAGTTGTGACATTATTCTCTCTCTCCCCCTCCTCTTGCACATACATGTCCACATCACATCTTCTTCCCTTCTCTTAATAAAAAGAAATCATCTGTTTGCCCTGCACACAGGTGGGGCTCTGTGGAGCAGGGGAGTGCTCTAATCCCATCCTGCACCACAGGGATCTGCTGCAGTAAATGCTGTTAAATTTCAACACAGCAGTGGCAACATTGGCCGCTGCATCACTGCAGCTGTGGCACTGCCAACTCCAGTGGATTCAAAAGGGTATCCAGTGTAGTTCGCTGACTCGTTGGCCAGCCCTGTCCTGCACACACATCTCCCAATATATATTTTGTACATTCAGTCTTTTCAGTGCTGAAATCCCTTATACATTTGTGTTGATATGTGAGTGAAGTGGCCCAACTGTTCATTGGATTTTAAGAGAAGATTAGGTTGCTTTCATTAAGATGGAATAACAATAATCTTCAGATTCCATACTGTTTCACACCATTAGAGATCCCAACTATGCATGCTGCCGAATGAAGTAGAGAAGAGGTGGACTGGCCTGCTTCACAGGAAAGGTAGGTAAGCTGTATTATAAATACTTCCCCATGCAGCAGAGGAATTCTCTTCTATAGCAGAGAATGGTCCAGAATGCTTCTCTACTATGTGCTTGTCTGTGTATGCATGTGTGTGTGTGTGTATTTAGTGTATTCCTCTTTTTGGTTTGTTTTACTTGTTTTAACCTGGGGAGAGAATTAAAATATGGCATTCCCACCTGCAGTTTGAAATAGGGCACTCTACTTTACCAACTCAGAATTCTTCCACCCTCTTTTTCTACAGGTACAGACTAGGCCTGCACAGCCCCAGGGTATCCCCAGAAGAAGGGAATGGTAAACCACTTCTGAGTATTCTCTACCTCAAAAACCCTGAAGAGAGTCACTCTAAGTCAGACCTGACTTGACCACACCACAATTATTATTATTATAGGCTGGGATCACTGTCGTTGACACAGGTACTTCTCCCCTAAGCATTTATTCCATTTTGGAAAATAGCACCCCTGTGTTTTTCAGAAGGAATCTGTATTTCCCTTCCTTTAATCACACGTTGTTCATTACTTTCCAGGTCTCCCCTTTCTTTCCCTACTGAGCTGAAGCCAACTGTTTTATACTGCTTTCTTCAGAGTTCAGCAGAGGTTGTGTTACATAACTTGCCCCCACCCCCCACTGGGCACCGGAGCATTTCCATCTCAGCACTTTTTAAAAATGACACAACAGAGGAAGGGGCAACATGCTTTCCTTGCCTCACCCCCAGTTGCTACTACACAAACCCCACCACAACAAACTCCAGAAGCAAAAACACCAAAGATGTGAATTGGGCACAGGGGAAAGGAAAGGTCTCATTTAGTGCCAGCAGTTCTTACAGCTGGAATCCACGTTCATCTGCTAAGGAATGTGAGTCACTCTCTGCTACCTCTTACAACCACCACCGTCTTTGACTGTAACTTGGTATGCCAAATGGCAGCTTCAGGATTCTGCAGAGGGTCAGGCACAAGTATGGAGGTAAAAAACCCATGTTTTTATTTCATTTATAACAAATTTGTGTGCACATTTCTCTCTCTTCCAATTTTATTCTCAAGAAAATCCTTTAAGGTAAGACAGAGGATCCTGTAAGATCTCTTAATAATTGTATGCTGTCAAGCCAATTCTGACTCATGGTGACCCTTTTCAGCGTTTTCCAGGTAAAGAGTATTCAGACAGTTTACCGTTCCCTTCTTCTGAGGGCATCCTGGGACTGTGCAGCTTGCCCAAGGCCACACAGGCTGGCTCTGCTCACAGGAGGCACCATGGAGAATCGAACTCCCAACCTCTGACTCTGCAGCCAGTTACCTAAACTACTCAGCTAAATCATCCAAGGATCTTAATGGCAGAGAAGGACTTCTGAACCAGGGCCACCCTAATCCAAGGCTCTTATCTGCTGCACCACACTACCTTATGTTGTAGCAATTTTTTATTCAGACAATCACTTTATCTTTTCGCCTGAATGTCCACTGAAGGCAGTTTTTTCAGTTCTGTTCAGTCATTGCAACACATACCATATTTACTAGCTTTGAAATGGCCACAAACAAAGAGATCACCAACTCTCTGATTCTTTTGACTTGGAAATGCCTGGAAGTGAACTGAGCCTCAAGCCTTCTGTGTGCAAAGCATGTTCTATCACCCAGCTATGATTCCTCCCCACAAGAGCCACCATTTCATGCCCATTACCTACTCTTCTTTGGAGCAGGACATGGGGATCTAAGTAACTAACAGGTACTAAGCAATTATGAGCACATTCTCACTAAAAGTGCAAAAAAAGGAGAGTGTAAATTGCACTCACAAAGTGCTTTTAAATGAGTCAGATGGAAGTTCTTTTAACGTTAAGAGCCCTGCTTAATCAGATCATGGACCTATCGACTCAGTAGGCTACATTTCTGTTTCATACATGCCCAGCCAGACATTTTGGGCTGCTTGCAAGCAGGGCACAAGGGTATCTTCGTTTGCTCTCAGTGTAGTACTTCGGCATATTGCTTCTAAATCAGGTGGTTCCATTTCACTGTCTTAGCTTGATGATGCTCTACTAGGAAAGCCACTGAACACTCTACATAACGGCCAGACTCCTACTGGTGTTTTGCAAGGCTCCCGTAATGTGCTGTGGCTGATTGCCAATGTGCCAGGCACATCTTGGTTGCATGACTGATCATAAACCCTACTGTGCAACCAAGATGTGCCTAGACACCATGTCAGTTAGCCACAATTAGCTGTGACAAGTAATAGAAACCTTACACAAGCACCAATAGGATCCTGGCCAAGTTCTCTACAGAACTACATTTGGTGCAAGTATGTAAATGAACTTCATACTTTTCAACTTGATTATCTGATCTTACATAATACCACAAAATTCTTTTAAAAATTGTAAAGGGGTGTTCAGTAAAGCCTCCCCCCCTGCTTCCCATCTCTCTCTTCCCCAAAGTTCCCGTTGGTACTTACTTCACAGCCATTCAGAACTGTGATATGTTTGCAGCAAAACCAATAAATATTCTTGTGGCACCTTAAAGGCTAACAAGTTTTATTTTATATCCCCCTTCTTCAGATGCAGCCTCTTGAATCAGCCTCTGAAGAAGCGAGCTGCAGCCCCTGACTGCTTATGCCAAGTTGAAGTTGGTCTTTAAAGTCCCACAAAATTCACAGGGTGGGGGATAGTGCATTGCAGCCTTTAATGAAGTCCTTAAATGAAGTCACGGTAAACTTTAAAAGTTTCCCTCCAGTGGTGGCCATAAAAAAAAGAAAAGAAATAAAGACAGAAAGAGAAAATTTTTCTTCCTCCATTTTATCCCCCGCTTTGCTCTACCCGCTCTTCCCCCTGTTCGCGCGGCTCAACAATCGGGTGCTTGTGCTGCACAGCCTGGAGAGAGGGAGAGGGAGAGGAAAGCCACAGGGCCGCCTTTTGGCTCCGGGACGAGGAGACGTCATGGATTCCTGAGTGTGGAAGTTTGCAGGAAAGCCCTCCGTTTAGGAGATGGAGCCGATCCAAGGGTTTCCATGGCGCTGGGCATAAACAGGAGGAAACAGTGAGGGAATCCCGTTATTTTACAGCATTCAACGACTATAAACACTCAGAGCAGGAAAGGAAGTGGCCTTTCCCTCTCGAGTAACCCACCTCTCTCGGAGCAGGCAGAGAAAGCAGCGCTCTCCGCCTGCTCGCGGGGACCCACGCGAGGAACACCCCGCGGGGGAGAGGAGCCGATTCAGAGGGATCGGTGCGCGACTATGGTCTAAGGAAGATCCCGCACAGAGAGAAACCTCCATCCATTCTTTTCTGTCTCTCCTTGAATATAATATATAATTTTAAAAAAATCCAAATGCAGAGAGAAACCGCGTGCCGGCTGGTACACTATCACCACATCATGAGGTCTATGGATCAAGGTAGAGTCCTTGAATTTATTTATTTATTTGTATTCTGTTTATTTATTTATTTATGATTTATTTATAATTTTTCTCTCCGTCCCTATTCCCTACGTGATAACACCTCCAGCGTCGGGTTGACGTCTCTCTCTCTCCCTCTCGCTCCTTCGCGCCTGCCCTCTGGCGCGACGGGCGCCAGCTGCGCTACGCTTGAGCGTCGGCGGCTTCTCTCTTTCGGGCTCCCTCTCCCTTCGGCCGCTTCCCTCCTTTGGCAAAAGGCTGCCCGCGATCCTCTTCTCTCAGCCTCGCTAGGGAGGGACTAAGTGCCATTCAGAGCAGCGGGGATTAACACGACTAAACAACAACAACAACAAAATAGAGCTCTTCCCAAAGGGGCACCCCAGCGGACGGCTTTCGAGAAGGTGGAGATGAAGTTGTCCGGAGAAAAGAGGAGCCCGGGATTCCCTTTCCCTCTTTTTGGAGAAAAGAGGAAACGGGATTCCCTGTGGCGGTGGGAGTGAGGCGCCACTTCACTCCCACCGCGGCGCACACGCTCAGACAAACGCGCACAGAAGGAAAAGAAGGTGGCTGTAACTGGGTGAGGACCTAACACTGATTTTTTTGTTGTTCCCTTTCCCAAATTTTACTTGGAAGAATTTCCCTCTCTCCAACCGAAGCGGACAGAAATCTCCTTTCAACTCCATCCAGAGAGGCTTTCCTTTCACAAACCCGTCAACGTAGTCGGGGAAGTTCAGGTTTGCAAAGCATCTGGGCTGGTGTTGCTTTAACTCTTGGTTAACCTTCTAAAGGCGCCAGAGTGCAGGAATCGGGGACTTGGTATCGGTCTGAAAGCTCCCGCGAGGTTCTGAGAGGGCGGGTGGATATTATTTTAAAGCCTTTGCTCCCGATTTAGGGGCGTTTTTACGATGGCAGTGGGCGATTTCAGACCTCTGTAAACCGCACAGTGCCCCATTCATTTTACTCATAAGTAAACCCCGCATAACCCAGTGGCACTTATTCTCGTACAGCTGGAACCGGACAGAAACGTCGCGCTTTTACTGAGAAAATAAACCCCCGAGGCATCAGTGGCGTTTACCTCTACGTCGCCACCAGGATCAGGATCCGAGCCCTTAGCCTGCTACTAACAGTGCCTGCCTGCCTGCATTCCTAGAAGCTAACCCCTTAAAAGGCGCAACCGCATCGCCATCGCTTTGCAAGTTGCACGTCGCTTGCACAGACAGGCTCGCTGGGGGGGGGGGGGGGATATAGGTTTACAGCGCGTGGGCAAAAGTCAAGGCACCTTAATTTAAACAGTTTAAGGCGAGAAAGACTTCTCCTCCTATGTGCGCGACAAAGATCCGCTCGCGTAGCCTCGTTTTAGGTCGGATCACAAGATCATCACCGGTGGGGGTGGGGGTGGGAAATCTGGTCCGTGGTGGATCCCATTCTCTTAGCCTTCCGGGTCAGTTTCTGCACCTATAGGCTCCCAAGGGTACAGACACTCCGCTAGGGGGAGCCCTGCCGGCGAGGGGCAGGCGAGATTCCTGAAAGGGTGCCCGGGTTCCTTCCCCACGTCTCATCCTGTAGTGAGGGAAGAGTTAAGGGAATCGCGGGAGGAGGAGTCCGAGCGGCGTGTCGCGCAGCCTGAGCGCCCCGTAGGCTGGGCTGCGCTCAACGTGGACGGGCTGGTCTTTAGGTCCCCCATCTGAAGCCGAGGACGGGTTAACCGCAGGGCGAGTGCTGCGCGCCAAGGGTCTGTAGAGAGACTCAACCATGGAGACTTTGTTGTTTGTTGTTTAGACTTACCGACGGAAATAAAGCAAAGCAAAAATGACAGGCCAGTCAGCGTCTGTATGACATGCCAGAATCTTGCCGCTTTTCTTTTTCGTTTCTTCTTCGTGTGCGTGCAAATCTGGAAGAGGGATTTGATGCAACCGATATTTCAAGCTTTCTTCTAGGTAATTAATAGCACCTCTTGTAGGGGATGGGATTAGGTAAACAGACTTCTAGACTGCAGTTCTCCTGTATATACTTGGGAGTAATACTTGTTGATCTTACTTTTCAGTAGACTGCACTGTCGCTCGCCCTCAAGAGTGACCAGTTCTTTTGTAACAGCTTCTCTCTGTATCAGGTTCTATACTTCATGGTGTGATCTCACTCAGATAGCCTTTCTTAAGATACCAATTAGGAATGGGGAAAAGGAAATTTAGGCGCAAAGGCAGCAAAGATCAGGAATTAACGCAAGGGCAACGAGGATGAGGTTAAGATAGGCCCTGGAACTAAGAGTGCAGCTAAAGTTTGGCAAGGGCAGAATGGTAGAAGAATTGGCTCAGTGTTTGTGGGTTTGGGGAGGTGGAATCGAGGGAAAGGCTGTGGCAGCTCCTTTTATTTCCTGTTAAAATTAATCAGACATAGCTTCCCCCAACATGCAGATGGATGGTTGAAAACTGAACATACTGCTGCTGAAGACACAAGGTGACAACACTCTGTCCACAAGCATGTCACAACCTATGGAAGGAAAAAAGAATTTTCCTCTTCCCAATACTTTTCCTAATGACTCTCAAGAGTCTCCTCCAGCACCACAATTCAAAAGCATCAATTCTTCGGCGGTCAGCCCTCTTTATGGTCCAGCTCTCACTTCCATACATCGCTACTGGAAAAACCATAGCTTTCGTCCATGTATTTCCCCCGTTTGGAAAACATCTGTTGCGAATGGAGTCAGAAACGGTCAAGACAAGATGGTAGGTGGATTGGAGTGTAAACAGTGGATTGGAGGAGGCCCATGGTGTAGTGGAGGGGACTTTCTGATTAGCAGGGACTATGACATCATCTTCCCCATTTCTTTGTTCCCTCTGAGCTTATCTGCAATCCTCACAAGAGGGAGGAGAGAAATTAATTTTTCTAGGAGTACTATATTGTTGCAAGCTATCCCCATAGTAATGCAATCTATTTCAGTGTTATGTGATATTGAATGAGCAACAAAAAGCTGTTAAGAGACCTGTTCCTAATTTTTCAATAAGAACTTCAACTGTCTACATTTTTAGACTTTCCTTATGGGGAAACTGACATGATGAGTGTCTGCACTTCCCAATTTACCACTACATCACTGAAAGAGGTGTGTCTACCTTACACAGTCAAACAGTCCATACATAATTATTGTTAGTTGAAAACCCCTTCTTAATTAATCCAGAACAACTACCCCTCAACCAGCAGAATTTGTAAAAGTTATAGCAGAACATTCACTGTCACCCAGGAATGGATATTTAAGGAGTGGCAAGATTGTTGTTGTTGTTTAGTTGTTAAGTCATGTCCGACTCTTCATGACCCCATGGACCAGAGCACACCAGGCGCTCCTGTCTTCCACTGCCTCCTGGAGTTGGGTCAAATTCACGTTGGTAGCTTCGATGACACTGTCCAACCATCTCATCCTCTGTCGTCCCCTTCTCCTCTTGCCCTCACACTTTCCCAACATCAGGGTCTTTTCCAGGGAGTCTTCTCTTCTCATGAGATGGCCAAAGTACTGGAGCCTCAGCTTCAAGATCTGTCCTTCCAGTGAGTACTCAGGGTTGATTTCCTTGTTCTCTTTTCAGTCCAGGGGACTCTCAAGAGTCTCCTCCAGCACCACAATTCAAAAGCATCAATTCTTTGGTGGTCAGCCGTCTTTATGGTCCAGCTCTCACTTCCATACATCGCTACTGGAAAAACCATAGCTTTGACTATGCGGACCTTTGTCGGCAAGGTGATGTCTCTGCTTTTTAAGATGCTATCTAGGTTTCTCATTGCTTTCCTCCCAAGAAGCAGGTGTCTTTTAATTTCGTGGCTGCTGTCACCATCTTCAGTGATCATGGAGCCCAAGAAAGTAAAATCTGTCACTGCCTCCATATCTTCCCCTTCTATTTGCCAGGAGGTGATGGGACCACTGGCCATGATCTTAGTTTTTTTGATGTTGAGCTTCAGACCATTTTTTGCGCTCTCCTCTTTCACCCTCATTAAGAGGTTCTTTAATTCCTCCTCACTTTCTGCCATCAGAGTGGTATCATCTGCATATCTGAGGTTGTTGATATTTCTTCTGGCAATCTTAATTCCGGCTTGAGATTCCTCCAGTCCAGCCTTTCGCATGATGTATTCTGCATATAAGTTAAATAAGCAGGAAGACAATATGCAGCCTTGTCGTACTCCTTTCCCAATTTTGAACCAATCAGTTGTTCCATATCCAGTTCTAACTGTTGCTTCCTATCCCACATATAGATTTCTCAGGAGACAGATAAGGTGGTCAGGCACTCCCATTTCTTTAAGAATTTGCCATAGTTTGTTGTGATCGACACAGTCAAAGGCTTTTGCGTAGTCAATGAAGCAGAAGTAGATGTTTTTCTGGAATTCTCTGGCTTTCTCCATAATCCAGCGCATGTTAGCAATTTGGTCTCAAGTTCCTCTGCCCCTTCAAAATCCAACTTGTACTTCTGGGAGTTCTCGGTCCATATACTGCTGAAGCCTACCTTGTAGGATTTTGAGCATAACCTTGCTAGTGTGTGAAATGAGTGCAATTGTACGGTAGTTGGAGCATTCTTTGGCACTGCCCTTCTTTGGGATTGGGATGTAGACTGATCTTTTCCAGTCCTCTGGCCACTGCTGAGTTTTCCAAACTTGCTGGCATATTGAGTGTAGCACCTTAACAGCGTCATCTTTTAAGATGAATGGATATTTAAGGAGTGGCAAGATGCCTTCTCACAAACCATGATAGAGTATTTAAAAATAATAATTATCATTAATCAGCAATATAATAGTGTTTATGCAGTACATTTTGAGTGTGAAAGGCATTTCATGTACACACTCTCAGTAATCCTCATAATGCAATTTACTAGTCACTATAATTGTTTCTGTATTATAAATTGAGGGACAGATGTTAAAGAAAATATGCTTGCTATCTTAAGAGTTTATGGCTAAGGTGAAATTGAACTAAAGTCTGATTAGCTGTGGTATAGGACAACACACTACACCACTCTGGCTCTTCTGACATTATGTGCCATAATTCCTAGCCACTCTAATTATGAACAATGGGAACTGTAGTCCAGCACACCTCAATAGCAGCTGTTCAGATAAGACTGCCCTTCCCCATTAATGCAGTAAGGAATAACTAATCTGGTTTAGATAATGGTGAGTAGGGCCTAAGAATACACATACTTGCATGGGAATAAGACCTGTGGAAATAACTGAAATTCTGAATAGGGTGGGCATAGGGTTGCCAGTGCCAATCCCTTATTACAAGGGTAGAGAATCTGTGCCTCCCAGATGTTTGACTCCAACTCTGACCATCTCAGCCGGCATGGCCAGTGATCAGGGATGGTCCTGATAACATCTGGAGGGCCACAGATTTCCCACAGATACTTCTTGTTGTTATGTGCCATCAAGTTGATTCCAAATTTTGGTGACAAATTATTCTTTATCTAATTACATATTCAGTATATCTATTGGTTACTCATCACTAGATTTCTCTAGGCAACAAAAGAGGCCTTCAAAAATTATAGTTTTAAATGTTTTAAATATGAATTAAATTTTATTCATTTTGTTTTAATTAATTATTGCTTTAAAACATTTTATATGTCATCTTGGCTCCGCACTAGGAGAGAAAGGTGGTATAAAAATCAAATAAAAATAACTAACTAACTAACTATAGTGTGCCTGCTAAATGCACTAGAAGAGTGTCATAGAAGAGATTTAGAAGAGGTCTTCTCCCAGCCTTTTTTTTTTTTTTTTAAATACATGCTTATATGAGACAAGGTTTAGGATCTGTTTTGGAAACATTGATCTAAATGCAAAAGTAATAATAATAAATAATCTTGTGTCGATTAAGGCAGAGTAAACGCTTGCTGGACAACTCACTTAGGCATCTGGCTGCAGAGCCAGAGGTTGGGAGCTCAATTCCCCACTGTGTATCCCAGAAGAGCCAGCCTGTGTGGCCTTGGTTAAGCTTCAGGGTCCCAAGATTGCCCCCTGAAGAAGGGAATGGAAAATTGCCTGAGTACTCTCTACCTCGAAAACTCTGAAAAGGGTTGCCATGATTCAAAATTGACTCGACTGAACATGATTATTATTAAAGGCAAAGTGCCATCGTGTTCATGTGGCCCTACTATCCATTGCAAAGGAACCGAACTGGCGGAATCCGCTCCAGGGTTTTGCCCCCGCCCTTCTTCTCGTTCCCTTCTCAGCCGAGAGTCTGGAGCAGCTCCGCAGCGCACACGGAGGAGGGCAGGAAGGAGCGCCATCGCGGATTCGGGGGCATGCCGGGGCGACGGGTTTACGAGTCGCCGTAGTAACGGCGCTGGCCTGAAAGAGAAACTAAAGCAGGAAAGAGGCGTGTGGCTTATTTCATCAGCTGAAAGGAGCTCCAGAGAGAGAGACACATGCTCTAGCTGGCGGAAAAACAGAGAGCCCCGCGCCCCGCCCGAGCTGCTATAAATAACTGCTTCATCCATCGCAGCAGCTCCGCTTCTCCTTTCACCTCTCTGGCTGAAGAGGCTTGTTGTCGCTAGACTGGGGGAAGTAGTCCTGTCTGATCAACTTGTACCCGAATGTCGTGGTCTAGTTTTAGACAGGGCTGCCTGAGGACGAGTTCAGATCCCTTACTAGAACAAGGACAGAAGCCTGGGTTCTCCAGGAACGCTTCCTTTGCTCGGACTATTGGTGTGGCGATCCATCAAGAAGGCGAAAAAGGCACAGAGGGAATGAAGCAAAGCGATGCTCTTCTAGATGAACGACAAGCTTATCTTGTCGGTCCTATTCATTCCGAATCAGTTCAGTTCTTTTGCCCCTCTCAGCTGGCAGTCTCCACCCAATAGGGAGAGCAGCCAACGATCGGCAGAAGGATACTCCTGGTGTGACTCAAGGCAAGAGGAATTTCCCTTTTCTCTGCCGCAAAAGGGCTGCTTCTCTAAGGCCATCTTGGAGATTTCTGATGCTTCTTTGAAGCGGTGGGAGCCTGGCAGCACAAGGAAGTTAGACAGCAGTGTCTGGCTAAGAAAAGATAGTAACAATCCATGCATATGATGGGCTGTAGTCCAGAAGGGGGAAAAAATCTTTATTCATTTATTTACTTGCCCAAACTGTTTACAGATCACTCTATAACAAGCAAGGCAATTTAGAATAGTCAAACAAATTAAAATCCAGTTACTACCAACAAGATACAATGCAGCAAGACATTTCTGAGAAGCAGGAAATCATAATTATAGTAAAACAGATTGAACAGGATAAGACAAATTTTAAAGATCTCAGCGCTTGGCACTGAAATTGCTATAAATTAGGTAGAAGTTATTCCACAATGGGGGAGGCGGGTGCCACTCCTGAAAGCCCCAGGTTTATCAGTAACCATATGGTGCACAGCATCTGTTGGGAAAACTAAGACAGGAACATCGAAAGAAGATCTCATGGCGTGGGGTGCTGATCGTTTAAGTATTCTGATTTCACAATATAAAAGTCAAAACAAGCAGTGAGGATGAAGTTCAGAAATGGAGTGGATGTGACTGAAAATGATGTACTAGCATAACATGTTGGTCCTGCTCAGTCCCACTTAGCAATTTCTGTTGTACTCTGTACAAATTAAAGTTTTCATATCATTCTCAATGAGTTGCAGTAATCTACGTGGGAGGTTATTAGAGAAAGTCTGACTTGTAGCTGGTCTATTGTCTAAAGTGTGAGAAGCAGCTTACATCACTCAGACTTCTTGAGCCTCTGCTGGCAAAGATAGATCAATTAGCAGTCCAGACTGTGAACACGGCCCTGCCGATGATGGACAGTAGCATCACATTGCAATAAATGTTCATAGAGTTTACCTGGCCACAGTCCCCTACTGTTTTTTCTAAATCAAAATAGGGAAGTGGGAAAACATTCTTCTTCTTATTATTATTTTTTTTGAAATATAACTCCCAGAAAGCCATTACCATCTCTTCCACAGTCATAACAAAAAATGTAGTTGTAGGGATGGGTGGTGGACAGTAGCATTACAGTTAGGGTGAGAAAAGGTTAACCTCCTTTGCATTATGATTCCACTCTGGATACAATCACTGTTTAAAACAACACTTAAATGCTAGACACATTTAACATAATGTGCAATCTAATTCTAGGATGAACCTCAGTTTGCACAAAGCAAGAAGCTCCATGTGGTTTGACAAGCACTCTAACTAAGCTCTTGGCCGTGTTGGTCATGGACAGAATTCTGAGATGGTAGAAAGGTTTTAAAATCATTGCTCTAGGCCAGCAATGGCGAACCTATGGCACGTGTGCCACAGCTGGCACGCAGAGACCTCTCTGTGGGTACATGAGCCATAAGTAGCCATTGAGAAATACTTACCCGTCCTCCGATCCCAAATTTCAGCTCTCCCCTCTGCTGGTGCAGTGGTCCGGCGGAGGGGTGCAATGGCGGCCATTACTGGTCTAACCTGATGGGGGATTGGAGGACTGGTAAGTATTTCTCTGTTAATACTGCCCCTAGGGGGGGGAAAGCATTTAACCCTTGCAGTGCAGGGGCAGTTGTTTTTTCTAAAGTAAAACCTCAGGATTCAGGTTTAATTGCAGTGTTGGCACTTTGAAATAAATAAGTTGATTTTGTGTTGCAGTTTGGGCAGTTGGGTTCAAAAAGGTTTGCCATCACTGCTCTAGGCTAACTAGAGTTTTCTGGTAGTATTTGGAATCAGATGAGCTTTGGTTTGTGCAAACTGTAGCACAGTTACTGAAAGACTGAGGTTTTGAGTAATGTCATTCTTGAGGGATAATCAGCTTTTGAGAGCCAATCAGACCACATGACAGATTTCACTGAGATCCTAGAGCGGGAGCAGGAGTTCATTGAAAGCAGAACAGCAAATAAAATGTCCCTTTCTCTGGACCCTTTTTATAGATACTACTGAAGGGAAGCCTAAGAGAATCAGGGCCTGTTGTACTGCTCTGTGTTACCATGGTGCCCTAGAGCATACAGAACAGTTTGTCTTATGACCCCAGAAGGCAACGGGCCTACCACTTAAGTGTCTGCGTGTACCATTGGCCCTTTTCCCTGACCCTGCTACATTGCTCACCAGAAGTTTTATTATTTTATTTAAAGTTTTCATTAAAAAGAGGGAATAATATATTAAAGAAGTCTCTGAATCTCAGTAACATGGCTTCTCCCAACTCATGACAGTTTACATAGTTGTGTGTGAAATAGTATAGATATTAATTTGAGGCTTAGGGTTTTGTTTAAAGCATAGGTGTGCTTTTAGTCTGGTAAAGAACAGGTTGAATAAATTATTTGTTCCTTTTTTATGTTAAGCTGGTAGAAGAATTTATTCTTCGGTGACTAGAAGGCAAGGAGGAGCCTTTATTACTGAGGTCAACACCCCAAATGCAGGAATCTAAATCCATCATGGTCAGGTAGAATTTTTCCTTATGTCTGGGCAACAATAAAGATAGAATTGTTCAGGCAGACATAGAACTGGATCGGCCAGGTAGCTCCAATGACATAGTTTGTATAAGAAGAGAAGGAATAGGAAAGGCATTAAGGAAGAATTTGTAGAAGAATCGTTCATTTCCTGTCATCCAAGGAACTCCAGACTTGCCAGGTAAAGTGTTCAAGGAGTGAATGAGTGATTGAATGCCACCGAAGTGTTATTGGACAATAATTTTCTGTGGCACTTACCACAGGAAAGGGCATAGGAGTGGTGTGAGTCCAGGCCTTACAGGCAGAATCCTTACTGAGTATGTAGTGAAGAAAGTCAGCAACAGGCAACAACTGGAAGGCCTAGAAGACTAAACCTTAGGAAGCAGAAAGAAGCTATGTCAGAAGGTGTTTGGGATTTGGAAGAGGAAGCACTCTGGAGGAGCACCACCCAATCCTTATTTCCTTATCTCCATGTAGGAAAAAGAAAATCAAGCACATCTATTGTTCTTGATTCTATTATTTGCCCTTGATTCCAGGGGAAATAATAGTTCTGGGTGAGAATTCTCCCATGTGGCTTCCAGGTTTATGCAAATATGCATGGCTTCTTGAAGGGCTCGGCGGCAAGCCCCCAGAGATCATGTGTGCTCCATGCCTCATACACCTTCTGTGTGGCCCTGCAAAGCTGACCACTGGAGGGTAAAGCACTGATGGCACTTTTTGCCCTGGGTGCTATTTATCTGAGATCTAGTACTGGTCTGAAGAATTGAGCAGATGTGAACAAATCTCTGTAGCTCATGTATGCATACCCTGAGCTGGGTGATTTTATATATACCTACTTCAAATTTAACAACTTTGAATTTGGTAGCCTAATTTTGAAGTAAGAGTGCAGAGGACTGCAGTCCCAGCCTCACAAGAGCTGCTTATAATTTCTTTTCCAGATGAACAATTGAATTGGTGAAACTATCATACAGGAGATAGGAGGATATTTATATGTATACATACATAGCTTCTTTCTTCAAAAGGGATATTCTTGCTGTTCTAAAGCAAAGATGTACCTCATGAAATGAGCTTTGAAAATTTATACCATCATAAATCTGGATACAAACTAAGTTTGTTGAGCATTATGCCTCAGAAATTCAGGGGGACTTAAGTAATGTCTTTACTGTTGATTTTAATGGATCTTAGCTTTAGCTAGTGTAGTTTTGATCCAGACCTTAGTTGTAGTCAAGAGTGCTGTTGTTTTTCTATTCCAGAACTCCCAGAGATGCGTATGCTTTAAAATGATAAATTAATGCAGAGGAATAAAAATTATAAACCGTGCCAGTGGAAATAACTTCAAAGCAGACATTCTTAGGAGTATCGTAGCCCTCATTTCCTAACAGTTGAGCAGACATTCTTAGGAGGATTGTAGCCCTGATTTCCTAACTTTTGACATCTCAAACTACAATTCATTTCCAAAGTCTCAGCAATAATTCATATTCAAGACATACTGGGTGTGAGCTTCCTTGAACCGAGCAAACTCTGTTGCTCAAGCAAAATAATTTCGTCATTCACCTCTTTGGAGAACAAGCCTGGGATAATAATATCTTAGGAAGCCTTTTCCACTATTTGGTTCAATATATATACTTTTTATTATCATATGTACATTCCTTTGGTTTTCAAGGCTGCCTTCAGCATTTTTAATGGGAACATGGAGATTATGAGCAATTTTTCCATTGGCTTTTCTTACCAAAACCACACTGTGCTCCAAACTGGGAGAAATATCTCTGACTCAGACTGACCCCAAAATTGTGTCTATGTGTACGTATCTGTGAAGGACTTGAAATAATGTGCTTCTGAAACACCCGGGCAGGTGGATCTTCCATGTCTATAGTTGTTTGTAACAACTGTAACTTATAATGGCTTTCATTCTTAGCTGGAACACATAGTGTGCAGTTGACATATTGTCTCCCACTTCTTAGTAATTATGTCAGCTGAATCCAGATCAACAGAAATATGTGTGAATACATTTTTTTAAATGATCCATCTCTCTGCACTGCATAATTAATTATGTGCTGTCAAGCTGATTCCAACTTATACAAGACCAGTAAGGAAATATCTCTTTTATACATGACTACAGCAGTGTATCCAACTTGAAATGGAATGACATTGGTGCTGTGCCACACAGCATGTTGTGTGGGCCTTTCTCAAGTAGTTAGTATGAATTCATGAAGGGAGCACTCATACATAAACGGGTATGCTAGCCCTGAAGTTTAGATGCCAACACACAGAGTGGCTATGGAGAGCATCAGTTTGGAGGAGGCCCTGCACACATACAGCAGTCCCTTGATACCCTCTAAATGAGTACAAACCCTGCTTGGTCAAGGATCACAACTTCTAGGGCAACATACTGTAGGCCTGCTTCATTCTGATGCTGTTTGTACACCTGCTGGGAAATGTGGCAGGTTGGCAGACAGATCAGTCTCTAGGGAGTGACATGAGCCACATGTATTCTAGAAAGCTGGGAAGTAAAAATTGTTTTGGATAATGTTACTCGTTAACATTGTTGTTACTTTGTGGAAGTTAAAATGCTTTCTGTTGGCATTTTGGAGGGGATGTTTTTATGTTTTAGGCTATTTGCTCTGTTTTTAAAATTGATTCACCCCTCCCAAAGAAACTAAAAGGTAACAGAATACCAACAAGCAAAGCAATGAGTTATTTTTTTAAAAAACACTTTGCTCACTAATAGTAACAAGGTGCTTTTGGGATTGTTTTATGAGTTATATAGCATATATTTTTAATTTTTAACAACTTAACTCTGGATTTCTACATGTACCAAGTAAAGTAACAAAGGTGCTATGGGTGCTTGACACTTTCAAATAGACACATATTTTCTACCCAGGATTCCATCTTCAGACATAAACCTTTTCATAGCATAACTTATGAAGAAGTACTGTATCAGGAGTTGGCATCTTCAGGGCCATGTCTTCAACAGGGGTCATCCTGCTAATTTCTGTGCCCGTGCTCCTCCTCTAATTTCTTGCTTCTGCTCTGCCTGCTTGTCTGCTTTCTCCAGGTCAGCATTGTAAGGAGAGAAGTAGAATAGGGAGCAGAAACATCCACATTTGTTATTCTCTCCCTCTGGGATGCCGTGTGACTGGGTACAGAAGCCAAGGCAAGTGAACGGGCAGCAACAAGAGGGAGGGAGAAAAGTTGGTTTCACTCAGAGAGGGCGAAACTGAGATCATTTTATCCAAAAGCCCCCATAACCTGGACCGAGCACTGATGAAATCAGTTTAATGTAGAATTACAGGGCTGGATAAAATCAGAAGACCATTACTGTTGCAATTGTATATAGCAGGATTATAATAAGGTCAGTGGGGCTTGCTCTTAAGTAAATGGTTGTCAGGTAGCAGTCTACGTTGAATCTATTATTCCTTCCACACAACAAACTTATTAAATTCACCGAGACCACAGTGTGGCACATGCAGACACAAGGTCATTTTACACCAAGACTCCTGCAAAGCAGAAAGCTCTGGATTACTCAAGTGAGTCAAAAGCTTCACAGAATCATTAACCAGACGTAGTAAACACCATTGTTACCTTTAATATGATAGCCAGGCTTAGTTGTTTTTTTTTAAAAAAAAATAACGTTAAAATCAGCTCAGTGGTTTTGTGCAGTAGATATTTTGTTTGTTTCTCTCATGTGGTACAATATTTACCAGTTAGGGGAATCTTGAAAAATCAAGTTTGCCCAGTCTCAGTAAATACCAATGCTCTCCACTCGAGGGCACATTCAAACAAAATATTTGCAGTTACTAATTGTGATTGGTGAGATCACCTTATCAGGTCAAAAACAACAGTAATACAACAGTGGCATATATGAGTCCAAGTGTGAAGCACAACTCTTATCAAGACACTTTCTAAGGAAATGTTATTGGGGTAGAAGTTATCTAGTGGCAAGGAGAATCTAGCAAAGGATAATGGGAGTTGTAGTCTAGCATATCTAGATGGTGTCTAGTTGGGAAGGTTGCTCTAGCTATTAAGTGTCCTAAGCAAATGTTCCTACAGCTTTGCAACTACGAAAGCCAGTGACTGTTGCCAATAAAATAGATCACATTTTGCTAGAACCGTGGCTCTCTAACCTGTGTTCCTAGATCCTGTTGGACTAGCATCCCACAATCCCTTATAGTTGGTTTTGTCGATGGGGGCTTTTAGGAGTTGGAGTGCAACAACTTGTACAGCACTATATTTTCTCCATTTCTTGCTCATGTCAGAGATAAATTATACTATATTTGGAGCTATAAATATAGTGCAATTGTCCATTTTGGAAGGAAAAAAATGCAGTGTGATTATTTGGGTATGGAAATTAAAATGTACCTATTACCTAAATAAAAGAGGCAGGAATAAAAGTAATTGGGTGTCTGACAGAAATCAAACCGAGGGAGGTTAGTTTGAAAGTGACGCGGTAGTAATTATATGGAAATATTACACTAGAGTAATGATAAAAGCATGGCTTACTGGAAACTCGTCTTCAGCTTCTTAGGCTGGTCATTTACATAAAATATATTTTAAATGGTATGGTGTTGTAGGTTAAGTCTTGATGTAAGACTGGAGAGACTCAAGTTTAAATTCTCAACCAGTAATCCACTACTCACTCATTCACCCTCTCAGTCTAAATTACTTCCCAGAATTATTCTGAAAGGAGGGGGAATTGTGCATTGTACGTTGAGATTTTTTAGCGTACGAGTGGGAGGATAATGATGATACCAGCCACACTAATAATCTACATGGTTATTAACCCCTCGTACTAGCTGATGGCCGTTCTATAGACAGGTGTTAGTAGAAATGAAAATGAACACATGCCAGCTCTACTAATTATAGGAGAATTTTCTGTCTCATCAAACTCCAGTAAAACTAAGCAAAGGAACCTATATATTGTAAATCAAAATCAGGGAGGGAGGAGATAACCCAATAACCCAACCTCTTAAAAGGTAGAATCTGGCAGTAAGAAGGAAAAAGTACATTTGCTGAACAGGCCATAGATACTTCTGTCTGCACATTCTTTCCATTGCCTTCAAAGAGCACTTTTCACTCCTCTTAAAACTCTGATTTCTCATATCATCTTTACAGCCATGTGCATACATCTTCTTCAACATTTTCTTCTCTTAAAGCCCCACCACCACCACACACACCCCTCTTTCTCTTCTTCATAGGCTTAATCAAACAATAATTTCTCTTGACTGAAATGAAGTAGGCTCGTGCGTTGATATCCAATGAATTCTGGTCACTATTTCCCTTTTTTTCCCCATTATCTGTAAAGTCCGTTTTATAAAGAAGCAGTAATAGTTGAACCAATTTGGCAGGAACAGTGTCACTAAAATAAATGAGAGTACTCATAAGTAGAGTGTTTTGAGAAGAAGTAACTGTTTCCGCCCTTCTTTTTTTACACTAGCATTTGTTTCCTCTATTTCTTTTTGGTGACTCTGTTCTCGTTTCCTCTCTTGAGATCATGGATTAGTCCAGCCTAGGAATAAGGCCAGCAGTGAAACTGCATGGAGTCAGAAGGACGCATCCCAATATTCCTTGACAAAAGCAAGTCTTGGGTGGATAATAAGAGAGGATAAGAGCTGTGCCTTTGCAGCATTTCAAGAGATCTGAGGAGCAAGCTTGGAATCATGGAGTAGCAAAATATCCTGTACTCCATGTGGGTCTTCTAATTTTTGTAGTTCCTCCTTCCGAGTTTTCCATACCTATTTTCACATGTACTTGCTCTCATCTTCCATACTGTCAAAGAAAATGGAAAGGAGGTGAACTTTGATTGACATTTGGTTTACAATGACTAGTATTTTATTTTGGGGATATATGGACATGAAGTCTTTGTTTCAGATGCAGATCTGCCCACTAAGTATTGTCACACTGATGCCAGTTCAGTACATTTTTTTTTTTACAGCTTCAGATTCCATGACAATCCATTCACCCTTTACACGCTGCCTTCTTAGGATCACTACTCTTCCACACCCTCAACACACCCTCCGTCTGCTTCTAGTAGCAGTTGCTGTATATTTCGACAGCTGCATGGCAGGAAGAAACTCCTCAGGTAAAGCTGCTTGCAATGACACCAGCGCCAATAAGCAACACTTTCCATCGCGAGAAAAGCTTCAGCAAAGTAATTTCTCCAGCTGCCAAAAATGGAGGGATGGACCTGCCAGAAAACAAAGCGTCCATCCTAGGTCTTCCCTCTTCAAACTTTCAGAGAAAGCGCCCAAATACTCTCCCCGTGTCTCTTACATCCTTTGTGTTCCATATCATATTCTGTGCTAGACTAGGTTTCGGTTACCGTTGCAGCGATCTTCCCCCTAATAACTGCAAATAATAATAATAAATAATTCCCTTTTCCACTGGCCTTACCCCTCCATAGCATCCTAAATGGGCTGAAAAGCCTAGATTTATTACAAGTCCACAGAGCCCTTTTCCCTCTCAGTTATACAGCTGCTGCCTGGCCCTGGGTAGTTGGGGGCGGCAGGCCCGGCTGCTACTCGGGCCCCTCCCTCCCCGAGGCAGCTCCCGCCTCCCGGGCGCAGGTGGCGGCTGCGAACAGGAAGTTGCTACTGTGGGCATCGCGCTCCCTTTACGCTCTTGGTGTTAAACTGCAACGCCGGGTCGGGGCGAGCAGCAGAGATTGGGGCGATCGGTGGGTTCGCTTTCTCCCTCCGTGAGCTCGTCTTCCAGGCTGGCAGGTGTCCTCCTGACCCAGGAAGAAAGTAAAAGGAGTTTCCCGGGCTTGGTTAAGACGTGCTACTCCGAGAAAAAGATCTCAGAAGCTTAAAGACACGCACTGCAGTTTTTTTGTTTTGTTTTTTCAAAGTTGCATTTGGAAGGGATTTTCTGCTTTCGGGAGGGAGTGCGGGGCTGTAGGATTGATTTGATTGTTAACACTGAAAACTGTCCGGAGAAGGTGAGAGTTGGTTCTCTCACGTTTCTTTGCCAGTCTTCCCCGCCCACTTATTTTTACAACAAAGAGGTCACCGGGAAAAAGTACAGATGGCTTCCACTCCAAACGATTCGGATCCGAACTCCCAGCCGGGGAACCCAGATCCGAATCCAAATGTCATTCGCGACGAAGAGCTGGACTTCTCGATTTTATTTGATTATGACTATACGAACTCTATAGCAGGTTTGTGCCTCTATTATAATCATTTGTTCGGAAGTTTTTGGAATACCTTTTTGATTTACCTGGAATGGAGGTTAAGGTGAAAGATTCAGGGCATCACTGTGCAGGAACCATTTACTCCACCAAGTGCCTGACATAACCTGTATCATTGGGGGCCTGGAATAAAATAATGTTTTTCTCTGCTGTATCTGAGTAACAGACAGATTGGACTGTACAGTACTGTACAAAAAAGGTTAACCCTAAAGCAGACAGCAGGGAAGCATGTTGGCTACCAATTGTGATTATTAACCTTTACCTGTCTTCCATCACACTGAGGCAGTTTCTAATACCACTTTGTTTATCACCCAGGTGGATAGAGAATCAAAAGTTTTAATTGCTGAGCCTCTTACAGAATGAGCATATTTGAAAGGGATGACACACATTTAACTGCAAAGGAAATAACAGATAAAATACACTTTTGAGTGTACTGCTGCAGCAAATTAAAGGCCTGCTTGCCATTCTTTCTGGCTAGTGCAGATAGTGGTGTGACAAACATACACAACCAAAATATGGTGTAATTCTTTTTAAGAAATATAGATTGACCATGCCCAGTGTTTCCATTATAGTCATTGGCTTTATGATGCAAAGCACTTACTCATGGAGTGTGCAAGTGTCTTATCTCTACTTTGATAGCATTGATAATATCATTGGACTATTGCTTTTCTCTGTTAAATATATCTTGCTATAAACAGTGGGTTGATTCCCCGAAAGTAAAATTTACTGCTTTGTCAAATGCTGAATGGTACGCATATCATATTAATATGCTTGCAAGTTGCCATATAATTGGCTACTCTGATACCAACAGCTTTCAGGCATTTTCATACATGTTCCCATAACATGGGAGTACTTTGATATGACAGATTTGCCTGTGTACTCCCGAAGTTTTGTATATGTGTGAACATTGGGTACACACATATGCAAGCACAGAGGCATCTAGTAATTGCAGCTCCCTCTCAGTTTCCTTACTAAGTATATTGTATGTGAAGTAGTCTCGAGGGCCCCTTTAAAGCAGGGATGGGTAATTGTGCCTCTCCAGATATTTTTGGTCTACAATTCCCAGTAGCTCTGTTCAGTAGAAGTAATGTGAGGGATTATGGGAGTAGCAGCAAAAAAACCAACAACATCTAGTGGGCCACATGGCCTACTCCTGCTTAAAAGTGTGTTAGAAAACTGCATCTTCCATGGAACACAGTGAGTTTTCTTCTGATGTGGGTGACCATCAGAGTGGGCACCACCAAGTCGCTGCTTAATGCTGATATTTGGCAGTTTATGAAAGCTTTCTTTGACCAAGACTAAATTCCGCACTATATTTTTGTGTATCTTATGGCAGCCTAAAATTACAAAATGATTTCCCAGTTATTAAGCAGCCAACGCTCCACCAAGTGCCTGACAAAACAAGTAGGTCTTACAGTGCAATCTTAGAGACATCTGTTCATAAGTAAGTCCAGCTAAGTTCAGTGGAGCTTTTCTCCAGGTACCTGGGTCATAGTCACATTTCTCTAGATCAGAGGTGAGCAGTAGATGGCTCTCCAGTTGTTGTACTGCAGTTTCCGTTATTGCCACCAGCATAACCATTGGTGAGAGATGATGGGAGTCCCAGTCCAACAATATCTGCATGGTCACACACTCCCTAACCCTAAATATTAATTAAAGCTTGAATTGTCTTCAAATTGATTATTAATTCAGTATTTGGTACTGTGCTTTGTGTTAGTGTTATTTTAAATGCCTTCTTTCTCTTATATATTTACAAAAGAACCACTTACTTTGGGTCCTTAAGGTGGAATAGGTTCTTAAACTATATTTAGTCCACGACTGAATCTATATTTAATTATATTTAGCTTTTTTTAAAAAAACTATGGCACTACTGAGTGTAACAGATTGAGACATTGAATAGTAATCTTTGTTAACTGATACAGCTGGGCTAAATCTGGATATATGACTGTCACAAATAATACCTTTAAATTTATATTTTGGATATGTATTGACTATTACATGTGCTATATGTAGCTAAAGGCCAGTTTTTACTGACAAGTGAGATTTGTATTTTTAGCTGTATGTTGTGATATTTGAACATGCTGTTGCTTTGTCGTGTGCCCTTTGAATGAATGAAAAGTGAGGACAGATGAGAGTAGTCTAAACGGTGTGTCTTTAAAGTGCCAAAATTATGATTGAGAATGTCTTTCCAACTTAGCAATACAACCAACTGTTGTTGCTAAAAAAACATATTCAGTGATGGGCCTAGAGAAATTAACATGTTTGTTTCTTTATTCATTTATTTAGTTTGCAGCAGTAATGTAAAGTTTCGGTTAAACAATAAACCCAATCTGGGTATAACTGAAAAATGAAGGATTTAGATTAGGTTGCTTGTTGCTTGAGGGTGGCAGGAAGGATGCTGATTTTTTTGAACTCAGTCCCGCCTCCACCTTAAAAAAATAATAAAATGTGACTTAAAAGCAAAACAGTCTTAAACTCCCTTAACTATATGTGATGCTCCATTCAGCTTACTTCTGAGTAAACAAGCAAAGGATTGTGCTGTGTGTTTCTTATCACAGTATGTTTGTGATGATTAGTAAGGTGTTTCGACCTCTCTGTCTTTGGATTGTAGCTGTCTTGGAATGGATTGTGTTCAGATCTGTGTTTCAGCATGAATTTCACAGGTCCAAGCCTTCACCTACTCACACTATGTAAGCCTAACCTATTTCCTGGGTTGGTTGTTGAAAAGATCTTAGGAAAAACTCCATGCACATTGCTTTGACTCCTTGAAAGAGGCAAATATGACAAATCATACTAGTCCATGTCAGCACTGAAGATCTTGTTGAAAAGTGTGCCAAGGGTGGCTGGAAAACAGTAAAGACATGTGACAACTTTAGGCATGCACTTGCAATGTCGAAAGCAGCACTTTTTGGCTATATGGTGCTTCAAATCAAATTGCTTATGAAGAAAATCACTGGGGGGAAAACCCTGCACCTTCACTGCATGTACCATATTATGTGGCTCTTAAGCTGAACAGTGAACTGAAACTACTTTTACTGTGAAGACACTCCTTTGTCTAAGCAGCACTGATTAGGAAATATGCTAGCCCTCTGGAAGGACATTTGGATGTAAAAGCTCTTTTGTACATGATATTTCCTATATGGTAGTTAGAGTTATAGGAAAAGCATTTCTCTGTGTTGCATGACATGAAAACACATATGGAATTGCTGATGTGTTTTTTTTTTTTTTTTTTTTTTTTTTTTTTTGCCCTCTTATGTGAAAATGATGTCTAGATGGGAAAATCATCATATGCCAAGTGTCCCTAAAAGCACAACTTGTAGGGTGGGAATTAATACTGCTACCAAGACAGGTTTGGTTTGAATAATGTTATCTTGCAAAAGCATCTTAAGTTTGCAGATAAAGCCATAACATAGAGCTAGTTCATGTAATAGGGCAGAGACTAAAATATGACCTGAGAAGCCCATTGTTTAAGTCTGTCACATACTCATGAGGGTCTGCCTTCCAGGGTATGTGAGTTTGGCTAGAATCTTATACAATTACTTGGGAGTACCTAGAAAACCCTGGAAAGAGTCGCCATAAGTCAGAATTGATTTGAGAGCTTGCAGTTATTACTATGTATATCACTCTAAGCTTTTAGGAAGAAGGATAGAATAAAAATGTCAATAGTACCATTATAATCCTTGTATAAAATGTATATCCCATCCTTTTTACTCAGTACTAACACTGAGTAGAGTATGAATGGGAATATGTTTTCAGAGACTGTTTTCCTTGTATTGAATGCCTGGATACTACGATTGTTATTAATGTTGCGTATTTTCAAGATGGAAATAATTAGTGTAGAAGGGATCACAACAGAACATATAATCTGGAGGATATTCCTTGTCTTTCAAAAGACACCATTTTAAGTCTGTAAGTAATCCTTTGTACATCAGTGATCTTTAATGTACTAAGATTAAAGCATGTTTATAAAGCGATGGAATTTTTTTTAAAAAAATCACTCCACATGTCTAAGTGTGCTTGGCAGTTGTAGAAGATGACTGTTTTCTGAATGATGTTAGTTCCTTCTCCACTAAAGATGGTAAAATGTCTCACACTGGATGTTATCCAAAATGTAACCACAGCAATGGGTCAGGACCCAGTGTTCCTTTCCTTTCATCTAAAAGTTTGCAAACTGTGGGCAAAGCATTTCCCAAACCAAGAGGAATCACTTAGGCCTCTTCACATGTAGCTTTAGGATTGTTTCACACAGGCATGTTGAATCTTGCCATAGGAAGAGATTACTTACTTTCACATGCAAGTATAGTATCCCATCTGCAATGGGCCATAGCAAACCTAGTAATACAGACAGAGCTCCCGCATTGTTTGTCATCTCAGATGTGTGGCTTTTGTGGAGAATTAGTTCGCCCACTCATCAGGTTACCAGGAAATGCTGAGATACCAAATAACATGTATGGCTTTGAAAGGAACCAACTTTAAAATGAACATACTCACTTAACTAAGGCTGTGGCTCCCACCCTTATCTTGGGTCCAGGGAACAGACAGACTGAATTGCATTCAGAACAACAGCAGTGTGCAAGGACAGTTATATAGGCAGAGTTTCCTGTCCCCTTCCTCACTATACCTCTTCCCCACATCCAGTGAGAAGCCTCCCCTGACTCTTAAGAGACTCTCATCAAGGAAGTCGTGGGATAAAGCCCTGGAAGGCTGCAATGAGAAAGAGAAAATATGCAGAGGAATCTTGTAGGGAGGGCTGTCCGGTTATGCAGTTCTGATTCCCCATTCCTTCTGCAGCCCCCACCCAATCTCTCAGAAGCAGTTTTGACAGGGGAAGCACAAGAGGAAAAAGTGGAAGGGAACTTTCCCTTATGTGAGCATCCTGGCACATTCTTGCATTAGATACACGCTGGAGATAGAGTGTTACTTGGGACATACATCCACTCCCCAAGAAGAGATGGGAAACATTTGTTTGCTAGTAACGTGGTGGCGCTGTGGGTTAAACCGCAGAAGCCTCTGTGCTGCAGGGTCGGAAGACCAGCAGTCGTAAGATCGAATCCACGCAACGGAGTGAGCTCCCGTCGCTTGTCCCAGCTTCTGCCAACCTAGCAGTTCGAAAGCATGCAAATGCAAGTAGATAAATAGGTACCACCTCGGTGGGAAGGTAACGGCATTCCGTGTCTAGTCGCGCTGGCCACGTGACCACGGAAACTGTCTTCGGACAAACGCTGGCTCTACGGCTTGGAAACAGGGATGAGCATCGCACCCTAGAGTCGGACACGACTGGACTAAATGTCAAGGGGAACCTTTACCTTTTTAACTGTATGCTTCCTGTTGGGAGATTTCTTTGCATTTTCAGGAGAATCAGATGCTGGAAGTAAAGAATGGAAAACTAAAACTTTCAAATACTGTTCATGAACACCCAGAGGCATTTGGGTGCTCCAGCTAGAAATAGAATACTGGGCAAGGGTTTTTATACCCTTATGACACTTAGTATTAAGGAAGTTTCACTGTCTTTACTAGATGGTCGGGGATTCAAGGCAGATAATAAGGCAGTACTTCTTTGAATAATGTGTAATTAAAATGGACTGTGCTAAGAAATGCGGTCATCCCTGCCAACATGAACAGCTTTGGTGGCAAATTCATGTAGGAGAAAGATGCCAATGCCTAGTAGTTATTAACATTATATATATATATATATCACTCCAATATCTGAGGTGGTGTGCCTCTCAGTTACTGGGAAACATGGGCAACAGGATGGGATTGCATTGTTTTCTGTTCAGCCATTCCGAGCCTGAAGTTGTGCAGCCCAGATGAAGGATTATACCTGAATGAGTGTGATAGTTTTCTATTCTTGATGTTTATCTCCATAATAAGAAATATAAGAAGAAACCTTTCTTCAAGATAGCTGATCTGTGCTAGCCAAATCAATAACAATCAGCTGTTATAGCCTCTGTAGCGTGACAGCTAAAATTATCATGCTAGGATATTTACCAGACTCACTTAGACAGTAGAGTATGTGTACATACCCAGGTTAGTCTGTTGTAGCCAAAGAAGAAGAACAAGTCTTGTGGCACCTTAAAGATGAACAAGCTTTAGTCTTTAGGTGGCTATAAGCTTTCATGCAACCAATGGAATGAACTGTAGTATGCAAAAGTACATACAGTAACACATAAAATTTGTTAATCTTTAAGGAACCGTTACAGTGACTAGACTTTTAATTAGTTTTATTTAGGCATATCACTAAAACTCAGCTTGCATACTGCATGTGAAAGCTGCTGAACTCTTAATATTTATCTGTAAAGATTCTCAGTCATCCAGGTGAGCTTATCTGGAAGTTGAGTCATGGCAATTGGAGTTCTTTCTTATTAAACCAAAGCATTTCACTACTCATCCAAGTAGCTTCTTCAGTCTGAGGAGAGTTGGTAGGAGATCCCTGGTCTGAACAGGTTCATTAGATGGATATTAATATTTAGTTGTAGCTGCAGTTAATTCCTTTTGTTGGATTAAGATTCTGTAATGTGCTGTCAAGTTGTTTCCACCTTGGTGTGAAGCTGCTAGGTTTCGAAGTATGTCAGGTGTTCAGTTAGTGGTTTGCCATTGTCACCCTCATTGAGTTTCCATGGCTAAGTGGAGATTTGAATCCTGATCTCTTGAATTCTAGCCCAGCACTCTATCCACACCACCATTTAGGTCCCCAGGCTTAAGATACACAGATAAAAAAGACAGGCAAATACAAAGTCTTTTGGATAAATGTTGTACTTTTGATTCTTAGATGAACTCCATGACTATTAGAATCAGCCAACTGGTGTTCCAAATTTCCCATTTTGGGGTCTTGGAGTAGGGATGTGCTTGAAGTAGCCCTTGTCTCTTAAATCATAATTTCTCAACACAGACATGTGCTAATCATTACATGATCTTGCAGACTTATTCATAGAGCAGATGAAGATGATATCTTCTACCAGGAAATGTTGAAGAATGTCTTCCTCACATTTTCTCACTTCATAAATTGCTTGAACTAAGATGTAAAGATCAGGATAGATCTTTAAAAAGACAAAAACAGGAGCCAACAGGCCAGATAGTGCTATATCTTGACTCAGAGATGGACACTAAAACTATTAGTTTAGCTGAGATCAAGCCATGATACTGGTTACAGTGGTTAATGCTACTCATTATCTTCATTCTACTGAAATTCTGTTTTGCTGTTACAGATAAGAATAAGCTTCTGCTCACATGAATGAGAACACCTAACATTTCTTAGTTTTTTACTCTTGATTTCTAAGAAGTATTTACTTTGTGCATATACACTGCTACAGTTTTGATCAGTTTTATTTTTAGGTACGTAAAAACAGCCTTGCATAGTATGTTTGTGTAATCAATGCAAAAGAAATGATAAGGTTGAAAGAATATTTTAGTCAGCCATTTGAAGCATAGTGGGCAACATAAACAATTCAGCCACTGATGAATATATGAAGTGAGTCAAAACTGTTTGCAAATACACCCCTGCCCCAAGATAATGCTGTCCCCCAAGTCAGCTCATAAAACTTTTGAATCTTGGATTGCAGTCCAAGAAGCAGAGTGTGCATGAGTAAGAAGGCACGTTAAATAAACTGAAGTCATCTCATCTTCACTGAGCCAAGTTAGGCTGGCATGACTGGCAGCTGTTGGGTAATATGCCCAGTCTTGGTAGCAGTGAAGTTTGGACCATTTGATTTAAGTTGGAGCCAAATTAGAAAAATTAATCTTAAAAGCAGGGACTGCTGTGTCTACACCATCTTCTTTCTCTTCCATCTCCATAATGAAGTCACAATGATACATTTGTACCATCACATCTGTTTCCATGACTACAGACTATGATGTCATAAACACAATGCATTGTGGCCATACCAACCTTCCATCATTTACTCTAAACTTAAGCAGGGCTAGGATTTGGTGATCTACCTCCAAGAAAAGTCTGTGTTTCTAGAAGGCATGCTAATGAGTCAGCAAGTCGCACCTTCCCTCGCAAGTGAAAACTGGGCCAGTTTAGATGGGTGGGACTGGATGGCTTATTATATCATTGCCACCTACATTTACATGTCAATAGGAGGTGTTCATTGCCTGCTTGTGGTCGCCTAGAAAAGTCCCTTTATGCAAAATGGAAGATGCTACATTTTGAATTCATGCAGTTCTGCTTTGGTTATGAGAATGATTGTAATAATTTCAACAAAATTGTGGACTGACACCGTTTGTTTCTTGCAAGTGAAAAGAAGAAAATTGGTGCCATGTTTCAACCTAGTAGGCTTATTAAGAGCTAGAGGCAATAGATAACGAGAGTCTGCTGTGGTATAGGCTACGATTCTAAATGGGGATCTGATAATTTAATATATGAAGAGAAAGACATGCAACTATGTCATACTGAATTAAACTACCCATCAATATAGTCTGGTTCAGTAGTTTGGCTGTGGCTCTCTTGATCCCAGGCAACAGTCATTTAAGGCACTGTTAATTCAATCTTTTTTAAAAGTGGAGATGCTGAGGACTCAATCTGGAATCTAGTGGATACAAACAATATGTTTTCCAATTAGATTTGTCTAGCTTGTTGGTTTTACTAACCAGGCTGCTTGTTGGGTTGTGTGCCATGAGTAAGAATCACTTGTGAACAACTAACAATAAAAGTTGTGCTTTACTGGCACAGATTTATTTGTTTTTCTTTTCCTTTCAGGGCATTAGTATATGACAAACAATTATCATAAATATGTGTAGACTAGTAGGCTAGTGCAAAATGAAAATAAAAACAGTAGACCAGTAATATCTGTGCATGGTCCAATGAAAAAGCATTTAAATCAGTGAGGGGAACATTTAGGTATGGTGATCTTTTATATATTACCAAAACAAGCAAAACTGAACCAAATTAAATTTAAAAAGAACAGGTTTGCTTATTATACATAATCACTAATTTATACACAAATCTAGTAGTAGGTGTTAAAACCTAAGCAGAAATGTGGTACATCTCATCATAGATACTAGGGAAGACTTTGGCCAGGTGGCTTTGATTCCTGTTCAGTCCACTCTCTTGGTGTTAACTGCTGATGGGCATTGGCAAATTTCTCTCTCTTTTTCTGCTTCTTTATAATTAAACCAGACAACCCTTTAAATAGAGCAAGGATGACAAAAAAGCCCCCCCCCCCCCGATGTCTTTGGACTGCAGTTTATTTATTCAATTTATATACCACCACATTAGTGCAAAGCAATATTCTGGGTGGTTTACAAGAACATGCAATAATAAACAATAAGTACACAAATATTAAAAAATCAGCAGAATTGGAATAATGCTCTGTATGATGGCGGGACAGAGGTGTAAAATCCAACAGGAGCAGTGCGGAAAGCCTCCCTGAAAAGCAACATTTTAAATTGTTTTCAGATAATTGGCATGGAGAGAGCCAGGCATAGCTCTCCTGGGAGCTGGTTCCACAACATCACAGCCACTGTGAAAAAGGCCTGACCATTCATGGAGGACTTCCGGGCTTCCATTGTGGTGGCTACCTGGAGGAGCTTAGCCTTGGAAGATCTGGTGGGTCAGGCAGATGACACTGGGGAGAGACATTCCAACAGTCCTCACCATTGATTATTCTTGCTAGGATTGATGGGAGTTGCAGTCAGATACTACCTACGTATTCCCCACCCTGGAAATAAAGGAGACCTAGATATAGAGGATTTCCCTTTGCAAAGTAGTACATATATAGGCCCCAAACATGAAAAGAGGCAAGGGAACAGTTTATCAGCACGTGCAGGCCTACCCTGGCAGAAGTCCCGTTGCCACAAGAGAATTTCTAGCTCAAAACGTAGATGGTGTCTGAGAAAATTTATAAAAACGTATTTTCTTTTATAGGCATACCTATGAGCTAGAGCATGCAAACTTTTCTGGAACCAATCAGAAGCAATGTTAGGAGAGAACAAGTAATGTTCTGAACAGTGACTTGCTGTTCCAGGCTTTTCTGTAGAACACAGAGTGTGCTTGTGTAGTTAAAACAAGGACTTGTAGCTTCCTTATGTCACATTCTGTATGAAGAACTGCCAATTTCAGATTTCCTTGTACATGGATAGAATGGCAAGACATGTGATAGAAGGGACAAAGCACCCTGTTAATCAGGGATAGTGATCCTAGGAATAGTGGCAGTCAGTGCTGCTCGTAGGTATTTTAGTTCAAAACAATTTGATAAATGTTACATGGCCATATGTATATCCTACATGAGTGATGCTTCAAAGCTTAAAAAGTGTAGCATATTCTGACAGAAGAGGATAATCAGTCCAAATGTATAGTGCTGCAGCATTGTCATAACTTCTTCTATCAGTAATTCAAATCTTGCACATGTCACAGTAATGTCCTCTACCTTTTGGCAGTAGAGAATTCAAATTTTATTGTTTTGTGAGAACAGATGGTTTATACTGTGGAAGGGAGAATGAGTTTGAGGTCTGCTGTTATAACTTATCAAACCAGTTTTTAGTTGTCCCTTTCAAAATGTAGCTCTCGTACAGCCTCTAATTCACATCCAGGACTATGAGGACCAACAGGTAGGAAGAACTTGAAAAAGTTACTTTTCCCTACTTTGCCACTGTAAATAGGTCCGAATTTGTAATCTAGTTCATTTCAAAGATGTTAAGAATTGGATAGTGGCTTGTTCTTGTCTACTTAGAAATGTAAGGGTAAGGACATGTGTGACCTTTTGATGTTCTTCCGATTGAGTAATTGATACACTTGAATGCAGCTTACTGACACCAAAGTTTGCCAAAGTTTAATAAAAAAGGGAATTGTGATTTGTGTCATTTGCTCTTGCAAATGTCTGGCTTCCTGATCTGATTAAACAGGCCATTTTTGCTGATGACTTAAGAATGTTAAAGGGCCCATAAGAATGTCAGTTGTCTTTCTTCATAATAGAACTGAGGAACAGCTCATCTCAAAGTATAATTTAGAGAGGTTTTAACGTTTGCAGCTACCTAACGTGAACAATTAGGTTCCTGCAGAGCAGTAGCTCCCATAAGGAAGAGGCAAGTACATGATTTACTGTGAGCTGGCTCTGATTTTGACAAAAGTCTTAACAAGTGCATTGCACATTTGCTTGGGGAAGTTTTTCTCATTTGACTGTCGACCTGTTGAAATCAGGCATTACAGAACTCCAGGGCTGAGTAGCAAGAAGGAGTGTAGAATACAATGATGCTGTGGGACCTGTTGATGCAGCCAACTGTATATAAGTAATGTAATGCATAAAACACACTTGTGAGAGGGAAACAGAATAGTTAGAGTGGGGGGAGAATCAGGGACTAAGGGTAAAAAGTGCTTCACTCTGTATTTTTCAAGTTTCAGCTCTCCAGGGGCTAGATTAAGGCTCGCTAAGGCCTTAAGCTATGCCAAGTTTAAGAGGTCCCATAGAACTACCAAATTATGTGCATTAGTCTAACAACTATATAAAGCTGACATTTAAGTTTTAGAAAAAATATTTACTGGCCCCTCATAACTTGAGACCATACTCTGTAGTTTACTTTTTCAGCACTATAACTGCTACCTGTTTTGAATGTCAGAATTCAGCCTTGTTATATCAAATGTATCAAACAATTATATATCAAATAGTCCTTATTAATATTATATCCAGAGATGGGGGTATTCGTATACGAATATGAATATCCCCCACAGGTGGAGATAACGAGAGTCTGGCCCCATGGGGCTGGACTGTCCACTCACGATTCTGCCGCTGACATGAGCGCAACGGAGCCTTCCTATTGCTCTGTTGTCCACAATGGATTAGCCAGTCCTGGCAGAAGGCGGGATGACGAGCCTCTCTGCCAGGTTGCAGAGTGGTTAATCCATTGCGGACAACGGAGTGATAGGAAGGCTCCGTCAAGCTCGCGTCAGCGGCGGAATCGGGAGTGGGGGCTGGACCCTCATTATCTCCACCTGTGGGGGGATATTCGTATTCAAATACAAATATACGAATACAAATACCCCCATCTCTAATTATATTAAATAGTGCTTACTAAAGGCAAGAGTGCATCTTAGCATATACAGAAAGCCCATTTCCCTCAGGCTGGAACTGGAAAGAAAGGTTTCTGTGTCACTAGATTTATAAGTAATATACAGATTCAGCCATGCTTGTATAAATCCTTCTATTCATATGCTGCACCATATGGGGCAGGTTGGGCTAGTGGTTCCTTAGTCTAATACCTATTCTGGAGTAAAGTGCCTGAGTTCTTGAGGATGTGGGTGAATTCAGAACACTATGCGGGCCATTTTAATGGTTTGGGGGAGTACTAGCATAAGAGAATGACTAATTGGCCTACACAACTTATACAACTTATATGGTGCCTTCCATGTGCAATTGATGTCACTATGTAAAGATGTTTGCATCTGCTTCTAATGCTCTGTCGCAAATGCCTTCTTGTTAACCCATGATTGCTCAGCTTCCGCAGTGGTATGTCTAGTCTTAAAAGCGACCCTTCTTTTTCCAGAAGAACCGACTCCTTCACATAAAATCATCAGCCCACCCTCTGGAGTAACTTACCCTCATGATGATGTCTCGGATTATGGCCTCAAGCCATACCCCTTCGCTTTGCCTAGTCTTTCGGCAGATCACATGGGCAGATATGGACAGCCAGATAGCATAGGGTCAAAATGCTACTTGGACCCTGTCAAGGCTGCAGGTCCCCCTACTTTGAGCCCTAGGATTGAGATAACACCATCATATGAACTGATTCACCCAGGGGGTCCCTTCAGCAGCAGAGACACAGATCTGTTGGTAGAGCATCAGTCCAGCTCAGCTACCACTAGCCCAAGGTTTACCCTGCCTGTCCCTGGCTTTGAGAGCTACCGAGAACCGCTGTGCCTGAGCCCTCCTAGCAGTGGCTCCTCTGCAAGCTTCATTTCAGAGACAAATTTCTCTCCTTACACCTCACCATGCGTTTCACCAAATAATGGCCCTAGTGATGACCTTTGTCCACAGTTTCAAAACACCCATGCTCATTATTCCCCTAGAACCTCGCCAATAATGTCCCCACAAGCAACCATCGTGGAGGATACCTGCTTGGGGCCGCGTTCACCATCACCACGTCCCAACTCAAGGTCGTCATCACCAGGAGCAAAGCGGAGATACTCTTGCACTGAGCTCTACGGGAGTCAGCCACCTTCTACTTCCCCACGTCAGTCGAGGACCCCCTCTCCACAGGCCTCTCCTCAGGTTCCCTTGAGAGAAGACGGATCTTCAATCACTTACACCCAGTTGTCCACCTCCTCTAGCCTCATGGATGCAATGAGCAATCTCACTACCGATCCCTCCTGCGGAGTTCCTACAAAAATATGGAGAACCAGCCCGGATCCTTCTCCGGTGTCTTCTCACAAAGCCAGCATGCCATGCCATGTGCTTCAGCCTATTGAATACATTGGATCTTGTGAGCAGGATGACAGGAGAAACCCACCACCAGAGTCAATCTTATTAGTGCCACCATCTTGGCCAAAGCAGCTGATGCCCGCAATACCTATCTGCAGGTAAGCAGTGTGCCTTAGATTTACAAATTCTAACAGGTTTTGGCCCTGAAACCAGAAAACCCCAATATGTATGTGTGAAAGATAGTAGACTTTCACATCTTTCCTAAACAGTAGCCATCCCACCATTATTTATAAAGTTTTGTGAATCTGTTTTGGTTGGATCTGTTGTTTGGGTTGCCAAATATCTATTTTCTACTACTACATACGGTAAAAACGTGTTCTGATTTGTTATCTGCAGCTGTGAGCTCAAAAGTGTTTTTGTTTGTTTTGTTAATGACAAAACAAACAAAAACAAATTGTTTGTTTTGTTAATGATTCCACCTGCGGATTTGGCCAGGCTTCATTTCAGCTTCACAAAGGAGTAGCTAACTCCTTTGCTATCTACTAATTGTTCCTTTCAGATCCCTTCTCTGGCTGGCTTTCTCTCAGCCAGATTCATTTATCTTTTTGAAGCTCAGAAAAATCAGCGTTTGCAGAGAGGAACCAAAAGTCAAGTTAAGCATTCCTGTTTCTGTACGAATATTCTGCCTGTATTATTCCTCTGGGAAACATAGGACATGAAGTCAATGTGCTTTTCTTCTTATTGCTCCCAAGTAGACATGGGAGCTTTGTATTCATATCCCAGGCGATACGAATGCGAAGCTCATCACCACAGGTGCCACAGCAGTCCATTCCCGTCCCCACAGAACCAGCCTTGTCCACTCACCGGGCTCCTGACAGCCCATGCGTCTGAAGGTGGTGACATTGTGCCATTCATGGGCATAGTCCCGCTGGTGCTGCCCCGCCTCTCCCCTCAGTGACCGCTCAGAAGGATCCCACCTCCTTGCCAGATACAAATACAAAGCTCCGATGTCTACTCCCAAGTGAATGCTGTTCAGAGGTGTGATGACTAAAACCTTACTGCAAAATGCCACACATGTTAATTACACATGCAGTTTTTGCAGTTTTCTGCTCAATTGTCATGTGCTGGGCACTCAACTGAGTGTGCGGCTTGGGTATGTTCAAAAGCATGAAAGAGAACCAAAACAGTCATGTTCTAGTTGTGCAATTTCTAGTTCACGCTAGATGAATACAATAGGATTCTGGCCATATTCAGTTACATTGAGTGAAAAAAGTGGTTCCTTTTATTTTTATGTTTTCTGACTCTTCTGCCATTGAGAATGGCATTGAGGATGTCTCCACAGATATATATTCAAGGAAATGGGACAACAAATACATTACTCAATTTGTTTTAATGAGAGGGTATATCCTACTTTTGCTAGCAGCACACTTTAGCAAATCTACATTTCATGATTTATGTTCGAGCTTATTTTTCCTCCCTTTGTCCAGCATTCCTGTACAGTCTCTCCCACCACTTGAGTGGCCACTCTCCAGTCATTCTGGCTCTTACGAACTGCGTATTGAAGTGCAACCAAAACCCCACCATCGTGCCCATTACGAGACAGAAGGGAGTCGAGGGGCAGTGAAAGCACCAACAGGAGGACATCCTGTGGTCCAGGTAAGAGAATTGCAGATGAAGATTGGGGGTGAGTGGGCATCTCTTGAAACTGACATAGCCTTATTAGGGCATTCTCATACATAAACTCTACACAGGGGTGGGGGATAGGGACATGCATGTTAATTTTACTGCTCCCTCATGCCCTGTACTGAGGGCAACTCTCTGTGAAGGAGAGCCTCTTGTATCTATGGAGGTTCTTACTGACACTTAGAAACTTGGAAACATAGGATTCTAAAGTCTTTGTAGACTGTTGTCTGCCATGTGTATAGGGCAAGGAAAAAGTGTGGAGACAGAATCAGAATTCGCATACACATCCCTGCTTCCCTTCTTTTGTAGAGAGATGACAAGGACCCAAATAGGACATTCTCTCAATAATCTTTTGATAGTCAAGTAAGGCACCCAAATGCAAAGATGTGAGAGTGGTGCAACATCACTTTAAAAAGCTTAAATTGTTGTTTTGGCACTATTTGAAACACACACACAGAGCTTTCACCAATAAAATAGCCATGTTCTAGTTGGTTGTGTCATTTTAAATTCTCAACTTCCGCAGATACCATCACATTAGCATAAATAAGGTCATTTTTTAATCCTTCAGCGAATAGTAGAGGTTGTTTTGCAGGGGAGTGGAACTGGCGAATGCGTTTTGGAAAGACGTTGGAGTACCGAGTTCAGCAGATGGAAATTAAATATTGCAGCCTTAAAATTAATCAGGAAGATTTGATAGATACGTTCTTGAAGTAGATCTTCAGTTATCTTTCAGAAGGAAATTTGGACAGTTCTGAAATTGAGCAGAGTTTTAAATTTGTGCAAAATTGAATTTTCATTTTAGCTTTGGTGCAGATGACTCTGAAAGTCAGTGGAAAGTTCCTGGGTTTTGTAGTTTAGCACTTTGTGTTGTCTATAATACTTTTGCTTAGGAGATACTGACTGTGGGGCATTGCCATTCATAGTAGTTGTTGCTACAAATCAAGTTGTCACCTGGCTTGTTTTCAGTTGCAACTCCTCCTCCTCCTGCAGCATCTTCTTATGATGCCAGAAGGAGATATTTTGATTGGCAAAGGCTAGAGTGTGACAAGGTGAAATGAGGAAACTAACCCAAACAGTTCACAATCTTGGCATTGAGTTCCATGGGGCATTTGATGGTCTACTGTAAAGTTTGCAGAGTTGTAAAGAGATATGGGCACACGTTAATTGAGTTCATGAACCTGCAGGGGAAAGAGCAAATGAATTCAGAGCAAGAAATTCGACTGAGGTCATGGAAACAGTGGAGTATCTTTTTAGGGAGAGAATCCGTGGACCTAGCCAGAACAGCCAGTGGTAGGACTTGAAGTCAGACAAATTTTGGAGGGCCATGGGTTCTCCCTTTAAATTGAATAATTAAAGATTTTGGTGAATTTTTACTTTTCATTGCACATTCAGGCAATTTGAGTTAAGGCAGAATCAAATGATCAACCCCTTCAGTGTTAACTGTTCTTCTGCTTGGGATCCAATGAAAGGAGCAGAGGAGTACAGAGAGAGTAGTATAGAGTTGTGTGTGCTCAGCCAGAGTTTTTCTTGCTGTTTTCACTGCAGATGGTTTGAATGCTGTAATGATACAGTCTCATCTTTTTAGCATAGGAAACGGCCCGATGCTAAAAAGACGAGTTCTTCTTTTCTGCCCACATGTGCCTGTTTGTATCCTGGCTGATAGACATTTAATTCAAGCTAATATCTTATCTCTGCAGCAGCCCATGTGGAGTTATTGTTTGCTGGGTAATTAGGTACTTTTCACCTGGAGCCCATTAAGGGCTGAATTATTGGGATGTGCCATTTGTTTTGTTTTGTTTTTGAGGAGACTGAAACTCCCAACATTCTCCAAGAATTCCCCAGACAGAATTCTTGGAGTTCCGGTCCCCAGACTCACACATACAGTAACCTACATTTTGCTCACCTTGGAATCTTAGCAGGGCCTACATCTGAGGGTCCATGGCTGTCTTAGGCCATGTTTCATGTAGTTAATGTATGAAAAAGGAAGCTGCCTTTGTGCTTCCTGGGAGTTGTAGGCATGCTGCCCCTTAAGCACTCTAGAAGGTTCCTCTTGAGAAACAAACACATTCTCTCTTTTCTTTTTTCCTACTCTTTAACTTCTTCTTGCAGTTTCTCCAGAAGGCTGTAAGTCTGTGCCTTGCATTGCACTTGCTTCCAGGAAATAGGGCCTGGCATATTGAGATAAGTGATAAGTCTGTTCTTATTTGTGGAATCTTGTAGCCAGCTGAGGTCACCAACTGTTACTGCTGTTCTCAGTGCTCAAAATGTAAGACTGAGCGTCAGAATCATAAGAATTAGAAAATTGTGAGACATGGAAGAAGCTGGTGAATATGTATTAATGAATCACCAGATGATAGAATGTCTACATGTAAAGATGGAGGATGCAAAAAGTGGATCCAGAAGACATAAAAATCTATGAGATATAATTTGTCACCTTTTCTGTTAACATATTTCACATGATACTTGTGTGTAGTGCTTTCTCATGTACCAGGTACTGTATAGTAAGATTATGCTGCTGGTTCTGCCACTGCTGATCCTCTCAATGTCTGCAAAGAAACCCCTTTATGTGAATAGCTGAATGTGTGTATACATTGTGCTTGGAGCCCTCATCCAAATAGGTTACCTGGTCATCTTGGGCAGTTGCACAGGTTCAGTTTCTCACGCATCGCTTTTCTATGCACTGAAGCATGTGCATAATGAGGAGGCAGGCCTAGGAACATGGTCCTGCTGCCCTTTTTCCAAATGGGGCAGCACTCCATATATTCAGCAGGTGAAATATATGTAGTTACTGTGAAGCCAGAATATGGACAAAATAAGCATAGCGGCCAATCATAATAGAGGTATTTGACAGATACTTTCCTAGTTTTGTTCTGCTTGTTTAACAGCTGTAGATGGAAAAAGAACCTTGATCTCTGTTGACTCTTAAACAAATATAAGGGCATCTATTAATAGCTAGTTCAGCCAATTTTGCATGCATGTATGCCTCTATGTATGTTGGAGTTATCTTCCCACATGCCTGACTTTATTCAAGAAAGAGTTTTAGGAAGGAACTTCCCACTACATTTGAATGGGCTTTTGAAATATCACTTTGCTTCTAATTTTTTTGAAGTTCCGTTTTCCTTTTCCTTTCCTTTCCTTTTTTTCTTTCTTTCTTTTCTTTTTTTTTAATGAGATGCAACTTTGGTGAAGGGAGGGAGGCTGCACACCAATGACTCTCACATCCTTTCCAGCTTTATCTTGTGGTTTTGGTCTCTGATGTTGCTTCCTCCTCTTTGCATGCTTGGTCTCAGGAGTCTTGCACACCCATCGTGGAGCGTGTGCTTGCAGAGTACTTCTAGAACACCAGAACAATTGTGTATCTGTTAAAGTTAGAGCCTCTGGCAGGGCAAGATGCATTCAAAAATGACATAGGCCTTTGTGTGTTTAACATCTTGTTCGAGGGCTGAGAATAGCAACTACTGCCTCTGTGTTGAGGACAAAGTCTTGTGTTGACGTGCAGCGTCCTCCCCCCTCCCCATCCTGGTTGGCACAGTGACCCAGCTAATAGAGGATGTGGCACACGTATCCTTTGCTTCATACTTCTTTAAAATACTATAAGCATTTTAAGGAAGATTATAAACAGAGATGGGTTAGGGCTCCAAACAAGTTCAGAGAAGGGGAAGTACATTATGGTTACTCAGCAGTAATAAAATAACTGCATGTGTTCTGATAAACTTGTTTTTATATAACATGTATTTAGATGGGCTAAAGTTAGCCTTTAGCTTGAAGCTGAGGATCTTGAAGTCTCTCTGTGCTAGAAAACAATAAAATAAAGAATATTAGTAACTTTACAATGTGTATGTTGGATTCTGCATTCACAAGTTATCTGATAATATCCTATTGAGAACCAGTGTGATGTAATAGACAACAGTAATGCTATATCAGACTGCACTGAATTAGTTCCACGGAGCTTACTTCGAAGCAGGTGCAGCTCCGATTAACTAGGTGCGTGTATCTTGGTACTGTATCTTGTGCTTTAAGGATAAGCATCAACACTTGTTGTTCTGCCTTGAAGGAAACAGGTAGTCACTCAGTCATGATCCGAGACCAGTGCAATGTTGCCTGTTTTGGCCCAACTATATTTCTGTTCTGTGGGATTGCAGATGCAGTTGTATACTTACAAACGTGTGTCTGCAATTCTTCATGGGGGGAGGGCATTCATGATGTGGATAAAGAATTGCAATGGAGAAGTCAAAAGTGTTAGAACAAGTGCAGCTGTGTGGGTGTTTAAAATAGCAGGTGGAGGGAGGCAGACAGACAGATAGCCAAGTCAGATTGGGCATTTTGGACTTTCTTGGTCATCTGTAAGTGACCACTTGTACTTTGCTGTCCTTAGTCTCTTCATCACTTCCTCATATATTAAGGAACAGGTTTTGTTTCTATGTGCTGCTACATCTGCGTGGAAGGCCTCCATGAGGTGCCTCCTTGTTGGCTTTCAAGGCACTTGATAAAAGCCAGTTGTGGAGGCTTCTGAATTCACGTCTAGGTTTTGTCCTGCTTTGTCTTGAATAGACTTCTTGGAACAATCAAGTTTTCCTTTTTCCTTTGTGAGCATCCTGAGTGATTACTGCTGATTCAAGGTACAAGTTCACCATACAAGCCTGTGCTACTCTGCTAACATAATTACCACAAGTTTTTACAGGGAGAGGGTTAAATGCTCCCATCTCAACTCCTCTCCAGCACTACTTTTTGACTGAAAATCAGCACTACCAGAACGGCCATCCCCTAACACCAATAGCTGTTTGGGTTCTTCCTGTGGTATATATAGTTAGGTATTTACCAGATTGGACTTACAATAAACTCTTAATATGGAGACTTATAGGCTATTATTGAATGGCCAACACAGCACTCAGCAGTGGGCTGTGGAATGATGCGTATCAATGTTTGTGTATGAAAAGAACAAGAGGAAGGAAGTGACAACAATTAGAAAATGCAATTCGCCCCTCCCCCCAAACAGATCACACCAAGCTATGCTTTGGCTTCTTTTATGCCATAACTTTTGCTTAGTAACACCTTTTCACTTTCTGCCTACATGTCTACTCAGGTAGAAGTTTAGTTGATTTCAATAACCCCACTTAGACTTGTTTTTAGCTAATTTTATTAATTTAACACACAAAACAGTGATTAGTAACCCCCACTTGCCTTTTTTGCTTTTCTCTGTTCAGAAGCAAGGCAATATTAATCTCTGGTGGTTTGATGTCAGAGAGTTTATTTTTTATCACTGCAGTCTTCCTTTGGTAACTCTGTTATATGCGCACTAAAAAGTGTAAGTGTTTACTGTTCAGTCACTTAATTGCAGTACATCTGAAACTGTGGTAAAACAGGGTTGTACGGGTGTTATATAACAAAATCTGTTTGTAGAGATATTCTGGACTTACGCATTCCTTATGTATGTTTGTTTCTTATGGGCAGGGGGGGAAATGTAGTGTGACCTCCTAGGTCCTGAATGATCTACTTTTGTTATTCTAAAAAGTCATTCAGAAAGCAATTTTCTAGACCTCATGGTTCTACAGAAGAATCTAGAAATGTGGCTGCAGTCCCATGTGAGAATGTAGAATACAGTTGGCATAAGAAAGCTTGTGTTTGGGAATGCCATAATTCTCTGTTGCTCTTGGCATGTTGTTAAACATGAATGTAGGGGGCTAATCGGGATTGGGATTGTCCGCATGTTAGCAAAGGGGTTAATAGTCTAAGAGAATATGTACATTATACACGTATAGCAGTTAGATTTGCTTTAACTGTCTTGGCTCCATTTATGGAATCCTGGAAGTTATACTTTGGTGAAGGACTCAGGATTCTTTGGAGAATTCTAGTGTACTCCTTGAACTACGGTAGAAACCACAAATCCCAGTATTCTGTACAATAGAGGCATGACAATCAAAGTAGTATCAAGGTGATGTAAGAGAGATCCCTCTACTCTCTCCCTGCCCCACCACTATTCTAATGCCCTTGTCAGCTTTCCTGCAGGGAAAAATGCAGCAAAAGGATATTGAACAAGACAGTGTGTGGAGGAGGAGAGGAAGACACCCTTTCTCTACGCAGAAGAGTTCCGATTTTATTTCTTTGAACATTTATAATTGGAACATTTTTAAAAATCCACATGGATTTCACACTATTCAAGGGAGCACCATCATGTAAACCATGTATATTATTTTGAAAACAACAGGAAATTCATCTTATACACCATCACACAGTTTGACTCTATCAATGTCTGTTCAGACACTCCAGTTATCCTTCCCCTTCATCCAAATTCTTTGAAAAGCAGAAACTTGGAGGCAGAATAAATTAATAAGCATAGATGCATGCACTTTGTTTAAATTACACAGTAGTTTTGCATTTAGGAAGTGTAAACCCCCCCCCCCCCCCCATACACACACTATGTTCCTGCAAAGTACATTTTGGCTCACTAGTGTTATGTTCGAGGGGTCATGCAGTTTTGAGGAAAGAATGTCTTCTATATGAATGATTATGGTGCCACAACAGATAGAATTTGGGGTTTAGATGTGCAAGTCATAGCCATACCTGACCTATAAAGCAGAGAACCATTCTTCTTACAAATTATAAGACAATTCAGGAATTTCAACAACCCATGTGCTGCAAAGAGCATTGACGATAAGGTAATAATAACATGAGCCAATAGTAGTCATGAGTTGCAGCCGTGATCCCTTGCTTTGAGACTAAAGGCAGCAAATATTTCAAGTCTTTTCTTATCTTCTCATGTGCAGCAGGAAAAGGGAAGAGGTAGGAGGAAGTGATTTCTCAGTTAGCTTTGTATTTGCCTTTAATTAGCCGTAGGCAGTGGGATTCTGTTTTCCTATTATTTTTTGTAACCAGAGGTTAATGAATGGGTCTCTGAATCATCATGGCATTATTGAAAAAGTTGTCTGCTCACAAATGTGCCTCTTTGGGAGAGATGCTAGAGAGGCTTCCATTGGAAATATGACAGGTTCAGTAAAGAAGCGATGAGGTGAGCTCTGAATGTTGGAACTCCAGTTAATAAAAGCAATGGAATAGGTCAAATGCAATGAGAAAGATACCCAAGAATAATTACAGGAAAAAGCATATGCATGTGTCAGTTGGATAAAGATGACAATTCTACTAAATAGTAACTTAACAACATGTCTACTCAACCCTTTGGTAAGCTCTCTCTCTTGTCCTGTCAAGTTTTGGAATTTTGATCAGGTGCTGCAGACACATAGTATTTTTCCTTCTTGCTTTATAGAAAGGGCTCTTTAAACATGCAAATTAGTTATATATAGGGCCAGACCAGTTAGTTTCTCAATAAAATATGTTTTGATTCTTTGTGGCTCTCTAGAGTAACTGAGAACAGAGGAGGTGATTCCCAGCCATAGCTTAGAAAAGTTACTTTTCTGGATGACAGTTCCCAGAGTTCTCCAGCCAGCATGACTACTGCCATAGTTGGATGATTCAGGTAATCGTGACATTAAAATTACCTTTGTCGTGCTTGGTTCCTAGCTATTCTGCCTAGTGCTCTTTTACCTGGAGATGCCAAGTATTGAACTTGGGGTTTTCTTCAGGCAAAGCACATGCTTTGCTTCTGAGCTGTATCCCCTAAGTCAAAAATTTACATGGTTCCATCAGAGTTGCATACCTCTCAGTCTAAGATAAAGAAGATTGGGGAAACTGGGGCATAGAAAACTTCAAACTCCAAGCAGTAATGATGCAGTGCAGAAGACAGGCTAACTGCTAACCAAATAGCTACGCTCACACTGTAATAAGTTACACATTTGGCCATTGGTCAGACTCAGTGCTCTCAATAACATAGGGAATCCTAATGTTTTCATCCTGCTGTGCTAGCAATCTGTTCCCAGCAGTCTTGTAAATATTTAGCTATTGCTAGCATGAAACATATTCTCTCAGCTTATTAGTTAAATCTTGTGGCTGTAATCCAGTAGTAAGTCATAACTAGAATAGGCTCATTGAATCAATGGAATTTACAGATGAATTCATTTACCAAATTACCAGTGATTCAGTGGGCCTACTCTAGGTGTGACTTGCTACTAGATTTCAGCCATTGAGTTGCAATTATTACCTTTGTTATTACCTTTTACAAGTGATCTATTACCTACAGGACAGAGAAACCCAGAAAGCTTTAATCAGCCCAGTTCTAATCATAGTAACTTGGATCTAAGTCAAAGTCGAATGAATGAATGAATAGTGCAATGAATTTCACTGTCATGATCTTCAGTTTATAAGGCCTGAGCAGGACTGATGAGTAGAGATGGGGGTATTTGTATTCATATATGAATACCCCCGCACAGGTGGACATAACGAGGGTCCAGCCCCATGTGGCCAGATGGTCCACTCACCGATCCGCCGCTGCTGTGGGCGCCGCGGAGCCTTCCAATGGCTCTGAAGATCGCGTTCGTCTTGTCACTCCTGGGAGGAGGCGGGACGACAAGCCTCTCTGCTAGGTCGAAGAGTGGCTCGCCGGATCAGTGAGTGGACCCTTGTTATGTCCACCTGTGCGTATACGAATACCCCCATCTCTACTGATGAGTGATAAGATTTTTTGAAGGTCATTAGCACCTAGGTTCACCAGAAGATGGAAGTGACTGCATAGTACAGAAGAACATTTAAAATGGAAATATTAGATATGTTTCAGTTTTCTGCCATTGTAGCCCCCTGCTATGAACATCATACTATTTATTGTGTTTATGAACTACTATGAGCTGAAGTTATCAAATGGAGGCATATCAAATTGCAAGGACCTGTGAATTCATTCATATATACTGAATTTTCCTTCTGGAAGAGTGTTCTGTCTTGTCTAGACAGGAAGATGACTGTGATGATTTTCAAAAATCCTGATTTGTGCAGAAAAGTATACCACTCCCAGGAAACAAGATTTCTGGTAGCAAGAATGAGAAAGTACACATAGTACACGGCTCACATTTTGTTTTCATAAAATGCAGTTACAGATAAAGGGTTTTGGTGAACAAAACGTTTCTAAACGTTTCTGGGAGTTCAGTTTTCATTCAAACAACAACAACTGTACAGTAGTTTAGAATTCAAAGCACATTCCATTCCTTATTTTGTTGTAATCCTGAGGAAAACCCTATTAGATTAGCCCATTATCAGTATCCTCCAGCTATGCTGGAGTAGATCAAAGACCCATATCTTCCTCCATTTGATTCACACAGCAGCTAACCAGTTAAGCATGGGAAGTTCATAAGCAGGACAGGAACACAACAGCTATTTATATAAAGACACATACATTGTCCTTGATGCTGGAAGAAATATGTATTATACATTGAAGACTGAGGTGAATCAATAGTGCAACCTACTGAAGGGATCTACCACACTTATAAAAGAAGAGAGATTCAAACCAGGGCCTTCTGTGATTTTCCACAGGGTGTAAGGATAGCCACATTGGCTAAAGAAAAAAGTTGTGATTGAAGCTGTTTTCTAAAAGGTGAGGAGGTTTATTGATTTCAGCGTGAGAGAATTGCTCACTTCCACTCTTAACAAGTTTGTGCCAGTAGGGTGTTGTATCTTTTGGAGCCTTTGAGATCAGAGATCAGTGCATCTAATAGCAAGTGTTCCTATAAGTGTTGTGTGATAGTTTGATTAAAGACAGAAGTCATTGGAACCAAGTATAGAGTCTAAAAAGGTGGGTGCAAAGTAGGGGGAATGGTGGTTAAACTCGTGGCGCAGTGGTTAAACTGCTGTACTGCAGCCAAAACTGTGCTCACGACCCAGGGTTCAATCCCAGGTAGCCGGCTCAAGGTTGACTCAGGCTTCTATCCTTCCGAGGTCAGTAAAATGAGTACCCAGCTTGCTGGGGGGGGGGGGGGAATGTGTAGCCTGCGTAATTAACTTGTAAACTGCCCAGAGAGTGCTTGAAGCACTATGGGGCGGTATATAAGCAGCACGCTTTGCTTTTTGCTTTGCTTTTTGCTTTCCCTTACTGATGAAGCAGCACTACACACTTACTAGGGCTGGCCTAAGACATTTGGCTCCTTGAGATGAAGGTTGGTCAGTCAGTCAATCAATCAGGTATTTTTATGACCATAGGTCAATCAGTGAAGGTCAACTTGGTGCCACCTTATCCATTCCAAATATGGAATCTGACTGGACTGCAAGTTCAGTTCAGTTCTGTCTGTGGGATAGCATCTATCTCCTGAGATAATGGAGCAGTTTAGAGTTCAAGACAGGCTGTGTGGCATATCCATCTCTGTTTTCCAACAAAAGAGAAGAGCCTGAGAGCTCATGAGGAACCTCCAGGTGAATATTGCTGCCCTGCAATATTTGCTACCTGGGCCAGTTACTTTACTCCACGTAATCATAAGGGCAGCCCTCGCACTTAGGGTTCTGGAGGTAAACAGTAGAACAAGAGCTTGTGGACTGCTTATAAAACCTCCTGCTGTGTTTCAATGAAGTTTTGGGCAGGGTACACAGGCTTCTTAGTGGTCTTCCCACCTGGAGGCCCTCATAGCTTTAATGAAGTTGTTTTATCATGCACGTTCAAACTGTGCCTAAAAAATGGTACGTAGTTCTCCCCTCCTGTTCATAAGCTCCTCAAAACGTGAATGCAGATCTTACCCAATAGGTAACGGTAAAGGTTCCCCTTGACATTTAGTCCAGTCATGTCCGACTCTAGGGCGCGGTGCTCATCCTCGTTTTCAAGCCGTAGAGCCAGCATTTGTCCGTAGACAGTTTCTGTGGTTACGTGGCCAGTGCGACTAGACACGGAACGCCGTTACCTTCCCACCGTGGTGGTACCTATTTATCTACTTGCATTTTTACATGCTTTCGAACTGCTAGGTTGGCAGGAGCTGGGACAAGCGACGGGAGCTCACTCCGTCACGTGGATTTGATCTTACGACTGCTGGTCTTCCGACCTTGCAGCACAGAGGCTTCTGCGGTTTAACCCGCAGCATCACCACGTCCCCCTTCTTACGGAATACTTGAAATGGGTTCTTACTCAGTACATGCACATTATTAATGCTTAGCATCACTTTACCAAAGTTAACAGCTCTGGTCATTTTTCAGAGTCAACCATTGCTATTTTTCCTCCTTAACATTAGTGGAAATGTTTCTGACTTAAAGTTTTTGTTAGTGCAAAACTGCATCAGGACATGTGTACATTAAGAAGTTGTGGTTTCTGAGGCAACACTATGACTCAGATTTGAGGAAAGGTATAAAACACACTCTGTGTGACTATGTTGTGAGTCCTGTTGCTTGAACTGCATGCATAGTTGTACCATGTAAACTTATTAAACATTTTATCAGCATGAGATGGGTTCTGAAAATGGGACTACATGCCTCATTTTTTGCACATCCTAATGAACAAATAACGAAATAAAGCTCATTTAGGACATGGCAAGTTGACAAATTTGACCATACACCTTTTTTAAAATAACCAATCTCTGAAGTGAAATCAACCAAGAAAAGTCATCTTGTTTTCTGAATGATGTTATTTGTTTATCTGCTAGAGTGCCTAGCATTTCCTCAGGTCGCAGACCAAGTCTAGCCATGTTAACATTATAACTCATGAGCAAAAGAAAAAAACAACAACACCATTCCATTTCTACCAAAAGAAAGAAATAAAAAAACCCAAAATAGAACATGGAAAGATACACATCATGTCTGGCTTCTCTTTCTCTTTTTGGTAAATGTGACTCAAATGAGGCAGTTTTGCTCTGTATGTATATTTCTGGGGGAGGATTATTGTGAGTTATTTACCTCATAATAGAGAAATGAGATCTTTTTAAAGATTCCAGTTTCTAAAAACTTGCATTTTTCTTTCTTTCTTCCTTCCTTCCTTCCTTCCTTTCTTCCTTCCTTCCTTCCTTCCTTCCTTCCTTCCTTCCTTCCTTTCTTTCTTTCTTTCTTTCTTTCTTTCTTTCTTTCTTTCTTTCTTTCTTTCTTTCTTTCTTTCTTCTTCTTCTGTTCGTTCGTTTGTTCTTTTTTATTATTTGCATGACAGTCCACCAAATCCAGATTTATGTTTAAGCAATGATATAAAAAATTTAAGGCAATAGCTTGGCCCTTAGGAATAGCCTTCAGTGTTGAAAGTGTGCATACATTGGTAATTTGACGAAGTAGTCTCAACATAAGCATGAAAACCTATCCATTGTAGGGGAACTCTTCCATAAATAATAAAATAAAAAATAAAAATAATAAACCTATGATGCAACAGTTAATGGCTGTGGAGATCGCTTAACTTATGGCACTTCACTTCCAATGTTACACTGTTTGCATAACTGCACAACAGGAATTGAATCTCTGTGTAGTATTGCACTATTGTGATGTTTAGCGTAGAGTTTCTGCACCTTCTAGAAATCACCTACACAGTGTTATTGTTCCCAGTTGTCCCAGATCATTCCTGGTTTTTTTTGTTGCTGATTTCCACTGTTTTGAATTGATTATTCCAGTATTTGCATCCTGATGTACAAGACCAATTGTTGTTAGATGTATCGTTACATCGTGTCTGCTCATATCCTGAATTGCCCATTTACATTTTGCTCTTGACTCTTATCATCCTCTCCTTTTGCCTATCTTCTCTGCCTTAGCTCTGCTATTTGTCCTGCTTTGACACTGTGAAAATAATTTGAGCCTTACATCATGCAGACACCAGGAAAAGGAACAGTATAATTGGTGCAAAGAAAGCTGAACAATTTTTTAGTGTGAACAAGCCACTAAAAGTAATACCACTGACATGAGTACTCACCACCCTGAGAACCAGAATGACAGTGACCATGCTTGAGTTGCAGTAGGAAGTGTGTCATCACACATAGGCTGTTTCTATCTGTGAGTGTGTAGTCATCCTAATGTGTATCTAATCTCTTAGCATAGTCTCAAAGACGCTAAATGGTCTGCTTCTTTTCCTCATTTGATCTAGATAATTAGCAGAATGAGATGGAAGAATCTGGAAATGTAGAATGAATTATACTAGTTCAGACAGCTGGTAGAGATGCTTTTAGTTTTTGCTGTTATTGTTCCAATGTGGTATTTTCTCATCTATGATTCCTCAGTTTCATGCCATTCTCTTATCAATCAATTGTAAGATTTTTTTCCCAACAACAAAATAATACCAGAAAGTAATGAATAGTAAATGAGCAACAGGAAAAATAACGCAATGAGCTACATTTTTTACATTGTAATGAGCCTGTTGTTTTTCATGGGGTGGGATTACATTGACAAACAATGTGGGAACTGCTGTTGGATTGGGATGGTCTGATTCACATTATTTTCCATTGACTACAGATGCAAAAGTCAGTGCAAATCAGCCCAGTGTTTCCCCCTTCCAATCCATACTTTTTCTCCCTGCTGCTGGGGCTTCTTCATGAATGCATTTGCACCATTTCAGGCAGTATGATCGCTTGAGCCACTGTGGAGGGATTTGTAGCCAGTCTATTTAAAGCCATTCCAGCTGGCTACAGCAGTGGTAAAAGAGGCAGGGCAGTGGGGAAGCTGGCTGCCATTTCAATCCTCTCCTCTCTTCTTCACACCTGGTCCTGGGTCTCCTTCCATTTTCCCTTCCTGGTCCATTTCTTTTTCTTTTAAAGGTTTTCAATTTCCTACTAGAGCAGCTAGGCAACCAAAGGGGGTGGGGGAGAGCGAGGATTTGGCAGGCAGGGAGGAGAACGTTTTAAGGTAGCTCTGCTCTTACTGTCCCTCCTGCAGATCTGAACAGTCAGAGCAAAGCTACCTTAAAATTTCCTCCTCTCTCTGCTGGCTTCTTGCTCTTTATTTTCCTTAGCAAGCTGGAAATAAGGCTGAAGTGAAAACTTTCTCTTCACTTTTTCTGCTCAGTCCTCACTTTTTCCCCTCTTTGGTCACCTAGTTGTTGTAGCATTAGGACAGTGAGACAGAAAGACAAAAAGGCAGAAAGAAAGGAAGGGAAGGGAAGAGGAAAAGAAGGGAAAGAAGGGAAGAGGGAAGCAAGCAGACTCATGCACCAGACAGGGGGAGGACAGGATTCAAGTTAACAAGACGCAAACAAGGCTAAACTTCCTTCTCTCTCTCTCTCTCTTTCTCTCTCTCTCTCTCTCTCTCTCTCTCTCTCTGTGTGCTTATTCCTGTATAGTTGGCTGGAGCAAATTAAATTGGGGAAACCCAGTTTACCAGGTTCAACTTCACAGTAGATCCATCCACATTTTCCCCACTGTATAGTCACACCCTTAGACTGTAATAAATAATCGGAACAACTTATTTTAAAAAGGAATGTTCCAAGCTCTGCTCTTCAGCAACTGGAACTAATGTATGCTCACTAAGATTGCAGTCCTATATCCACTCACCAGGAGCTAAGCTTCACTGAATTTAGCTGGACATCCTTCCAAAGATACCATAACTCTGGAAGGACTCTTCAACTAGAAGCTTGGAAAGGGATGCTGAAGGGATGAACTTCTCACTTACAGCCCTGACTCCAGCCCACCTGTTATGCAGTGATCTCCCCAATGAGACTTGCCTGGCGCCTACATTTTGTCTCTCTTCAGTGTCATGCAAAGACATGTTTATTCTCTCAGTTTGTTAAATGTTTTAGGATCCTATTGTTTCTAATATATTAACTTGGTTGATCTTACATAAGCATTGTTTTAAAAAGAGACTCAGTTTTATTGATGATTTATCTTTATGTTTCTTTGTGTTTAATCCATTTGGGTATCATTGCCCTGTTTTGTGGTTGCTGATTTAATGCTTTGAAAACATTGCTTTTATAAAGAAACTCAAAAGTGTACTGAAAATGATAGTCATGCTGATATAGCATTTATTTCTAATTCTTTCACCATTGATTGTCCATTTTCTATTTCTGTTGTCAGGGCTTACCTAGACAGTGCATTTATTCTCTTGAAATTACCTAGTTTTGCATGGATTTTGTCAGTATTTTTTCTGCTGTCTGCATGATGCAACAATTGTTTCGCCTTATTCAGTGCTTTTTTCCCTTGACTTTCCATGCCTTTAAGTTCCTCTTGTCAGATTAGTTTATTATTAGTCTCAGTTTGTTCCAGGGGCAGAGTTTATTGCTATGAAATGTCAGTGGGCCAAGCTTCCTGGTTGGAAGTTCTTGTTTAGAGTGAATTAACAGACCAAAGAAATAAAGAAATAAAGAAATAAGCACTCTAGAAGACAGAAGACAAGCTCCAGCAGGGAAGTGGCTTTTAAAATATTTTAAAAGATTTTCTTTTTCTTTCTTTTTTTTGCGAGAAGCAGTTTTCAGAGAAGTGATATTTAAAAGAGAGTTTGGACACAAATGTCCAAGTGGAAGAAGGGAGGAGGAACTGTTACCCATCTAGATGAGCCTTAAGTATACTCTGTACTTCTATCTGTACCTACTAACATTAAATGAGAAACCTGGTGCACTATGGTACATGGTTTTTAGTAATAAATGGGCATTGCTTTTATTGCATGCAACAATAACGTTTATAGAGGAGCAGAGGAGGTCTGTATTATGATCCTATTTTGGAGAAGAAGCAACTTGGACTGAGAGAGAATACAATCTTGAGTCTGTACTGATTCTTGGACATGGAGGTATAGGTCATAAATTTGTACAATTAAAAAAAAGAGTGTTGGCCTCAAATCAGGAAAGTACATTCCTGGCAGAAACAGGCGTTGAAATTTGGATCACCTCTCTTGATCACTAATGTGTATGTGGTTATCCCATAGCTGAGTGAATTTAACAAGGCCCTGTCCTGTATGTAGACCTGCTATTTAAATTTGTAGGGTACACAATGCTGTTTCAGCCATTTACTATCTATTCTTCATTTCACACCTGAGTGTGAAGTGGTGAGGTTGTTTGAAGTTCCTTTGTGGGGATCATGGGATGAGTACCATAGTGGAGGAGTTTCAGTTCAAACTGCTTCCAATCCATATAGCTTGGACCAGTTTCTGCCTCTCAGCTTGTTGCAAGGATAAAACATTCAAAGCACACCATTCTTATAAGGGATCTAAGAGCGAGTGTGTGGTAGCCAAATCTCAAGCTATGCTAAGCCTGCTATTTAAAGACACATTCAATCTAGTCATTTTTAGACTGAGAGGCAATTCAAATCAGGCCCTATATAATTCTTCCCCTGAAGATTGCCTCCTCTGGTTGCTGTTTGCCCCAGAAGATGCTGTTTGCAATAAAAGAGCCAGGAAGCAAAAGGATTTTTAATCACCACATCTGCTTCATGATCCTACTAGGAAAAAATAACAACACAAATGTTACGATAATGTAGTTTAGCTCTGGTTGAGTAAACGAGGAAAGTGACTCCGAAAAGTGACTTTATGACTCAGAAACAACAGTGTTGTGACACGTTTAAGACATTCGGAGTCATTGTGAACTGGAGTCCATTTTATCAGAGGCATGCTGGGAGGGGCTGATGAAAGCTGTAGACCAGAACATCTGGAGGGCCAAAAGTTCCTCACCTCTGCTATATTTTCGTGTTGTACGGGTGAATTTAAGACCTCTCTGAAGACTGTATGTCTTGTGGGTTCCTCTTCATTTACCACACTGAGGGAAGGCTGCCAGCAATGCATATATGTTGCATGTGGTCTCTTCCTGGGGGTGGTGATGGTGGTGGATTAATTCTTCTATGCAAAGATACCTCCTGCTGACTGCTGAAATGCAGAACAAAGGAGGAGAGACTTTTCTGACCATGGATGCTATTAGCTTAATGTTTCTGTTCTCTGATCTTCCTGTCCTGTTTGCTTTGTACAGCTTAATCAAGTTTTTTTTAAATATGTGGACCAAGTAATTGAAAACAAATTTAGCATGTCTCAGACCATCAAGTTCCCTTTCAGCTGGCTGGCTGGCTGTGCGGTAGACTTGTCTGCTTTCAATTTCCAGTGATGTTAGAAATGTAGAATGGCTTGATTTGTAATTGTGAATGTTAATAATGAAAGAGATATTCCCCGGTCTCAAGCTTACACAGGAATTCTGGCTCCGTTACGCTTCACGTAACAAACCCCAATTCAAAACCCTGTTGTTATTCTGTACTGAAAATTTTTATGCTCAGCTGTTGTTTTTAACCAAGTGCCCATTTTATTTCCACAAAACATGCACTGCATACAGGATACAAAAATATTTGTGCAGGGAAAGGTTACTGTGAAAAAACTGAAAGCTGTTTCTGTCTCTCTGTATACAGGTATTTCAGCTGTTGATGATAATTTTTGATCTGTGTCCCCATAATTGTTTCAGTCTATTCATGGGAAAACAGGGAAATCCAATTTATAGCACAAATCGGTGTTTCATTTTGATGAGAGTTTGTTTTTCATCTTAACATATGCATGCTTGATAGGGAGAACTGTCTTATCAAAACCACATTAAAATCACAGTGTTTCTTTAGTTTGAGAGTTGTGTGTAAATGCCCCTTTTACAACCAAGCTTTTAAAGGAACTGTAAGCTCCCAGGCCTTGGGAACAAGGGAACTACTGAAGCTCCTCAACTTGAGTTAAGCTAATGCTTATGTACGGTCTGTTTATAGAGTTACTGTAAACCTTTTCCCCTGCTCAGGTGACTTAGGCTTTAATAAAGCAGTGTTGTAATTGCTAATATAGTTTTGGGTGAGCTTTCAGAGAGTGCAGTTTATTTGCCCTTTAAGAAAGGCCAGTATATTAAGAGATTTCAAGTGTGCTTTCTATCAATCAAGTCTGAAGGCTTCTCTGTCAGATAAACCAGAGATTTGCATAGTTTCTGTGCTTTTGTTGCTGGGGGAAGGGGCAACTCTGGCTTTTACCCCTTGTGCTTTGTAGTCTTTGGGGCTTTTGGACATGGCCTTCTAGTATATGGTGGCCCCAGGGTTTCTGTACCTATTCATTGTCTAGAAGAAGGAAGCTATACTTCCTGAAATTTTCTTTTCAACACCTGTTAAAGGTACAGGAGTCCTGACCCCTCATTTCATGTGTCCACCTTTCTATATTGTTCAGGACTTAGTTGCAAGTAGAAAGTGTTTTGATGGGACAATAAATAAATAAATAACCGGGAAAATGGGAGTGGTAGCACAATTGACTCTGAGTTCTTCAGAGGATAGACAGAATTAAAGAAATAGATGGGTGAACCAAGACTTTAAAAAGTGTGCTTGGTTAAATTGAATGTTTGCTACTTCTAGCTTTTCATTGTTCGCATGGTTAGTTGTTGTTTTATACAGTATTATGCTTGTAATTCTGAATTATTACACTTGAACACTGTCCTAGAATCTAATTTGGATGAAGGAAGATCTAGACATTTAAAAAATAAATAATTGATTTGGAAGCACGTATAGTTGAAAGCATATGCTTTGTACAGAGATGGCCCCAGCTTCAATCAGTCTTCAGGTAAGACAAAGAAAGACTCTTGTCTGAAATCCAGAGAGTTACTGCCAATTATTGTAGATCCAGAGGGTTACTGTCAGTTGCTATAGATAATACTGAGTTGACTGGACTAAAGGCATACAGTGGTGCTTTGACTTACGAACTTAATCTGTCCCAGAAAATGTTCGTAAGTTGAAATGCTCGTAAGTCGAAGCACCATTTCCCATTGAAATGCATGGGAACGGGATTAATCCGTTCCAGCATTTCAAAAAAAACAAACAAAAAAATAAAAATAAACAGAGCAAGTCCCACGCTGGGACTGCAAAAAAACAAAACAAAAAACAAATCCAAAAATAAACATTGGGACTGCAAAAATTTTTTTTACCAAAAAACAAAACAACACAGAAACATAACCCCCCCAGCCCAAAACCACCCTCCAAAACCCACCCAGAACAGTTTTTTAAAAAGGAAAAAGCAGCACCTTACCAGTCCGAAGCCTCCTCAGCCTCCCAGGCTTCCACCGCCCGCCGTGACCGCCGCCGCCGGAGGCCTTCCGGGCTTCCAACGCCGCCGCGACCGCTGCCGCCAGAGGCCTCCCGGGCTTCCAGCGCCGCTGCGACTGCCGCCGGCGGAGGCCTCCCGGGCTTCCACCGGCCGCTGCGACCGCTGCCGCCGGAGGCCTCCTGGGCTTCCCCACCGCCACCGGAGGCCTCCCAGGCTTCCAGCGCCGCCGCGACCGCCGCCTCCAGAGGCCTCCGGTGGCGGCGGGGAAGCCCAGGAGGCCTCTGGCGGCGGCGGTCGCAGCAGCGCTGGAAGCCCGGGAGGCTGAGCCCAGCCGGGATGGTCCGGCGGCTTGCCTCCCGGCGGCGCCAGCGGCAGAAGCCCGGGAGGCTGAGCCTCCCTTTTCCTAACCGTTGGGGCGAAAGAGCTACAAAGAAGCAGCCTCTTCGCCACCAATGGTTTGAATTTCCCGTCTTTTCCCCCTGCCTTTTTCTGTTGTTAAGTCGAAGCTCCACTCGCAAGTCGAAGCAAAATTTTGCAAGCGGATCTGTTAGTAAGTCGAAATGTTCATAGGTAGGGGCGTTCATACGTCGAGGCACCACTGTATATGAAAAGTTGTCTCATATGTTCATAGCTCTTGTTTTACACTTCAAATTAGGTAATTATTGAGCAATTTCCTGACTGGGAACTCTCTCTCTCTTTTTTTAATTGTTTACTACAGTAGCAATGGGTTTTATAGGTTGTGGCTTTCACAAACCATCTCAATCCAAAAAGGTTACAACATGAAAAGGAGAGTCTTTCCAGACATTCGTCTTCTCCCAGGTGGGATTGGTCTGTCATTGCTAATCTGCCTATACAGCATCCCAACATTGAGAGAATTAGTAGGGGAAACCACACTTTCCCATTCATTTCATATAGTTACTGGGGAAGAGCACTTAGGACTGGCCTTGCATATTTTTCTTTGCAGTTTAGTCTTCTTCAGCTTCCGTGTCTCACACAAAATGATGGTGTGGGGGATGAGCCAGTATATCCTCTCTTTTTTCAAGACCTGGAAGGGGAAAAGAAGAGCAACCATGAGCCCTAGGCACTGCTTCTGTAAACATGCAAAGTGTCACTCATTTGAACTGTGGTCCCTCCTAAAGCCTAGTGGCTTTAGTGATGAGCTGCACTTTTATGAAACCATGTGATATGCCTCACACAACACTCTGTTATATGAAATAGCAAGGCAAGTTGGTTTAATCCAGTTGTTGGAGTTCTGCAGGGCAACATTTTTCATGGGAACTATAATGTCATATTCTTCTGTTCACTTGCTTGCACTCTTTCCCTTCCTATCTCTCTGGATACATATGTACACACACATACCTTTTCTTGGCTTTGGTGTAATCATGACTGCAGATTATTTTTTCTACCACTAGATTATTTCCAGCTATTCAGAAGCAGGAAATGCTTTGTGAGCCAGCAATATAAACTGACAAAGACTTTGGCTAAACATATGATTGATGCCTCACCTATTGAAATTAAACTTTTAGGTTAGCTTTGAAGTTTATCCTTGCACATTATATAAGGAAGATCCTGAACATCCTGTCTTGGTAATGTTTTGTTGTTTTGCTATGGAGAAGACAGCAGCCAGATTGGTTAGAATGTCTACTTGCTCAAAATAGCTTAAAGATTTTGCAAACATTCAGCTCTTTGAACAACGGGGCCAGTCTCCCCATTAGACAGAACAAAGCAGCTGCCTTGGGTGGTTTGGGAGCACTGGCAAGTTGCTGGAAGACACTGATAGGTGTGATGTATGGCCTGCATCCCCTAAGCTAGTTTGGAGCCCTCAGATGCAGAGGGACGCTATTTATTTATTTATTTATTTATTTATTTATTTATTTATTTACTTATTTATTTATTAATTAGATTTTTATCCCGCCCTTCTAGACTATGTCTACTCAGGGCGGCTCACAATAAAATTATTCATAAAACAATTAAAACCATGAATTAAATCGACAATGTTAGTATTGATCAAGATGGAAAATAGAACAAATACTAAGTAAAAGTAAGAGTCAAGTATTGACAGGAGGGAAGGCCTGCCTAAAGAGCCAAGTCTTTAATTGGCTCTTAAAAACACCCAGCGAGGGTGCCAGGCAGATCTCTGATGGCAAGCTGTTCCAAAGCCGAGGGGCCACTGCCGAGAAGGCCTGGTTTCTTGTTCTTTCTTTCCGGGCCTCTCTCGGCGTTAGGCCCCTCAGCCGTCTTTCCTGGCTATAGCGAGTGACTCGAGTAGATCTAGGTGGGAGAAGGCGTTCTGCTAGGTATCGAGGTCCTAAACCGTTTAGGGCTTTATATGTCATCATTAACACTTTGAAATCAATGCGGAAACGAATGGGCAGCCAATGCAAGGCAGCCAGAGTGGGAGAGATATGCTGGTGTTTTCTCGTTCCACTAAGTAATCTGGCTGCCGCATTCTGCACCATTTGAAGCTTCCGCATCAATCTCAAAGGTAGCCCCACGTAGAGCGCATTACAGTGGTCTAATCTCGAGATTACAAGCGCGTGGACCAGAGTGGTGAGGGCCCCGCCATCAAGATAGGGACGCAGCTGGGCAATCCGCCATAGATGGTAATAGGCGGAGCGGACCACTGACGCCACCTGGGTTTCCATGGTGAGCGCCAGATCCAGATGTACTCCCAAGCTGCGAACCTCACTCTTTGCGGCGAGAGTCACCCTCCCAAAGGAGAGGGAGTTTCCCAAGCCGCCAATGGAGGGGCCACCCACCCTCAGGACCTCCGTCTTGTCCGGGTTCAGCCTCAACCCATTCTCCTGCATCCATTGCAGTACAGCCTCCAAACAACGCCGAAGAGACAGAACGGCATCCACTGAAGTAGGTGAAAAGGAGATGTAGAGCTGCATGTCATCAGCATACTGATGGCACGAGGCCCCACACCCCCTGATGACCCCACCCAGCGGCCTTATATAGATATTAATCAGTATTGGGGAGATGATTGAGCCCTGCAGAACCCCACAATTGAGGCTCCACGGGGCCGAAACACTCTCCCCAAACTGTACTCTATGGGGACGGTCCTCCAAGAAGGATCGGAGCCAGGCAAGTGCCAGGCCACCGATTCCCAGCTCGGAGAGCCTCCCGAGGAGGATACCGTGGTCGATGGTATCAAAGGCAGCTGAGATATCGAGGAGGACCAACAGAGATATTTTGCCCCTGTCAGCCTCCCTCAACAGGTCATCCAACAGTGCGACCAGTGCCGTTTCTGTGCCATAGTGCGGCCTGAAGCCCGACTGGAACGGATCCAGGGCATTGGTCTCATCCAAAAGAGCCTGAAGCTGATCAGCCACCACCCTCTCCACCACTTTGCTGAGGAAGGAAACATTGGCGACAGGCCTATAATTGCCAATATCGTCCGCCGCCAAGTTTGGTTTCTTCCTGATGGGCCTAATGAGTGTCTCCTTGAGAGACCCATTAATTATCGCTGTGGCCCATTCCGTTGTTATAGGCCTGGCTGCTTTGATTAGCCAGGCCGGGCAAGGGTCAAGAGAGGAGGTGGTGGCCCGACAGCGATCAAGCGCTTTGTCCACCGAATCTGGCGTCACAGGCTGAAAGAATCCAAGTCTCACCGGGCAAGACGGAGCGCTGGACATCTCTGCTCGATCCACTGTATTTTAAAAAGGAGAGAGGTCCCGGCGGATGGCCTCCACTTTAGATTTAAAAAATGCTGCAAATTGGTCAGGTGAGATATTAGTAGGAGGCCCATCACCTAGACCAATTCCAGATAGATCGCGAAATATACGGAAAAGTTCCACCTGCTGATTTGAAGCTTCGCTTATCCGGTTAGCGAAGTGTGATCATCTAGCAGCCCGCACCTTGTCAAGGTAGTGGTTAGTCGCGATCCTAACAGCTTTCTTATTATAATCTGTCGGTTCCTGTCTCCTGATCCTAACAGCTTTCTTATTATAATCCATCGGTTCCTGCTATCTAAGTGCCCAACAGTCCAGTGAGATTCCACTGCCAACATGTTTCTGTTCATGCAGTGAAAATGGTCACTACATTGTTGCTCACCTCAATGCCTTGGCTAGCCCTGCCAAAGGAAAAGCCAAGTTTTTATTTGTTGGAGATCAACATCTGTTTATATGCTTTTGTGTGGGGATTATTTTGTTAGGAGGGCTTTTTCAAGCAACCTTACTGTACTAGTATAAACAAGAACAGTCCATTCATCAAAATGGTCTCCCATGAGGTCCACAAGTCACTGGTAAATAAATGCTTTGCGTGCAGAAGTTCCCAGGTCCTTTCCTTATTATCTCTAAGAAGAGTTGGAAAAAGTCCTGCCTGAAACCCTGGATTGCTGCTGTCAGCTCGAGTCAGTGTCAGCCGTACTAAGCTACATTGACCAAAGGTCTGATAAAGCAGATTTCTGTGCTCCTGTGTTCCTAGTCTGGTGTTCTTCAATGTACTGGATTACAGTTTGGACTCCTATTATGCTCAGCTAGCAAGGCTGTTAGCCATGATGCAGGAAACTGAGGAGCTTTCTGTTAGATATAAATTGCTTGTAAAGGTTCAAATTTTATTGCTGCTTTACTACAGTTTTCATAAATTGAAGTCCTGAGATGGATAGGATAGCAGTAAATTATCCAAGAGCCTTGATGAATTTCATATTTGAAGAAATATTGGAACTGATATCTCTAAAACAAAATCCCTAGTGTCTGCATCACATTGGTATCTCCTACTAGAAATTTCAAATATTATTCAAGATTTCTATAACATATGAATTGCTTTGGAAGTAATAAGAACAGTTTCAAGCATTCTTAATATGTGTTTTTTCAGCCTTGTAATGTAAACCCACAAAAGTTAATAGAACAAAATTTAATATTTTTCACTTATCAGCCGAGAAGTAAAGAAGAAAAACTTCTTTGTTCATGAAAGCTTTCTGCCTAATAATCTGAAAATTCCTAGTCTTCCCAAGTGATGAGATGAGCAACTGTTTATGTCATTCATGTTTTCTATCTCTGACACTACTTACAGTTTGATTTTTCTGCTCTATTTGTAGTTAGAAGATGCTAATGTTAACTAATTTGGTCTCTTGGCAGCTTCATGGTTATATGGACAGTAAGCCGCTCGGCCTTCAGATCTTCATTGGAACAGCAGATGAGCGTATTCTTAAACCACATGCTTTCTACCAAGTCCATCGCATCACGGGGAAAACAGTCACCACCACGAGCTACGAAAAAATAATTGGCAACACAAAAGTGCTGGAAATTCCTCTGGAGCCAAAAAACAACATGAAAGCAACGTAAGGGTGCTATCATAGAAAATGTCTTTCTGAGATTAATATAGCAAAGTATAATATTCATTCAGAAGGCAGCTGTATTTAATTTGAACAGAAAATCCAGAAATGTGAAATCCTTAAACTGGCGCTTCATTGAGTATGATTTTATATAGAGCTTATCATTTGGTGGTGAAGCATACCATCAGAATAGGGACAGAGTGAATGATCTATGAATTCTTCATTGTTACTGATTAGTTTGTCTTGATATGATGAGGCATCTCACTGAGGCATTTTAAATTTCTGGAGATTTCTACTCTCCAGTCAAGGAGGATATAAAAAACTTTATTTCCCCCTTCATGGTCCCTATAAATTGTTTAAAATGTTTCTGGTGTCTCTGACACATATTAAGCACAGAAGGACTCTCTGATTGTGAAGAAACAAATAAACCATCCAGAGCTTCATACTCTTAAGCAAGACTACTGTCATCCTAGTTTTGGACAATTTGTGCAAAATCTAGGATGACTGTAGCCTTGCTTAAGGTAATATTGTGCAAGATATTATGCTCACCAATGTGAGAATATCAGCAGGAAATTTCCTTGTCACCCTTGCTAGCAAGTAGAAGAATGTTGCAGTTTCTTGTATACAAGTTTCTTATATTCAAGTTTCTTATATTCAAGTGAAGATTTACTTTCCCAGGGCAGAAGTTTCCTGGTTCAGCTTCTCACACCTCTAATTAAAATAGTTAGGTAGCAGGAGATGGTGAAAACATCTCTCAGCCGGATCGTAGAGTGCTACAGAGTAGCACATAAGGATAGATGATCCACAATGGCCTGATACACTGACTTTCACATGAGCTTCAAAGATGAATGTGAATGTGAACCCTGATCATGCTCTAATGATTATACCACACTGTCTCTTTTGTTTCAGATGAAATTCTAAAACAAATGGTTGTGTACACAAAGCATATGGTTAGTCTTGGGGTCTTACTTCAAAGAATCAAATGTGTGAAAGCAACCTTTAAATATATAATTGTAATCAATGAGGCCTAAAAGTGCATTAACACTTGTCCTTTCTATCTGCAAATAAATTTGGGCTTTAGACAGTTGCTCTGATTGGATGGAGTTAATTGAAGTTTCTGTTTGTCTCACAGTATTGACTGCGCAGGCATCCTTAAATTGAGAAATGCAGACATTGAACTGCGGAAAGGGGAGACAGATATTGGTCGGAAGAACACACGTGTGAGACTGGTTTTCCGTGTGCATATCCCTGAATCCAGTGGCAGGATAATTTCCTTGCAAGTGGCATCCAACCCTATTGAATGCTGTAAGTCCCATTTTTACTATATAATTGTTTTCAGATTATGTTACTGAAACCCATAAATCTTAAAGGGCGGAAATAAACCTGGAAAACAGCTAATCAAATCTCCTGTCCAAAAACAATTATTCTTTGTGTACTATGTTTCTTGCATGTTAATCCTTAATGAACTGATTAAAACTAAACTTATGCCTAAGGCTGCAAGCCTTTGAATACTTAAAGTGGGAGTAAATCTTATTGGAGTCAGTATGACTTGCATCCAAGTAGATACGTTTAGAAGTAAGCTGCACATAATAATTAATGAATTATTACAATCTCACTAAGTCGTAGAGAAATTGCTGGGCTACTTCAACAAGAGATAGAAAGTAGAGATTAAGTAGACTGTACGTGTTCTCTAAAAATGCTTATTACTCAAAAAGTCTTAAAAATATACAGTTTTATGACTCTCACCCTGAACACATCATTTGCAGCCTACTTCCAGGCAGTACTCCAAGACTGAGTAAGGCAAGCAACACATGTGATAGGATAGCGGGGTGTGGGAGTTTCCCTTCTGTATGCTTGATTAATCCCAATGTTGAGGAAGAGGGGATTTCCACTGAATATATCTAATGATTCCAGAATGTTGGCTGTTCTACTAACCCACCAGGTCTCCCTTGCAAAAGTATCTTCAGGTCACCGTCTTATGTTCACCCTTTTAGATTCCACATCTCAAGCTATCGTTCTTTTTGTTTGAGAGAGTTAGATCAGAAGTAAATCCTTAGCATTTCACAAGACTTGGCCCCCATTCCAGCACATCCAAGGAGTCCCAGTCATTTTTGGAGTGCTTGTACTAATGAGTTTCTTTGCTCATCCTGTGATGCTTTTCATTAGTAACCTGAGCTTTCTCAGTGGTTTGGGGATTTACAGAAACATGATGAACCATTTTCACTTCTTTTATTGCATGACTCATATTAGTATACAAAATCCTGTTGTAACAATAAACAGCCTGAGAAAAGTTGCTCTAAAGACCTACTCTGTGGTTTATAATTGTAAAGTCGTGATACCAGTGTGAATGAAACACTGAAGAAGTTTGATTAGTTAGTGGTGCCTGTTTTTTGGAGTGGAAAAGGGAATGCTCAAGCAGCTGGACCTTAGTCTGCCCCCCACCCAACAACAAGACCAAGGTCCATCTACTTGAGAATTCTCTTTTCCACTGCCTGCCAAAAAATGCATCTAGAAGCACCGCATAATTATTTGTCAAAGATATGCTACTGTTCTCCATGTAAGCGCCATTTGGCTAATCTATCTTTTATGACTGATTCTTAATTTTACTATAAAAACAACAAACAAATAATCATCCAAACCCATAATCATCATCATTTCTAGGGGTAGTAAATTCCACTGCATGACATACTCCACATTTAACACCTCTGCTTTAGCTGGTGCTGCTAAACATCCCCATGAATTGCTCATGTACCTCTGTATAGCCATTCAGTCTGTTTTGTGGTAATTTTTAGAAGAAAACATACACACAGTTGGGAGTCTGGAATGCAACCATTATGGAAAAGATTACCCACCTGCTTCAAGCATTTTAAACTGAAAGTATTGATAATTGTGTGCGGTCAAGTCAATTCTGGCATATGCCAACCCTTCTAAGATATAACCCTTCTAAGTGTAAGTACTCGGAAGTAGTTTACCAGTCTCTTTTTCAAGGGCAGTCTGGGGCCCTGTAGCTTGCCCACCTTATGCTGGCAGGCTCTTCTCCCACAGAGCACAGTGGGGAATCAAACTCTTAACCAGATGCTCCATTCAATGAGCTGTTGCATTATCATCTTCTCAAACCTTGTTTTTACCTACTACTAAGAGTAAAGGGGTCTCAACACTGGGAGCTAATGAAATGCCAGGTTATTTCTGCATACTAAAACATTCACTTTATTCTTGGTTGCAGTTTATTTTGGACAATGGCTAAAGTCCACTCACCTGCAGTTAGCAGGTGGGAGGTAGCTCCCAAGGTGGCTAAAGCTCTAGTCTCATCCCCTCTCTCTCTTTGTTTGCAAATTATCGTTGCACACTAGTCTTGCAGCTTTTTGCCTTCATATGAATTCAAGATGCCTCCTGGTTGTTACATTGCTTCTCTTCTGGCTTCTGTGGAAAAAAATAGCTTTAAAAAAACACTAGCTACAGATAATAAAGACTGTTGCTATAGTTCTCAAAAGTGTAAATCTTTGTAGTGGATGAATTTGTAGGGAGACATTTTGGGTTACATGAACAGAATCATAAAGGCAGGACATTTTATTATCTTTGGAATTTGGAAGAGGGTCTTTCTTCCAGTCCCACCACCAATATTTATAGGTGCTTTACTATTTGGAAGTTGGAGACTCTTTTGATGATAAATCTGCCTGCAGGTTTCATCAGATGTGGGAGCAATTTGGAGACAACAGTATAAAATACTGAAGTTGAACTAGCTGATCTATTACTCCTGCCAGTTTCTACTCCACCGAGACAGTGGTTGCTAGGAACAAAGCACAATTCCCATTGGTGGTAGGAGCAAATCAGCAGCTGCAATAAAGTGAGAACTAACATAAGCAGAGTGGTTATATCCCACTGTGCATGTATTTTGAGATGTAGTCCTCAGTAGTTTGAATGATGATTGAAGTATATTCCTAAGAAGCTTAATGTACAGAAATGCATTAGTAAGCAGTTATATTTCCAAAGGAACATCGAATTATGGCAGGTATGCAAAACTGCTGGTTACACTGAATGGAAGAAAGGGGAGTTCAGTATTTATATAAACTAAAAGCAGTTATTGTCGTATGAGTTTGCATCTTTGTGCAGGTAAACAGCAGCGACAGAATTTGTAGCATGAGATATACAGTGGGGAAGAGGTTCTTATCCTTCACCTCCTGATAGCTTTCTATTTTAGCTGATGTCAAAACAGTGGGAAAGAAAATAGTTACAAGGAGTATTTGAAGAGGTGTGCAAACAGTTAAACACCTTTGTTTGCTCGAGACAGCTCCCCAAGAAAAGCTCCCCGCTTCTACATTAGCACTATAAGAAGGTTGCTATTGCCTTGTCTCTGCCCTTAAAATCTGAATGTTGACTCGCTAATTGGGAGCATGAAGCTGCTGCAAGTTATGATGTTGCCTTCTGCAAGTGTAACTAAGGAACAGGGTTTTGGCCATTGCATTAAGTCTGCTTGGTAGCAACTTTAAAACTTCTGAGATATTCCTTCCAAAAATATTTACCTAATGAATGTTGGTGTTTCCTTATATTATTCACAACAGAGTTATCTTATGCCAATGAATTTGGATCAGATTTTTTTATGATGCCTTTTAATCAACTTCCCTAGAAGATTTTTTTTATTTCTTTCCTGCTCTCTAATTCAATTTTCCCATAAAATTAGATATTCTGAATTTATGATATGTGATGCAGTTGTAAATTCATCGGAAAGAAATAGTTAGTTTTAAAAATACATTCATCTTGGCAGGTTCTCTATAACTTTTTTGCAGTCAAGAAACACAGCTGGTAGCTTGTCAACAGTATGCTAGAGACTAGCTAAAGAGCAGCGAAAAAAACATTCTGGAGGCTCTCATGGGATTCATCAGCCTGCTCTCTGCAAGCAGTGCACTGTGAATGCTTTGCATTTAAGCAACTCCACCAGTGAAATCTTTCTGTCTCTTTTATCAATGCACATTACATTGCTGTTTTGATAACTTTCTGTATCAAGCAAGCTTGAACTCCAAAGTTAAAAAGAGGAAAGAATGATGCAAAACAATCATAGGGATGTGAATTTATTGGTTTTTATGAATAAATTTCGTTTGTCCCCTCTCTTCTGAAGTCAGTAATTAATTTATCACGAGAGAGGGAGTATAAAGTTCAGGTATAGAAACAAGAAGAATAGTGCATGTTACTCCAGAGAAGGAACGAGAAAATGAAGAGGCAGCAAAAGCAGAAAAATTTGGTTTCGAGGGAAGTGGTGGTTTCACTTTTAAAATGAAAACTGTTAGTAGTACTGACAGTGGTGTAGGGGAGTTTTAGAAATCTAAGAGGAGCATTTGTTATAGACTCAGAAATAAAGTAGACCTTGTTTAAGCCTTTTACTAGTCTTTCCAAAGCCACATGCATGTTCTAAAACACATCTTCTCAACTTTGGAAAGCCATGTCTTGTTCTAAAGAGAATCTTCCTGGCTTTTGTCTCTTTAATAACAAGTGAGAGGTGAATTCTTCGAACATCTACCTGCCTTGTAGGCAAAATACCCAGAGGCTACAAAGAAACTTAGGCCTTGCTGGACTCCTTCTCCATTTTAAAAATTCCAATGAATAAAACAAGACTAGCTTATGGTTCAATATAAACTGAAGCTGTCCTGGGTTTATAATGAATGATTGACTATGCTTTGAGAATCAGGGAACTCTCCTCCATAGGCAGCGAGATTAAATTTTGTAGCAGCCAGCCGTATTGTGAGAACTCGCAGAGTTGTATCTTCAGGTCCCACATAGTAATTGAAAGCATCAAGGAAACAAGGCAGACTAAAACTAGTATCCAAAGTTGTGTGTAGTTATAACATAGTAGCTGGAATACTGTTGTTCTGTTAGGCTTTCAGAGAGCAACAGGCTTAACATTCAGTCATCTAAATGTTAGGGATTCTTAAGTGCACTTCCACACCCTAGTTTACTGCATGCTTGAGAATCTTAGCCAGATTCATGAACTAGGCTAGGAAGAGCTGAATAGTATACCTTTTACATAACAAAACAACAGGATTTCAGACAGTGGGTTTTAATTCTTCCTATTGTTTCCATGATGGATTACAAGTCCTTTTAAAATTCAGTAAGATTTTTTTCAATAGTAAACTCTGCTTATGCCTGTTTTCCCTCCAATTAATCTCCTTAGTAGGGCCAGTGATTTGACAGCAGCGTACCTGTCTTTATGGCTAAAGAGCCTTCTATAGCTTTTGGGCAGGATAAGCAACCTGTTGAGATATAAAGACTGTACACTCCCATCCGTGGATTTCAAAAGTTTAAACTGGAGACCTCCCCAAAAACATAATTGCAAAAATGTGGGTTTGGGATTGTTTTGCTTTTACAGAAAAGATTCCCGCGTGCCCTCTAGCTGATAAATTAAAAAAAATTGGGAAGTGCTGGGGCCCCCAGTAGCACTGTTGGGCCACTTTGGGGCCTCTGTGTGTAGCCTTTGGGCCCCATGTTCCCCAATCTGTATTAGGGCGTTGAAATATTTTCATGATAGATACCTGAGCAAAGGGTTGATGTTCTGCTTTCCAAAAGTTATTATTTTAGAAGAAATTCCACATCATGGTGCTTCTTCAATTAGAAATTCTTGGAAACAATGCCATCAGTTCTCATCAGGGGCAAAATGAGTACAGTAATCGATTTACTTATTCTATGAACTGCACCATAAATTGCTTATGTTTTATCCGTCTTTTAGTGGAAAAGCAGGGTAAAAGTAAGTAAGTTTTGAATTGGCCATTTGCTCTGCCTATGAATTTATCGAAGGCAGGAATATTTATTGGGGTGGAAGCATGGTCTTTTCCACTAATTATCTGATTGCCATCAGAGCAGTTGACTTACAGGGCCCATAAGGAACGAAAAATTCCCCATTGTTGTTCCTCATTGAGCAGAACAAGTGAAGGAAATTCTTTCTAACACATCATGCGGCCAGGCTGGAAAGGGGAGATAAATGTTTCTGAGAAATATCTACCAGCTTTTGAGACATGGGCTTCTTAATTATCTATATGCAAGCCAAAGTTTTTGGCATTTCCCAACTGCCACCAGTCCTTTTCCCTTGTTCTTCCTTGGCTTAGGCAACAAGCACAGCAAGCCCCAATAACATCTGTCCTCCACTCCCCCACCCTTTGTTTCCTTTCTAATGTTGGCTGTAATGCAATTTTTGGCATGGAGAATTGATAACATCTTGATTGGTAGGCGGTCTTGTAAAACAAATAAAGAAAATCCCCACCCAAACCCTGTGTCATTAATAGAGCAGAAATGCTGTTTCAAGGCAAAAGTGAGTGTTTCGTTAGCAGTTGCTTTCCTGCATTATGTCAGTGGCTGTTGCTATTGAAGGTAAACACCCCAACTGGATAAGTCAACAGTGTTATGTTTAAACAGAGCTCATAAACTACAGTAGCTGTAGGTCTGCTTTATGGAGTGCCAGCCCCTGAGGGGAAGAGAAGGAATGGTGTGAAATTACAGGCCTGCAATTCACCTATCCTGAACGTTAGAGGCAATGACTATTCCAGGGATTAATGCAGCATGCAAAAGGATGGAAGGAAATGAATCCTATTGCACTAGTGTTATCTGTTCCACATGATTTCCCTTTGTACATGGGAATACTGAAGAGACTACCATATCAAAGATCTAATTTCCTTTTAATTTCTTATTATCCATCCAGCTTTGAGAAATTATGAACCAGAAAATAGGAGTCAGTGGTTGATTTCCAAACAAAAAGGGTAAAATCAAATTTGAATAAATATCAAAATCCAGAACAGAATTTCCACATCCCTTATACTTTAAAAAGCAAAATAGAATTTCCTCCTTAAGCCATGAGCTTCCACATGTGGCCTCTGATAGTAATATCAGACATTATAGGAAACACTATCAACAAGATAGGTCAACAACTCCTTCATCCACATAACTTCCATGTAGTGACTTAAGGCTAAATCCAGTATTAGTCCCAGCTAGAGTTCATCCACCACAACAAATTGGACTTCTTTTGTTTCATTGATTTTAATAGGTCTACTTGAGCTGGGTTTGGACATTAGATGTAGGTTTAAGATTGCAATATAAGGTTAAAAGTGGATCTTTGAAAATACTTCAAATATACAGTTTGTTTTTCAGTGCTTGAACAGGTGGCAATGAGTATTCTTCAACATCTGTCGCTTTATCTTTGATCCATTCAGGACAGATCATGATTTGAGCATGGGGGTGCACCCAGAGTCTTAGGGTGGACTACCCAGTGAGCCATCTATGGATCCATTCATTGTTTCAGGACCAAAATGGAGACAGCTTTTGTTATGCAATATGGCACTGCATCGCCAGCTTTTTTTCCTCTTCTGCTTGCCATTAGCAGGCACAGATATTGACTGGGACCACGGCAAGGACAAAAGATTAAAGTCCTCTCTCCACACATGGCTGTTCTGGGCCAGCTCACACACCTCTCATGCACTCAGCTATTTATTAAACAAAAAACTTATACACACTACCCATTTACATGATAAAATCCTTTGCGAATTTGACCTTAAGAACTCTGCTGTTTGGTCTGATATGGGGGTATAAAATATCTGTAAATAATGGTAAAAATCTTCTCAATAGTGTGTCTTTGTTGCATGAGCAAGTTCTCTTTTGGTACTAGGGTGGGTATTTTTGCCATCTCACAATCTGCTGGTTACATTTGCAAAATATTTAAACAACAGTTTCCATCTGGGCATATTTAGTTAGCTGACAAAGGCAACTCTGTTCCAAACTGTGTTTTTTTCCTAAGTCACTTAATGAAATCGTAGCCCCAGCCCCTGATTTCCAGGTTACTTAGTGCCATTAAAAGCCCCACCCCACCCCTTTTGTTGAAAAAACAAAACAAAACAGCAAGACAGAAGGCCTGTAGCTTGGTAATAAAGGAATATCTTTTGAGAAAGTTGCTTCAGTGGCAGCCAGTTTTTCAAGTGCTGATTTTAGAGATTGCTTTCGGACATAGGAAGGCCATGCTCTAAAGGCACACTGATGTGAAGGTTTGTAAAGGGTAAAGAATCATGTTGGCAACTTTCAAACCTGCACTGGGCACTCTTATGACTCTGGTTTGTTTGTTTTCGTTCTCTGTCCGAAACCTCCAGGAAGCTTAGGATCAGTTTATCAAGGTAGTATTTATTCCCACCCCCTTTGTTTGTAGTAGTAGTGGCTACTGAACATTCAATTTCCATTTTTCCCTGTTACGTTTTCCCTCCATGAATCTCTCTAACCTGTTGGCCAGAATTGTGCTGATGTCTTATGCAAGTGTAAGCAAAAATATCACAGTGGCTGTTATTGTTATGCACTGTCAAGTCACCTCTGACTTATGGCAACCCTATGAATGAGCAATCTCCAAAATATCCTGTTCTCCACTGCCTTCTCAACTCTTGCTCTATAGCTTCCTTTAGGGAGTTGATCCATCTTGTATTTGGTCCTCCTGTTTTCCTGCTGCCTTCTGCCTTTCTCAGCGTTATTGCCTTTTCCAGAGAATCCTTGTGATGTACCCAAAGTAGGACAGCCTCAGTTTCAACATTTTTGCTCCAGAGATAGTTGAGGCTTGATTTTATCTATGACCCAATTGTTTGTCTTTCTGGCAGTCTGGGGTATCTGCAAAGCTCTCCTTCAGCACCACATTTCAAACGAATCATTTTTTTTCCTGTCAACTTTCTTAACTGTCCAGCTTTGACCTCCATACAAGGTGATCAGAAATACAAGTGTGTGTATAATCTTGATCAGTCTCCAATGACACATCCTTACATTTGATTATCTTTTCTAATTCCTTCATTGTTGCCCTCCCTAGTTTCAGTCTTCTGATTTCTTAGCTGCATTGGATTGATGGTTAAACCATGGTATAAGAAAATCTCTATTTTATTTTCTTCATTTTCAGTGCTAAAATAGTGTAATTCTTCTGTAATCATGATTTTAGTCTTCTTAACGGTCAATTGCAGTCCTGCTTTGGCACTTTCTTCTTCTTTACAGTGGCTAACTGAAGCTAATTAATGATGCACCATTTATGTGCCAATTTGTGTGACCAGCAGGTGACCAGATATGTGGCTTGCACCCTCATTAATTGACTGTGACTTCCATATTTTCACTTCCATGCATGAAAAAAAGCCCATATGATTCTGGTTCTCTTGTTATTAAAAGCCATTTAAGCTAGTGGCCATCAGTAAATCTCATGTAATGAATTCTGATAGTTAGATATGGATTGTGGTTTCCTTCTCTGCACCCCCTTCTGATCACACTGCTAACTTTATTGGGTGAGTTCCAGTGCACTATCTTTAAAGAGGCAATGACTGGTGGTAGAATATAAAGATTCTAGATTGTAAAATGCAAGAATGTTCATAGTGGTCACATGTCTGCCACAGCATGTATAAATCCTTTGATCTGTGTGGGCTGTGTTTGCATAGTTGAGCATGTGCATGGCTGTCAGTGCATACTTTGTGGAGCTTCAGATTTTTCTTTGTGACCTTTAGCAGGTAGAGAAGTCCCATGCCCATCCCCCATGATCTGCTGTGTTGTCTGCCTTTCCCAGACAAAGATTTTTTGGCAGAATTTCTAGATGGGGCTCCTAACAAAGGGGGAGGGACAGTTATTGTTCCCTCCCTTCTTACTGGTGGGCAGAAATATTCATTTAAAAAAAAGTTAAAATAAATTTGCTTTGGAAAATGTGATTAGGTGTACAGGGCCAGCCCATAATCTTTCATGATTTAATTATTCATTTGTTTTACACATTGTAAACTTCTATTGCTGGTTTTATATTTTAATTTGTATATTATACTTTATTTGCTGGATTACAAGTGTCAGCGTTGTTTCCGACAGACTTCAGGGGAGACTACACTAACTCTATTTTCGTTCTTGGGCTTATTGTATGTAAGATATATTCATAGTGCTGAACTGCATCTTAGATATTGAGCAAACCTCCTATCTGGCCTGTTGCTCCCTCCACTGTCCACAACATATTTAGGGAAACAAATGCATTCCATTGTAGAGATTTTTAAAAAGTTGAACGAACATATTTTTCTTTTGTTTTTCTGAAGATAATGCTCTTGGGTTGCCTGAATTTAGGCAAGGAGCTGTAGCTCAATGGTAGATCATGTGTTTTGCTCATAGAAGGAGCCAAGTCCTAAGATTTTGGGTAGAACTATGTCTTCCAGAATTGACAAATAGACAGCTGCCAGTGAGTATACAAATCTCTGAACTAGAGGGATCAGTAGCCTGTATGCTTCAATCGAAGGCTGCAAACTCCAAGCAGTTATAGGACTTCTGAGTAAAGAGGGCTAGGGATGGGCCAGGAGATGGTTACTGTTCTGGCATCCTTACCAACAATCATTTTAATTTTAATTTATTAACAGTGGTTTCTAAAAATATTCAGATACTCTTAAAATGCATCAATGTGTATTTGGCATGTATGATATTTTAGTACAAACCAGAGCCTGGAAAAATTATTTTGTTGGACAATTCATAGAAGCCAACATTCCTAAATTCTGTAGGTATGATGTGTGGAGTTCTGGGAGTTTTAATCAAAAACTGTAACTCTTCTGTGTTTTGTATGTGTGTGTGTGTTACCATAACTGTTCTTTAGGATACTAGAGGGGTTTTAGCAGTAGAAAAAATAGATTAACAATGTAGTCGTATGCATATCTACTCAGAAGTAAGGCCAAGTGAGTTCAGTGAACTTACTTCTAGGTATATATGAGATTAGAAAAAATGTTCAAATATAACTAACCGCGGGCTCTGTTACACTATTGAAATGAATTGGGAGCTGGATCAGGGTTTTTGAAGTCAGTTTAAAGTCACATGGTTTGGGAGTTGGTGTGCATGTCCTCTTAGGACAACTTTTATTCCACTAGTAAGCGGCATTGTATGTTGTTCAGGGGGGCTACATGGGCTTTTTAAAATTGTTGCATCAATAAGCAAATTGGCATTGTGGGTCTTCAGCTTCTGATTTTTCTGGGCCACTCGTCTTTAATTTTAAAAAAGAGAAAAGTTGTTCAGCTGCTTTCCCTCTGTCACAATTTCAAAAACAAAACTGGGGGAGAGTAGCAACTTACATGCACACCTAGAGAGGGAACTTTCATTAAGCCATCCAGGGATGCATGCCTGCTTACTTGCTTTTTGCTGAGCTGAACTAACTCTCTGCTGAACAGCATCCAGTGCCTTGACAGATGCTGGATGAGAAATAGTTTGACTGCCTGGTGCTGGTGGTGGAGGAGGAGTGGGAGAGAGTGAGGAAGTGGCAGAGGCACTTCTTCCACTTCTGCTGCTGTTGCCTCCTTCCTTTCATTCCCCTTCTCACTTTGAAAATGTAGGTTTTGCCTCAATCAAGACACAGCAACAGCTGCCCCCTCCCTTTTTCTCCCACCTTCCACAGCTGGAAGCCAGCTGCCTCAGCCACTGCACTTCCCTGGAGGAAGAGAGAAAGAGCAGGCAGGCCAGAAGGGTTTAAAGTGATTTTTCTGGGTCCCTCATCATGTTTTAATATTCGTTTTATTTTTTTCAAAGTAGAATAGTGCTAGATCAGTGTTACAGATAGAAAAATCTATTATAACAGATTGGACTGCAAGGTTACCCTGCAGCCCGAAACCCATGATCCTGGCATCCAATACTTGACAAACCCTGCAGAATACAATTTACTCCAACACAAGCGAGCACACATGCCAAAACAGTCCAAAATAAATTGTGTTCACAATCGAGTTAAAATAAACAACCTACTTGTAGCTGTTTAAAATAACTCACTTTCTGACCAAAAAAAGAGTACATTTATCTATACGTCGTAGATAGAATTTTAAAAATAAATTTCAAATGTGCTAAACCTGATGCAAAACCAGGAGTATTATGACATATAGCCAAGCCCTTATAAGGCATAATAGAATAAAAATTTTCTCAGTCTAATACTGAAAATATAGCAACATAATCACAACACCACTACTGGAAGTGTACTTTATCTGGCCACCACACCTTACTTTTCACAATGGGGCACTTTGAGGAGGCATTGGCAGATGAGTTTAGTAGATTAGGAGGCTGATGTGGTAGCTGGCGCTCCTTTACCTATCTAGTATTACAGGAGTCTGAATGGAAAGTCCCAGTTTTATACAGCTGTGGCCAGACTCTCCTTCTCTCAAAGGGGTTGCAATTGGTGCACCAGTTCAAGCAACTGGAGGACCCTGGATGAAACCTCAGTGCAGGAGGTCTCCCAAACTGCAAACATGATCTTTCACAGAGACCAAATTCAGCCAAAAGAGATTGAGTACTACCACCTCAAACAGAAATAATTGTGGTTAAATAATAAACTTTAATCTTGGAGATGTTTTACTAGCTAAAGTGAAGTCTTTAACAGAATGTACATATTGAAAGCACGTCTATCAAACTACATTGGAACTCTCTTCAGAAATGTCCTGTCTCAGAATCAGATCAGTGGAAATGCTCTCAAAGACAGCATTTAAGTCTATTTTCGCTTAAATATTGTACATTAGTTTATTTATTTTCTGCTCTATATCATTTACCCTAGAGTTTTCAAAGCTATAAATCTTCTGTTAGTGGTAAATCCAATTATGAACTCATCAGGACCTTGACTGTTTACAAGGAGTGATTAATCACACTAGCCATGTGGAAGAAATAAGCAACTTCTGCTAAAGTAATCCCAGCATATACTACTGACATCCTTGGGGACTGTGAATAATAAAATATGAGTGTCCTAAAAACAAAAAAATTAAAATTGTGGCAGTGATTAATTGAGGTAAATGCAGAACTGTATTCTCAAAAGTATTTATTTAAGAGTACATTTTTAATCACTGGTTAATTGCTTTTGGAAAGGTACAGTCCACAAAGAATTAATAAACACTGGGCAAGTTTTGCAAAACTTAAATGCATTTATTTGGTAGTAACATTTTACCAATTTTTGAGTGTTGGAATCCCACCCTCTCCAAAGTAAGGCGAACATGGGCACATGTGTAAATCCCTAGCACTGACCACAGAACACAGTAACAATAAAGGAAATTGAATGATGCTGTGATCCGCATGCCTCATTCTCCATTACTATTTGGGATGGGGGTTGATCCTCTTTGGTGGACAGAATTTTGATGGTCATATACTCCAACATACCTGTGAATTGATCCCAGAATGAGGAGTAGTTTGGACTGTAGTGGTGGGTCAATTTTGCTTTTATCATTGCTTTTATTGGCTGTAGAATAAATTTGTATTGTATTGTAATTTTGCTTCCGAAATGTAGGAACAATTTTGTTTTGCATCGGAGGGAATGATGTGTGAATGCACATGTAATCTAAGTGGCTAAGTAACAGGTACTAGATACATTCCTCTTCCCCAGTTAATTTGAAGACCTTCATATTCCAACTTGAAATGAGTTACATCTTGGTTTTTATGTCTTGGAATTGAATTCAGAGTTATCCACTCTGCAGGTGGCATATTTAAGGTTCCAGGATTGTACTGTACTTGCTTTTGAAAATTTGGCCATTGACTTGGAAACAGACATGGGCTGACTCCCGCTCATTCAGCTCAGTTCTCCTTTGTCAGGGACAAGGAGTAAGGCCAACATAGCTGAAGAATCAGAGCCAGCTCCTGACTATTTCCAAATAAAAACAGTTTATTTTTCCTCCTCCTTTTTTTTTTTTTTCAGTCCTAAATTTAGCCTCCTAGAGAAGTTCCTCTGGCAGTGAGGAGATGGCACTTGTGACAAAACAAACTCTGTGGGCATTTCCAACATTTCCTAGTTATAAAGAAATAAATAAAGAAGAGAGAGATTTGATTTCATTCTTGCCTGTGTTTTGCCTACAGCCCAGCGCTCTGCTCATGAACTTCCGATGGTCGAGAGACAAGATGTTGACAGTTGCCTAGTGTATGGGGGACAACAGATGATCCTAACCGGCCAGAATTTTACTGCAGAATCAAAAGTCGTATTCACCGAGAAAACACCAGGTATGCCATCCTTTGCATTATTTCTCTAGTTTGGCTGTTTAAAATAAATGATAGTTTGCAGGAGAAATATTTTTAAAATGGGTAGCGTTACCTGAAACAAATGTGAGAAAGCTCTTTTTTGGAAAGCCTGCCATAAAATCATTGAGGAAGAAGACATGAGACACTGTGATAAGCTGGCATTCCATGTGCCAGTATTAAGGAACCAGCCAGAAATAATAGGTGGAGCTTGCTGCTGTTCCGTGCTCCTTTCTCCTGACAACAACAAATTATCTAGTTCTTGCTGGGTACAGTCCAACACAATACTTGTGCAGCCACTGATGTCCCCTTACCATCAGTGGCAGGCCAAGAAGGAAGCAGAAAAAAGGGACATTTTGCAGACATCATACACAAATGGTGCCCAAGGCTGGGCCCTTCAACCACTACCCTTGTCTGTCTCTTGTCCTTAGAAGAAACACCTCTCTGTTCAAGCTTCAGAACCTTGTCTAATATTTTAGGCATCGTTTTTAATACTCATGGACCAAATGAAGCTTGACAGCCTAGTCTGTGTAAACAAAATGTAACATGGATTGGGTACAGTTTACCATGTGTAATATTCTGTGGGTATTGGAATCCACTCCATGTTCTTTTGCTTATTACATGGATTATGCAAGTAATCCTGAAAAACTAGCATACATGTCTATAAAGACATTCCTGGAAACATGAAACAAATTATATGATTATTTTCTTTTGCCCCCTGATGTAACACTGAGCAAGTATTTCAACCGAAGAAACCTGGTGGCTCTTGAGGAATGAATACTTAAAGAATATTTATGGATTCTAATTTCTGGCTGAGGGAGGAAACAGAGCTGTTGATCAGAAGTAGACAGCTGGAACAAAGAAATGGAATTGTCTCTAAGAACAATGCTGAAGTAGAGAAGTGCTGTGATGATCACATTTTGCTTGTGGACAATTTAGAATTAGTGTTTATGGAGATCTACTATACAGTACCTCTGTATTCCAAAAAATTTGCAGCCTTTTGTTCTTTAAAGATAACTGCAGTGAATAATACTTAGCCCATGCAATGCTACCCATTTCTGCAGCATCATGAGAGAAGGAGCTCTTTCCAAAGGAATTTCTGGCTTTATGTTGAAAAGGACAGGCATACAATGCAAGAGAGGGTTTTTCACATGACTGGTGTGGTGTAGTGTTTTCAACTGACTGGCCAATGCATGGTTTATTGGAGGGAACTGATCAGTGACTATCGTTTCAGATAAGGTCTGTTGTTTTGAATGAAACTTGATATGTGTAAATTCCTGTTACACCTCTCATCTGGTTTTTGAGAAGAGATGTGGGGAGGGGAATTCCATCCTCCCTTGAATTGCTGCCTCGCTATTCAACATTGTACAACTACTGTTGCAACATTTTTGGTTTAACTGCTGGTCTGGACTGCAGACCAAAGAAATGAATCTGGGCTAGGGGCCGACGGTTTTTGACCTCTTGTATGAATCGGCATAGGAGTGCCTTTTCATATTCATTGTTATTTCTTTTTTCTTGCATGCAGTGTGCCCAGCTTGAATAGCCACAGTGATGCTTTGATATTTGACCTGAATCATGCTTGACCTCAAAAAAATAGCATGGTCTGATTGTTTTCAGGAGATACGCAGCACAACGTTCAAACAATGGTGATGACTAACAAGAGGGTAGCATATTTTATTCACATTCAGTTATAAAATAGCTAAAAGCTGACCTCTAAAGTTCTGATTCATTTTAAGTCTAGTTAGTAAGAAGTGCCATGGTGCGTTGCAATTCCTCTGGGATTGGCTCCATTCAGAGATGCACCACGGGCTCCTCGTGGGCATGAGGTCTTTTAATCACCTCTCCCCTTGACACAGAAACTGCTTCTGATACTCTTGAAGCGTTCGGTGCTGTAGGGAGACCTGCTATTATTTTAAAAGAAAGTTGAAGCCTCATTGTCCTTTGGAGGGCTTCTATCCAGGCAGAGAGTTCCATGCTTAACAGTGGTTGCTGGATAAGAACCTTAGATAAGGCTTTCTTTTCTTATATGTGTGTGAACTAACAAATCCTTTATTACCATTACCTTAAGGTAACTGTCAAAGCTTGGAAATAAGGACATAAGTAATGTTGTTAGCTATAGTGTGTAACCTTTTTTTAAAGTAATGAGGGCATAAAAAGTTGGGAATAAAGTTACTTTTTGGTATAACAAGTAACATTTTGATTATTATTAAAAAGTTACTCTTTCAGTGCATTTTGAAAAGGTGCTTCAAAGAATCCTTCAAGTTGTGTGCCATTCTTTTATGAATTCTGAAGTTTTGTTTCTCAGTAAGTGAAAAAAGTAATGAAAAGTAAGAAGCAATGAAATGAATGATTTAACAAGCTACTTGCTAAACACTATAATGAGTAATTTACCTGAGGGAACCAAGTGATTTTTTAAAAAACAAACATGAGGAAGAAATTGAAAGGCTGACTCAGGCCCAAGACTTTAATTTATTATTTCTTCAGTCAATTTATAGGCTGCTTACTATGTCTGGAGGGGAAAATATCTTAGAGCAGTTTACAATAGAAGTGAAGAAATCAAAACAGACGTGAAAGTGCAAAAACAACAAGAAGTTTTGTAGCTCCTTAAAGATGAACAAGTTTTATTTGGCATAAACCTTCATGAATTGCCGCTGACCTTATCAGATGCATCTGATGAAGCTGATGCCCAATAAAACCTGTTTAAAGTGCCAATAAAAATACAAGCTGTCATAATTATATAAATCTCAATTAAAACATTTGAAATGAGCAAACATAGAACACAGCAGTTCACAAACTGGTCAGCACAGGGAGTCAGAGGAGGGCTGGGCAAAGAGAAAGATCTTTAATAGACCCCTGAAGCATATTGTTCAAGATCATCGCTGCCATATTTTGCACTAGCTGTATGTAGTTTCAGGCAAAGCAGAAGGGTAACTCCACATCGACATCCCTGGAATCTGAGGTTACCAGGGCATGAACTACAATGGTCATGCTGTTTCTTCAGTGTTCTACCTAGTCCTGATATTTTGTGGAACACAAGAGCTTCAAAGCATTATGTAAAAAAGATGCAGAACGAAGTACTGTATGTAAATTATAGCAGTATGCCACTTAAATATCAGTTGTTGGGGAGCAACAGCAGAAGATTGTTGTTGCCTTCAGTTGCTCTTTGTGAAATACACCAGGGATATTCTTCCCTCCTGTCATGGATGAGGAGCTATAGCCCACCAGATGTTGTTGGTATGCAACTCCCTCCTCCCTTTCCACTGGCTAAACTAGCTAGGACTGGTGGAAACTGTAATATAGAGACATATGGAGGGTCATGCACTTCTCACTCCAGTGTCTTTGTATGCCATAAAGACTGTGAGGTGCTTTAAAAATTGTCCTTTACCCCAGAGTTCTACTTTGGAAAGAGTGACAGTTTATGCAAATACATTCAGATGTAGGCAGATGTGGAATTGGCTATAGCAACTGTGCCTCATATCACAGTCCAACTCACTTTGCTTATTTCTTACCAGAATGCTGATAAGCAGCTCAGAGCAGCAAAGCCACAGTAAACCCATTGTGGATAGGTTGCACGCCCTTCTTGGTGACACTGTCACTGTTAATTTCCTCTTTCAGGTGGCTGAGGCTGCCGTTTTATGAAAGTATACCAGCACTTGGAGGTCTTGCTTATATCTCCCTTTCACTTAGATGACTCATGGAGCCATATACATCCTAACTTTACTTTCACTTGTCACATAAGATCAGTGAGTGTTGCTTGGTTAAAACTACCAAAGGCCAGTCATTATGGTGTGTGAGTTGTGTGATGCTGTATACTTCTGGGATTCTTGGGGATGTGTGTATTTTCACAACCAGTCTTGCCATATAAGCTATGGAAAGCTGTGATCAGGTGCCCTGTGTGTTTGCTTACTCTCTTGTCCCAGTTTAGTGAGGGTGGTTAATTTCCTGGCCCCTACTGTCCCTTGTTGTGGTTTCTTATCTTTAAACCAGGATTCATCTAGACAGCCCTTCAAATAAAGAACACCTTCAAATAAAGAACTGTCTTCTAACAGGCGATCAGATAGAGGAATGCCCTCTGAAAAGTAGGGTGCATAGCAATCTTAATATTGAAACATCATTGCTAGAAAGACCATACTTTTTTGCCTGTTTGTGGTGATCCCCTTCAAAGAACATCAATCAGGTTATCATCAGCAACCAGTACCCTGTTTCCCCGAAAATAAGACCTAACCTGAAAATAAGCCCTAGTATGATTTTGCAGGATGCTCATAATATAAGCCCTACCCCAAAAATAAGCCCTAGTTAAGTGAAACCCCACCCTCCACCATTGTGCAGCAACCAGAAGAAGATGACATGACTGTATTTGAATAAATGTAGATTGTTGTACATGAAAAAAAATAGAACATCCCCTGAAAATAAGCCCTAATGCGTTTTTGGAGCAAAAATTAATATAAGACCCTGTCTTATTTTCGGGAAAACACGGTAGTTTCAGACACTTGCTAATTCTAGCAGTCCAATTCTAGTCCTGGACCCTCCATTGCTGCCTTGTTCAGAGAGCTGCCTGCCATGTTTAGTGTTCAGGACAATCCCATAATGACTCGAGCTAGTGTCGGTCAAGGCTATGTAGGGAGAATAAATAGGCAGCTTCCATCTGGGTCTACCATTTAAAATTTCCTACTATAACATGCAACAAGTTTACTGCAGGGACATTATGGGTAATAAAAATGGTGGGCAGCTTATAGTCACTAGCTGCATATCACACTCTTACTCCTGCCACTGTAAGCAGGAAGACCCACAAATGTGGGAAAGATCTGAGAGGATGACACTTCATACAAATGCAGGGCTCAAATGTAGAGCTAGTTCTGAGAGTCAAGTCTGCCCCTATTAGCATGGCTGGGGAGGAGTCTTCATTGGTCCTCAGGGCTGCAGCAGAGTTAAAGGCTCAGCTGTAGCTGAATTTCCAAACCATGGCTTGCCCCTATTTTTGTAAAGCAGACAAGAAAGGCTCTAACAAGAGAGCACCACCACAGCAGGCATTATTACATGCCAAGGCTCAGGTGTGTATACCCGTCCCGTCAAACTAGAAAGTCTGATAATTTAGCCTAGAGAGACTTATGAGCTGGATCACTTCAAAACTGAGGAAAGTAGTGTTACTGAATTGAAATGCCTACTGGATTAAAGAAAGACTGAAGAAAAATTGTACCATACTTCCACATCACCTAGACCTCAACCATGAAAGGGCTGTAGGTGTGAAGTTGTAATATATCAGGCCAGAGCCATGAAAATAATTGACCCTTGCTATGTTGACTTGACCATGCTACATATTAATGAGATCAGCAAGCAGCTTATAAAAGGCACAGTCATTCTAAGCCTGTTACAGGAAATGGGGGAAGGTAGTGAACTCCGGGGGACTGGGAGTTTGCAAATTTGTACTCTAGTAGCAACTGAATAAAGCAATTGTGTTCAAGAGAGCAGTGTGTGCATTGCACATGTAGTACGTTGACTTTCACCATCTGTGGATGATGCATAGCATGTTGAGCACACTTTAACGAACCTTGCAATGATTTAGCCACTCATCCACTCTCACAGGTGGTGGTAGGGGCATGAGAGTCACAATTGCTTCTGGCTAAGACACTTTTTTGATCATGTCTGAATTCCTAAGCTGGTATATTACTCACAAAGGCCTTGTGGTTTTGAGTGATGCATAAAGTCATTTGGGGTTTTCACTCTCCTGTGATCCTTTAGTTAACACACATGTCTATGTATTTAGTCAAAGCACAATAGCCATGATCGTGTTCGACATCTGGTAGGATGAAGAAGAAGAAAAAATGGATATGGCAGCTTAGATGCCAACATTCCATCACATACCTATGTCACCAAGTATACGAATCTATGGAGTTCTTAAAGAAATAGTAACAGGTTTTATTTTTAATGATGGTAGTCACCAGCCAGTGGTATGGCCTTCATCAAAATAGTATCCTTAAAGCATGCTCTCGTGTTGGCTTCCACAGAAGTGTATGATAGCAATTCACCTCTAAATTAGCTGGCAAAGGTCATTGCCATGTCAACAACTTGTGCCCAAATACAGTATCTGATTTGGGGCCACATATAAATGTATCAACACCTGTCATGTGGTCCCACTCTTATGTCTGAGGAAATGGAAACTCACATTAAAATATAGCAGTTAGTTTTAACAGTGCCACAATGTTTTTGTCATCTTTTTCTTCTTCTGTTTTTTGCCTGATATGGTAGCTCAGACTTTAACACAGCTACCTCTTCTAAAACTGCTGCTATAGATATTATATAGTAGTCTGTCATATATAATGTGTTATTTGGAAACATAAAGCCAGGGCAGTATTTTTTTTTTACACTCATGGTGCACATGGTCATGCACAATTTGCTCTTCTCTCTCTCAACGAAATGGACCACTGGAGGATTTCATGAACTACCCTGCTTGTCTAGGCTGTGGAGCTCAAAAATATTAAAACAGAATTCCTAGTCCCTAAAGATACAGATTTTAGGAATTCAGTTCTAGAACTGATATATATTTGGGCCACATAAGAATTATAGAGCTATGTTATCCTGGGGAAAATAAGTAAATATAAACTAAGGAGGAGAATCTAGAATCCCTTGGATTGACATTCAAAGAATGTTTGCAACACCAGATATTTGCTGAAAGTGGTGTGAGAATTTTTACCTTCACATTGTTGCCTCTCATGTTCTTGACAGAAAGCAGACACTTTCCTGTAAGGCAGCCAGCAAATGTCAAAAGGAGAATGGGGGAATCCCAGAAAAATGCTGAAAAAAAGGAGGGGGAAGTATTTATGTCGATAAACACAGAAGAATAGATCTTTAAAAAGAAAAAAGAGTGGCTGTGGAAACTGAGTTGCCATAACTGAAAGAGAATCACTGAGACAGGGTGGAATCTAGTGTTTTGGAAGGTCTCCCTGCATGACACATGGTTTTGGAATTTTGCAGCTGGTAAGCCTTCATTAACAAAGGCAACTACTACTGGCCTGGATTCTCTGGCTCTCTTTCTACTACAGGGGTGCATAGAAACAAGCCTGCCTGTGATTATGTAGCTTTGCAATGTAGTTTTTTAAAGACAGTGATTACTTTTTAATGCATTTGTCTTGGAATGAACAAAAGGCAGAGGGAGAAAGAGGGAGAATCTTCTGTCACCTGTTAAAAGTTAATTGATCACACTAAAAACCTGGCATAAGGAGTGGAATTCCCTATTCTCCCACTTAGTCATCACATCCTGGCGTGACTCATTTTATTACATGGAGGTTCCCAGTGGTTTTATTTTGAGTGGAGCTTTTGTTTCATAAATGTTTATGCCTTTTTCTTTTTTTCTTTTCTAAGTATATTTCCATGAATTGGCAAAAGGTATTAGTTGAAATAGATTTGGAACTATAGTGGCCCTGCTGTTTTCACTATTCAGCTACTGTTGTTATGTTTTGTTTTGATGGGTTGAATTTTTCAAACAATTCAGTTGGGGAGAGTGCCTCTGAATTTGTTCTCTTGGTGCAAAATGTCAATTTTGGGGTTGGGCTACCACCAGGATGACTAACTCCTCTGGACCTTTCCCAAACAGACTTTGATATGCATCTTTGGCCTTGGTGAGTCATCATTGAGTTCTTTCTCAGTGCAATTAAAACATTGGCAACAGCTCATCATTGGCCCAGCTTAATTGGTATAATGGACAGTCTTTAGTCCCACATGAATCAAACCAGCCCACCACAGAATCCAGTCCCTCTGAAGAAATAAAATGTCGTCTTGACTTTTGACTGTCAAATTCCTTCAAATTACAGTAGTAGCAAAAGCTAACCCTAAAATTTTACTGGCAAAGTAGAGGTGCATCCTCTGTTCAGTATCCTCCCACTGTACTATTAATATAATGTGACTTTTACTTTCAAAATGCGTTACAGTTTTTATGGCTACTTTTACAAGTTTTTATGGCTGCGTGTGATAGAACACTCCTATTCTGAGATTACACATGAAGAACTGAGGCTGAGCGGTAGAGAGCGCACTGATTTTGTTTCAGTAAGGATCAGATAGAAATCTGTAAGAGATGGGTTGCAACCATTGTACATAGCCCAAGACCACACAACAAGTCCATGGCAAAGATGAGAGTTGGACATGGATAGTCCCTCAGATCGCCTCCAGATTGTGTGGATTGGATCCGATGTGCTGTTGAAATCTGCTGAAGTCTTCTCCTCTACAGTGACTTAAGGAAATGTTACTTATTTTGGACATTTTATTTGACAGTTTGTCAAGCCTCTGCTGTGAAAACCTCAGAATAGGCTTGTGAGAAATACTAAGAGAATTTCCCAAACCTCTTACTCCTTCTCTTATGCCAGCTCAGCTGAGCTGCGGCAAAAAATACATTTTTACTGCCGTTTCATAAACCTATAGTAATGAGTAAGGAATCGTGAGTAATGTATACAGACTCGACAGACCTTTAATTGGCTAATTAAGCTAAGCAACTCTGAGGGGACTGTAGCAGATCAAGCAAGATTTACCTAATACAGACTGACATCTCGATCTCCCCACAGTTTGGCAGAAAACTTGTGGTCCGATCAGAGTTTGGGCTAGACGGGATAGAATTACACATTTCCTTTAAAAAGTCTTTTATTCCTGCAGAGAGTGCTGACACCATCAGATCTGGTGCTGGAGCGTAGTTTCATTCTAACTTTCCCAGTGCCGAAACAGGACAAAATGTGTCACTGTACTAGGGAGTTAAAGTTTTGCCCAAATAAAGACATTTTGACATGTGCATACCATGCTGTGGTTACGTTTTTTGTTTGCTTGCTTGGTTGCTTTTAGGCATGATTGGTTTTTCCTCACCACTGTAAGCATGCTTATATACTCGAAATATGTATTCTGATAATACATGTCCAAAAGATGGATGTAATGCCACACATAGGAAAACCCATGGTCTTTCAGTGCTGATTCACAATGTAAACCTACACCAGTTTTGTTATTAATTATGGGTAGAATCCAGGGCCAGATAAGTAGATGTCCGGCTGAATAGTGAGAACATTGCATGAGGCTGTCTGTATTGTGCTGTATCTTCATTTCTTGGAACTACATCTGACACTAACAGTTTTACACAATGAAAAGAGAAACTAGGGGAAATGTAGAAAAGTTCTGTATAGACCTACCCGCTTTCTAACGCATTTTCACGTAACTCCAGTTGCGCATAGATGGCATACACAGAATTCTATTAGTGCCAGTCCTGTGACCATTCAGCAATCTTGTATCCCACCTTCATCACAGGTTGCTAAGAGCCTCACAACAAAATATAATAATCTGAATAATCTGAAACAGCAGCTGGCTGTCAGCAATGCCAAAATTTAAAACTGGCTGTAAAACTACTGTAAAGTTTCCCCTGTTGTCTTCCAAGCAGAAATTTAGTAGTATCCAGGAGATAAAATATAACACGGTGCCATAAAAGCAACAGTTGTCTCTCTTCAAAAGATTGTTGAAACTGTGCCTTGTTGTATCTGCCACCATCTCTAGTGTTGTGTGTCTTTCTGTTGCATCAGAAAGTGTCTTCTGTAGTTTCAGATCAAGCACAATCAAACCTTTTGTGTGCCCCATTGCTCTAATAGCTTTTTCAGTTATGGTACCTCTCATCAAACTCTCCCAAGATTCAGTTAGGGATTAAATTTATATTTTTCTTTTTTTGCCTAAATGGCAAATCTTAACAGACAGGATAGAGTAAGCTTTGAAGAGTGTACTCTGATAGGGCCTGACCCAAGAAGGGCATTGGATATCAAAAAGTTGAACTAGGTCTGAAGTGAATAAAAAAGCTGGCATGTGTGACATGAAGCAGTAAGTATATGCAGACTGATTTATTAAATGTAATTAAATACAGGTATTTCTGCAATTAGAGAAGAAGGTTTCCAGTTCAGATGTTTAAGCTGTAGCACCTTTTAAACCCTAACCTCCAATAAGATGAGGTAGGTCTGTTGCAGGTCTGTATTTAGGGTGTGGCAACCAGAGCTATGCCCCAGGATGCCAGACTCAGAGAATACTGCAGCTGTCCTGTACTTATCCTCCTTCAATCTGAAGGCAGTGACAGTGGCACGGCTCCAAATCACAAAGTGCCAACCCCATTGTGAGTCCCTGAATGCTTCGGGAGCGGGGGGGGGGGGGGGACACAATAGGCAAACATCTAACACAAACTACCTGAGAAATGAGAAAGCAACCTCTGCTGTTCCTGAGTCAAGGAACTCAGTCTTTGCACAAGAACACCTCCGTTTCTTGAACGGGGAGATCAGGAGAACCAAGGCACATTGGGAAACATAGTCTTTGATTGCAGGTAACGTCAGAGACTACACTTCCCTTTGTGCCTTTATTCTTCCCTTGGAATCAGCATTCAAGCAAAGGAGCTGCTGGTGCTGTGCAGAGAGTGAACTTCTTGGTTCAGGAAGCATGGAGGCTGCCTCCTCTTGTTTCTCGGGTAGCTCACATGAGAGTTTTGTTTTGTTCAGGGGCTTTCAATGGGGTGGCTGAACAACGGGGAATGCGCTTTACGTGTGAACGTGAATTTGCCTTCTCTTGTTTCTCTCTTGGTAGCGTGCACTGGAGGTTTGCATTCTGACACTGCCCTCCCCCCACCTTTGGCCTTGGTACCAAAATCACTAGTTATAACTCTAGTATGTTGTTGGAAACTGAACTTTCTTACATCCCAAACAACGTCTTGTGAAAGCTTGTGCTTCCACTTAGCTCTGTATCATGCATCCTGGTGAGCTTTGTCTTGTGGTTGGCCACTGGAAGGTAAACACAAGTCTTATTTGCAAGTTTGATTCGTGGATTCATAAATGTCAAGAAATGATACCATGCAAGCTATTTACAGGGAATATGCATTCTGTCTTTCATATTTTGACAACCCAGCATGAGAGAACCAGCATGGTGTAATGCTTCATGTTCAACTGAACCAGGGAGGGCTCTGGTCAAGTGTAGGCTCACGTAGATGCAAAACTAACAAGATAATCCAGAGTCAGCCATTGTCTCTACCCACAGTTCCTTACAGAGTCATGGGAAGGTAAAAAGAGAGTGGAGGGAACAGAATAATGCATGCTCGTGGCGCAGTGGTTAAACTGCTGTACTGCAGCCTAAACTGTGCTCACGACCCAGGGTTCAATCCCAGGTAGCCGGCTCAAGGTTGACTCAGCCTTCTATCCTTCCAAGGTTGGTAAAATGAGTTCCCAGCTCACTGGGGTGGGGACCAATGTGTAGCCTGCATAATTAACTTGTAAACTGCCCAGAGAGTGCTTGAAGCACTATGGGGCGGAATATAAGCAGCACTTTTTGCTTTTGCTACCCTTAGTTTTTTGAAATAAGAGAGAAAGAGTAATTAGTAAATATTCTTATAAACCTGAAACATGAGATGGGGGCCTGTTTCACTTTTCTATAAGCACCCAACCAAGCTGGCAATACAAGCTGCCTTGGATCCTTTTTAAGGAGAAAGGCGGGATAACAATATTTCAAATAAATAAATAATAAATAAGCTCTGCTGCTCCAGAATTATTACAGGTTAAAGGTTACAGGGTTACCTTCATCATCATCACATGCACCCCGACCACAGCCAACAAAATAACAGTGATTTCATATCTTTCTAGTTCTTTTTTCTTTGCCACAAAGTCACAACAGTTTGAATGCTCAAAGGCATTAGAGGAAGAGCAAATATTGACTGTCTAAAATTAGGGTTGTGCACTCAAGATTATAAAGCCAAAGCAGCAGTACAGATGAAGCATGATATATAAGCAGAAAGGTCGGTACAATTGGTATGAGTTGTTTACTTTTTAATACAAGGGTGCCGTGTTTAGACAGCCACATTTATCCCAGGCAATGAATTTGATAGGGAAACATTTGTCTGCTAGGCACATGGACACATCCATGTAGAATTATCTGTCGGTGTTATTGGAAGATTACACTGTAGAAAACTGAAGCTTACCAACTGGGAAGAGGGCCTGACATTTATTTTGTTTACCTTTATTCCCTTCCCCAACATTTCCTGTGGACTGAGGGTAAATCTAAAACATCATCTAGTTATATTTAATGTTTTAAACTTGCAAGGTTTTATTACTGCCCACCCACTGATTTCGTCACAGGTTGTAGTTTTAGAAGAGGCAGCTGTGTTAGTCTGTGCTAGCATAACATTCAAAAACAAAATAAATAAAAAAACCAATTAAGAAGGCAAAACCATTATGGCACCTTAAAGACTAATTGCTGTATTTTAATGTGAGCTTTCGTGGACAAGTCTGAGGATGTAGGCTTGTCCACAAAAGCTCACATTAAAATACAACATTTAGTCTTTTGTTTTCATTATTTTTCTTTTTCTTTTGTTTTTGCCTAAACAAAAACAGCTGTTTCTGTAGCTTTAATGTAATTCGCTGGTCTCTTAAGTCTACCAGCATGATTTTGCAGGCGTTATATCCGTCATTGTGACTGTACTTGTTAAACTTATTGCCCCCAAGGTAGTAGATTGGAGTGAGAATGAAATGAAAGAGCCCTGATATGGCAGAATGGACTATACCAGTTCAGAGTAGAATTGGGGATGATCAAATTTTCCTTGTATAGAAAGCTCCCTCTAAGAATAAAGCTAGCACAGTAGACAGCAGGTTAGTTTCTCACCTTTCCCCTTGATAAGCAAGTTCCTTTTTTTAGAAAAAGTACACATTTTAGTTACTTCTGAGATGTTGTTGTTTAGTCGTTAAGTCGTGTCTCACTTCCATACATCGCTACTGGAAAAACCATAGCTTTGACTATGCGGACCTTTGTTGGCAAGGTGATGTCTCTGCTTTTTAAGATGCTGTCTAGGTTTGTCATCACTTTCCTCCCAAAAAGCAGGCGTCTTTTAATTTCGTGGCTGCTGTCACCATCTGCAGTGATCATGGAGCCCAAGAAAGTAAAATCTGTCTCTGCCTCCATATCTTCCCCTTCTATTTGCCAGGAGGTGATGGGGCCAGTGGCCATGATCTTAGTTTTTTTGATGTTGAGCTTCAGACAATTTTTGGCGCTCTCCTCTTTCACCCTCATTAAGAGGTTCTTTAATTCCTCCTCACTTCTGAGATACATGCCATTAAATAGCAAAGAGCTACTTTAAAAAAAGATCGTGGTAACTAACTCTTTTTGAGATGTAGGAACTTTACTTACTATGTAAAGTAACTTCCAAGCTTTGAAGGAATGTGTCTATATCTATAAGATGAGATGATGATCTCTAGTGTCATTTAGGAAAGATTTACAGTTTTCCAGAGAATAACAATGATCGCTAAATGGAGTGTCCATGTTCGGAGGCAGTATAGTCTGCATAACAAGTAGTGGAAACAAATAGCAATGACCATTGCCTTTATGACATGTTTTTGAACTTCATTGGGGCTTAGTCTGGCTATGATTAGAAATAGAATCTTGGAGCAGATAGACTTTGAAAGGAAAACTATTTCTGCATGGTAATGCAGGGCCTCTGAATGTAACTATGGCCCCCACTTGCCCTGTGTTAATGGATGAGTTTCAGCTTCTGAAGCCTGATAATGTGGTCAGGACCTTGTAGAGTGAAGGCTAACCCGCGTCTGCTGGACCCTTATTTGTTTGTTTATTTATTTATTCGATTTTTATACCGCCTATCTGGCTGCCAAGGCCATTCTGGGCAGTTTACGAAACAGTAACATAAAAGCAACGATAATTAACAACGAGAAAAAGAATTAAACAAATTACACCACGAGACAACATAATGAAAGCATAATAAAGTAAAGTAAAATAAAAGCATGGCCGTAGTTAAGATGTTAGTTATTGAGGACACTATAGAATCAGGCAGAGGAACTAGAGACCAAATTGCTAACATGCGCTGGATTATGGAGAAAGCCAGAGAGTTCCAGAAAAACATCTACTTCTGCTTCATTGACTACGCAAAAGCCTTTAACTGTGTGGACCACAGCAAACTATGGCAAGTTCTTAAAGAAATGGGAGTGCCTGATCACCTTATCTATCTCCTGAGAAATCTATATGTGGGACAAGAAAGCAACAGTTAGAACTGGATATGGAACAACTGATTGGTTCAAAATTGGGAAAGGAGTACGACAAGGCTGTATATTGTCTCCCTGCTTATTTAACTTATATGCAGAATACATCATGTGAAAGGCTGGACTGGATGAATCCCAAGCCGGAATCAAGATTGCTGGAAGAAATATCAACAACCTCAAATATGCAGATGATACCACTCTGATGGCAGAAAGTGAGGAGGAATTAAAGAACCTCGTAATGAGGGTGAAAGAGGAGAGCGCAAAAAATGGTCTGAAGCTCAACATCAAAAATACTAAGATCAAGGCCACTGGTCCCATTACCTTCTGGCAAATAGAAGGGGAAGATATGGAGGTAGTGACAGATTTTACTTTCCTGGGCTCCATGATCACTGCAGATGGTGACAGCAGCCACGAAATTAAAAGACGCCTGCTTCTTGGGAGGAAAGCGATGACAAACCTAGACAGCAGTAGTAGGAAGTGGGTAGCATCCATCAAACTCAATTTTGACAGGTGCCCCGCCCCTTTTAGGCGGGACAGCATCTTAAAAAGCAGCGACATCACCTTGCCGACAAAGGCCCGCATAGTCAAAGCTATGGTTTTTCCAGTAGCGATGTATGGAAGTGAGAGCTGGACCATAAAGAAGGCTGACCGCCGAAGAATTGATGCTTTTGAATTGTGGTGCTGGAGGAGACTCTTGAGAGTCCCCTGGACTGCAAGGAGATCAAACCTATCCATTTTGAAGGAAATCAACCCTGAGTGCTCACTGGAAGGACAGATCCTGAAGCTGAGGCTCCAATACTTTGGCCATCTCATGAGAAGAGAAGACTCCCTGGAAAAGACCCTGATGTTGGGAAAGTGTGAAGGCAAGAGGAGAAGGGGACGACAGAAGACGAGATGGTTGGACAGTGTCATCGAAGCGACCAACATGAATTTGACCAAACTCCGGGAGGCAGTGGAAGACAGGAGGGCCTGGCGTGCTCTGGTCCATGGGGTCACGAAGAGTCGGACATGACTTAATGACTAAACAACAACAATAGAATCAGGGTGTTTTAAAATCTGAAAAGGTTGGTATTTGGAGAAGATGAGATAAAGTTCGTCTCCAACTGAAGCATAAAACAAGAATAGAGTCACCGAACCGTTGAGTTGGAATGAGTCTCTTTGCTGTTCTTTGTATCCAGCTGCAGTCTTAATTTTGTACAGCACGGCTTACTGTCCATTTTACCGTTCCTCTTTTTCAAGCGGTCCTGTCAACTTCAGCAAGAACTGTCTTCCCATTCTGCTGACAGGATCTGATCCTCTTCTGCTGATCTGCTTGCAGGAACCAAACTTTTAGGCCTTTGCTCTGGGCCTAGGCCTACGGATTTCCTTCTTCATTCCAGAACGTTCCCACATTTCTTTAGGAAATAAACAAGTATCATTTGCAGGCCTCTTTCCTCCTAATGAGGGGACCCAAGGTGGCTCACAATGTTAAATCCAGGCTTATTAAAAGCACACACACAAAAAATGCAAAATAAGAAGCAATTAAACTATAATTCCTTACCCTTCCTGACTTGTAAAAGCTGACAGAAGGGGACAGATTGAGTGCATAGGAAGAGTGGTGAGTGCCTCCTTGCAACAGAGTAGGATCCCACTGTGCTTAAAAGAGGCTAATAGAAAGATCATTGTTGAAAAAGCCATGCTTGGATCCCACAATACTAAGTAATTACCAACCAGTCTCTAACATTCCATTCTTGGGCAAGGTGCTGGAACAGGTTGTGGCTTCTCAGCTTAAGGGGTTCCTGGATAAGGGTTATCTAGATCCATTTCAATCTGTCTTCAGGCTTTGATTACTTTGGTGGATGACCTATGCCAGGAACTGGACAGGGGGAGTGTGTCCCTGTTGGTTCTGTTGGGCTTCTCATTGGCTTCCAGTACCATTGGCAATGGTATCCTGGCCTGTTTCTCTGGGATGGAATTTGGAGGAAGTGTTCTACAGTGGCTCCAGTCCTTTCTGGAGGAAAGTGCTCAGAAGGTGGTGCTGGGGACTCTCTGGCCACTGACCTGTGTGGTCCTTCAGGGTTCTGTTTTGTCTCTTAAGTTATTAAACATCTACATGAATCCACTGGAAGACGTTATCTGGAGTTTTTGGGTTTGGTGTTACCAGTATGCAATTCTATCTTTCCCTGCCATCTAAATCTGAGGGAACTGTTTTAGCTCTAGATCAGTGTCTGGTGTCAGTAATGGATCAGATGAGGGTGAATAAACTGAAACTTAAGACAGAGGTGCTTCTGGTCAGTTAAAAGTCGGAGCAAGGAATAGGGATGCAGGCTGTGCTGGATTGGGTTGCACTCCCTCTGAAAACACAGGGGCACAAATTGGGGTGTCCAGGGTTTGACGGTGGCCAGGAGTACATTTGCACAATTAAAACTAGTTGTGTTTTTAAAACTCCGCCCCTTCCTGGAGAAGTTTGATCTGGCCACAGTGACACATGCTTTAGTTACAATCCCATTTGTATTATTTTAACATCCTGCTCATGGGGCTGCCTCTGGAAAGTATCTGGAAACTTCATTGGGTCCAAAACATAGCACCCAGATTGCTAACTGGGGCTGGTCACAGGGATCACATTACCCTTCTGTTCGAGCAGCTCCAATGGCTGCTGATCGGTTTCCAGACACAGTTCAAAGTGCTATAACCTATAACGTCCTAAATGGTTCAGGTCCAAGCTATCTCAAGGACCACATCTCCCTTTATAATCTACTTGGGTATTGAGGTCATCAGGAGAGGCCTTTCTCTTGGTCCTACCACCTTCACAGGTGCATTTGGTTGGGGACATAGGAGAGGGCCTTCTCTATTTCTGCTCCCAGACTTTGGAACTCCTTCCCACAGGAAGCCAGGCTGGCCCCATCTTTGCTGTCCTTCTGCAAGCAGGTGAAGACCATCCTCTTCAAGCAAGCTTTCCCTGACTGACTGGTTGCCTGAGTGGTGGTTTTAAATGGATTGTTGTGCCTTACTGCTTTGAATGTATTTTTGGTATTGCTTTTGTTTACCGTCTTTTAGTGTGATATTTGTTCGATTCTTTTTAGTATTTGTATACTTACTATTTTTTGCTTTAAATATTATCTTTTAACAATGTAAGCTGCCTTGAGTCCTTTTAAAGGAGAAAGATGGGTAAAAAAATATTTTAAATAAAATAATGTGTGCAAAATTGGGATTTGAATGCAGGAATTAAAAATGTTCTTTAGCATCACGATTCTTGAAGGAAACTTTAGCCCTTTAAGTGAAGATGCACTTAAATCATGCAGTTGATGTATAATTAAACTGCAGGACATCATCATAGTTGTTGTCAGATGTTCAGAGCGCTTCACTTGCATTGCCTAGTTCTACTTAGTTCAACATCTCCATAAAATAGAGCAGTATTGTTATTCTTTATATTGCAGGCTGCAAGCCAAACTAATTTGACCTTTATTGATTTTGATCACAAACATGGAACTGCTGGATAGCTCAGTGGTATTGGCATCTGGCTGCAGAGCCAGAGATTGGAAGCTCAATTCCCCACTATGCCTCCTTGACAGGGGCTGCACTTGATGATCCATAGAGTCCCTTCCAGCTCTGCAGTTCTATTATTATTATTACAGGCACTCCTTACTTAACAACCTACCAATTGGATTTATGACCCTTTACGACCCGTAAATCCATGCTTGCGTCTTCACTACACCCCTTCTCAACGGCACGTGATTTAATACTCCTTTATACACTAGTCATAAGAATGGAACTCTGTTGTTAAGTGAAGAGTGCCTGCATTATTATTATTATTATTATTATTATTATTATTATTATTATTATTATTATTATTATTATTATTATTATTATTACAGAACTGTTCACATGACATAACTGAGCACCCTTGCATTGAATTATCATTCCATGTCTATTCAAAAGTAAGGAGGTAATTAGAGACAGGCAAGCTAGAAGCAATGGTCAACTTGCAAGTTCTGGATGTGTAAGAAGCCAACATGCATTTGTATTGCTGTGAGTTGAAGCGAGAAAGAGGGATCTAGTGCTCTGCAGAGGCCCTCAGCAGAAGAATATATTTAACATGCTTGGCAGAAGCAAACATTAGGAATAGTCCTTGACTGGAAGAGGGAAATTCTTGTCTCATGGGAGCTTCTGAGTGTTGTAGTACAAGATTCTCTCACATCTGAGATCACACACATTAGCTTGCTTTGCTTGGTGATTGGTCTTCTGGATTTAAGCATACGATTCCTTTGAAATCTGATTTCACAAACAGGAAAAAGCTGCCTCGATCACCTTTGTGTAGCATTAAACAATTTCATTCCTAACTACTGGCTTATCTCTAGCATCTGTTTCTGGCCTCATTTTGTACAGGTATTGCAAAATTCAGTGTTTGAGCTGCAGAGTTGTCAGCACAGAATGTGGTTGCCTTGGTATAGAATTGTGCTAATGTGTTAGCATTTATTTATTTACTCATTAATATAAATATTACTAAAACACAGTGTGTACCTGAGCTTAAATGTCCATCCTGTGTTTAGTCTGTTGCATCGCAGTCTGGGTCACCTTGACTTGGCTGATTATATGCGAGGCTGCTCTAATTAACCTCTTTAGAAAGCTGACTATTCACATGAGATGTGCAGCTGCTGTGCTTGCCCAGAGTGGTTTGGGAATGATGCATCAACACAAACTGAAAATTTGGAATCTTTATATGTTAGATGACTACGGAAACAATGGACTACTTTGTGCTTGTACGAAAACACCCCCCCGCCCCGAGAAAGGGCTGGGATGTAAACTGCAACCACCCTGGGGCAGTCCCTGAGGTCCTTATGACTCAGGCACTTTTGAGTCATCCCTTGTCCTCCATCACCCCTCCCCCAAAGTTTCTGACAATACTGACATGACTTGAAGGTTCCTTGCACTGTACAGTATCTTAAAACAGTCTTTTACCCACTTTCTTGCCACACTCTAAAAACAGCCATGTTTGTTTCATGTTACCTGGAGCCAACTACTAAGTAGGGATTGTTGACTTGATATATTTTAAAGTCCATGTTAGGCTAATACTTTTATAAGGCCAACCTTTTAAAAGAAAGAAAGAAAGAAAGAAAGAAAGAAAGAAAGAAAGAAAGAAAGAAAGGCACCAAGTTGTATGCAAGCTTCCAAAGTCACTACACTAGCAAAAGCAAAGTGTGCTGCTTGTATACTACCCACAGTACTTAAATAACTCTCTCAGCAGTTTACAGTTTAGTTATGCAAGGTACTCATTGTCTCTCCCCCCCCCCCCTTATCTGGGTACTCAGTTACTCAATTTACTGACCTCAGAAGGATAGAAGGCTGAGTGAACCTCAAGCTGGCTGTTTGGGGTTGAACTCGTGTTGTGAGCGGAGTTTTGGCTGCAGTATTGCAGTTGAATCACTGTGCCACAAGGCTCCATTAGAAGAGTAATGCATGGTTGGGGTGGGGTCTCGGACAATTGTTGATATGCTTCTGCTGTAGTATTGAAAGATAGCAGCCAAGGCTCCAGATATTATCAATTCAGTATTCTATTTTGTTTAATATTTATGTTATATGTCTCTACTCAGAAGGAAGCCCTGTTAAACTCCATGGAGCTTACTCCTAACGAAGTGGGTATGGGATCCCAACCTATATCTAAATGGACGTATAATTTCAATTATTTTGGAATCAGTGAAGACAAATAGAAAATGCTGAACATGGACCTAGGAGTTTTTGGATGAATCTGTGCCATAAATTGATCCTTTATAATAATACTTAGAGCGGTATCCTCTTGGGTTCTACTGAAGATGGAACCGAAGCTATGGCTGTAACTCTTTGGCTGTAACTCACCAAATAGCTGTGCTTAATTTGCTTAATATATTTTTCCCTTAAGGGAGCGCTTCTTCTAATAGTGGGTTAACTGTATTGTTTGGTTTGGCGCTTAGTTATGGTTTTAGTTCTGCATGAGGAAAACCAAGAGGATACTTAATAATTGTGTGCCATCAAGTTTGTTCTGACTTATGGTGTCCCCTTTCAGGATTTTCTAGGTAGAGAGTACTCGGAAGTGGTTTACTGAACTATCCCACCAGCTAACAGGATACTCGCCTAAACAATTAACTTGCTTTTTAATTCTAGGTTGTTTATTTGCTTAACCTTGAAATGTAAATTCTTTTTTCTATAGCATGCGGTATTATAATTCACTATGTGATAATGCTGCCCATACACGTGGTTGCCTTTTTGGATCAGATCACATTTTAAGGCAAACACATAGAGGATTATCTCTCCAGGCTTGCATATATTTCAGTACTAAATATCAGAGATAGCAGACATATAAAACCATGCTATCTCCTAACTGTTCAATTACAAAACAAAAGTGGGCTACTTTGCCTAACACAGATCTTTTCCCCTTAAGGGACCACTCTTTCTAATGATGAGTAACTACATTGTCTAGTTTAGCTCTTAATTATGGTAGAGATTATAATAGTGTTATCAAGCAAAATATGCAATCAAGCATTATCTATATGTATTCTTGAAGGCTTTCACGGCCGGGATCCGATAGTTGTTGTAGGTTTTTCGGGCTGTTTAACCGCGTTCTGGAGGTTTTTCTTCCTAACGTTTTGCCAGTCTCTGTGGCTGGCATCTTCAGAGGACAGGAGTTAGAACTCTGTCTGTGTTCTGGTGTAGTGTGTGGGATAGTTGAGTATTTGTAGCTGTGGGATCAGCTTTTTGTCCTTTTCAGGAGATTGGGTGATTATGGTGATCAGGGTGTTTTTAGTTATGGGTGTATTGTTGTGATAAGGGGGGGGGGAGATGATCTGTCACTGTGATTGATGGGTTTGTTAGCTAGTCTTTTGTGTGCAGTGATCAGAACACAGACAGAGTTCTAACTCCTGTCCTCTGAAGATGCCGGCCACAGAGACTGACAAAACGTTAGGAAGAAAAACCTCCAGAACACGGCCAAATAGCCTGAAAAACCTACAACAACCATTATCTATATGATTGTTTTCATACTTTAATTTGTCATTTGTTTTATGGTCACTGAACAGAAGGAACAACAAAGGAAATCTAGAGTTAGTTTAATGATATTTATACTTTCCCTTTCTAATAGCCACTTGATGTACTGTATGTTGTTTAGGAAAAGGAATGGCCTGCACTGGTGTGAAAAAGGACCAAAAGATTTGAATGAGGCACAACCTAAATAGGGAGACTCTTTTTTTGAAGGCAGTAGTTTTCTTGGGAGAACTAAGTATGGAAGAAGTGATTTTCCATTCCGTTGTATGTACCTGGAAGCAATCCAAGGAAGTTTAAACATGCTTCAAATGCCAATGAATCGCAGTGTGAGTTTTGCACTGCCTCTAATATGCTGACAGAGTAAAGAGGAAGGAAAGAAGTTTGTGTAAGGTCTTAAAAGTAACAAGGAAGGGTTGAAGGAACTAGGAAAGTTTTAGCTCACGGAAGAGGCTTAAGTTTGTGGGAACAGGATAGCATTTTGAAAATCTATTAAAGGCATCTTGGAGCAGGATGCTTATCAATTGTTTTTCCTCTTTGCCAGTCGAAAGTGGGCCAAGGTGTGATGGACTCATACCAGTGGGAAGAATTGAGACTTAGTTGAAAGATTCCTCTTGGAAAGCAGAAGTGTTTGTTACTGAAAGTATGGCACTGAAGTCTTAAAAATAATTCTGAGAGCCTCTTTGCTGCTACTTCTCAGAAGCCAAATGCCTGCATGTTTATAGGTAATCTGTGTTGTTGTGTTAGTGCATTCATATGTAATGTAGTGGCTGAAAACTTAGTAGAACAATCCTATGTGTGTTTTTAATAAGTTGAGTCCTGTTGTGTTCAGTGGGACATCCTTCCAGATAAATGAGCATATAAATAGCTGACTGCAGAAGTCTCCGTTTGGAATCTCATCTCCATAAGAAACTCATACAGGGGCCCTAGGAATGCCACTAGTATACTCTCTGCCTCAAACTCCCATCTGCAGTGTGGGGAAGAATAACTATATACCTTTCTAGAGAGTTGAAAGAATTGTAACAAGACAATCTCTGCAACGTATTATGCATACTTGAATGTCAAATAGGAGATGGAACATGAAGGCTTTGTCTACGTGTGTCATTCATACATTCTGGAACACAGTTTTCATGCATGACTTGTTGTTTTTTCCAGATGGGCAACAGATTTGGGAAATGGAAGCTACAGTAGACAAAGACAAGAGCCAACCTGTAAGTTGTACCAACGCACCTTCTTTCCCTTCTCCTTTAGACTTCAAGAATCAGTGGCAAAAAGACATCCTAAACAGAAAAGTTGCAAAACTGAATGCATTTTAAAACTCATTAATCATACCTAGAAAACTCTAGAAAGGAAGTGCTCCCTTGAGGGGAAAAGTATGCTATAAACATACAACTGTTGAGTAGCTGGATGTATGTATTTAAAAGATAGTGTTCTGTTCTTTTAAACTGTGCTTCCGTTGGGAAGGTATTAGAAATTCGGAAAATACATGCTAAGGCAGGATGGTTCTTTGTGGTGAAGACTATTGATTTGGTAGACCAGCAAGTTTCCCATTTTGGGGCAAGATAAATTGCAATGGAAAAATAATATTCGTGGATTATAAGCTGAGGTGACAGATCAGAATTGAATGTTCTAATATTGTTTTATTGTGTCTCCCCACACCCACTTTTAATTGTTTTTAGAATATGCTTTTTGTGGAAATACCAGAATATCGTAACAAGCACATCCATACGCCTGTCAAGGTGAATTTCTATGTGATCAATGGAAAAAGGAAAAAAAGCCAACCACAACGTTTTACCTATCACCCAGGTAATTCTTTATGGTTAGGAGTTTGTGGCGCAGTATTTTGCAAAGTTACTGTTGAGTATTTATGAAGTAGACTTATTTGATATTTTCTTAAAAATATGTATCTTCTTGTTTAACCATTACTATCAAGCACTTCAATCTTTTGGCCAGCACTACAATGAAAGGTGCTAAAACGATGTCTACAATAATAAATCCTAATAGCAAATATTGAAAAATGCATCCATACCCTCTTAATTCTCTATGTACACTAGTGCGGTACAGTTCTTTCTTTCTTTATTCTTTCTTAGACAACAATAACATCTTGACACATGCTACAGATTTCCACTTTTACTTGGCATGGGATTTAGATTACCTTGGTATGGAACTAAGATATAGCTAATTAATAAAGCCATTTCATAGATAGGAAACTGGTGTTTAGGCTACGGCAGGGGTGGGCAATTAATTTCTATAGGGGGCCACATGAAAAATCTGAACTGTGTTCGGGGGCCGAACCAACTTTACTTAATAATAAAATGAAACAGTGATGTTATGATTGTTTTTATTTTAAACTTGTTCATCTTCACAAATGCTAAAGAGGTTTTTTGCAGTATGTTAAAGATAAGCAACTGATCAACTTTAGACAAAAAGCTATAAATGGTTTTGATGTCCGGCGGGCCGGACAGGAGCAGCTCGCGGGCTGTATGTGGCCCTCGGGCCGCACTTTGCCCAGGTCTGGGCTACGGCTTCTCACAGACCACCCTTCCAGTGAGTTTATGGATGACGAGGCACAGCATAAACTCCGCTGGACTCAGGGAAGATTCAGCGGTATATACAAGTGAATATTGTGCACATACATATGTCTTTGGAAATAATTTATGCAACTAGTCTAACATAAAAATGCAACCCGTCAGGACAGAGGTTGCTGGCATGCGTGTTAAAGCAGTTTTTCCTGCAAGGCCTGTTTCATGCATCGTGCTCAGACATCTTACATGCTCGATGTTGATATCACATTGTTTGATGTTATCTTTTACATGTTTGAATAATCCCTTCAAGTTAGAGTACCACTGAGGATTCCTTCAGGTCACTCCATTCAGTGGGAGTTGGTTCACATATTCCTCTTCTAATCATTGATTACTGCAAACAAGTACTACATAGATCACATGTACTACATAGAACTGAATGTGTGAGCTGACTCCACTGAAAAGAATTGTGTTCAAGATGCTGGGAGATGATATATGAATTCTATCTGGAGTATTAGATCTGTGATGATGTTTTCACACATTCAAGCCATTGCTTGGCATTGAAATGAACATGCAGAAGTAAACTAAGCCTAGAACTGTGGAGAAAATTGCACACACTGTGTCTGTTCTTTCCAGTTCCTCCCTCCGTCTCTTAACTGTTTGATAGCTGCTTAGAATAATGTCCTTTGTGCACTTTGTTCCAGTGCCTTCCATCAAAACAGAGCCCATTGATGATTATGATCCAGCTTTAATCTGCAATACAGTACACAGTGGTATGAGAACAGTAACACAGCCTTATTATTCACACCATACAATGGTCTCTGAGGCTCCTTCCTGTCTTGTGGCCACAATGGCTTCCTGCCAGCAGTTGCGTTCAAGTTTGTCTTCTCCTGAATCTCAGTATCCTCAACAAAACTCGGGTGCTGTAATATATCAAAGAAGCAAGAGTCTGAGTCCCAGCCACCTGGGCTACCAGCAAGCCAGCTTGATGGCTACACAAGTATCCATTCCAGATGTTCACAGGTCAGTGCTGGTACGCACAGGATCCCCCAGCCAAAGCTCAACTGTGCTCCATCATTCTCCAGCCAATCAGCAGTCCTCCCCTGTGATTCACTGCTCTCCTACAAACAGTCAACAACTGAGGTGTGAAAGCCATCAAGAATTTCAGCACATCATGTGTAGTGAAAATTTCACATCCAGTGGAGTGAGATCCAGCCAACCTCAGGTCAGCCAAGCCCAAAGATTAAGTCCAAGTTCATACCCTACTGTGATTCAGCAGCAGAGAACAGTCAAAAATGGACCACCAGTAAATGATCAGAAGGAAGCAGTTGCAGCAGGAGTCACTGTTAAACAGGAACAGAATCTTGACCAAGCCTATTTGGATGATGGTAAGTACCATTTTAAAAATATCCTATTTGTTTAGTCTTTATCTCCGTAAGAAAACACAGTGGCTTCTTTTTTCACTGGCTACAAAACTTTGGTTTAGAAAACACAGTGGCCACATTAGTGCAATATCTTACACTAAAACCGAATTCTGGAGTATGTTGGCTTGTTTAGGGCTGAATCTGCTGGTGCTCACTGCCCAAGCGCCCTCTTTTTGTTCTTGCCCTAGCAGGGGGAGTGGCTTCAGAAACTCACCAATGAGAAAAAGCTCAGTGTTCTGAATGAGATTCTTGCCTTATCACTCTGACACAAGACAGAAGTCATAAGCCAAATCGACTTCCTGACTACTTCAGACTCTGGCTTGTTAGGGCAACAGCATACCAGCAGTCCAAATCCAAGCATAGCATTAAGGTTTTCCTTCCTGCCAATGAGTTTCTGCTTACTGAAGTCTCTCTCCCTGGTGGGAGGAGCTGGGTGGAAATGATTTGGTCATGCAGGCACATGCTCATGGACAATAAGCAAAGATGCTCCAGAATTCTTTAGTATTATTTTGTGCAAGCATAGCCACTATGTGTTGTTTGTGTATTTGTGTATCTTTCTATACAAAACTATTTATAGAATGTTGAAAACTTTAAGGACTTGAAGGAAAATAGTTTACCCAGTATTCTGGAGAATGCTTACCTTTTTCATCAGATATTTTTAATTTATGAAGCATTTTTGCACATTTCACCATAAAAGATATGAATTGGGGACAGAGGAGTGAAATTAGGACACTGACACTAACAGCTTTGTAAACAATTAAAAGTAAATGCATAGATAGTGCATCTGTAAACATTTTTGTACCTGTATCTAAAAAAACTCTGAAAAAAGCTCACTAAATGTTCTATAGAAAGTACAATGATCTATACTGTTCAGGACACTTTAAGAGGTACTATTGATTGACTGATTGATTGATTGATTGGATTTCTATCCCGCCCATCTAGACCAAAGGTCTACTCTGGGTGGTTTACAAATTTAAAAACAATAAAACCAAAAACATATATATTATAGATCCAAGATGGCGAAAGTATAAGAAATTAAGATACGGCAGGAGGGAAAGCCTGCCCAAATAACCAGGTTTTAAGTTTATTCCTGAAAACACCCAGAGAGGGAGCCAGGCGGATCTCCACTGGCAAGTTGTTCCGAAGGCGGGGGGCCACTGCTGAGAAGGCCCTGTTCCTCGTTCTTTCCTTCTGGCCCTCCCTCGGCGTTAGGCCCCTCAGCCGCCCGGCCTGGCTGGAACGAGTGACTCTGGCAGAACTGGGTGGGAGAAGGTGCTCTGCCAGATATCAAGGTCCTAAACCGTTTAGGGCTGTGTCAATATAATGGAAGCATCATTTATTTATTGTGAATGTGGATATTACTACATGTGGAACAGACAGAAAATATTTGAACATATCCCACATTATTTGCTAGCTTCATTTAGCTTGTTTCAAGTTATAGTCCTGTTTCTTGTAGTACAGTACATGACTGCAGCCAGGGAAGCCAGAGCATTTCCAAGGAACAGCCATGTTAGTCTTGTTTCGGCAAAAACAACTGAGTGTCTGGGTGGTACTGTAAAGAGTAATGGGTCTTATTTGGCGTACGGTTTTGTGGACTGCAGTCTGCTTCATCAGATACATCCATTTCACTTCTACTAGGTACCCCAAGTCTATTGTATGAAACTGGAATGATAGTGTGATTGTATCATACTATCGAAATGCCTGCCATTATAATGGGAGGAGCTCACAAGGTACATTAGTTTAGGTGCATGGTGAGGAACAAGTTTTTCCCTCACAGCAACGATATTTTCAAGTACAAGCATTTACTTTGCCCTGTAGGAACAAATGACATTAACTCATCCATATGAGAGGAGGTGATGATAAGTACTTGCAAAAAATAAAATAAAAATAAAAATAATTGGGCTATTCATGCAATTTGCTTCTCCTTATATCTTTAATTGCTGAATTGAATTCTAAAGATCTTTAAGGGCAGTCATTCAGGACAAGGCAAGGTAGCAGGTAGCCATGTTGCTCTGAAGAATTGTGCCTAGGCATGTAATAGCTTATGAAAAATAAAAACTAGTTAGCTTTATGGGTGCTACATTACTGTTTCTGCTATTAATAATTACTCAGGATGTAACTTCCCAGTTTTGAAACCCATTGGTCTTCTGTTGTATTTTCCCAGGAGCTGCAAAAGTTTTGCTGTTATTGCTGTTTATTTTCCCTCCTTGAGTGGATTTCTATTAGCTAAGTCTTGGAAGAGCTAGCTTGCAGGCATAGATTGTAGAACCCTGTAACCCTGTCACTGAGGGGAATGACACTTCCCAATGTTGTTATTGTTGTTGTTGTTATTGTTGTTGTTTTCCCCTTTCCTGATTTTCAGTCAGCTCAAAAATATTCAGAGTGATTGAACTGTAGAATTACTGAGCTACCTTGCTGGTCACAATATGAATTGTCTGAATTATTGTGCAGGCACATCTATTCAGGATTTGGAGAATGTCTGAGTAGTATTACCATATAATGACTTTTTTTAACTGATGAGAGGGCAAAGGCAACTAAGTAAACACATAACAGAGATACCAACCAAGGAGTGAAATACAGATTGGTATGCTTGCCGATCATGCTACTGAGAAATTTGTACTGCAAGCAGCAATCCTATTCATCCTTAACTACTTTTTACTCTGTGCCCTTTCTGCTCTCCATTAAGTTTGGCTTTCATCTTCCTTTTGCTCTGTCTTCATTGTCCTAGTAGTATAAGATATGAAACTGTTACTGGCAGTTTATGGTCCAAGCAGGGGGCCACCTGTCATTTCAGGATTGGCACTCCCAGACTACAGGTCTCTGTCCTGCTTCTGGATCTAAACTGCCAATAGGTGTAAGAGAAGAATAAAAACAGTGATAAGACTTCAAGGAGCAAAATAGCATGTAATCTGGACAGGCCAGATTTGCCACTCTCATCAGTGCAACAAGGAGTATCCAAGCTGAGATTAACAGTCCAAGATCAGTAACAAGCAGAGATAAGAGTACAGGGGAGGGGGGGGGGGGACACAAGAGACAACAGTAAACAGTTTAAGTTAGACATTTCAGGGAATATCCAAGTTGGACTTTAGCAGCAAATGTTTTGATTTTGAACAATTTGCTCAAACTGTGGCTTGAGAAAACCATAAAAGAGGGACTACACATACAATAGGAGGGACAGTCAAGCCTTAAAGCTCTCGTAGTCCCAAAGCTGTGGATTGGCTATGATATCTGAACTGTATCTGTATGGAAAGTATTCTCCGACATTTTGAAAACCAATAGAAGATGGGATGCGGGATACATACTATGGTCTGTGATTCTTTCCATCCTTCTTCTTTGGAGAAACAAAGCTGTTTGCTTTTCTCTTGACTAGGGTCTCAGCTGTTCTGTCTTGTCACCATGAGATAGGAAATCGGATTGCTGAAAGGATGGGAATAGGCACTGCTCAGAATATCTTCCTTTTTCCTTCACTGCAAAATGTTAATGTAGTTTTTTTAAAAAAAAATTCATGACAAGCACTGAGCTTTGATGATATGACGGGAAATGTGAAGTTTTTCTTCTGCTTTCCCTTGAACTTTCAGGTTGAGTGAATTTGTGTGCTTCTAAAAGCCTATGGCTTGATTAGAGAAATGATAAATTACAACTAGAATGACTTTTTGCATCACCCCTGTGGCCACCTTTCTTGCAATCATTGTGGTGTGCAGAGGTGAAGTTAATCAGAAGATTTCCAGTTCTGTTCATGACTAAGTACTGTATCAGCTACAACATTCTCTTTGTTGCAAGTCTCTGGGCTCTTCTGTATATGTGACTTTGTATGTGTTACTATAAGTGGATGAGCTAAAATAGTGATTTCAACCAAATACTTGTGAAATTAACCACTAATTTGCAGAGAAAGTTTCCTGAATTGGCCTGTCTCCCACATTTGTTTTTTCTTTAATTGCTTCAATAATTTGTCTGCATGTTTACTCACAAGTAAATCCCACTGGACTGATAAAGCTTATTTCTTATTGTTCATACGTAAGACTGCACTATTCATCTAACCTTCTCTCCCCTGCCCATTGTCTATGGGCCTTTTTGCAAGTTATAGAAAAACAAGTAAAAATGTTTTTCCTAGAGGGTCTAGTTTTTTAAAAGCTTGTGTAGAACATTATGTAATGACTTTATAGCTTTAACAAAAACTGTTTCAGTCATTGTTCTTTTTGCGAGGGAGGGATATTCAACATTGCATTGCATTGGCTATATTACCTGGAGTATCAGAAGCAGTATGCCTCTCAAGACCAGTAGCTCCATAATTATTATTATTATTAAAGGCATTAAAGACTACCTTATTATGATATGAGATTCATATCTAGCCCTTTCCCTGCAAAAACAAAATTGTGTGTGTGTGTATAACTGAAATTCTGGATTATGCTTCATGTGTCTGATGATGTGGGATATAATCCATGAAACCTTGCCCTGTAATAAATTTGTTAGTCTTTAAGGAGCCACAGGACACTGTATTATTTCTTATGTTGAGTCATAACATCAATCTTTCTAGCCTAGTAATGTCTACCCTAACATGAAATGGATTGACTCACTAAAGGGAGCCACAACCTTTAATTTGCAAAATCTTATCTGTTGTATATCAAGTCATGCAACAGGTATGAAGCAATGCTAAAAGTTACACCATTTACTTAAGTGCACAACAGGATTTCAGCTATTATGTACTTTGAGTTTCTTAGGGAAATTTTTGCTGTTTTAGCCTTTTAGAGATGCTGGCACAAACCATATGATTCTATGAATGAAAAACATGTGCTCAGCCACTGCATCTGCTTGTGGCGTATTTCCATTGTAAAAATGCTGACTATTTGCCTTGCAGTTTTTCTGCCACTACTGCTGTAAATAAAGTGCTCTTTCTTTTTTTTATAATTCAGCAATGAGACTTAAAATAGAAGGGACTTGCTTATTTCTATTAGCTTTTCCAATTCATAACCCAATAAGATGATTTTCTTTCCTGGTTTCTCCTATAGGGCCTTATTATTTCTCTTGTGATTATGCATAATTATATTTGCAAGCAGCTTTACGCATTTTCACAGCTGTTGTTTCACAGAAGCTGGTGGCTTGAGTGGCTATTCCTCAAAACACACAAAGATCCTTAAATAAAAGTTGCCAAATATGTGACTTGTTACCAGGTATTATAAAGGTTAGGTGTTGTTCTGTTAAAGCCGGCCTTTTCAAGACAGTCCTTCTGCTATATCCTCCAGTTGTCTTGCTTCACCATCTAATAAGATGCAAGCCACAAATAAAAATGATGAATCAAAACTCCGCACCGGAGGAAGGAAGAAAATTAATTGAACTATTAAAAAAGAGAGAGAGAAGTTCTACTGGCACTTCTTTGTTCTTAAATTCATGGATCCTTTAATTGGTACAGTACAATGCCTGCAAGCAAGTTTTGCTATAAAGCGTTTCCTGTTCAAAAGAACATACAACATCTATTAAGAGAACAAGATCACCACAGAACGGAACTCAAGCAGCTCACTCAGAGTACATACAGTATTCATAATTTGTGCTTTCACCCCTCACGCACAGGGTGTATTAAGCAATGAGAAAACCAGAGTGAAAATTCGCCTATGCATTTGGAAAAGGAATATTGTTACATCAGATTGCAGTAATGGTGGTATGATTTCAGGATAGGATCACTTAAGGAAGACACCTTCATTGGTTTGCCTTGCAAATCAAAAATTCTCCACCTCATCTGAGGCACTTTGCCAGCTTCCAGAACTGGTCTCACCAAGTTGCTAAAATAGCCCTCAATAGTAGTTCTAACTAAATGAAAACTATAGTGTTTCAATTTCCTTGACAAACTGCACTTCTCTGCTGCAGGCAAACTGACCATACTGAGTCAGATGAGATGGTACCTCTTTAGGGATCGCCAGTCACAGAACTAGTGCGAACTGTTCTTCCATCTACCAGTTCTATCCCTGCTATCTACATACATCCACACCAGACAGAATGTCAAATTACAGTCATTGCACATAAAATGCACATTGTCCAAAAGCACACAGTTCACTTCCAGATATGTTTTTTTCCTGGTTGACCACTCAGAATGGCCCATTATGTATTAGATTTTCTGTAGGTTGGCTGCAACCAGATGTTTTGGGGATCTGTAAGATTGAGCCATATGTGGAATGGGCAGGGATGGTAGGTACTTCTTTTGCCCTCCAACTAGTGACTGACTGGATTGAGAAAGAGGCATTAAACAGTTTAGCCCCTTGTGTCCTTCGCCACAGATACAAACTACAACATTTAATGTTAGTACAAAATAGTTTTATGTTGACAAGATGATTTGAAATGAAAATTTTGCCAATGAAAATGAACACAATAAAATGTTTACCAACAAGGATTTGCCACAAGTAGCAGAGAGTCACTCAGGTTTCTGTAATCTCTTCTCCCTACTCTACCCCTTGCAAATTTTAGCACACATTTCTTCAACCCTCTCTAATTTAGTGATGATTTAGGAGGTGCACCAGATCCTAGTTCACCTCCCAATACCGTATTCATATTTCAGGATTTTCTCAGCTATGCTGTATGTGTGTGCTATACATGAGTTGTAAAAAAATTCACAAATGCAGTGAAGGAGGCTGGACTGAATCTTTCATAGCTGTTTATTGTTCCTTCAACAAGATTGGGAGAAAATATTTGAGAAAATATGAAAATACTTAGATTCTCTCCCTGAGCCTAGTAGTTCTGATATTACCATGTATGCTAATCAGTGAATACATTGCATATGTTCAGTTTTACTCCCATGGGTCATCCTACTAATTCTTGATGCTTCTAGAAGGCTTGGGTGTGATGAGATATATCTAGTCTAGGGGTAGACAGCTTCTAGCCCTACAGATGTTACTGGTTCCTCATGACTTATCTGTACTAGCTAGAGCTGATGGGAGTCACAATTCAACAATATCTGACTGGAGGGCCATAAGTTACTCATTGCTGGTCTGATACAGAGGCAACAGAAAGCACAAGAAGGAGGAGCACCAGAAGTACTATCTTCCTTTTCATCTGGCCTTACACAAATACATATTCCAGAAAAGCATGCTGTGAGCTCAGGTCTTTATTAGCATTTTAAACATTACAGAGCACTTTGGGCATTTGTCTTCATAATACATTTAGTAAGGTAGATTGCTATCATTCATAGTTTGTAGGGTGCTAAAGCCCAGAAAAAAACTTACATTCCCAATAATTTACCCAGTGCAGATAGGATTTAAGTTCAGATTTCTCAGAGCAAAATCTGAAACTCTTCTCAGGACCGTGCTTGCTGTAAAGCAGCCAACACTTGACCAGCACCAAGAAATCAACTTCTAGATGACGGACAAACGCTTTCAGTAAAGATGTTGAAATACAGTAAAAATTACCCAAAAAATGAATGTGGCTGGGAACTCAGCCACAATAAAGTTGATTCCCAGATGATTTTTCCCACAGTTGAGTGCTGCTTATTTCACAGTTTCAGCATGTTGCAGTTGACCATCTAAATCATGAGGCATTACTTATCATCTTATAAGGGAACACCAGGGTAACTTGACAAAAAAGAAATTAGTTTGTTCAAGTTACTTGGGCACATTTTTTTTTTAAAAAAAGAAAAGACCAATATTAAAATACAATGTAAACAATAAAACTTAGTTTAAAAACATGGATGCTGCACAAAGCACAAACTACAATATTTTCTCATTACACACTTTAGAAAACTGAAGCACAGGTATTTCTATTTCCTGTTAAGAATGTGTGGGTCTTGGTATTGATTTAACTTATTGTCTCATTTGAGGAGTGTTCTTACTGTTGTGTTGTGATGTTGGTTATTTGTATAACTGAACAGCACTGCTTCCATTTCAGGTCATGTAGGTATGTATTATCCTCTTATGTTTATCAAAACACATACCTGTGACAAAGTACATCTGAGTGGCAATGGAATGATTTCCGTGTAACAGCATTATTGTGTTTCAAATGGCCATAGAATTTGTTGCTCTGAAGTAGAGGTCAGACTTTGGTGATGGCCTCTTTTCTTAATTTTGCAAATAGAAAGATCCAGGAGTCTGAATTTTGCCCCCTCCACATATTTTGCTGAAATATGTGCTCCTTTTTTCCTTCCCTTTCCTTGCCAGTAATGGGAGAGAAAAAAGAAACTGCTAATGAATCGTGTCAGTTTTCCACCCATTTTGCCAATCATTTTTGTAAAGAGCAGTTGTGTGTTCAGAGAAGCATCCTATCAACCCAGAGCAGTAGCTGGCATGAAAACATGCCTAAGTTTATTCACCAAAATTAGGGCACTCTTAAATTGGATGTTGTATGTTTCTACAGAAATGTTTAAACCAGACAGGGAGTAGTAAAGAAAACTGTAGTGAGAGTACTAGCATTTCAGTTGGCTGAACTAGTAGACTGATCTAGCAGACTTTTTCCATCTGTAATTAGAAGACAAACAATCAGTCCTGGCAATATGTCTAGAACAAACTTGGAGATCTGAGTCATTTTCAGAAACAACAATGAACCCCAAATTACAGCATGTTATTTTATAATGCTTACATATTATCAAGGTCTGGCTAGTTGATATGCATTTCCAGATCTCTTTTAAACCTAGAAAATGGAGAAATGGGCTTCTCTGTTTATATAGTTTATAGTAAAAGGTGCTTTAGATATACATGGAGTAGGGAACCTGTGACACACCATGTTGGACCACAGCTCCCATAATCCATTATCATTGGCGATAATAGTAGGAACTGATAGGAGCAGATGTCCATGCAACAAAGTCTGGAGGGCTGCAAGCATACCACCCTGTTATACAGTGTCTCTATCCTGAGGAAGGCAGATATTTCTTCTATTGCTTAATGGAACAACCAGGTACCTACCACGATATGACTACTTTAAAACCCTATATAGCTAGGATTGCCAGGCCTAGTCCTTGAGAAGGACTGCTTAACTTTAATCCCTGCAAAGAATGCAGAATTCCACTGAGTGTTGTATTTGTCATAAATTGCAAATACAACAGAGAAGCCATACCTAATACAACAATTCCTTCTCTGTTTTAACAGGACAGGGACAATGTCAGGGGCTAGATTTCAATCCCGTGTATGTCACAGAGCAGAACAGTGAATTACCTTTTCAGATGTTCAGGGCCAGATGTACTCTATAGGGTGGCTAGAAGGGGGCACAAATCTGCAGCTCTTTCCACTGTTCTCCCATCTTGATCCTGCATCCTCGCCTGCCTCATGATTTCCCAGAGCCTGGCTATACAGTCTTACACCAGTTCTGCAAGTGTTTCTCCTTGTCATGGTTAGATGAACTGTGGTAGTAACCAAAATAAATTTCCTTCAGTTTTTGAAAACCTGCATCTTGAAATGCCACTGGCCTTGATGGAGGTAGCCATAACAAGGGTTTAGGTGTCTGCTTCAGTTTGGCTGCAGGTTGTAATCTTCAATATTTGTAGCAGTCAAAGCAACTGTTTACACTATATTATTAAGGGAAGGCTATAGCACTCATTTATCCATCTGAGGAGTCTTCCTGTCAGTAGGAAGGAAGGGGTAGAATATACATTAGATTAATTCATGGAGGATGCAATGGATAGAGTGATGGACTAGGACTCTGGAGAACAGTGTTCAAATTTCATCTTGGCCATGGAAACTCACTTGGGGGAGTGGAACGGGTAGAACTACTCCTTAAATATCTCACTTACGCTGAAAGCCCTATTGGAGTTGCTATAAGTTGGTTCTGACTTGACAGCACAGAATACACACACAGGTGGTCAATGCTTGTTATGGTTGGAGATGGAAGTGCATTTGTTTGGGTCATGTTTAATAACGCAAACTAGAACACAATTTTTCATGCAGAAAAAAGTGGCAAACTGAGGTGAGAATAGCAAACTTGTACTTGAAAAATATGCAGTACAGAGAAAAGTAAAAGACATTTGCCTTCATGACCTTTTTGTAGTCTCTTGAAGATACAGTACATCCAGTCAGCTGCTATTTGGAAGCCGGTATTTTGTCATCAACATAAATTTAGCACAAACATTTTGCCTACAGATGGAGTTTGCATTGATTGTCAAAGCCAAATTCCAGTTATACCGCTGCAGTAGTACTGCAAAGGGGCATGTTGTAGTTCTGAATTGTCTTTTTCATTAAAGAAAAGTCTCTGAACGCCATAAGCCAGGGTGATGAGGATGACAAAATTCATTGTAAGATTCCCATCCCACCCTCAATGTGCTCCTTTAATTCATCCAGGGAATTCAGTGTGAGCCACACCACAAATTTGAGGGGTATCATCAAGATTCTTCTACCTCAGCATGAAAATGTAGAAGAGGGTGCTAGTCATACTTTTCTCGAACATCTGTACTAGCATGCCAAAATAGTTAATGCTTTGAATCCACATACAGTGGGAAGCCTTTTTTCCCCCCTCCTCTCTCATGTAATAACCTCAAAAACAATATATATATTTAAAAATCCAGCCTCATTGGTGTCATAATGTTCTGATCTATGGGGCGTATTTATATTCCATGGGACTGCAGTGTTCTGGAATATGGTACAATCCTTTGAAATAAGGCTAAGACACATTCCTTAAAGTAAGGGCCAAATGGTAACCCTAAATTAATATAGAGACTGCTAAACTCTGCATGCAGTAAATGCATACAGCGCACGCACACACACAAACTGGAATCAGAAAGCAAGCAGCTAACTTTCTCAATTACTTTTATGAATCAAGAAGTGGCTAGTTAAACATTTCACAAGACCTGGATGGTTTTAAGTTGGTTTTGGTGTATGTGCATTTTTAAAATACAAAATTACTTCATCATCTATGAATGAATCAAGTCAAATACAGGATCAAGAGGAGGGGAATGCATGAATGGCCCTTCTGACATTTGCAGTGTCTCATTTGCTGCTAGTTTATTTGGATGGTTTAAACCCTGATGGAAAAAGTGAGAATGACTTAAGGCTAGCTATGACACAGAGTTGGGTGTATCTTTCCTCTGACTTTCTAAAAATCAACTGAAAGCATCTTAAGGATGCTTAGAATTTAAGCAGTTGAAGATCTGTCAGGTAACGGATGCTTCACCCTTTTTCCTATCTGTAATTTTTTTCTGGTAAGAATCATATCTTTTTCAAAATCTTTCATGTACTGTGGAAAAAGGCAATTTGGATTGGTTGCCCATATGATTTTGAGCCCCTGAATATACATGGAGAGAAAGAAGCAAACTGTTCTCAATCTTCAGATGTTATTCTTTTACAGCAAAAACACGAAGACTTCTATGGAACCTTTAAGACTGACAAACTTTCTTTGGCATAAGCTTTCATGGACTTGAGCTCACTTTTTCTGATGCATCCATAGAAGTGAGCTGGTTCCATGAAATCTCATGTCAAACAAAACTTGTTAATCTTAAAGCCCCCGCAGCCCCAAGACAGAAAAGTGATTTATTATAGTATTGCAGACTAATGCAGAGGCAATGCAGTGGTGTTCAGGCCCTAGAAACCACCCACTGAAATTGACTGATGATGGGAGACAATATTTCTTCACATAATGAAAAATTATTGTATGCAGTTCATCACAATGAGGTGTGGAAATGTCTGTTGTCTTAGAAGGCTTCAAAAGGTGATACACTTGTTCATCGTGACTAAAGCCTTGTTCAGGTGTTTGCCTGAACATAGTTATGGGGATACACATGCACATGGAAGGTCCGTCCCCCAATGGCACAATGCTCCACAAATTCATAGATCTTTGCACATTGTGTATGAAGGTCCAAAACTACTTCTTCATACCATTAGAGAGGTGATTAGGATTCCAGCCTTATTCAGGCTGCCAGTCATAAAGGTCTCTTGACATTGTGGGGCATGATGCCATTTGGGGGTGTGACTTATTGCACACAGATGTTCCATATAGCGTCCATTTTGTTTAAAAAAAGTATGCCACTGAATGCTGATCTTTGAAGAAAGAACATATAGGAGAGGGATTTAACTTTCAAGCACTGCTTGTGATTTCAGAGGCATTTACTGTACTTGGCTATTGTGGGGAGCAGGAAGTTGGATTAGATTCAGTCTTCTTTTCATATTGTAGGCTCTTCTGGTCTTTAATGTTGCTCTGCTGGATTGTGGATTGAAGCAGTGTCCTCCCCCTGCCCAGTGAGAGCACTTTGAATTTATTGTTTCTGATCCACTTGCTTGGAAGTCAGGAGAGGGAGTAGGAGAGGAAATGGCTTGAGAAGTGAAGTCCTGTAACCATGTGGCTTGGAACTTGTTGGGGAAAGAGATCTGTATCAATTCAACACATTTTTGATTTCTGATGTTGTTGTTTCCAAATGGCGCTCCACCCTCCTAGAAATGAAAAACAGGTATAGCCCACCTGGAAAGAGAATTTCCTGTGTAAGCCTCCCTGGAAAAGAAAAGCAGGCGAGTAAGAGTTTGGTAGTCCTTCATCAACTATCTCCAGAGTACATGGTTCTCCCTCTTTTTAATTCAGTAGAACCTGAATTAAACCTTCCCTCCCTTCTTCCTACTTAGCATTAACTTATCAAGTGCCATCACATACTTCTGTTTTAACATTCGCAAGAATGGACATATTCTCAAGTGTGCTTGCCTCATATGTATTACACAATCTTTTATATTTATTTTGTCTTCATTGTAACTTCAGGGGAAAGGAATATGGGGCGGGCGGTAGAAGAGCCTGTACAGCCAAATAATAATAAAAAAAAGACAAAGCACCATTTCAGCAGGCAAGTCATATTTTAAATGTGAAAGAGCAGAGATGTGTGATAGTATTTTGGAGAGTTGAAAGAGAAACACTGCTTCTAGTACACACAAAGACACATACTATGTGCACATGCAGCTTTTGTCCTACTATCTTTGCTGCTTAATCAGGTTTTGCAGGTTTTAGGAAGATTAGCAAAAACCAATGCCAGTGATAATACCTGTAAGTCCTATTTAGTAAAGTCAAAACTTACCAGACCATGGCTATTGAACAAATCTCCTTTTTAAATTGTTCTGGTGTTAGGGCACCTATCTTCTTCAGCCCTATGGTCTTCATCATTTTTAAAAGCCATAATTAAAACATTGCCATTGGAGAACATACTATTGAGCTTGACATGCTGAACAACAAAAAAAGTTCCCTGGCTTCTGTATGTCATTTTCAAAACATACAAATTCCTTTGCCCCCTTTTGTAAGCAGAGAAAGGGCACCCTCAGCCAAGCTGTGCAAATAACACTAGCCTTTAATCACAGCTAGACCATAATATTTACTAGCATTACAACAGTATTGTGGTGAACAGATCAAGACATTCATTTCATCTTTTGTATGCAATGAAAGATACAAGCAATGAATGTCTGGTTTATGGCAAGAAACCCATGTTGCTGCACATAAATGCTCTGCACACAAAACCTGTTGTTGTTGTTTAGTCGTTAAGTCGTGTCCGACTCTTAGTGACCCCATGGACCAGAGCACGCCAGGCCCTCCTGTCTTCCACTGCCTCCCGGAGTTGGGTCAAATTCATGTTGGTAGCTTTGATGACACTGTCCAACCATCTCGTCCTCTGTCGTCCCCTTCTCCTCTTGCCTTCACACTTTCCCAACATCAGGGTCTTTTCCAGGGAGTCTTCTCTTCTCATGAGATGGCCAAAGTATTGGAGCCTCAGCTTCAGGATCTGTCCTTCCATTGAGCACTCAGGGTTGATTTCCTTCAGAATGGATAGGTTTGTTCTCCTTGCAGTCCAGGGGACTCTCAAGAGTCTCCTCCAGCACCACAATTCAAAAGCATCAATTCTTCGTCGGTCAGCCTTCTTTATGGTCCAGCTCTCACTTCCATACATCGCTACTGGAAAAACCATAGCTTTGACTATGCGGACCTTTGTCGGCAAGGTGATGTTTCTGCTTTTTAAGATGCTGTCTACGTTTGTCATCGATTTCCTCCCAAGAAGGAGGCGTCTTTTAATTTTGTGGCTGCTGTCACTATCAGCAGTGATCATGGAGCCCAAGAAAGTAAAATCTGTCACTGCCTCCATATCTTCCCTTTCTATTTGCCAGGAGGTGATGGGACCAGTGGCCATGATCTTAGGTTTTTTGATGTTGAGCTTCAGACCATTTTTTGCACTCTCCTCTTTCACCCTCATTACGAGGTTCTTTAATTCCTCCTCACTTTCTGCCATCAGAGTGGTATCATCTGCATATTGGAGGTTGTTGATATTTCTTCTGGCAATCTTAATTCCGTTTTGGGATTCCTCCAGTCCAGCCTTTCGCATGATGTATTCTGCATATAAGTTAAATAAGCAGGGGGACAATATACAGCCTTGTTGTACTCCTTTCCCAATTTTGAACCAATCAGTTGTTCCATATCCAGTTCTAACTGTTGCTTCCTGTCCCACATAGAGATTTCTCAGGAGATAGATAAGGTGGTCAGGCACTCCCATTTCTTTAAGAACTTGCCATAGTTTGTTGTGGTCCACACAGTCATAGGCTTTTGCGTAGTCAATGAAGCAGAAGTAGATGTTTTTCTGGAACTCTCTGGCTTTCTCCATAATCCAGCGCATGTTAGCAATTTGGTCTCTAGTTCCTCTGCCCCTTCGAAATCCAGTTTGTACTTCTGGGAGTTCTTGGTCCACATACTGCTGAAGCCTACCTTGTAGGATTTTGAGCATAACCTTGCTAGCGTGTGAAATGAGTGCAATTGTAGGGTAGTTGGAGCATTCTTTGGCACTGCCCTTCTTTGGGATTGGGATGTAGACTGATCTTTTCCAATCCTCTGGCCACTGCTGAGTTTTCCAAACTTCCTGGCATATTGAGTGTAGCACCTTAACAGCGTCATCTTTTAAGATTTTAAAGAGTTCAACTGGAACGCCATCACCTCCACTGGCCTTGTTGTTAGCCATGCTTTCTAAGGCCCACTTGACTTCACTCTCCAGGATGTCTGGCTCAACGTCAGCAACCACACTATCTGGGTTGTCCGGAACATGCAGATCTTTCTGGTATAATTCCTCTGTGTATTCTTGCCACCTCTTCTTGATGTCTTCTGCTTCTGTTAGGTCCCTCCCATTTTTGTCCTTTATCATGTCCATCTTTGCACAAAAGGTTCCTTTAATATCTCCAATTTTCTTGAACAGATCTCTGGTTTTTCCCTTTCTATTCTTTTCCTCTATATCTTTGCACTGTTCATTTAAGAAGGCCCTCTTGTCTCTCCTTGCTATTCTTTGGAAGTCTGCATTCAATTTTCTCTAACTTTCCCTATCTACCTTGCATTTTGTTTCCCTTCTCTTCTCTGCTATTTGTAAGGCCTCGTTGGACAGCCACTTTGCTTTCTTGCATTTCCTTTTCTTTGGGATGGTTTTTGTTGCTGCCTCCTGTACAATGTTACGAGCCTCCATCCATAGTTCTTCAGGCACTCTGTCCACCAAATCTAGTTCCTTAAATCTGTTCTTCACTTCCACTGTGTATTCATAAGGGATTTGGTTTAGATTATACCTGACTAGCCCAGTGGTTTTTCCTACTTTCTTCAGTTTAAGCTTGAGTTTTGCTATAAGAAGCTGATGATCAGAGCCACAATCAGTTCCAGGTCTTGTTTTTGCTGACTGTATAGAGCTTCTCCATCTTTGGCTGCAGAGAACATAATCAATCTGATTTAGGTATTGCTCATCTGGTGATGTCCATGTGTAGAGTCGCTTCTTGTTTTGTTGGAGACAAAACCTAGTGAGGCTTAATTAGAATGATGTGAGGCAAAGGAAGGAGAGCAAGAGAAAGGCTTTAGAAGGAAAGAGGGCCCCTCCTTTTGGGGCCCCCATTTTGACCCAATTGCTTTGTGTTCTGAGCACACATGAGGTTGGAGGAAAAATCCTTAATTTCACCTCTGTTGTGTGCTGAAAGAAACATCACACAGACTGTATTCTCAAAGGCTTTCACGGCCGGGATCCGATGGTTGTTGTAGGTTTTCCAGGCTGTTTGGCCGTGTTCTGGGGTTTTTTCTTCCTAACGTTTTGCCAGTCTCTGTGGCCGGCATCTTCGGAGGACAGGAGTTAGAACTCTGTCTGTGTTCTGGTGTCCCACACACTACACCAGAACACAGATGATGCCAGCCACAGAGACTGGCGAAACGTTAGGAAGAACAAAACCCAGAACACGGCCAAACAGCCCGGAAAACCTACAACAACCATAACACAGACTGATTATCTTATCAGTCCAGTCCTTATTTATCAAGAATCAGAACATACAATAAGCCAAATCATATGGTAAAGTTTTTCTTGGACCATATTCCCTCAGATTGTGAGGGCATGGCATTTTATTTTACCACGTGTCCACAAACAGAATTTCCTGCATGTGGAGAATTAGCACATCATGGATAACAGTTTAGCCTAGTCATCTCTTTCACATGCTCTTACGCATGGAGTTTTAATTTGAACAGAGAAGGCAGGATTGAGGGCAGTCTGAATGTCTGAGTTCTGAAAGCTGCAGGGAATAGTTTAGGGGCAGCTTTAACAGTGACTTTTAAGGTACCCTGAAATTACAACATAATGTATTTACTGCCATCTGGTATCACAGTCTTAATTCCACTACCAGAAAGTAATAGAACTGGAACTGTTCATCTCTGTTAAATACTACTACTGTGGAAGCAGCCTAAATTAGCAACTGCATTGATGCCATTGTATTCCTACTTATAAACAACAACAGCAGTCCCACAGTTCAGGAAATTAATGTTGTTGCCTTGAAAATGTGAAGCATACTATGATAGTTGGCTAGGTCGAACTTTGTTATGACGGCAAAACAAATTCTATGGAAACCATTGTGTAGGCTGGCTCAGGAGCGCTGGGAGGATGCCATGTGTTACTGATGCTTTTGGCATTGTTTTGATCCGGGTTGAGATCCTCAAATTCGGGGGGGGGGGGGAGGGGAGGGGAAAGCATTCCTTTTTTCCCCCCATACCCGAAGCATAATTCTGCCAAGCTGGCATAAATGTTCTTCTCTTTCCAAGGGCGTCTTTCCAAACACAGTGTGTGCCGCCTCCTAAAGATAGTCTTTACAGTGGCCAGGATTGGTGGAAAACATGAAGTCTGCATGGATTAGTGCAGGAATTCATTTGGACTGACAACTTGGGTTTCCCTCTATAAACAGCAGTAGTGTTTTCATCTTCTGGACTGGGCTACAGATTTCAGATCCCTCCTCCTTCTCCCTGATACTGTTGCTTGAAGTTCAAGCTGTGCTGAAAGGCACATTGCAAATCCGTTTCTGCACATGAAAAACAGCATGAAATCAATGTGGCATATATTGTTTCTACTCCGTTCTGTTTTCCAGGAGATTTTTATTTTTTAAAAAAAACACAGGAGTAGGCTTTTCAAAATATATATTTTAATTTCTAAGTGAAAGGAAAAATAAAGTTTCCACTTTCATCATTAGCTACCTAGAGAAAAATTAGTTTCTCTTTTACCAGTTTCTTTAAAATAGCACATTCTCCAAGCTCATTCATAACCCTGTACAGTTTTTTTAAAAAAACACAGCTCTAGATGTTTTAATGTCTGCTTCTATAGGAGAAGACTATTCAGAGATACAAAAAGGGTGGACCAGCCTATGTTGGTGGAATAGTTACCCTGTTTACTTTAGTAAGCAGGAGTGCAAGTTAACATAAATATAATTACTGTGGAACCAAACAAGCGGAAAATAGTTCTAAAAATATATATAGTAGCAGAGTGAATTTGATTCAAATGAAGTCAGTTTAAATCATGATTAAAGTCATGATTGAAATCACTAAGTAATTTAACTCAATTTAAATCATGATTTTTAAATGTAAAGACTCATTCTTGCTGGTAGTTATAATCTTGAATATTTGCAACCGGATGAAGATTTCATATTTAGAATAATAACCTATCAGATCAGTAAAACAGCTATATCAGAACTGATTATAGTTTAATAGGTTAATCACTCATATTTGGAGAACTACTTAAATTGTTTCATTTAACCAAAACGATAACATTATATAGCTTACATATTCTTGTATTTGCTTAAACGTCAATGTTTATTAACTGAAGTGGTTAAAAAAGTATTTTAAAAAACTTCAAGCTATGAGCACACAGATCCCAAGGATTGTAAACTGCTCAGGTTTCACTTTCATTTTTACTGCTTGTCTCTCCCTCCTGACACTTTGAGCCTCCAAACAAACTTCAAACCTAGCATTTAAGGTAATGTGTCCATTGTTTGTACCTAGATTTGCAGAACAACAATGGAATTAAGGTCTTTTCCTGAACTTTGTTTATTTTATACCATTTTTACTATGAAAAAGTGCATGTTATCTCATCTTAGATAACTTAGATTAATTGAATTACTTTACAAAAAATGTAAACATTGCATGAATCTACAGCTTCATGCTACATAACTAAGCTACATTTCATGCTGAATAACCTTTGAACTATATTGTATCTTAAACAGAAAACTATTTTAGATAGATTTTTCCTCCAAAAGCATTTCATTAAAGTAAATTTGATTAAAATAAAAAATCTGTTTTAAATTTAAAAATCTGATCTAAATAAACATTCTGATTTTTTTGGATTTTTAAAAATCAATTTTAACCCACCATGTATAGTAGCATTCATATCTTCATAGTGACCAAAGTGCTTTTCATGTATTAGCTTGCTACTTCTTATGACAACCTGAAAGGTAGGTCTGTCTTACAGATGACATATTGCAGATTGAGAAGGAGAGTGATTCTGGAAAACAGTGAGCCTTGATGTGGGATAGTTCTATTCGCAACACACATTCCTGTACCAGGATAAAACAGGGTTTCACAGTGCAGTTCTGTATATGTCTACTTAAAAGGTATTTCTGTTGTGTTCACTGAAACTAACTTTCAGTTGTCACATTAGCCTATTTTTAAAAACAATGAATGAATGAATTTCACCGAAGAGCTTAATTTCTCTTCATAGAGTTGGCTCACACGACCCTTTCACTTGACCTTCCAGCCAGTTCCTTTGGATAGAGAAAATATAGGAAAGCTCATGCTTCTGGTGTAATTTCTTGATGATTGCATTAGCTCCAAAAATCTCATCATAACCATGAAAATCACAGCACCAGCCACAATGTATTTATCCTCTCTTTGTCCCTTCCTAGAAAATCAATCTTGTGTCCACTCAGAAGGGGATGTAATACTCACTTTGTATCCCTGCTGTGCTACCTGTGAAATGGCCAGAAACATCTGAAGCTACCTTAAATGATGTATTGGGACTAAAGAGAGCCTTACCTTACTGACAGAGCATATGAAGACGGGTGCAGGTTCAATCCCATCACCTTTTGTCCTAGAAAACTGTTAAGTTGCAAGAGAGGCAAAAGATCCCTGCCTGAGACCTTGGAGAGCCCCAGGTGATCAAACCAGATAGTCGAAACTAGCCTTCCCAACCTGGCAACTCCATAAAGGACTTGGCTACAACTTCCTTTACTCCCTTTCACTTTTGGCAATGGTCATGCTGACAGGGAACGATGGGTGTCAGTTTGAGGAAGACTGCTCTAGTCTGTCAAATGGGCTGCTTCCTGTGCTCTATTTGAGTCAGCTAACCCATTGGCTCATCTTCCACAGCCACTAGAACTGGCTCATTCAGCCTTCAATGGTAGATGTTGGGGACTCAACCTGAGGCTTGCTATGGACAAGCTATGCAATCTGTGACATATCCTGGCCCCTAATCCAATCATAGGAACAGGAGAGTTTGCTTTATTTTTCATAGCTCTCAGGAAATTGGCCAGACTCCCTATTTTATCACTAGATGATGATGGTGTGTGTTGTCAAGTCGCCTCTGACTCATGGCAAACCTATGAATGAGCACTCTCCAAAATGTACTGTTCTCAGCCACCCTGCTCTAGTATGTTGATAACCGGCAATATGCCTGTGGTCCATGGTAGCGTGTTGTTGACCAACACATAAAGTCTACTAGATCTGAAAGGAAAAAGGGTATGACAAGAATGAGAGGATGTCTTCAATTTGCAGTGTAAATGGGCAGTACAGTGAGATGATCTGAATGCAGGTGCAGTGAATGAGAGGGTAATGGTTTAAAATCTGACTACTCCCTCCATATTAGTATCATGATCCAGATTGTCTCCCATTCCCTCCCTCTGATCACACTGGCAATTTTGTGGATGGTAAGGAGTTTCAATTGAAAGCAAGACTGCACAGTTAAGGTCACATGTTGTTGAAAGTGTATGAATGAAGACCCCTGTTGCTCAAAGAGGAGTCCTGTTTAGCTATGTTCTTGATAAGGCAGGAGAATGGCACAGGGGTGATTCAGTTTTTCACATGGTTCAGTTTTTGCTCAATGCAATCTAGCCTCTGTTAAAAATTTGTCCCCTGATGAGGCATAGTTAGAAGCTAGAAGCCAGCTTTGCCTTCTAGGCTGCCAGATGTAAACTAATAGACTAAAGTGTGAAAGAGAGTATGATCTGTGACATAGATGAGATGCGTATGTTCACGTGTTCCAGGTGTTCTGAACCTGTAGCACATACCTTCCCTGCCTGTGAATCTTGGGCATTGGTTTCCAATTGAATATTCCATGAAACAGCTTTGGACAGATGTTCCCTGCTATAATGTGGCACCACCAGAGCCAGTGTTCTGGATACTTCTCCTTCATGCAGAATGTTTGGTCTGCGTAAGAACTTGGGAGCATCCATCACAATTCCAAATCACAGGAAGCAAACAAAGCCGATGATTTCCTAACTCTCAACAGCTGGCTGCAGATGACATTTTAAAAAATGAAGAAAGAAGAAGGAAGGAAGTGAAAAAGTGTATATAATTCTTAGCCCTGTTGCTTTTTGGGCTGTTTCCAGAACTAACCCCACAAAGCAACACGTCAAATCATAGTGGGTCGCTCAGAGAACAGCTTGGAAATACTGCAGCCCAATATTTCGCTGCTGAAACAAATAACCATCCAAACAGTTTTGAGTAGATACAGGGCCGAATTAAAAAACGGATCACGATATTCATAAAAAATCGCTGATTCGTTAAATATCCATCCCTTCATATTCGTCAGTTCCAGAGACCCCGATGAATATGAAGGGACGAATATTTCCCCATTTTTATTCGTCCCCCATAGGAAGAGAGGGAAGGGTAGCCGATAGGCAGCCAGCCAGCCCCACAGCCACCCACCCCCACAGCCTATCCCCCGTCCCCTTCCCCTCCCTACCTTAGCCGCTGCCACCATCTGGCGCCACCATAATCTACTGCTGCCCGCTGCTGCCACCATCCATCGCCACCTGCTGCAGTGGCCTAAGGGACACTGGCTGCCCTTTGCAAAGATGGCAGCTGTGGCTTCTTTTAGGGCACAGAAGTTGCATCTGCCATCTTTGCAAAGGGCAGCACAGATTCCCTTAGCCTGCCTTAAGGGAATCCAGGCTGCCCTTTGCAAAGATGGCAGCTGCAGCTTCTCTTAGGCAGGGAAGCTGCAGCCACCATCTTGGTTTTTATTCATACATCTTTGTATTTCATGAGTAACACTGTTGATCCAAAAATTCTTAGCCTCTTGGGAGAACTAAGAACTGAAAATATACAGAACAATGCATATCCTCAAAGAAGTGTTATGTTTTCATTGTATATTTCATTATTCATCTTAAGGAAACTGCTCAGGGTCATTTCTGTGTGAAATTTCATTGCATGGCGATGCTCACTGCTTGTTGAACCAAATTCCAAAGTAATCCAGTTCTGTTTTAAACTGTTTTCTATTCCATTCTTCTTAATAGAGTGGAAAGCACTATTTCAGCAGCAATAATGATTACAGGCATAGCAGCATTAACACAAAGTTGTATTTGAGCCATTAATGCAAACTAGTTTGGATGGCAGCACTCATTCAAAACCTACAATCCTTGTTTTCTCAAAATGTCACAGAAATAAATGAGTGCCCACTTTTATTCGTCTTGAATTTTGATTTTTAATCAGTGGGTATATGATGTCCTTGTCCATGTCTTGTAAGCAAATATTTCATGAACATATACCCTGTATAAATGTATTTGCTTGGTTGCGAAACACTTTCTAAGGATGCTTTAGATTTTCAGTTTCAGCATGAACAGGGAATCGCGGAAGATTATTTAAAGTCTGGAAGATAGTTGATTACTGTTGGCTGCAAATAAGTGATTGGAGAGCACACAACATGAGACGTGTCATCTCAGCCTGCATCCAGCTGTTCACACATTGCTAAATTTGTACAGAATTTTGAAAGCCAAGTGCTTGCAGGATTGTGAGTTACGGGGAAATATTAATTTGCCTTTCCAGCTGGTCTGGACCTTTTCCCATAAGAACTTGCACTGAAAATCTCCCTTTTTATTTTAGCTAAGCAATTTTCTGTAGATCACATCAGTAAATACATTCTTAAGAAATTCACACGGTGTGAAGCATGTTTTCAACAGATACAGTTGCACTTAACAGTTTTTGATATTCAGTGTTAACACATGAACATTGACACATTATCACTTACTAAGATTGATTACTATAACACTCTATATGTGGAGCTACCCTTGAGACTGATCTGGAGATTGCAGCAGTGGCCAGACTGGTGTTGGGTGTGGATAAATTTGATCACATCTCACCGGTTCTGGTTCACTTACATTGGCTTCCTTTTGCTTTCTGGGGCCAGGTTCAAGGTTCAAGTACTAGCATACAAAGCCCTTAGTGGTTTAGGGCCTCTTTATGTGTCGAGTGTCTCTCCCTCAGAACATCAGCAGAATCAGCCGTTCTTCTCAGGCTCTACTTCTCCAGGTTGCTATGCCAAGAGAGGCAAAAAAGACTGTCACCAGAAATAGTGCCTTCTCAGCCGTGGCCCCTTCCTTATGGAATGGACTCCTGGCAGAAGTACGTCAGGCCTCCTCCCTCCCATCCCTTAAGACAATGCTAAATACTGTCCTGTTTCAAGAGACATTCAAGAGCATCCTCTTTTAAGCTATTCTTCATGTGTTCCTAGTGTCGCCTTCATTTTGGGTTTGTATCTATTGTTTGTTTTATTTGAGACATTTAATGTTGGGTGGTTGGGTCACTGTTATAGTGTGTCGCTGTAAACCGCTCAGGTAACTTAAGGAGGGGAAATTATACTCTACCATAGTGTCTCTGAGAGAGCTAACAGGATTAAAAGTCTCTTGTGGCAAAAACATGAAATTTCTTCACTTTGGGACAGAGGCAAAAAAGCATGTGCACAAGATGAGTATATGGCAATAAATAGCTCTTTCTGAAGTGAAAGCAAATTGAACAGACAAGGAGATTAAATTGGATGTTGGATAACTCATTTCCTTTGGCATTTGCATTAGATAGTTTTGACTTATAGAGTGAACCTAATGGCAGGCTTTTTTAAAAATCAATGTGATGTTTCATTAACCCAATTAACCCTTACAGAACAATGGGATGGCTTACAATCAAACATGCCTGAAGTTGCTTGCTTATATAAATACTCTTTTTCAAATCTGGAGGGTTACAGTTAGTGTCATGTACTCATATTGAAAGTGCCTGAAATCTTTCTTCTTTTCCTTGTAACGAAAGAGTAAATCTTTGCAAAATGTTGCAGACAGCATTTATGAAAAAGCAGTACCAGTTTCATTTTATCTTGTCTTTGTGAGGTAGCCTAGGGTATTTTGACACTGGTGTTGACTTGCCATTTCTCTACTTTGTACACCAGAGCTATACTATAGCTATACTCTGGCTATCCAGAAAACTCTTGATTATAGGCAGTTTAAAAAGAAAATAGATTCACCAATCAATATACAGCTGTATAAAATTAAGCTAGCGGTTTAAGCTAGCTTAAATTGATCTGGACATAAGCTTAATTTGCCTGGTAAGAAGAAGCCATAGGAAACTTAGTGGATCTAAACTGGAAAAGATAGGGTCTGTCTACACTGGCATATAGATATGGTATATGGTTAATTGATGCCACAGTTTGGATTTTTTTTAAAAAGACCTCATCCACAAGTGTTTCTGCTTAGAATGATCAATCCTTCCCTTTTAAGAGCTGGCACACACCTTTCTGGCCCAGTGGTAGGGCATGCATTCTTTTTGGCATGTTCATTGCTTAGCTTGTTTAGCTGAGAGATAGCAGCCTCCAGCAGCTGCAGATTCCAAAGGAGAGTCTGAAAAAGAAAATGTAGGGAGAATGTAGCCATTCTAGACTACTTTTGCATGGAAAGTGTACCATGTAGCCCCAAGACTAAAAGCAAACAAAATACAAAACCACTTTTGTACATTAAAGGATAAAAGGAGTTGTGCATGCTGCTAAAGTGTAGGTATTTGGTCATTCATGTGTCTAATCCTTTTTAGAATCTGTTTTGTAGTGAATTCTGTAAATCCAGTGATTTTTATAAACTGCTTGGAGTTGCTGATATTGATTATTTATGTTTTCATTCCCCCTATATTAGTTTTCAGGTTGTTAACTGATAGTGCATCCATACACAAGGTCCTGTTCCTGATTTCTTTTCCCCTCCTTGTTGTCTACTCTACAACTGATATTTTGATTACATACTGCTCAGATCAGGGTTTTTGTTTTTTTTTGTTTATTGTTGCACTATGCTCCATGTCCACTGTACAGATAATAGTAGACTGAGAAAGGTACAGAAAAGGCAACAAGTTGAGGCAATATAACATATAACAAAAGGTTAATTAAAATATAATAAAAGAGCAGATATTAAAGTAAGGCAAAAGAGTCAAATGTAATAGAACAGTCAAAACAAAACACAAAACCACTGTATTTAGTGCCTGTTCAAAAGTAGGCAATGAGTGGGCCAACCCTATTCCTTCGGAGGATGTTCCATAATCTGAACAACAAAATGGAAAAGCCCCTCTTCATAGTTGTCCTCAACTGAACCTCTGTATTCATTCATGAGACCATAAGAAGGGGCCTCAGAAACCTGACTTAAATTGCTGAAAAGGAACAAAAATGTTGGTCTAGTGCTGTACAAGTCTCCAGTTTAGAAACATTTTATCAATTTCTTGAGAAATTCAGCACATGAATGAATATATGTCTTACTTGGAAATATTTCACTTGATCTCAGTCATATGTAAACTAATATTAAACACACATCTAGTATATTTTCTGTAATTTATTGGCTATCAACCTTGGAGAGCCAAATGTTTGACTGAGACACACATGGTCTTCCTTTCTTTCCCATCAGCCAAAATCATCTGGTGATGAGCATCTGCAGAATGAAACATTTTATATAATAAAATTTACAGAAAACATATAGTTTAAAAAGGCATTCTTACTGAAAACTAAATGACATATGCCATATGCCAAACTTCCATGGCAGCCAGAAGTTTTTTATTTCTCCATTCTTAGGAACAAAGATTCCTACATTGATATTAAAGATAAAAAGAACCTATAGTGACTGAAGTGATATGTCTTAAAGGCCTTACTCTACATGGTAATTGTTATTTGCAAGTGTGTGCTTGAAGAAAAGGCCTGTTCTTGCCTAGAAGTGAGTGTCATGGAACAGAAGGCCTTGCGCTGACAATTATAGCTTATCCTTTCAAAAGATATAAACTGGACTATTATGGATCATATCGTTGTAAACAATTAAAATCAATTTTCTGTGACTCCAGAGAAACAAAAGTAGCATATCCTCAGACATTTTTTTAATTTGGTAAGTCAGCTCCTCTGTAAGTTCCACTAGTTCAAATGGGCCTACTCTAATAGCAACTTACTTTAGTATAGTAAGTCACCGTTAGAGTTGCCCAATTTGAATCAATGGAACTTACAGAGGACTTGGCTTATTAAATCCCCATTGATTCAGTGGGCCTACTCTAGTGTGATTCAATACACTAATCAACAGGAGTTTGGCCATTGTCCGTTATGTGAATTTTTTCTGTGGTTTGAATTTTGTAGACCTTTATTCAAAGGAACAAATATGCTCCTAGCTTTCAATTTGGTGGAAGGCAGGTAACTGAAGAGATGGATACAGCAAAAAGGTGAAATAGAGCCATCACAGTGAATAATGGCAGAGCACTTAGAACTGAGCAGTTGTCCTTGATATAGCAATTGCGATGTTATAGATATGTCTCTGTTTTTGTCTGTGACTAATTTGATGGTAGTCCTTGGAGAGTTATTAATACCTGAAGTGTATGAATCAGCCCATGGAATTCCTGTGGAGCATGGCACTGCTTGTGTTTGCCATGTACAATAGTCTGGGTGATTTGTTAATTTGTAGATGGTGAGTTGGTGCTATAGAACCAGATGATCATCATGCTCTATTTAGCCCTCTTCTCTATTTATTTATTTTATTTTATTTTATTTATGTATTAAATTTGTATCCCGCCCATCTAGACAGCGTCTACTCTGGGCGGCTCGCAATAAAATGGAATAAAAACAATCAAATAATATCAATTTAACAACAGTAAGATTATCATTCAAGATGGAAAAAAGGGATAAGGGAAAAAAGGAATAAATCAAATGGTGACCGGAGGGAAGGCCTGCCTAAATAGCCAGGTCTTAAGTTGGCTTTTGAAAATACCCAGCGAAGGGGCCAAGCGGATCTCGGAGGGGAGATTATTCCAGAGGCGGGGGGCCACTGCCGAGAAGGCCCGGTTTCTTGTTTTTTCTTTCCGGGCCTCCCTCGGCGTTAGGCTCCTCAGCCGCCCCTCCTGGCTGGAACGAGTGTTACGAGTAGATCTAGGTGGGAGGAGGCGTTCTGCCAAGTATTGAGGTCCTAAACCGTTTAGGGCTTTATATGTGATCATTAGCACTTTGAAATCAATGCGGAAATGAACGGGCAGCCAATGCAAAGCGGCCAGAGTGGGAGAGATATGCTGATATCTTCTCGTCCCACTAAGAAGTCTGGCCGCCGCATTCTGCACCATTTGAATCTTCTGCATCAGTCTCAAAGGTAGCCCCACGTAGAGCGCATTGCAGTGGTCTAATCTCGAGATTACGAGCGCATGGACCAAAGTGGTGAGCGCCCCAACATCAAGATAGGGACGCAGCTGGGCAATCCGCCACAGATGGAAATAGGTGGAGCGGACCACTGACGCCACCTGGGTTTCCATGGTGAGCGCCGGGTCCAGGTGACTCCCCAAGCTGCGAACCTCACTCTTCGCGGTGAGAGTCACCCCCCCAAAAGAGAGGGAGTTTCCCAAACCGCCAATGGTGGGGCCACCCACCCTCAGGACCTCTGTCTTGTCCGGGTTCAGCCTCAGCCCATTTTCCTGCATCCATTGCAGTACAGCCTCCAGACAGCGCTGAAGGGACAGAACGGCACCCACTGTGGTTGGAAAAAAGGAGATGTAGAGCTGGGTGTCATCAGCATACTGATGGCACGATGCCCCACACCCCCTGATGACCTCACCCAGCGGCCTCATATAGATATTAAACAGCATTGGGGAGATAATCGAGCCCTGCGGAACCCCACAATTGAGGCTCCACGGGGCCGAAACTCTCTCCCCAAGCTGTACTCTCTGAGGACGGTCCCCCAAGAAGGATCGGAGCCAGGCAAGCGCCAGACCACCAATTCCCAACTCAGAGAGCCTCCTCAGGAGGATACCGTGGTCAACGGTATCAAAGGCAGCTGAGATATTGAGGAGGCTCTCCGTTTTACCCCTGTCGGCCTCCCTCAACAGGTCATCCAACAGGGCGACCAGTGCCATCTCTGTACCATGGCGCGGCCTGAAGCCCGACTGAAATGGATCCAGGGCATTTGTTTCATCCTGAAGTCCAGAATACAGTTGCCTAGACATAAGTCCTGTTTCATCCTGAAGTCCAGAATACAGTTGCCTAGACATAAGTCCTGTTCAACTCAGTGGGACTTACCCCCAAATAAACATGTATCTGATTGGTCAGTAACTTAATTTTCTTCAAAACAGTTCTATCTACTACCATTTCGTGCTTACTTAGTGTTAGAATTTGCATTTCTTTTCTAGTGATATTCCTGTAATCTGATCTCCAGAGAATTAAGCCATCTGCATGCACATAGTACCTTTTAAAACTGATTTTAACTGTGTGAAAGTCCTCTGGGTATCTCAAATGTAATTACTTTTCAACTAATCACTCAGAGATTTAGGCATGACATTAATAATTGACAGGACTCTTGACATTTTATGTAGCAAACTACATAATGCAAGTGGCCCACTGCAAGTCGGGAAAAGAGCCGTCCAGCTTTGTGTATGTTTGTTTGTGCATGCCGCCAAGGAGAGGATATCTTACAGTGAGCAAGCATCTCTATCTCTACTTTAGTTCAAACTACAGAGGAATTATGGAAAAAGGGCTGTAATTCAGTGGAAGAGGACATGCTTTGATTGAAGAAGGCGCAGCATTCAATTACTGGCACTTAATTTTTTTTCTTATGTGGTGTGGTGTGTGTGTGCTTTGATTGATTTTTTAAACATTGTTATTTGGTTAATTTACTGTGTATTTATTCGGTTAAACCTGTATGTTTTGGTGGGGGGTGGGTTGGAGACTGTTTGGTAGATACGTATGTTGTTGTTGGCTGTACTGCTGTCTGCTTTTGGAATAGATTGACTCTCTGTTGCCTTGCCTTTACTTGTTTTGAAGGACTGTCTACGGGTTCTTTAGGGCTTTTTTGACTAGTGCCAGAAAACATGAATGGAGAAAAATGAAACGAAATAACCTGGAAGAAGCTTCAGTGCATGAAGAACATGAAAACAAGGGCCCCCAAAAGTTTTCGCCATGCATATGTCTAAACAGGATTTTAGTCATCATTTAAGGGCATTGACTACCCCCTTTCCTTAAAAATGCTGGTGCACTGCAGATTGAAAGATGTGTGAGAAACATGAAGATTGCGACTGCAGTAGCAAAAGCCTTTATAGAGGGCAATACATTATTATATTAAATATATATAATATTTCTGTTAAAGTAAATACTGTTCTAGTAAGCATAGCAAGTGAGTTCTGGCTAAAAAAAAGCAAAAAGAAATGAAATAGGATGCCATGTGCTAAATACTTTTATAAAGTCATGTAAATTTCTCAACTTTCCTGCAGCCTGTTCTTTTTGGGTAATATGACAGAGAAATGGATATCCAGAGCACAGTTCAAATGTTCTTTTTTTCTGTGTAGTCTTTAGATTTGTGTTAGTTATAGCATCACTAGGCTTCAGTAGTCAAAGGAACATGATGCAGAATGATTGTGTAGAATCAATGAAACAGAATGAGTATGCCCAGGTACATCGCATCAGCATATACCTAATGGTAATATCTACTAAGAGCATTAAAAAATTTGAACCACTCCTTGTTCAGAATCTTATCAGTGGACATGGGAAGAAATGTTTCATGTTTTAAAAGAGAGATATGAAAATGCAAAGTTTTGTGGGCTGCCGTAGAAGGAAGCACAATCTCTAATATTTTTTCTACATAGCAAGCTACAGTTGCTTACTGGTCAGGAAAAGGCACCCTGGATACTTTGCATATTTGTCATACTAGATACAAACAAGTACTGAGGTTACTAATATAAATCTAAATATGTGCCAAAAATTGTATATGATAATAATAAACCAAGATTCTCGTCCTCAAGGTATTTTGTGGTTTGTAAAAACTGAATTGTTTGCAGCTCAGACATTTGTAGACCCAGTATGCATTTCCATATGAATCATTGGTGATAGCCCTCAATTAATTGCCCAGTAATTTTTCTTTATAAATCAAATAAATATTTTAATCACGTACAATATAAATCTTTTAATCACGTACAATGTCCATCAATCCTCTCAGAAAACTACATTGCATTACAATATTTTACAGTAGAACACGTATCTACTCTACGGCTAGTATAGATTAAATATACCAAGGTAATACATGCTCATGGACTGACATCTTCTTTACACGGAATATCTGGAACATGGAAACCCAGGCAACATCCTTCAAGTGTATTCCCTTTTTGTCCCAAGCCATTTGTGACAATGATTCAGGCATGCATAGAGAACTAATTCATGTTTGAACATTTAATGTGAAGCAGAAAGCAAGCATTGTAACATTTGACCTTATAACGGGTCAAAGGTTACACTTTCTCAAAAATGGTTTTGCAAATCTTTTTCAGAGCTGATAGATACACACCTTAGCTGGATACAAAACATTATATGAAACAGAATGCCTGTGCTTTTTTGATCCAAGCAATCAAAGTCCAAGGTAATTGATATTTTCCTGACTTTCGTCTAGCTGCAGTTTTTCTTATTCTTCCTTTAATTTAGTTGGGTTTCTTCTGTAAATTTAATTTTGGTTCTTGCACATTTTAAAGGTTAATTACAGAAACCTCTGCTATTTGATGGGTAGGGAAGATCCAGTTGGAAGGATGGGAGGTTTGCATGCTGTTTACAATCACTAAAATGTGTCAACAGTAGCTGTCTGTCATGTAAAATCATTAGGATCTGGATATGCCTGGTACAGTACTGCAGACATATATGCCTGTTCTCTACTCCCGACACCCATCCCACTTCCACATTCCCTTCTTCCCACCCACCCTAACTCTAAATTCTTATTGCCATTCTGCCTCTTGTCACTTTTGAGTTCTTTAATGTGTAGATTGCTCTCATTTGTATGCAGACATCCAGCTGATTTCTGTGGATATCCTCTGTTTGGAACAAGCACTGATTCTGCAAAGCCTCTTTTCTGCCATTCTTCAGCATAGTTCTGCAAAAAGAATGTTGCCTATAAAGCAGATTCACGTTATATCCTTATTCCAGGGACTAAAGGCATGATCCAGATGCTGTCCCATTAGTCCAACATTTTCCAAAAGTATATGCCATTGTATTATTTCCAGTGTTACACAGACTTGACTGACAGCCCTTCTCATGTAATCCTGTGTGTTGTGGGAATCAATGTGCAGTACCTATCTCATATTACTGTGTGGGTCCATGCTGGTATTGAAAGGTGGACTCTTCTTTATGAGCAGGGGGAAATGCCAACAATGACAAAGCGTGAAAGGAGGTAAACAGAGGCTGCGGTCACACTGGCAAGAGGAACCGCATTTAAGTGTCATTTAAATCAATTTAGATTTTATCATTCACACAACACAAAGGTGAAATCAATTTATATGGGCTGCAAAATGAGTTTTTTTTTCAACTGGCTGAAGGGGCTTTTTAAATACTTCACTCCTAAAATTGATTTTCAATGCAATTTTGTGGAAATGAGCCAATTTCAGCAGTGTAGGCACCAAAACCAGTTTAAATCACCAGAAACAAATCAATTTCCATTCAGTGCATGTGAATGCGGCCGCCAGTTTAAATGTCACATGACTTGAATCTGATTTTTAAAAAAGTCTGAACAGAAATTGATTCAAACTGCCAGTGTGATCACAGCCACCGTTTGCATTATAAAGGAGAAGGTACAGGGGCCTTTGAATTCTGACCTTCAAGCTCACTTTTTGCCAAATTTGATTTCCCACAACCTTTCAAAACAGCATTTAACAGAGTTGTTACAGAAGGTGGACAGACCTCCCACCTTCTGGGGCCCCTGTAATGCAGGCACAGGAGGTTTGGTTCCCCTCATCTTCACACACCTTTTGATGCACAAATTAGACACCCTGGCCTCACTTTACATATGAGCAAAGTAGAAACAAGAATAAACCGCATACAGTGGTGCCTCGATTTACGAACGTCCCGACATATGACCATTTCGAGTTACGACCAGCTCCGGCCGCAAAATTTTGCTTCTACTTGCGACCGGAGCTTCGAGTTACAACCAGAAAAAGGCAGGGAATTCAAATTGCTAACCGTTGGTGGCGAAGAGGCTGCGTCTTTGTAGCTCTTTCGCCCCAGCAGTTAGAGAGTGTGCGATTGGAGGAGGCTTCGGACTGCCTGGTAAGGTGCTGCTTTCTACTTTTTAAAAACTGTTCTGGGTGGGTTTTGCAGCGTGGTTTTGGGCTGGGTGGTGGGATTATGTTTCTATGCTGTGATGGGTCTTGCAGGGTTTGTTTGGTTTTTTTTCCCCCATTTCCAATGGGTCTTGCAGGGTTTGTTTTTTGGGGGGTTTTCCCCCCATTTTCCCATTTCCGATGGGTCTTGCAGGGTTTGTTTGCTTTTTGGGTTTTTTTTTCCCCATTTCCGATGGGTCTTGCAGGGTTTGTTTGCTTTTTGCTTTGCTTTTTTTGCATTTCCGAAGGGTCTTGCACGGTTTGTTTGCTTTTTGCTTTGCTTTTTTTGCATTTCCGAAGGGTCTTGCACGGTTTGTTTGCTTTTCTCCCCCCCCCCTTCGGCCGGAATGGATTAATCGCGTTTCCGATGGGTCTTGCAGTGTTTTTTTTTGTTTTTGTTTCTGTTTATGATTTTTTTCTTCGGCCAGAACGAATTAATTGCATTTCAATGCATTCCTATGGGAAATTGTGCTTCGACTTACGACCATTTCGAGTTACGACCGGAGTTCTGGAACCAATTAAGTTCGTAAGTCGAGGCACCACTGTAGTTGCCTCTGTTATATCTAGCTGAATTCTCAGTCACTCTTTTTAAAGGAAATATGGTTTGAGCTAACCATAGTTTGCTTCAGTATGCCTGATACATGAAATCAGGGTTAAAAACAGGGGGGGAAAGCAGGACAAGAATAAATTTTCCAAGTCATCTCGAGGCCACCTTTTAAATGTGTTTTTTTAACCAGGTTTGGTATACAGAGGAAGAAGCCAACAGGTGTGTTTGACTTGTGTAGTAATTTGCCTTTCAGTAAATTTAAGCTGTTGGTGTGTTGCCTTCATGGCTGTGGCCTTCCTACAGGTTTCAAGTTGGTCACTGTGGGAAATGAGTCAGTGGATTAAATAGTCTTCTCTAGCATATCTCCTTCTATAATCTAATGTTCAATCTAAACCCTACAATTAACTAAGAAGAGGCTAAATTTATCAACAAAGGGCTGACTGGATGGCTCAATTGGCATGAGCTGCAGCAGGTGAAATACAGTCGCTTAAGGTCAAGTAGAAATCTGATGTGCGTTCATTGCATCCAAATGTCATATGCACCTCAAACAATCGTATTTGGCCCACCAAATACGATTGCTTGAGTGTAATTGTAAGGGGGGTGCCCTTAAGAAAAGAAAGACAACAACAAAAATCCACCTCCCTGTCCCCTGCTATCTTCTTTTTCTCAGAGGAAGCTTTCATCTCCCCCTCTAAAAGGCACTGCCCTAATCGGCTTCTGAAAAAGATATTTGCTTTCTCCTGTTAGAGGAGCAGAGGAAGTTTTTAATTTCCCTATGTCATTTAGTGGCTAAGCTTGACGATAACAGGGAATTGAAACTGGATGAGAAATTGAAAGCAGGAAGCTCCACTTTGATTTGATCCCAATAATTGCATGTGCTAGAACGTATCCAAACAGAGTGATCTACCCCACCTAAAAAAGTTTAGTCCCTGACACAGGTCCAGAGAGGTGCAAATAGGAACTCTCTGGGAACAAGCTGGTTTGTGCTGGCACTTACGTCATCTTGTCACTGGCAAAAGGAGCAAACCAGCTCATCCCCACAGTGGAACCAACAGTGAGACAAATGTCTTTGTAGTCACTCCAAACTCTGCAGGGTTGGTTAGTCCTAATTCAAAAACGTTTGGTGTGTTATGAATCTGTGAGCATGCAGTGTATTCTGGAGGTTGTAGGACAGAATCCACAGCTCAAACCACATCTACTGTTCCACTGGAAAGATACTGAAAATGGATGGTGCTACAACTTGGCAGTCATGGTCAAGCTGCTAGTTTGGCACCTGCTGAATCAAATATGTAAGAGCTTAAAAGGTTTACGTGGATTAGTTCTTGCTATATGCACAACACATTATTTATACTTAATGTATAAGTATATCATGTGCATATACTTATACATTAGAATACAGGCTGTTCTTGGGTGCCTCCCCTGTTTTAAAAATCTGTTGCCCACAACTGTGTAATCCTATGTACACAGCACTCTCCTTTATCTCAACCTCTGATTATCTTAATCTTTTGGATGTCTTCCCAGCTATTTGGCTAAATGAGGGCACATTTTTATTACATATTTACAAAAATCAAAGCACAGTATTCAAGCCTCAGGAATTTTGGACTCTTTGCTACCCTCTCCCCCTTCCCTTCTCTGTTGCAAAGATAGAATGAGTCATAGTAAGCTCTAGATATCTGCTGTGCAATCATCAAAAGTGTATAAAAATATGAGTGGATTGGAAAAAGTGAATATGGAACATTTGTTTACCCTTTCCTGTGATACCAAGAGTTGGGGAGCAGGGTGCTATGACATTAACATACAGCAATTTAAAAAAACAATCTTCTTCCCCCACACACACACAAACACACAGAGAACACATTGTTGATTTGCATTAAAATTAGATCAGAAAGAGAACAGACAAAGATAGCACTATTGATGATTCATTCAAGGTGTGTATGTAAGCTTTACTACTCAGCACACTGAGATACAGCGGAAATTGGAAGGAAATACTATGTTTAGATCTATCATCATAATTAAAAACTTTTCTTAATTAAACATTTGCCCTTTTCACCAGTTTTATCAACTCATTACATTAACAACATCTGTATATCACTAAAAGCCCAACAAAGATCTTTATTTGAAACATTGAAAGAAAAGCTATAGTTCAATAGACAAAACATCTTACTCATTGACCCTACTAAATAATATATCTAATATATATTATTTATATATATTTTTTCTTCCACCATTCCTACAACTGAAAATGAATAGTACCCTTAAATATTTAAATTTAACTCAAGTAAAATCTGTTGTTTGTTACTAATTTAAAACTGCTTCCCCAATTAATAAACCAAATTTTCACTGGTTATTATAAACATTAAATTGATTTAGCCTTGTACTCCGAGTTATACTGTTGTGCTTGTTAAGGTGAAAGACATGTAAGATGAGCTTTTGAGTTTATGGTGATTCTGTGATTCTAAGATCCAGTATGGGCCCTGTGCTCAGTAAGTCACTCCAGTACACAGTTGAAGTTCAGAAGTACCATATTTTTCCGTGTATATGATGAGACTTTTATCTAAAATATTTAGATTAAAAATTTAGGGTTGTCTTATATATGGAAGCAAGGGGGGAGAGGGATCAAAGCGCTTTGATCCCTGCTTTCCCCCTCCACTTTCTTCGCAAAAAGTGGAGGGGGAAAGCAGTTTCCTCACAAGAAAGCACTTTCTTCGGAAGAAAGTGGAGGGGAAAAGCAGGAATCATCAAAGCGATTTCTGCTTTCTCCTTCCACTTTCTTCTGAAGAAAATGGAGGGGGAAAGCACTTTCCTCGCAAGAAAGTGGAGGGGAAAAGCAGGAATTTTCCCCTTTCCGCTTTGATGAATCGCTTTGATGATTCCTGCTTTCCCCCTCCACTTTCTTCCGAAGAAAGTGCTTTCCCCCTCTACTTTACAAAGAAAGAAATTATGGGTTAGAAAGGGGGGGTCTTATACGTGGGGGCGTATTATACACCGAAAAATACGGTATACTCTTGAAATCTCATGAAGTCCCCGCCTATTCAGCACTGATTAGGCCTCATCTAGAGTATTGTGTCCAATGCTAGACATTGCACTTTAAAAGGATGCCAACAAACTGGAACAAGTTCAGAGGAGGGCAACATAGATGATCAGGGGACTGGAAACCAAGCCCTATGAAGAAAGACTGAAAGAACTGGGAACGTTTAGCCTTGAGAAAAGAAGACTGAGGAGAGATTTGATAGCATTTTTCAAACACTTGAAAGGCAGTTATACAGAGGAGGGGCAGGATCTATTCTTAGCTTATCAAAATCTTATAAAAAATGCAGTAATATAGATGTTGCCGCTGTTATTGTACTTCCAAAAATCCATGCATTTGTATTTGAGATTATGCTCTGACTATAGAGGACCACTATAGACCTTGTGCAGTTCTCTCTACACATTTCAGTTAATACATGCTGATTCTTGGTTAACCGAGATCACTGCTGTTGCAAAGGGAAGTGCAGAAATAATCACAAGTAGATATAGTATATCTAGATTAGCTGCAGTATGCTATGCAGAAGTTTAACTCTCCAAGAATGGGTTGTTTCTGTAGACTGAAACAAAAGAACAGCTGGACTAGGGTATCCCCCGAAATGTTTCCATGTTAGAAAAAATGATCCCAATGTGAGTGAGGCAAAAACTTGATGGGATCTCTTTAAAAACAGTCTGGATACCAGAAGTGCCTTGAAAGTGTGCTTGAACTGCACTGTCCTGAGTGAGCAAGAAGGCAAATAGATTTGAGTATCTTTTTGAGGGAGCTGGAGGTACTCAAAATTGTTCCCTTGAGAAAGATTTTGTGTCAAAGCCCAGTAGGAATTTTATGAATGAAATATTTGGGGGGGGGGGGGTGGTATACTGGCACAGTGTTTTTTTGTTTGGTTCCATTCCAAGTTATTTTTATCCTTTTTGGTGTGGTTGTTTCAACAGATTCCCTCACTGTTCTGTGAAGCAGATGAAAACCAACACACCTGTTAGGAAGTAAATTCCACTAAATACAAAGGGATTTCCTGGGGAGTAAGTGAGCAGAGGATTGTGCAAAGAAATATTTGTGTTTGGAAACACCTTCACTTTATTGTCAGAATCCATAGTAGAGGGTCCTAGTATTGGTGAGGCATGGGATGTTGTCATGCTTTTAGTGTATTTGTGGTACTAAGCAGGCTGGAACCATTTCCTCCTTGTAATCCACTTGGTAGAATGAAGGCTTGTTTAAAAACTGGCCTGCTAAGAGTCTCTCAGCCTGTAATTCTGTGCTGGCCACAGAGGGGGTTTTCCCTCCTCTACAGCCAATGTGGAAATGTGTGGACCTCTCAGCAAGCTAGTTAAAAGTTTTGAAAGCTAGTTAAAAGTTTTGCAAGATCGCTAGGTTTGGGGGCTTATTTGTAAAGCAACACAACCCTGAACCTTTAGCTATTTTCAGAAACCCTGGCTTAGCAAACATAATAACATTAATTTAATTTTGTTTCTACCTTGGGGGTTCTCCTGAAGTTTAAAACATTAATCCCACCTAGCCATATTTAAAAATAGACTGATTTCACTAAATAATGGGAAATGCCCCTTCAGTGCAGAGAAAGTGCAGATAAATGTGTGCGTGCACATGCACACTTACGCTTATGCGAATAAAATGTGTTGATAAATAAACCAGTCTGCAGCCTACTCGTTTACAGAAAGGAAATAACCCTCCACTCCCTCATTAGTATTGGTGCCCACCTCTTTTTACCTAACTGCTATTTTTAGCACTCAAGAAGTGAAAAATTTCCATTGAAGATCTGCTCTTCTCATTTCCTGGGTAGAGAAAACAGGAAACCTTTAAAACAAAACAAAACAAAAAAATGTTCAGACTTCAGTCTTCGTTGGTGAAACTAGAGCAATTTCACCTCCTGCTGGCTGCTCATTGACACTGCAGCATGTCAAGAAGACAAGAACTTTGTTAGCAACCATGTTTTGCCGACTGCTTTATTTTGAACTGTTCCTTAGATGTCCAGATACAAAGAAGTTCAACCTGATTCCCCACCAGGGCCTTAAACATGTCTATACAAATGTCTTTATAGGGAAAACCCCACCCTACTTTGGAGTTCAGGGGGTCTTTGATTATACACCACCACCAAGATACCCCCATACAGATTTCCAGTCAATGATGTAATTTCAAAATGTACACCACAATTTTTAGATCAGTGATTTTAAAGTTTTGCTTTGCTTTCCTTTTTCCAGGAAACCCCTGTAACATTTAGCATAACATACTCTTGTGTGAAACCTCAACTCCCTCTGCTGCCTCTTCCACCAAGTTTTTTTAAAAAATAAAATAACTTTGGTGCTGGTATTGTAGTTCGTATTGGCATTGTAATAACAATTGCAATACTTTATAAAATTATTTGCACTAATAAGTTATAACAGTTGTAAGGGAATAATTGGAAAGTTTTGAGTTCATTATAATTTCTATATGAATTCTAAACTTGGTAAACTGCCTGAAGTTGGAAGTAATTTTGCACAACCTCTGGTCCTGGAGTATATTCACAATTGGGTTTTGAGACAGAAACACAAGGAGGTATTCTTAATATCTGCTCATTATTGACTACATTTAGATATAATATTAAGTCAGATTTTTGACTTCTAGTTCACAACCAACAGCAAACTGCCAGATCACCCTGTTTTGGATCCTCCCGCCAGTGAGAATGGCTAAAATAATAAAACCTTCCCATAATGTCTCAATCTGCACTCTTCGTTTGTGACTTATCTAGGAAAGCAGAGTCTTCTTAAATGAACAGGCAACATTTCTGAAAGCAGCTTGGATCAGGGCTATATGCAGGACAGTGGGATTTAACTCTTTCCCCACAGGTTTCTCAATGAAAATTGCCATTCTTCTAAAGTTGTTGGTTGCTTCTTCTGTTTTTCATTTCTAAATTCTCCTTTCTTAAATTAAATATGTAGTTGATATTTTTGTGCCTTATGCTTTGAACTATTGAGGGTAATGGAGAATATGAATAAGCAGCACAAATTGACCATGTTCATATGAAGATTCTGTTCTTAAAAAACCCTCTGGTTTATGAACGTGGGATATTGTTCTTCTGTATCCACAATTCAAAAAGCCAGGAAATGGTGGAATATTGCTGCACAATATTGTGCCTGCATTGCCAGCTGGAAAAAGGACATCAAACTTTACTATAGCAAAGAGTACCCTGAATGTTGACAACACCAATGGCAACAATCAAGATGAGATGATCTACAGCAGTGGTCCCCAACCTTGGGCCTCCAGATGTTCTTGAACTTCAACCCCCAGAAATCCTGGCTAGCAGAGGTGGTGGTGAAAGCTTCTGGGAGTTGTAGTCCAAGAACATCTGGAGGCCCACTGATCTACAGGATACTCTGTTGTGCTTGGCATCCTTTTTCCTGCTGGCAACATGGGCACAATATTGTGCAGCAGTATCAGGCCACTTCCTGGCGTTTTGAATCATGGATACAAAAGCACATTATCCCACATTCATAAACAATACCCCACATTCATAAACCAGAGGGTTTTTAAGAACTGAATTTCCTGGCTTTTTGAAACGGAAGTTAATTACCCAGTGCTAGAGGATCCCAGAAGATGAGCACATGATCTGTACTATGGTTGCTGGGAGATAGCAGAAGCAAGAACAGCTTGGATGTAGCTCTAGTCCCTCTGTACCAAAAAGCTTTGAAAGGTTGTTTTGGACTTAATAACACGGTAAAGCCAAACTGTGAGTAAGTGCAATGTATGCAATGGAGAAATGTACACACTCTTTAATCTCTCAAGGGAACTAATGTTCTGCTCTGCACAATGAAGACTAGAAGGCCCGTTTCCAAACCCTTTCTTTGATTTAGTTAGGCAAGCTGAGGAAGAAAAACTATTTTGGACTAAAAGCTCTACAAACATGTGTGTACGTTTTCCAAAATATGGCCCCTTGCTTTTTGAAATTTAAAAAAAAAGGGGGGGGGGAGAGGTTGGAGTTAGCAAAGATTGTCACTGGAAACCAAGATCAGAATCATCCATACTGTGTGAAAGAAAGACAGGGAGAACAATCAACTCATTTGAAATGTAGTGTTGGAAGAGAGCCTTACAGATACCACAGACAGCGAGAAAGGCAGAAAAGTGGTTGCTCAGTCAAGTCAAACCTGAACTCTCACTAGAGCAAAAATGAGTAATCTGGAGCTATTCTACCATGCACGTATAATGAAAATGCAGAACTGATGAGAAAGTAAAATATGGCTGGAAAAAGTGGGGGTGGGGCAGTGGAAGACTTAATATGAGGCAGATAATCTCTATAAAGTTAGTTTGCAAGACCTGAGCAGAACTTACTGGAAAAAACAATATTGCTAAGAAAGGGCACAGTAGGAAGAGAGAACAACCTAATATGAGATGTTTTTGGTTTGCAAGATCTGAGCAGAGTTGTTAAAGATATGACATTTTGGAAATTGTTCACTCATATAGTCATCACACATTGGAACTGAATTTTGAAAAAGTTGGCTTTGTTGAATTTTTTTTAGAAATTGATAAAATTCCTATTGAAATTCACTGATATTTTCACACTATTAGAATCTTTTAATGTGAGGAACAACCATTGTTAGGGGTTCACATATTCTATAGTTTTAGGCGACTATGAGAAAAAAGTACAGAATTTTGTTCATGATTTCAGAATGTATTATCTTGACAACATGTCAGCGAGTTTTTTTTTAAGTAAAGGCTACAAAAATAGGCTTGACAATCTGTGTGAAACAGAGTGGCCTTGTGTGCCAACTTGCTAGAGGGCAATCCTCTGTTTGCAGGACTATTCAGTCCAAGAGCAGTTTAAAGATTATGAGCCATTAGAAAACAAAAGAGAAGCCTCAAAGTTGTGAATCAACTATTGGCAGCTGCATCACAGATAAGTGAGATACACTGTATTTCATTTGGGTAATTCTTTCTAAATATATGCATAGACCTATGAATTAATATATGTACATTTTATGAAAGTTTGTGATCTCCAACCTGTTGGGTGATGACTACTTGAATCACTAAACAGAGCCCTTAAGAATTTCAGTAGGAATGGACTTCAGTATTGGATATATATCTCCTGAATAGGGGTAGAAATTGTCAGTTTCACATGTTCTCATCTCAGAGTTAAAGTTTCTAAGAATGAGAATTACTGCATTATGCTGTCAGTTGTTCTAGATGTGTGATCAAGAGCTTTCAGATTTGGGTTGCCATTAAAGAGGAGTTTCTACTGTTGCATTAGTGCAAGATGGCACTGGCAGCAGACTTTGCATGTCATGCAAAGGCAGCTAATTGTGTGTTTAGCAGTTTAGGTATCTGGCTCTGGTTGGGAATTCAGTTCCCCACTGTGTCTCCTGTGACTAGAGCCAACCTGTGTGGTTTTGGGCAAACTGCACAGTTCCAGGGTGCCCCCAGAAGAAGGAAATTATAAATCACTTCCGAGTATTCTCCATCTGGAAAACCCTGAAAATGGTCTCCATAAGTCAGAAGTGACTTGATGGCACATGGTGATGATGATGATTTCAATTGTCTTTTTGCAGCGTGGATAGGGAAAGGTGCTTGTGAAATTTTCAGTCTCATGTTGGTTGCCTTTGAATACTGTGCATCATGACGTGGATGGGGAGTGGTGTAGCAGTATTGTTTGCTAGCCATGAATTAGTCACAGTGGGACCCAAAAATGGAACTGAAGTAAGAATAATGTTGCAAGAACAGCTTCACTCTGTATCAACTGTAGGTGCACTTGCTATTGTCTAAATACAGTAGTTGATCAAACAACATTACATCTCAATTGACCATACATTTTTATAAGATGCTGAAGCATATATTAGTTATGTCTAATATATTCCATCCTTCCTCCAAGGATCTCAGTATAGAATACATGTTCCTCTTCTCTCTCCCACTTCCAAATTTTATTCTCACAATACTTCTGTCAGTAAGGTTAGGCAGAAAAAGAGTGACTAGCCCAGATCATTCTGTGAAGTTTATGGCTGTGCTTCATAGCCTGGGATTTGTACACAGGTTTTAGTAATCCAAGCACTCAGCCACACCTCCCTCGCTGTCTGAATTGCCTTCAACAGCAAAGTACACTCATCATTTCATTTTGGATTCTGTTTAATCCCCTGCACGTTAACACTTTTTTTTTTGTCCTTCCTCTTTTCCTTCACAGTTAACGAAATTATCAGGAAAGAGTTTTCTGGACTCCCTGCCAGAAGTCAGACATAGAAGAAAAGATTTGCAAGACAACTTTTATTGAATGCTTCCGTACCTGACCTCTTAGATTCTTCTCCTGCCCCATCAGCCTCCTGCTTCCTTAACTGATCATCTCAAGGCACCGGTTCAACACCAAGAACAATGCATTGGCATCAGACTGACAGCTTTGACTAAGCAACTCGGCACCTCTCACTGTAAACATCAAAAAGAACATTCTTCCTTTTGTCCAAAGATCATGTTGTTCTCATGTAGTAATGCATGCACTTGACACAACCGATTAGTATGACAGCAAATTCACACACACTGGGGGGAAATAGAAAGAGAGATGCAGAAAAGAAAGCATCAATCCAGAAACCTGGGCCAAAATAAAGTAGGATTGCATGTATGCTGTGAACACCGGATGAATTTCAAAATTATCAGCTCAAGAGAGAGGATTGAGCAGATTAGCCAAAAAGATTAAAAAGATAACTCTTACAAGATAATGCACAAATAGTAAGCCAGAAAAAAATAATAAGGGAGTCAACTTTTCCAAACAGAGGCTTGACTGCCACACTGCATCATCTTGTAAAAGTTTCAAAAACAAATTTCAACGTAGCACAAGAGAGCTGCTGTAATGGAAGAAAAGGAGGAGAGTTACATCATGTGGGCACAACTGATTATGAAGCTGTAAACCAACTCTGGATTGTGGCTTGACTGTGTTGTTGCTCTGATCACAGGATACTTTAAAGCCACATTTTCTTTGCTTTGGATTAGAAGAGGTATAGACTCAAGCTACAGTACAGTTAAAGTATTGTGGAAGGGAAGAGTTAAGCATTTTAAGGCCCATGGATTTCTGTGGAAGAGATACGGGCACTGAGCATAAGATTAAAAATCTCTCTGAAATTGGTGTGACCTAAAATGATTAACTTCTATTGATTTTTCATATATAATATATGAGTCTATATGGATAGCATAAAGTAATCAAAACCGAGATTTTTCTTATGTTTCCTCTCACCTCTACAAAAAACAGAAATTTTGTTTGTTTTTAATCATCTCAATTTAGTTTTGAGACAATTGCCATAATTTAACAGTGGGAATTTTGTCCCCTTCCATATCCATTAGTCTCAAGGTTTATAGTGAAAAATCACAAGAACAGGCAACCATAATTGATGCCACAATTTCATTCATAGCAAATAAGCAGAATAATTTAAATGGTTAAATCAACTGTGTTTCCTGCCTTGGTGCTCATTACAGCAGCTAGCAAAGTGCCCAGAAATCTCAGGGATCTTTCTTAATATAATAGGGGTATGGGGTCTTTTTCTAATGATAAATGTTTAAATTCCCTGGAAGGAATTATCAACATGCACTCAGCATGGAGATCTAATAGGTTCTGCATTCTAGTGTAGATTTGGTAAGTGGCAATTGTCTGCACGTCTAGATAAAGCACATGGTACAGAATTCTTGGAACTACATAATTTCAGACTACAGGTGGCAGAAGGAATTGCATGTTCACATGTTTCCTCACAATATTGGTCAAAAAGGTCATGTCAGGACAAAGTGTTACATTAAGCCCTCGATTGGACATGATAACATTCCATGGGTTCTTCCACGGTCTTCTCTCCATAGTCTGAAATGGTGAAGTCCCATAAACTGTGTACAGTGGACCCTCTACTTACGGAATTAATCCGTATTGGAACGGTGGCTGCAGGTCGAAAAGTCTGTAGGTCGAGGCTCCATTGATCTACAATGCATCGAAAACCGATTAATCCGTAACTGGCCATTTTTGGTCCATTTTGTTTGATTTTCCGGTCTGTAGGTCGATTCTCCGGCCGCAAGTCGAACCTAAATTTTGCGGCCAGAGAAGTCTGTAACTTGAAAAGTCTGCAGGTCGAGCCGTCTGTAAGTCGAGGGTCCACTGTATCACATAATGTAGTGCCATTTGCCAACTGACTCATAATTCCATATACCATTAAATTACTAACAGTTTGCTTCTCTCCATTACCTATATTAAACAGAAGGAAATATTCTGTTACATCCTCTCGCTACTCCAAAACAAATTTCAGTAGGAAGGAAAGGGTTAACAGTAGCACAGAGCTACAGCAGTTCCTTTGTATTGCTCTAGCACAGTGGTTCCCAACCTTGGGTCCCCAGATGTTCTTGGACTAAAACTCCCAGAAGCCTTCACCACTATCTGTGCTAGCCAGGATTTCTGGGAATTGTAGTCCAAGAATATCTGGGGACTTAAGGTTGGGAATAGAGATGGGGGTATTTGTATACGAATACCCCCCACAGGTGGACATAACAAGAGTCTGGCCTCCTGGGACCGGACTGTCCACTCACCGTCTGCTGCTGCCGTGGCCCCGTGCTCCCTATTGCTCTGGAGCGCCTGGTCAGTCAGCCACTCTTCGACCTGGCAGAGAGGCTCATCATCCCACCTCCTGCCAGGAGTGGCTAATCAACCACGAGCTCCAGAGTGATAGGAAGGGACCGCGGAGCCCGCAGCAGCAGCGGATGGTAAGTGGACAGTCCAACCCAGGGGGCCGGACCCTCATTATGTCCACCTGTGGGGGGTATTCGTATACAAATACCCCCATGTCTAGTTGCAAACCATTGCTCTAGTAGATTTTAGCTAGTAGTGGATCTACAGCAGTATTGGCTCCTACTTGATGCCCATATTGTTGGCCTGATCCCTTCCCAGTATTCTAGTATTTACACTGGGACACAGAATGCAAATAGTTAATTTGCATGGAGGTGTTGTACAGTAGTGGCAAAAGAATCTAGAGTCAAAGGATTGTGATACATAGCCTCCATTGATTTGATGATCAAGTCAGAATTACCAAACCCATGCAAAATTAAATGAGAGTTAGATGTAACACAGCATTACCTATTAGGGCTTTGCATTTCACCCAGTCTCTGTTTTCATAGTGAGGCAATATAGAGACAGCAGTTACATCCTTCTCCTCCCACTTTTCAATGACATAGTGCCAGTAATGAAATCAAAGCTGATCTTGTTTAGTAAGCCTCATTCTTTACCATATGGATTGGGGGAAATGATTAGAACAAGCTAGTCTCTTTAAATAAGAAAGAAATTGAAATGCTTTCCCCCACAAAAACACCTGTAGAATTTCATCCAATACTTTCAGAATTCAGAACATTGCAATGTCAACTCAGGTTGATTGAAAATTCTTGGCACTTATTATGTTAGCTAAGCGTGATTTCTGATCACACATATGTGGATAGGCTATATCATCCCAGTAGCTGTGAAATATAATTGATATGGGTAATGCCAGGAGTCCGTCGTTTTCAGCCTTGTGCCGTGTGCTTTGCAATCCATTGTTTTAATCCAAGCACTATAAAAGAAACCTATGCAAGGGGAATTAACTATACAGTTGTAGTGTTGGCATGGAATTGAACTAATGATGCTTAGGAGCTCTTCTGGCTACAGTTCTATGAGTCTAGATGGCAGGATAGTTTAGGACTGCCTAGTTAGTGTATGAGCTAATAATAATGTTACACGCAGGTAACAGTTTTGCTAACTTGACATCATCAGTTGTAGAAGATTTACCAAAGCAAATAAATGGTCTGCCGGATGATAGAGTCAGCAAACATCTCTGCTCACTTCTTTGCTTATATAGAGTTATATAGAGTGTTTGTAATATTTAAAGCACAAGGAAAGCATAATTCCATGATAGCTGGATTTCAGATCCCATCTTGGGGTCATTTTTATATGGAGTAACCAAGCAAGACCTTAATTGGTTGTTACTTTTTAAAAAGTCCTCCACCGCCCGCCCACCCCATTTGGATTGCTAGTCTTCTTCATACAGAGAAATATCACTTTTAAAGAGATGTTTATATTGGTTCAACAGAGATGAGCCAACATAATATGAAAAGAAGATGTGACACAAGCTGGCAATGGCTTTAAACACCAAAAGAACAGTAAAAATCAAATCCTTGGCAGGTTTATAGCACTTTTGGACACTCGTGTTTAATAACTGGAAAGAGGCATGCTTCTTGAGACAGACAAATTGAAAACTCTCTTGGAACAGTTCATTGGATCTCAACCAGTTATTATTATTTTTAAACAGCTAAACAGGGCAGTCAGCATTAGGACAATAATAGAAATATCTCTGTCTATCGCTTTTAAGTCTAGCCTCTTGCTTCTTTCTAAATTGTTTATTTCCAAGGAAGCCCCTTTACCAAACATGCTTTAGCTGAAGATTCGGGACAATCAGCGTGGCCATCAGCCACTTATTATTTCAGTACGCTGAATTCTAGTATGTAGATTGTAGACATTGACTGTTTTTGCTCCATTGGAAATAAGAATGCTTATTGATAATGATGCCTTAAACTCACATTTCCATCTGAAATCTCAATAGCAGGACAATGTACATTTTTGTGTGTGCTCAGGTTATACTGCAAGCTGTTTTAGAAATCAGAGTTGTATCGCTGCCTTTTCTTATTTCCCATCATGATTCCTTTTATCTTCACTAATAGTGACGGCTATGATTAATGCAAGAGACATATTTTGTAGTGATGCCAGTATTGTCAAAGTCATCACTCCAGAGTTGCTGAATGCAGTCACTTCATCACATGGTTTCAAAAAGGTTATCTTTAAAATGGAGAAATATCCCATGGGGGTGAAACCCCAACTGAATGGCCCTATTGCTTAGTTTATTGCTTCTTTGCAGTATCCTGAGAAATGGTATTTTCTCAGCCATAGTGCTGTGTCCTGCAATGTTCTCGTTACTTGTAGTTTCATATAATATATGTGTAGTACTGTATAGACTACATGTTAAAACTATTGTGGCTATATGAAAGCAAGCTATCCTACTGTATCTGCTTTTGAACATTTTGCAGGCAACCATTTGTTACTAATAAATCCGTAACCAAGTATGTAATTATTTCTGGAGCAAGAAAAGCAGCTTTAGAAGCAGTTATATAGATTTCTGTCTTTATAAGTAAGTGGATACATTAAGGTAGCATAAGTAATTCTAAAACCTTCTATGTACTAAATTATTTCTTTTGGTTCTGCAGTAATTTTACGGTATTGTTGTTTGCATTATTGGTGCAAATCTTTTTATTTTTTGGTCAGAAGTAACATCAGGTTCACCTTGGACACGTTAATTGCCTTGTGTGAGCAATTTGTTCTCAGTATATTTGGAAGACAGCCATATTGCATACGAGGAAGTTCTGTCTTTCCTCAGTTATCTGAATGTTTCACTACAGTGCCTTCCTGCCATTGTACCAAAAGTTATCCCAAGGCATTGTCTGTAGGGCGAACAACTTTAATGCATTTTCCATCAAAGTTATACCATGCTAAGCGTAAGTAGCATATTGTAACTCAGAAATCAGCTCTCTTCATTTTTTCCCTAACTTCCACCTTTCTATCACAGCTTTGCCTGCAAATTACAGGATGAGCTTCTGTAAACTTTTGCGCCAAAGAGAGAAAATGAAGCCATCCATCTTAACATGTAAACAATCAGAGTGTTTGGGGAGATGACAGATGTTAGGAAGAGTCTTTTATCCTTTTTGAATGCATTTTGTAAGTAAAAGAATGCCAAAGGAGAAACTGTTTATAAAGATAATTTGGAAGTTAAATGGAAACAATCTATTTACAGATTATCTTATTTTGTTGTTGTTTTGCTTCTCTCTTGATTTTTAATCTGTAAGAGTGAACAAAATGTAAAATTGTCTTAATTTCATTGATGTAGAGATAAACGTGTCTGTTGGATGTGATTTTATTGGTAGAAAGAATGTTGAATAGTTAAGGTTTGCACTCAGTTAATACTGCCTGTGGGCACAATCCTGGCAAATGATGCACTTTTCTCTTTACATTTTATTAGATAGCAGCTTGTGTAGCCTACATAAATCTATCAGTTGTTAAAAGGGAAAGAGAAGGAGTTAAGGTCATACTTAATTTATCCATCACTGTTTGTAGAATTTGAAGCAATTATATTTGGCTAGATTGTGCCCCCATGTAAATATGTATGTTTTCCATCTCATTATTGGGATACATTGTGTTCTAAGTGTAGAATATTTTCAGAGACAGCACTAGGTTATTTTTACAAAGCTGCTTCTTGATGATATACGTATCTCAAACTTTTCCCAAAATTAGATAGCAGAGTCTGTTTTGGGAAAATATATATGTTGTACTATAAGATCTTTTAAAAGAAGATATTGTCTACTATGCTTTTTAAAGGCAACAATAATGCAACTCCTTTATGCTGGTATTTATAAAAAGTTGCTTTTTCATTTTCTTCAAGCTGCAACTGTAGTAAGTGCTCTTACTTAGAAATCATGTTTTGTTGAAGTCAATCAGTGCAGTCTTACACCTTGCAGTTGTGAAAAGGATGGTGCGGAGCAGTTCCCATAAGGTTCCATGGAGTCCTTCCCAGCCTCACCAATCATGTCCTTCAAAGAATTGAGATGGGGTTGGACTAGATTACTATCTTAATCCCCTTGTGACTTTATGGTTCTATGAAATACTCAAAAGTATTCTCCAAAGATTCTGACTGTAGGTTGTCTTTTATAGATACTTTAGTGGCTATTTGGTATGATGCATGAGTCATCTTAAACTCCTACATGGATGGATGCTCACTTTGACATCTGAAGTACAAAATAGAAGAAAGAAAGAAAGAAAGAAAGAAAGAAAGAAAGAAAGAAAGAAAGAAAGAAAGAAAGAAATGCTTCACTGAATATTTGAGATTCACCTGCCATTTCCTCTCCGCTGAATAAAAAAATTACAGCTATCTGCATCATCAACAAATCTGTTATGTCACATAACCAGTTATATGCTTGTCAATTTCTACTTGTTTGTGTATAATGAATGTATCAATTTAAAAAACATATCTAGTATTCCCAGGGGCATTGTGCAAAATGGCAACTTTTTTGTATGCTCTTTGGGAAATTAAAAATATTGACAGCCATGGTGGGGAAAGGGCTTAAATGGTGAAAAGAGAGGAAATAAATAACAGGAGGCACAGATCCATTTGTTTTAAGTATACATTTTCCAAGACTTCCACAGTGTTAACTCAGGTCTTTAACAAGCACACAAGGTTAAAGACTAGCAGAGGAAGAACACTGTATGACAATAAGCACAAGGGAATGTAATCCACACTCAAGTTAGTTTGCTTTCAGTCAAATTTGAGCATGTCTTGACTGCTGCTTAATTCTGCTCATTATATTCACCAACAGTTTCCTTCATGTTCAAAAAATAACATGCAAAGTTGACATGCCACAACGTAGTGGAATAGTGAGCAAGTTATTAATTCCTCATAGAGGTTGCCATCAAATGGTGGGAGAGTGTTTGGCTATAAGTTACAATGGATTCAAATCTGAAGCTTTACTGAATCATATTTGCACTAATGTACATGTTTGTTCATCTCAGATTGGTCCTAAACCAATCAATTACCAGTTCCTTGAACTTCCATTTGAAAATCATGACTAACTGTAATTAGGACCAAATGATAAGTTATAACAGCAGTTCTATTTTTACTCAGTACTAAAATACCTGATAGTTAATCTTGATTAGATATCTACGTATATATATAATTCCAGAAGTGAAGCCATGGAGACCTATCCTGTGATACAGCATCTGAATGTCAACAGTTTTTGGCCATGAATTTCATGCAGTGGAATACCAGCTGCCTGGAACTAGGTGTGGAGGTGAGGCTGCAGCCTTTATTTTCTCCTTTACCTACCCTTGTTGTAGGAAACAGGTTGCTGGACTGGGAGGGTTGGGCTTTTAAAATGTAGATCTATTAAGTCTTCTGAAGTGACACCAAAGAGTTCGCTTACCTATGTTTGCAAGTCAAATCTGTAAGACTGTGTATTTGGTTTAGAGATAGGTCTTTTCTACTTTCTGCTGGATTTTTTTTTTTAAAGGACAAGTAAGAGACTGAAGATGCAGATGTTTGTTTAGCAGCATCACTTGGGAAAACATCATGAGGGGCAGTTCCACTGGGAAAAGAAAGACTCTTTGATATTGCTTGGCAATCAATATTAATGTATAACATACATTGTTTCTAGGTGCTCTAAAGCAAGTATCCAGCCTACGTTTGCAGCTCACTGTATATTTACTAAAAAGAAATCTAAAAAGAAAGCTGCTTTTAAAATTGCTTTGATATATGTCTTTTAAACTAAATTGCTTGTTCAAAATGTTTTTTAACTTTTTACAAGAAAGAATGGGAGGTTGTATCTGTTATATTCCCTCATGTAATGTTTCAATCTCCAGTGTAATTGTGATTTTACTCTTTTTTTTGTAAAATATTTTTATACAGCTTGTATGATTATAGTCCAGCAATAAATCAAAAGGCAACAACTATGTTCTTCTCGCATGTTTGTACTTTTGTATAATTAGAAGGACTGTTGCAAAAGTCTAATGAAAAGCCTCAATAAGAAAATTGTAGCTAAGGTTTTGCAAAGATCTAATTACTTCTCACATGACAGTCAGTCTGTCCAATTAAGCCATACAGTGACTGTGTGAAGCAGGAGCAAATGGGATGTGTTTCAGATTAGATTTACTGAACAGCTGCTTTGATAAGGATGTCAAAGGATGAAAGCTCCACCAGCCCCATCACTAGCAGCATGCTGGATGGTCATATTTATTTATTTATTTTATTTTATTTACAAGCTTTTTAGCCGCGCCATTACCAGTGGTCTCTGAGCGGCGTACAACAATATTAAAACTTTAAAAACATTAAAAACATTAAAAATAGGCAATATTATAATAATATCCTATATTAAAAACAATCATTAAAACATTAATATTAATAAATCCTGCTGCTCATATGGCCAGCTCGTACACTATGCACACACAGAGATATAAAATCTATTAACCTAATATAGCTGTCTCTATGTAACAAAATCTTATTCCCCTGCCTCATGTACCCCCCAAGGGGGCGCAAATCTAATATATTTACTTGATGAATCTATCAATCCTAAATCTTATTCTTATTAAGTAAACAATATACAGTGAGATGTAGAGAATGTAAATATAAGTTAAGGGTTCAGACACAGAGAAAACTGCTGCAGTGCAGGCTGGTATCATAGCATATCCTGACAGCAAATGCTCAGGGCATTTATAAGTAGCTATGCCCACCTTTAAATTGGAAAGAACCTATCTGAAAAAATGCCTTCTGGTGTCTGTCCCTGCTTCTAGATTTCATTGGTGCAAAAAGACATCGTTTACAGGTTTTTTTTCCTCACCCCAGCCTCCTTGCCTTGGGAAAACTTTAGCAACCCCAATCAGGAGGCACAGAGTTCTATGCCCCCACTACTTTTGGGGCAAAAGTGTCTTTAAGTTTCATTTCTCAAGAAATAGGTTTCCCTTTCACTTCTTCCTCTACCAAGCATAAACCTAGCCTGTTGCTTTCTAATCCATAGGACTGAATGGGAATCCAAATATTAAGAATTATTACAGATATATGGACCTATCAAATTTGGATTCCAATATATTCAGAACTATCCAAATATGGCATTATTTGGTGAAGTTTGAATATTTCCAAATCGGAAAGCACTTCCCTAGTATTCTAATCCTACTATCACACTTCCAAGGACAGAGTGGAAGTGACAGAGGTATCAAAAGTCACCAGTGCTTGAAAAATTTGCTTGAGTTAACTCGTTATAAGAGCAAAATAACAAAGATGGTCCCATGAGGAAGAGACTGAGGGCCAAACACATGTTACAGATAGCCAATCATTAGAAATTGGAAATTCATTAGTGTACCAAAGACATGATTCAAGTAGACCTTCCTGTCTGAGGAAACAAACTTGCAAAGGATATTCATGTTTCTGGGGAAAACCAAATCACAGATCAAAACAAGCTAATACCTTGGAAGACAGGAACAAAATTCAAAAAGATATTGATAGGCTTGAGCATTGGGCTGAAAATAACAGAATGAAATTTAACAGGCATAAGTGCAAAACTACACCTGGCAGAGGGGACAAATGCACTGTTATAAGATGGGAGATACTTGGCTCAGTAATACTACAAGCGAGAAGGATCTTGGAATTGTTGAAGACAAAAGCTGAATATGAGCCAACAGTGTGATGCAGCTGCAAAAAAAGCAAATGCTCTTTTAGGCTGCATTAACAGAAGTACAGTCTCCAAATACCATGAAGTACTAGTTCCCCTCTATTCAGCACCAGTTAGGCCTCATCTATAGAGTATTGTGTCCAGCTCTGGACACCACACTTGAAGAAGGATGTCGACAAACTGGAGCAAGTTGAGAGGATGACGACAAGGATGATCAGTGGACTGAAAACCAAGTTCTATGAGGCATGTTTAGTCTTGAGAAAATAAGACTGAGGGAAGATATGACAGCACTTCTCAAATACTTGAAAGGTAGCCATACAGAGGAGGGGCAGGATCTGTTCTTGATCATCCTAGAGTGCAGGACATATAATAACGGGCTCAAGTTACAGGAAACCAGATTTTGGCTGGATATCAAGAAAAACTTCCTAATTGTTAAACCAGTACAACAATGGAATCAATTAGCTCTGGAGATGGTGAATGCTCCAATGATGGAGACATTCAAGAGAAAATTGGACAGCCATCTGTCAGCTATTACTGTGTTTCCCCGAAAATAAGACAGGGTCTTATATTAATTTTTGCTCCAAAAACGCATTATTTTTTCATGTACAACAATCTACATTTATTCAAATACAGTCATGTCATCTTCTGGTTGCTGTACAATGGTGGAGGGCGGGTTTTCACTTAACTGGGGCTTATTTTGGGGGTAGGGCTTATATTACAATCATCCTAAAAAATCATACTAGGGTTTATTTTCAGGTTAGGTCTTATTTTCTTTTCTGAAATCTTATATGGGGAAGGGTTTCTCTCTCTCGCAGTGGTCCCCAACCTTGGGCCTCCAGATGTTCTTGAACTACAACTCCCAGAAGCCTTCACCACCACCTCTGCTGGCCAGGATTTCTGGGAGTTGAAGTCCAAGAACATCTGGAGGCCCAAGGTTGGGGACCACTGCTCTAAAGGATAAAAGAAATAGGATAGGAGTGAATGGGGATGATATGTTTATCATCCTCATGGCACAATGGTTAAACTGCAGTACTGCAGTCAAAACTTCGCTTACAACCTGAGTTCAATCCTGATTAACTCAGGTAGACAGCTTCAGGTTGACTCAGCCTTCTATCCTTCCGAGGTTGGTAAACTGAGTACCCAATTGGGATGGTGGTGTAACTTGCATAAATAAATTGTAAACCACCCAGAGAGTGCTTTAAGCACTATGAGGCGGTATATCAGCATGAGACTTTGCTTTTGCTTTTATGTCTCCCTGTCACTAAGTTTTTGTGTAGCACAACAGAATACAAAGGTATTCTGTATGTACTAGGTGGAAGTCTCTAGGCTTTACAATTGCTAAACAAATATTAATGTATGTAGAATAGATGACTTGATAGCTCAGTGATTTGTATATCTGGCTACAGAGCCAGAAGTAGAGAGTTCAATTCCCAACTGTGCCTCCTAAGGGAAGAGCCAGCCTGTGTAGCCTTGTACAAGTTGCACAATTCCAGACCACCTCCAGGAAAAGGGAATGGTAAACTACTTCTAAGTACTCAATACCTAGAAAACTTTGGAAAGGATCATCACAAGTTGGAACTGACTTGGATGATGATGATGATGATGATTTGGTGCTTGGAGCTTTCCTCCATCAAGAATTTTGGATTTACAGACATGTGGCCAGGATGATTGGGTTGAAGAAGCTAGTGATGGAGGGCGACATTTGCGTATATTCAGAGCCACTCCAGGTATAAGTTGTAAAATGAAACGAGGAATTGCAAATTTGTCTCAGTTTCTTAAGAACTTGCTGAATCATCAAATCTTAGCTTGCAGAAAATCCTTCTCAGTGGCCCAAAACTTGGGCCAGTGGTACAGTGAATTGCAGTGTAAGGTGGAACCATACCTTGACAGCAGTTCAACCATCTTTTAAAGAAAAATAACATCCTTATGTTTTGTTGCTCATATGGAAACATAATGCAAAGTGGGAATTGCTGTGCAAATATATGTGCAAAGTATTTTCAAAAGATACATTTAAATGTTTCTGAATGGGTCTTGCTTTGCTTTGAAAGAAATTGCTTCAGCAAAACTGACGCAGGTAATTTCTTCTAAAAGCCAACTCTCTGCCTAAAAAAATAACAAATTTGAAAATTGTAAAGAAAAAGCCGTATATCTGAATCTTAGGTATGATGCAAGGAACTGGCGTACAGAGCAAATGTCTCCACTCATTTCTTAACATGTAGCAGTTCAGCAATGAAATTTACATGGATGGAGTTACACCTGCAGATGTAACTAACAGGATTCTGGCCATTGTTTGGCCAACTAAGTTGTTTAGAAACCAAATAAGGTTGTGCCTTTTTTAATGTTTGCCCTTTGGTCCTCCGCCAGATATTGCAGAACTGCTGTACTTAAGATTTCTTTTTATCTTGCCCCACCCACAAAAAAAGCTTGAGCAATCTCATTCTGCCCTCAGTATTTCTAGAAAAACCGTAGAACCAAATCTAAACGCCAGCTATTAATATAAATCCCTACACTGAAGAGGTTTGAGATACATAATTGAAAGTTTTTTGCATTTCTTGTTCAAAGGTGGTTCAGAAATGGTCTCTAAAGTAACACAATTCCTCATTTAGAATTCAAAATAAAATATAGTAATATCCACACCCACCAAAGCTTTATAACAGAACCAGCTGAGAAGTAAATTCTACACAGCACATCACTGCCCTCTTGAGGAAAGCTACCCACCATTGCCATCAGCCACCACACACAAACACATGTGTGCGCGCGCACACATTCAAGCCCCACAGGGAGATTCATGTTAACATGCCACATGCTGTGAGCAAAGTGCTCCAGCTTTGTTGATGACACAGGCATTCATATTTCATGTCAAGTAGCACATGGCACTAATGTGAAAAAAGGAGGAAGAAATCTCAGGATCTGGCAAAGTTCCAGGCAAAGAATAGCATTCAGCTATAAAACCCTTATCCTTCCTGCACTCGGTAAAATGACCAAATTAGCAAAGCATTCCTTTGGGAGCAAGCTGAGTAGACGCTGCTAAGAACTAGAGGTGGGTCTGTATTTATCAAATATTCTTCCATGTTGTTGTTGTTGTTATATTATTCCATATCATCAGGTGCACGGTATTTTTACTGAGGATGAGGAGGCAGTTCCCTGACTCAAGAACCTTACAAGAAGTTTCCCATATAAAATGCAGTGTTGGGAGTAAGACAATGGTCAACGACCATGGAGGTGAACTGCTGGATAGCTCCGTGGTTTAGGCATCTGGTTGTGGAGCCAAAGGTTAGGAGTTCTATTCCCTACTGTGCCTCCTTGGCAGGGGCTGGTCTCAATTATCCATAGGGTTCCTTTCAGCTCTGCAGTTCCAAAATGATGATGATGATGATAATGTCAAGGATTAACAGGGAAGCAACATGCAGTTGTTCAGTTACCAACTTGCTTACCAGCTGAGTTACAGCAGGGCAGACTCTCCTCTGTCTAGTAGTATTGGCCATGCTGTCTGGGGATGATAGGATTTGTGATCCAGCACAACTGCAAGGTACTGGGTTGGGGAAGGCCACAAAAGGAAATGGCCATGACAGCTGTGCCAAAGAGTTTAACAAAAAAGGCGGGGTTTTAGGAGAAATTGATAGAACTAAGAAATGTCGTACAAAGTAGGCCTGTCTTTGATGCAACACACAGCAGAGACACAGGGAGAGAGAGTAGGATAAGTAGAAATTCAATCATGGTATAAATTCAGCAGTACATTCTAGGTATTTTTTCTCCCAGATATGGATTCCTCAAAGGAAGCAGTACGATAAGCTACCTTTTTATTTCCCACTCTTATGATCCAAATTAATTTAATTAACTCCCAATTATCATTTACCAAGTGCTGACTTGTTTCTGTTTGCATAGCATGAATTTGTTGAGCTGTGCTGATAATCAGACCACTGAAAGATTGGTTGTCCTGTGTTAGCTTGTTGTTTATACCAGTCTGCAAATGGCAGGACAATTTGGCCCCCAGATGTGTTGTAGCTTATGTGACAAATTTGCTGTCTGTGGTCATTATCTCTATTAACTAACCTGCTGAAAGAAAATTAGATTTGAACAAATCCCAAGCCAAACGGTGTGGTAAAACTATGGCATGTATCCCCTCCCCACCCCCACAACGTCCATTGTCTTGCTACCTAGCCGTCACTCTGTAAATGGTCACCTCTGTTAGATCTTAGGTGAATTGACTCCATAAAGGATTCAATAGGCTTGAGTTTGCAAAAGATGAGCCTGTCTGTTAATGACAGGACATGATGGAGGTCACTCTTTCATAGAGTAGCCATAAATCAGAGGCCACTTGACTGCATATAACAACAAGAACAATCAGATCATTAAGGTGTAAATTATTGTTAGAAAATGAATTGTAAAAAGAGAACTCACGAATAGGAATCAAGAGTAAATGGGTGAGGGGAGAGATGGCTCCCCCTAAGGCACAGTGGCATAGCATTTGGAACACAGTCAGTTTTTTGAGTTCAGTAACTTTCCCAAATACTCAAAATATTACCCTTTGACATTTGAACCTTTAATCAATATTTCTGACTGTCCGACTTCAATGAGAATCTTTCAAAATTAAATTTCAAAAAATATGTTTGAGGTGTTTAATGGTTAGCTTTCATGGCTCTCACTAGTTCTAGTTTATTGTTATTGATTCTAGTCGATAGTTATATTGTTTGAAAACATTTTGTAAAATGTGTTTGAGAGGCTATATGCCTTAAAAACAGCACAAGAATGCTTAGCATAACTATTACAGGGCTTGGAAACCTGAGAAAGAAATGTATGAACCCTTGACAAGTATTTGTGAAGTATGAATATTTGTTTTCCCTAACATAGGGCCTTTAAAGCTTCATAAGTAACTCCAATTTATAATTAATATTTTGATTTAGGACTTCTACCTACATCATATTTCTGACCTTTATCTATCTGATTTATTTTCTTTTTTAAAAATAGTAGAACAACTCTTAAATACTGCACAGAAACGTAAGATTGTTGTAAAAAATTGTTGTTTTTAAATCTGTTTTGTGCACAATATATTGTGAGCCACCCTGAGTAGACTCCTGTCTAGAAGGGCGGGATAGAAATCTAATAATAAATAAATAAATACATAAAATAAAGATACTTACACATGAACAAATTATAGAGATACTTGAATTATACAAAGAAGTATCAGAAGAAATTGAAAGCTGGGGGGATCAAGAATTAGTTAATGTTGATTACTATGGTTGATCCCCAACTATATTACGGAATTTGTAGTCAAATGCAGCTAGAGCCACCAGGTTGGAGAAAGCTGTTATAGGAAATAGTTTATTTCACTGTATTCAGTGGGGATTACTCCCACATAAGTATGCAAAGAACGCCTGCAATTCTACACACACTTATTGGCAAATAATGCTGCAGTTATGCTACACATTAATTTGGAAGATAAAGAGTAGAGTGGCAGAAATGAATGCAGCAGCAACTGGTGGACCAAGCAAGGAGCCATTCACTTCTAAATTTCACAGAAGTCACCCTCCCTGATTGTTCCTTGAACCATCAATGGGGGAGTGGAAAGTAGAAAGCCAGAAATATTCATACAGAATCCTGTGCTGGATCTTAGCTGAAGCAAATTGGTCTGTGTATAACTTCTCTATAAACCTTAATTGCATTTGTGGTCAACTATAAACTGCAAGCTTCAATCAATTGCAAGATTCATTACGTGAAGTACCAGTACTTTGGACACAATCCAAATGTCACAATCCAGAATTCAGTAGTCTTGTGCAAGACAGACTCTTGATGGATTGTACTTTTACTTTCTTCACCTCCAGTATTAGTAGTCAATATAATACTTGGTTGCCCAGAAACCTCTGACTTTGATGCTTTCCATTGGCTTATGCAAAAGAATCAGGGTTGTTTATGAAAAACAAACTCATTGTGATGGCAAAAAACATGAGTCAGATTGATCAGTGAAAGAGATTGCTACAGCCAAGGAGGCTCTCTGTACACAGAAATGCCACAAACCCCCAAAAGAATGCTGACATGGGTTCGAGCCAACAAGAGATGGAACATTTCTTCTTGGAAAGAAAGAGGTGGGGGATGGGGAAAAGACGAAGAACAAAAATGCTTCTCTGTTGCCAAGGTTACAGCAACGGTATCCATGGGAAAAGAGTGGATTTGTGAATGAGTCCAGTAGTGAACTTGGTTCATCTGACATCGCCTCCACTACAGCAAACAAGGCAGCCCTTAGTCGTTCAGAGAAGTCAAGCAGAACATTTCATGAAGGCAGCTGGAAAGCTCCCAGAGTGTGGATTGCTATCTAGGGAAAGGAGCAATCACCCCTTTATAATCAGTACAAGGGATACTGGCCAGGCGGAAAGGGTAGGTGTTGCCATGTGATGTGTCTTGTACATCTTGGTCTAAAGATAGGGGAGGTAAGGTGGCAAATGTCTTCCCAGTTGTAACTGATTGTGAGGGCTGAATGTTTGACTACACCCCTATGAATAGAAGTGTCACAACACAAGTTATAAGCAATGGACAAGACTAAGCTAGAACATGGCCTCCATAACTTGTGCAGACATTTAAAACCAAGGGCAAACATGGCATAGAATGGAGGAGCAGGATATCAACAAGCCTTAATTCTGACCTCCAGAACAATTAGGGCTAAGCCAAGTCTTCTTGCTGTCTGAAGCAGAGGACAAGGTGATGCTCACTGCCCAATTCACCTAGGGATGGAAACTGATATCTGATTCTTACTTTGACTCCACTTATGAGACAGCAGTGTCCCCAACTGTCCATGGCAGGTTGCCTGGAATGCACGACTACATCCCCTTGTTCTTCAGCAGAGGAAAGGTGTCAGGAAACTGTTGCTCCTCCCACACTACCACACAGCATCTGCTACGTTAGGTAGCTCTTGCACTCTTCCTAACAGAACATCTACCAGAGCTCCTGATGTCTATTTTTATGTGGAGGTAGTGATTGACAGACAGACAGACAGACAGACAGCTCAAAGCCACTTGTTCTCACTTAAGTCTTTACCCTGCTGGTGGATGTTTGCTTGCACAGCAGGAACTTCTTCCTGTGCAGTACCCATGAACATGTGAAAGTCTGCTCGAGAGGATCAGTGGACTTAGCTGGTGTTATCCTTTATATCCTCAGGGAAATGTTTCCTGGTTTGAAATGCTTCCAGCTTAAGACTCAGGGACTGAGCACTGGACATGACCATATGGATGGAATCCAATTAATTCCTTCCATTGATGGAATTACTTCCATCAATGGAAAAGAAAGAGGTCAGTCCTCTCCTTCAACATCCTGCAGGTCCTCAAAGTCTGTCCTGGAGATGTGGAGCAGATGTTCATTGTCCAGAGAATACTAAGAGGTAGGAAAGGAAGGAATCTTGTGATGCAAGTGGACTTTTGTTTGCATTATGCTGGCTGTCACCCAATTCATTTTAGCAAGAAGCAAACAACAACAACAACCCATAGCCAAGACAGAAAACTTCTTATATAAAAATAAAGAAAAAAACCAATAAAAGATGCAAAATAAGAGATATCTCCTGGAAAACCAAGGTCATTCATTTACATTCTGAAATTATTTTATTATGTTAAAGCTATAAATCTATTTGTTGTTGTTTAGTCGTTTAGTCGTGTCCGACTCTTCGTGACCCCATGGACCAGAGCACGCCAGGCCCTCCTGTCTTCCACTGCCTCCCAAAGTTGGGTCAAATTCATGTTGGTTGCTTCAATGACACTGTCCAACCATCTCGTCCTCTGTCGTCCCCTTCTCCTCTTGCCTTCACACTTTCCCAACATCAGGGTCTTTTCCAGGGAGTCTTCTCTTCTCATGAGATGGCCAAAGTATTGGAGCCTCAGCTTCAGGATCTGTCCTTCCAGTGAACACTGAGGTTTGATTTCATTCAAAATGGATAGGTTTGTTCTCCTTGCAGTCCAGGGGACTCTCAAGAGTCTCCTCCAGCACCACAATTCAAAAGCATCAATTCTTCGGCGGTCAGCCTTCTTTATGGTCCAGCTCTCACTTCCATACATCACTACTGGAAAAACCATCGCTTTGACTATGCGGACCTTTGTCGGCAAGGTGATGTCTCTGCTTTTTAAGATGCTGTCTAGGTTTCTCATCGCTTTCCTCCCAAGAAGCAGGTGTCTTTTAATTTCGTGGCTGCTGTCACCATCTGCAGTGATTGTGGAGCCCAGGAAGGTAAACTCCGTCACTGCCTCCATATCTTCCCCTTCTATTTGCCAGGAGGTGATGGGACCAGTGGCCATGATCTTAGTTTTTTTGATGTTGAGCTTCAGACCATTTTTTGCGCTCTCCTCTTTCACTCTCATTAAGAGGTTCTTTACTTCCTCCTCACTTTCTGCCATCAGAGTGGTATCATCTGCATATCTGAGGTTGTTGATATTTCTTCCGGCAATCTTAATTCCGGCTTGGGATTCATCCAGTCCAGCCTTCCGCATGATGTATTCTGCATATAAGTTAAATAAGCAGGGGGACAATATACAGCCTTGTCGTACTCCTTGTCTATATAAATCTATAAAGATCTATTAATCTTTCTGGCAGCCACAAAAGTACTGCCATTTTGCACATATCTGCAATAATAAAGTTAGTCCTGATCAAGGAGACAACTGCAGAGACATGGCATTCTCTCTCTGAGGGTGCACACTAGTGTAGAATGGAATAGATACTGAAGGACTCTTCCAGTCTTACTGAAAAGATTTGTGTTTATATTGGTAATTGGCTGGAAATGTTCCAAGTATTATGTTCAACAGCTTTCAGTCATTAAGCAGAATGTACTTAATAGTCAATTCTATAGTGCTAAACTTGGAATGGATTGTGCCTTTTGGAATAAAAAACATTTTGAAGTACTGCAGATCTGTTGGCTTTCTACCAGCCAACCACTGGCTTTTACATTTAATACAGATGAGGAAAAATAGTGTACAGTTTAATGCTTTCATAGCATGCAACTGCACTACACAGTTACAGCAGCTTGATACCACTTTAACTACCATGGGTTCATCCTATGGTATGCACGAGTTTGTAGTCTGGAGAGGAACTTGGAATTTTGTACTGCACTTCAGAGGAGTGTGCTAGATCAAATTCAGAGTATAGTACACAGCTGTAGCCGTGGATACAGTATTAATGGTCATGGCTCCATCTTACAGAACCTTGGAATTTGTAATATGGTGATGTAGTCAGAACTCTGCTAGAGAACACTTGTGGACTTCCCCAAACTATGAAACTCAGCTATCTAGCAGATAGTACCTCACCAAATTACAAATACCTGGATTTGCTGGGATGAAGCCATGGAAGTTAAAGTGGCATCAGACCATTATAACTACACAATACTGTATAGATGTTTTGGTCCAAGCTGTCTGAAAGCCTGCATCTCCCTTTATGAGGCTGCTCGGGTGTTAAGATCATCAGGGGAGGAATTTCTTTTGGTCCCTCCACCCTCACAGGCACATTTGGTAGGGACATGGGACAGAGACATCTCTGTTGATGCACCCAGACTCTGGAACTCCCTCCCACAGGAGGCTAAGCTTGCTCCATTTTTGCTGTCCACCTGCAAACAGCCAAAGACCTTTCTCTTCAGGCAGGCTTTTCTTCAAATGACTAGTTAACCAAGGGAATTTTTAGAAGGGATTTTATTCTATTGTTTTACTAGAGCTTTTAATATTGCTCTTATTTATTAGTTTAAATATATCTGTCTAATGCTATTTAATATTGTAATAATGCATTATTTTAGCTTTTAACTTTTTTTTTAATACATAAGCTTCCTTGGATCCTTTAGGAGAAAGGTGGCAGATAAATGTTTTAAACACATAGTAGGCATCCTTCAGCCTCGAGAGACTATGGTAACGTGCTCTGAACAGAGGTCTCGGAACAGCGTCTAGTGTGGCTGAGAACGCCAATTTGAGAGTGACAATCCCTTCCACACTGAAGACAAATACAATCTGTTCCCTGTCCAGCTCCCTGATTTTGCTGGTTTTGGGACTGCCTCTTTGCCTCGGCCTGCTGAACAAGGGTCTCTTCAAATTGGGAGAAGCAATGCTGCACCGCCTGCCTCCAGGCTGAACGCTCAGATGTCAAGGTTTCCCATCTGTTGAGGTCCATTCCTAGGGCCTTCATATCCCGCTTGCAGATATCCTTGTACCGCAGCTGTGGTCTCCCTCTGGGGCGCTTTCCCTGCACTAATTCTCCATACAGGAGATCTTTTGGAATCCGACCATCAGCCATTCTCACGACATGCCCAAGCCAACGTAGATGCCGCTGTTTCAGTAATGTATACATGCTAAAAATTCCAGCTCATTCTAGGACTACTCTATTTGGAACATTGTCCTGCCAGGTGATACCAAAAATGTGTCCGAGACAACGCATATGGAACATGTTCAACTTCCTCTCCTGCCGTGCACAAAGGGTCCAGGACTCACTGCAGTACAGGAGTGTACTCAGGACACAGGCTCTATAGACCTGGATCTTGGTATATGCTGTCAGCTTCTTATTAAACCATATTCTCTTTGTGAGTCTAGAGAACATAGTAGCTGCTTTGCCAATGCGTTTATCCAGCTCGACATCTAGAGAGAGATGTCTCGAGAGAGATGTCTCTTTAAACACATACATACATACATACATACATACATACATACATACATACATACATACATACATACATACATACTGAATGCCCAGTCCTAACATGATGGAATCTGGACAAAAAAGGCAAAGCCGTGGTTGGAAGCAGATAGCCAAAGCATGGGACTGGCTTGTGGAGAACCTGTATCTATAAATTTGGAGATCAATGAGCAGAAGTAGAAACCAAGAGAGGTCAGAGATCAGTACTTCAGAGCTCTCAACATCTCCCAGCTAAAAGGCAATCTGGTGCTAATTGGGTGCTAATTAAACCAGAAGACCTCATGTCCTTGCTGAAGAAAGGAGACTTTTAAATCAACAGCTATATGGTCTACAGCCTGCCAGTCCATCATCTACTCATTATCTCATGATAGGCATGCTGCCTATGAAGGAGGGACATATGGGCACATAAGGCTATTGGAAAGAAAGGGGCTGGTCCCTGAGATTATACAGCCTTTGAGCTTCCAGGGGTGGCGTTGTCCAAGTCATGGAATCTATAGTAGATTATGATATGCTTTGGATATGTTCTCGGCATTCCAGGCTGCATCTGGTGCCACTATACCTCCTCTTTTTGCCCAAGATGTTTTCTCAATCTCTTGTAATTTGGTCACTGAGGATAGCCCCATGGAAGTGGGGTGTTTATGAGGAGATACAGAAGCTTCTTTGCACTTCCAAAGAATTAGGCTCTGAAGATTTGTATAGGCTTTCCTAACCGCTTACAAATAAGAGTGCTTCTTGTCTATGAAACTGTTTCTGAAATGTACATTGATAACAATGCAATCTCTTGTTATCATGGCAAAATTCACAAAGGCAATAATTTGTTGCAGCAGAACATAGACTAGGTGTGCTCCAAGCAAGGGAGCACTCCATCGGAAAATTCTGCAGAAGTCTATGGTAGTGATTTTGTACTGTATATAGATTCTTTGTACAATTTTGTATTGGCTTGCGTGTTAAATGCTTGGGGTTGATTGACAGTTGCATGTGAGTTGTGTGCCAGGAGTGACAGTTAACACAGTCAGTAAGTGTAAAATAGTATTTATGAAGGGAACTATGAGCTGTATAAGTTGCTTGTATGGTACCTAGTGGAAGAGATTCTGTTTTATATATAAGCATGCTTGTGCGAGAGAGGGGAAGAGCTTTGAGTTAGTGCTGCTGGTTACTGCTGACATAGTGTGGGAATTATAATAATAGCGTGGGCTTTTTAGTACTTGAGTTAAAACATGTATCTATCTGTCTGTCTGTAAATAAAACTATGTAAAATCACAAAAAAGTAAAATAAAGGCTTATGATCACATATTTTAAAAACTGGCAGTTAAAACATTGTTTCTTATGTTGTTTTTAGCTGATCGTTGAAACTTTTTATTTCTTTGTGGTTTCCCCCCCCCCTTTAAATACACCTTTTTTTCTTTGCAAGCTCTGTTTATTATGCTACAGATTACCGTCAGGTATTATACTTTGCATACTGGCAGACAGTTCTATGATACATGATTAGTGTCACCAACATAAACAAAGCTGATTTTTCATGAACAAAGTGGTGTTTCACACCAAACCAGCTGCACTTCTAAAGAGGACAGTGTGAAATTAGATCTCAGCTGTAGCTGAGTTAAAACAATGGTGTCAAAGGAAACACTGGCTGGTTTCATGACAGACAATGGAAGAGTGGAGTTCATGTTCATAAATGGCAATCCCAAACATAGTGCTGGTGCTTTCTGCATTTAATGTCCCTCTGACCATACCGCCTGACAGTCCCAACTGCATCTACCTGGATTTTTGGCTTACATCTCATGTTTCTGATGAAGTATGATCATGTATCTGATATTAGCAAAACTCATAATAAATTTGTTGGACTTTACAATGCTATGGTGTCTTTTGTTGTTGTTAATGTGGGATATTCGTGTTCACAAAATTCAATTTGACAAGGTAATACAAACTCATAATTAAGGGCCTCTTCTAGGAAGAACCAGTGGGTAGTAAGATTAACCTTCCCTATGCCTACTGCATTTCTTTATTGCCAATTTTGCTGTAAGTCAGTTTACTTCCAGATTCAGAAACTAGGTGGTAGAGAAGTTAAAAGCAGACATAATTTTTTTGGACAAGCAACAGAATTTGTATTAAAATTCCCAGAAACTCCTGGTTTGCATGACCACTGGAAGTTATCGGTCAAAGATGTAACTTTCCAAAGCTGGCAAGTTACATCTGGATAGCTCAGAGTTCTAGGCAGTGGCTGGGAGTTCAATTCCCCACTGTGCCTCCAGGCAGAAAAGCCAGCCTGTGTACTCATGGGCAAGCTACACAGTCCGAGGAAGCCCTCAGAAGAAGGGAATGGTAAACCATTTCTGTGCATTATCTGCCTAGAAAACCCTGGAAAAGGGTTGCCATAAGTCAGAATTGACTTCATGGCACACAATTAGTATTCGTAGTAGTGAGGAAAAGACTAAAAACACCCTGCTGATACCAGTTTTTCTCCTAAAAGGTCCACTCTGCTCACCTCAGTATTATAGGGCAAATCCAGAGTTGGAAACACCATTTCCCTTCATAATGTACAGCTGTCCTAAGATCTAACAAACAGTGGGGAGGACCCAGAAAAGTTTTCTCAAACTTTTCTGCTGGAATCAATTGAGCCTTCCCCATTGTAGAAGTGCTGCTACAAACCAAAGGTGTGATTGAGTTGAAGTTAAAGGCTTTTAAGACATTTTGGGTTCAGTTCAAAGCTCAGTCATAAATCTCTCCCACTGAAATCAGTGGAGCTTAAGTAGTTGTAAACCGACACTGAACTGTGCTCCAACCCTGCAAATGTTTAACTGGAGGAACTCCAGCTATGCAGAGTCATCCAAGGTCTCATCAACCAAGCATCCAAGGCGTCATCAATCAAGAGATCCAAAGTGTCATCAGCCAAGCTTTGTGTCATCTTTCCTTTCAAACACCTTGCCTGTATTTATTTCCATTTCCGTTGTATTCCCCTTTGTTATAATTCCGTGGAGTTTGTTGGGGAAATCCTCCACAAACAAGTTGCATGGAAGAACAAGCAAATTAACTGGATGAATAATCTATTTTTATTCCCACCCCTTTGTCTTCCCCAAAGTGAGTCTGTCATATTCACTGGCCAGGCTCCTACGAGTGTTAATGTATGCATACGTTGCTGCAGCTAACAGTGAGTATATGACAAAGTGCTGGGGTGCATTTCAATTTTGCAGCTGAGCACACAAAGAAGCATGAGACCATGTGCCCCTGCAGCCTTCCAGTCAGCTGCAGTTATCCAAGTGAACATCAATAGGAACTTGGCCATTCCTATGCAGAGCTTAGAAAAGTTACTTTTGGAGGAGGCTGCATCTCCCGGAGTCCCCCACTTTCATTCTTCCTCTCGTATTTTCATCTTGTGTTTCAGACAGAATTTGTCTCTCAAGGACAGCAAGCAATTAAAATAAATTCATTAAAAATAAACACCAGCATAAAACGGGAAAAGACAACATGCACAAGACAGTTTGAGCAAAGGATCCCCCAGCATTTATCAGACCTCTTCTGAAAAACCTGAAGCCAGCCCTCTGCCTCCCTCAGAAGGGAGATCAAGAGGGAGTGTACAACTTCAGAAGAATAAAATTTCTCCTCATGTTTCAGATGGCACAAGAAGCTGCAGCTGATGATCCAGATGACTTAAGACTTCTTCTGAGACTCATAAAAATTACTATTTTAACGGAGGCTTGTTATTTCAGCATAGTAAGTAGTATTACCTAGTTTTCAATTCCACACAAAATACAAATGTGCAGAAGAGACCTTGGTTAATTTCTTTCTTTGTTTAAAATGAAAGGCTTTGGAAGCAGGGCATTTGGATCAGAGAAACACTAATGTGATTATTTGGCCTTAAATTCTTCAGGAGAGGCCGATTAAAAATCTTTTAAATCCTGAACAAAAATAAAGTATTCATAACTAGCCCACTGCTTTTTTAATCCAAAGTATCTCTTCTCTGGGAACCTGACTTTTCTTAAAAACAAAACAAACAAAACAAAACAAAAAAACCACCACAACTTGAATTGGCAGAATTCTGTCACATGAGTCTGTGTGAAATATACAGATAGGTCACCTTATCCTCTGATAAAAAGGAGCCAAATCACAGTGGAAAAATAGCTTGGAATCATGATAGATCTGTATGCTTCATACCTCAGTTTGATTAAGAACAGTGTCCCTTCAATAGCCTGTAACATTTTCAGATGGAACATATGGTTTAAATGGCAAGTTCAGGAACAAGCCACCCACAAAACAGAGAAACCCCTATTGAAAAATCCTAATAAGAACAAGACATACAAAGATCCCTCCTATTTACTAGTACCCTCTGATGAGTAGAATTCCAGAAATTCCCTGCATCTTGGGACCATAAAATGAATATCCCTCTTTAATAAAACAATGAGTCTCTAGCAATAAGTTCTTCCAGATGCCATTTCTTTCACTGAAGGCTACGTCATATTTTGTCTATTAAGCCTCATGGTTCTCACAGTGGGAGGGGCAATTCCTGGAGCAATGAGAACCTCTCCTCTCATCCTCTGCCTAGTTCTAAGAAGTGCTTTTAGTAAGCAAGTATCATATTGACTCACATGGCTTCCACTGCAGAACTTTGGTGCAGCTGAAGAACCTCGATGATGTCAGTGCCATAGTAGTAAATGTTAACATGCAGGTACTCAGTAGGACTGGCTTCATAGTCAGGGCACCAAGCAAAGTCCAAAAGTGAAGATAATTGTGTTGATGCAGCAAAACTCTCATGAAACCTTAAAGGCCAACAGGTGGTATTCAACATAAGATTTTGGTGATGGCAAGCCAGCTCAATATGTCTTCAGAAGTGAGTTGCAATTTGAGAAAGCTGGTTAATCTTTAAGGCATCAAAAAACTCACACTGTGTTCCAGTGTGCTTCTGAGGTCTGTCATTCTTCTTTGGACCATGCTACCTCTGTAATGATTTGCACGTTGTTTCTTATTTCATTTTGATCCAGAATACCAAGGAGAAAATTGGCCTCTTCATAGAATTCACATGGAAGCTTACTGATTCGTTTGGTGTGTAACAACCCCTTTTATCAGGAGGAAGTTGCTTCTTTCAGATGTTTTTAAGGCCATGCAGCAACAATTTATTAGCTGCTTAATGTTGGGTGGTTGTTCACATAAAGTATTCTTACAGGGCAATCCTCTATATTCAGAAGTACATCCCACCCTGTTCGATGGAGTGTGCTCCACTCATAGTAAATATTGCTAGAACTTCAGCCTGAGTCCATTAACTGTATGAGTTGGAATTGATTAATCAAGTTCATCTGCATCCATATGAATAAAAAGAATAGTTCTTCTGTGTAGGCAGGAAGGATACATGCCACTTCAAACATAGCAACTGCCATCTGTGGTTTCTGTTACTATTTATTAAATTTAAGGGGTGGTGGGGTAAAATCTGTTGTCCATTTCAAAGAGAACACTTCTTTTCTTTCCTCATTTTTTCGGGTAGGGAGCTCATACTGATTCATCTCTTATTTTGTACACTGTGTAAACAGCAAAGAAGAGATACTTTAACACAATCACAGTGGCTGGCCACCACAAGTTCATTTTGAGATATATATATATATTAAGATTTTTTTTTTAACGACTTGTACTGTTTGTTTCTGATCTAAGCTTTTTCCCACTAACACATGCTAACTGTTCGAAACTGTAGCTGAAATCTCTTTTACTAGCAGTCTGAGAGTATTTTGGGACTAACTGTCATGCAATGCAGAGCCAGGTCCAGGCAGGAGAACACTGGTGTGGCTCTCCTTCCTGCCCACTTACAAATGGTGGCCCAAGATAGTTGCCACCCAGAGTAGACCTTTGGTCTAGATGGGCGGGGTAGAAGTCTATAAATAAATAAATAAAATAAAATAAAAATTAAAAATGAAGAGCAAGTGACAGCCTTTCACCAGAGTTGTTCTGCAGCACCATCTGTCTGTCACTCTTGACATAGCCAACTGATGCCAAAGCCTGTTCCTTCACCTTGCAAGAATTTCAAGATTGTTAGCCATGTTATGCTGCAGTTCCCAAAAGCTTATACCAAATAAAACTTCTTGGTCTTTAAGAAGCTACATGGCAATTTGATTCATATGCTCAAGACTAACACAAACTGCCAGTATTAGGGACTTCAGTTATAAATGAATCCCTTGCCCGTGTGTGGGCCTTGGTAAATGCCCAAGAACACTAACCCTTCTTGCTGGGCCTGTTGCCATCTGTGAGTTGGGAGCATGTAAGAAATAGTATCGTACTTCTAAGGAGTGTTCTGTTCATACAACCAAGATGCAGGCCATGTGATTTCTTTATACCCTTTCTAGAGCTGCTTTTCATAACTTGTCTTTCGAATGAGTAGAACTGACAGCAAGCTGGAAAATGTCCTGGGCAAGCCAAGAGATGGGTGTGAAACTATTTTGTGTAGGCTGATTGTTTGGGATATTACTACACTGTGCTACCTTCACCCCTTAAATGGAATCTTTCTGTATAAAGTTTCACAACTTTTCGATTGCCTATCTAAGTTTGCTTTGTTACCGGATCTTCTTGTGCAGAGATGGAAACATGGCTGGTGAAGTCTGCATCCATGTTGTGAAATGCTTCGACTACTGGGTTTTGCATACATTGTCTTTAAAGACAGAAGAGCATTTCAACACTTTCTTCCTACTCCCTTGGCAACTTTACTGGAATGTTTCTGATCATCATCCGTTTCCAAACATTTTTTTGGAGCAAACACTAAGATCTTCCCACAAGGATGAGTCCACATCGTGCTTTGGGTTCAGAATGAAATCTAAGCCAGGAGGCTTTTGTTTTTTTAAAAAAATGAAACATGACACTGGTTTAAGTTTTTTAATGAAAAGGGGATGCTTAATGCTTCACAATGAAAAACAGAAGTGGAGCTGAGAACATTTGCTTAAACAGTCGGAATCCATTCACAGCCAGCAACTTTTTAAAAAGGACAGCAAGAAGAACACAGTCTGTTACCCAGCAGCTGTGAACATGAAGAAGTATCCTGAAACTCCACAGTGTCCCATGAGAATTCTCTCAAAGGGACATTATTTTGTGGATAAAATGCTAGCAATCTTTAGACCAGACTCCTAGTTGGTGGGGTTGGGCCTTGGGGACTGGATTTCAGGGTGTATGGGAGGGGAGAAGACCATTCTGAACATGGAACCAGCATTAGAGGAATGGACTATTTGATCTTGATCAAAAACACTATTTTTCAGTTCTAATTGCCCCTTCCTTAACTGCTTTCCATGCCTTGTATGTACTGAAATACAAACATTCTTCCCCCATCAGGAGCTGGGGGGCATTTACATTGGGAAGTAGAGGAACACTATTTCCTCTAGTAACACTGCTCCAGTACAACCAGGAGACCTGTTCCCTATCCTGGCAACTGAATTTGACAGAAAAGAGTGGATCCCACATTTTTGTGCCTCACATCAAAATTTGCTCTTTTAATGTTAATTTTAGAACTGCAGAGCTGGAAGGGACTCTATGGATCATCAAATGCAGCCCCTGTCAAGGAGGCGCAGTGGGGAATTGAACTTCCAACCTCTGGCTAGATAACTGTATTTCATTGTCTTAAAATTTTACCTTGTAAATCACTTTGAGAGGAATTTGCTTCAAAAGTTAATATAGGAATATATTTAAGCAGATATACATGTGGATGTCTTTGAATTCAGGATATAGTAGAAAGATGAGTTTAGCCAGAACACACACACACTCTCTAAGCACTTTTCATACTAACAACAGCCCAGAAAGTCATTTGCTTGCTTATTATGTTTCTTCGATTTGAATTATATTCCCATCTTTCTTGCAGAAACTGGGACCAAAAGATGCTAAAGTACAGTTGTTAAAAATGCATCATAAATATTGGCCAAATTCTTGTTGTGCACATTGCCCTTCCAAAAGGTAATTACATCATCAGCAGAGGGAAATATTTGGTAGTTAATGTCTTCCTCCTCCTTCTTTATGGCTTGTCCAACTCGTGAGTAATCTGTTTTGTTAATGTGGGAGCCACTAAATGGAAGGAGAAAGTCTTTAATTACCAATAATCTCCATCACAGGATGAGGTTATCAGCAGGGGGAGAGTTTTTAATAATGAAAGACTTCCTTCTTGTGTCTCACGGCTCCCATGGTTTCCACACAATGAATCAGAGTATGTCTGAGTCAGACAAATATCAAGGAAGAAGGAGGACGTTTTTAATTACTGAAAAATCTCCCCCTGACAGTGACATCACCATTCTTATCCAGGCATAATTTATGCAACAGCATATTGACCATTAAAACAAGATTTAATCATTTTTTAATATTAAAAGCAGAAGATGTAGTTAAAATCTTTTAAAAACCACTCAATTAAAAATAGTTCAAATTATCAAAAGGATAGTGGAGCATCTCTTTGAAAGCCCATACACTTTGCAGTACATTTTGCAGTACCTTCTTGTTTAAGTAAACCTATCATAAGGTTTACTTAAACAAGAAGGTTTTTGTGTGCCACCAGAAGGACATCAGGGAGATGGCAGTTTTGTCAATGTTCACAAAACAGTTAAATATTTTTCTTGAGGTCTTCAATGGCTCAGGCCGCTAGAGTGATTCATCTCTTCTCTCCACCCCCAAAGGCAGGAGTGCTGCCTGGCTGCAGTTATGGATTGGACAAGGGCTAACAGGTTGAAACTGAATCCTGACAAGATGAGGTTCCTGTTGTTGGGAAGGACTCCTGATTGACTCGGTGGCTGTCTGCTTGGTCTTGACTAGGTCACACTCCCCCTGAAGGATCAGGTGTGAAATCTTGGTATGCTGTTGGACCCGGTCCTCACAATGGAATATCAGATCTCAGCTGTGGCCAAACCTACCTTTATCAGCTGAGGTGGATTGCACACCTCCACCCCTATCTCAACAGGAAATTCCCTCACAATGCTGGTCCATGTGTGTGTAATCTCGAAAATAAACTAGTGCAACATTCTCTACATGGGCTACACCGAAGGTGGTTTGGAAGCTGCAGCTGGTGCAGAACGCTGCTGCCAGGTTGGTCTCTGGAACATCTAAATATGACCATATAACTCCTCTCCTGGGCCTGTCTGCACTGGCTGCCTGTATGCGTCCAGCCAAATTCAAGGTGCTCATGTTAGCTTTTAAAGCCCTTAACAGTTTAGGATCTTGTTACCTGTCTGAGCACCTCTTCCTCAAAACATCTACCTGTGTTCCCCCCCCCCACCACATCTTATATGGGAATGCTCTGGGTGGCCACCCCAGGGGAGGTCTTCCACCTGCAACTGGGCCTTCTCTGTGGTGGCCAGCTCCCTCTGGAATTCCCTTCCGCTAGAGGTGTGGCTAATCCCATCCCTCCTGGGTTTCAGGAGGCAATTTAAGACCAGGTTCTTCTCCCAAGCATTTCTTTAGTTCGCCCCAAATTAATCTTACGTGTGAATTTTTTTTACAGCCCATGGGCTTGTTGGATAATTGCACCCGTCAGTTCTCATCTGTCAGGATCCTGGGAATGCGAATTTTCCTTACCAATGTTTTTTTATTGCTTTCTATTATTGTTTTTTAATTAACTAATTTTATTTATTACGATCATTGACCAGGAAGATAAAAATATATTATGTAGATAAGATCACATAATATCAGAAACATTGGACAAGACATGTCACCATCAATGCACCGTCCGGGTTTTTTACGGCATTAAAGTTAAAAAAGAAGTTCTAAGTCAGCCAGTGGCATTGCACAATATAAAAGCTTTTAAAACATCAAACCAGTCACATAATAGAAGATGAAATTAAGACACACATATAACCATCAGTATGCCACCCCAACTATCCTAGAAAGTAAAATTAAACAAGAAATCTGTAACATTATTATTGTTATGTTTGGTTGTGTTTGCTGCCCAAAGTTGTAGCTTTGCTACTAGTTTGGTGGGATCTTCTCTAGCAACCCATTCAGGTGGGAGTGAAGAGGAAGTGGCAGAAGCAAGAGAAAGAGGGTGGCAGAAAGATTTCAGTGGCCAGAATTCTTCCCTATTACACAACTGCAGTAACAGCAATTGTGTAAACAACAGGAGACTTCTTACTGACCCTTCGTCACATTCTCTCTAGTCCTCGAAGTATGTCATGGGGCATGTGACTGGTCACACAATAGACTGCACAACTAGCAGCGGGCCAGTTACAAAAACCATGCTGTTACGTGCACAGAATTTCATGATAGAATTTTGACCAATGAATCTATACTAAATATGACTAATTCTGACCGTAATCCAGTACATTTAAATACTGTGTATTGGATTGTGGTCTGACATGCACTGAATTCTATAATCTCTTGCCTACCATTTTGTGAACATGCAGGATTTATTACAGCAGATCACCCCACCCTTATCTATTCCCACATGCCAAAACAGACATCAAGCATGGAAATTAATAGATGGGATTAAGGTATCCATTTGAAGAGAGTTCAGTCATGCTTTGATCTGAGCTGGGAAGGATTTATTTCACCATTAAGATTATATGTGTCTTTCCGTGCCTCTCAATTTTAGCTCCTCTCAAGGCAAAAGCCCTTTCTCCCCAGCAAAAAGCCCATAATTATATCTAAGCTAAACAAGGGATCCAAGCTATTAGAAGAGCTATGAAGCTTTGCTTGCTTTGGCTGTGATCTGGAAATTAACTTAAACTGATTTATAAACCACTTTAAATCTGGCTGCATTGCCAAAAAAAAAATGTGAACACCAGGGGCGGGATGTGTGGTGTTGTATTTAATTCTGCATCAGCCTGTAGTCTAAACGCAATGCTTTGGAGACAATTGGAAGTTATGCTGACAGGCACATGTGATACCATAATGAGAACTTAAAAAAATTAATATTGTCAATTTTAAGTTCCCATAATCCCATCTATAGCCCAAGGGATCCTGGTATTTGTAGTCCAAAAAAGTAAAATTTCCACAGCTAACTCTATGCCAAACTATGTTTTGATGTTACAGAAACCAGGTCTATGCTGCTCCCTTCCTTATTACCATCACCCTTCCACACTGACAACCCCAGAAATTTTGGGGGTGAATTCCTCCCCCTCTTTCGGATCCACAAGCTGCCCCTGTCCTTCCATCATGTTCATAAGGCAATTAAGATAAGGACTTGTTAACCATTTGATGACCAGAATCCTACTGCTTATTTACAGTTGCCTAAGTGAAACCATGTAAGTCTTGGCAGCAAGTTGACACTCATTAATGAAGTATGTGCCTGGAAAGCAAAATAAGCTACAGCTGAGTCTATGAAGAACCTCTACACACACACACGCACGCGTGCGCACGCGCACACACTCACACACGCATGCACGCGCGCACACACATACACACACTAAGGCAAAGCAAAATCAAAGCATGCTATTTATATATCGCCTCATAGTACTTTAAGCACTCTCTGGGCAGTTTACAAGTTAATTATGCAGGCTACACATTGCTCCCCCCCCCCCAGCAAGCTGGGTACTCATCTTACTCACCTCAGAAGGATGGAAGGCTGAGTGAACCTCAAGCCGGCTACTTGGGATTGAACCCCAGGATCGTGAGCACAGTTTTGGCTGCAGTACAGCAGTTTAACCACAGTGCCACAAGGCTCCCATTAAAATTATACACTTAGAGGGCAATCCTATAGTGCCTTTTAAATGTCATACAGCTTAATACCCCAGAAAGTCTTAATCATCTGTTTTTGTTGCAAATAGTAAGGTAAGCTCCAATTCCTTTTCTGCATGTAATACTCTTCCTCTCAATTAAGAATGTTGGCATTGTTAGAGTTCTTGATGGTGAACAGGAGCCATTAGTGCATATACCACTTCTTCATTAATTTTGAACATGTTGATGCCAGGGGGTGCGACCAGAAAGCCAAAGAGTGGGCTTTGGGATGTATGGCCAGTAGGCACCATCTCTTGTGTCTGCTGAATATAGGAAAGGGCTGTGCCCACATTGAGTGGGAGTCGCTGACTGAATCTGTGTATAACTGACTAGTATGGAAACCTATTATAGAAATATAGAAGGAGGAGAGAATTTACCAAAATATTGGCTTCAATGTGATGTTTATCTCCATTTTGTTCCTCCCAGTCAAGGAACTGGATTGGCTACAACGCTCAGTGCAAATACCTTTTGGAGTCCTCTTCTATACAAAGGGTGAAAAACTTTCCAGTAGCCAGCTACTAGAAACCAAGGCCATGATCATCCACACTATTGTATTCCTAATTGCCATGTACAAGCGTAAAAGCTAGAAATTAAGGAAGCCGACAAGAAAAAAAAATCTGTTTTGTTTGAAATACTGTGTAGTGCTAGAGGGGAACTTTGCGAATACCTGTTCTGTCAGAAAGACAAATAAGTGGGTCCTAGACCAAATCTAGGCTGAACTTTCTCTGGAGGCAAAAATGATAGAACTGAGGCTGTCCTACTTTGGGCACATCATGTGAAGGCATGATTCACTAGAAAAAACAATAATGCTGTGAAATGTTGAAGGCAACAGGAAAAGAGGAAGACCAGATATGAGATGGATTGATTCCACAAAGGAAGCCACAAGCTTGAGTTTACAAAAGCTGAGCAAGCTGTTGAAGACAGGACATTTTGGGTTGCCATAAGTCAGAGGTGACTTTACAGCACGACTACCAACAACAACAGCCGGCTATGCAGCACCTAGCAGCTCCAATTATTGCTACAGTTCCTGGGAGAGTGTGTGTCCCATGCTGCCTTACTTACAGCACACAAACACATGAGGTGTTTTCAGGCTCTGCGCTGCTGCTGCACCCTGTGGAAAACACAGTGACAGCCTGTGTGGAGGCTCCCCACAGCCATGCAGTGCTGCACATACAAAAACCAAACTTCTGCCTTTTTTTCATCACCTGGAGAAACAGAGACATGCAGCCATTCTCTCAGATGCCAGCTGGTGGCCTGAGACCTAGTAATCCCACTTACTTGGAATGGAACTGTATTAGCTAGACATACTTTGGGTGATCTCGGCTGAATCACCTCTAAGAAGGCACAGTAGTAGGGATTAAACTCCTGCCCTGCCCTCCCCCCAACTCCACAGCCATGCGTTCCAACCCTCTGAGCTATACTAGCAGTTATGCAAGTATATAACTTTCCAGGCAGAGAGGATTTACCTCTTTGAAAAAGCATGTGCCTGTTCTTTTTTCTCATTAAGATGAAGGCAAACATTCAGCCGACGAAAGCAATCCACCGTATGCTGACATCACCACAGCTAATGAATCAAGTCTCTGTCTGTAGCCTATCAAAACCTAAAAAACCCCTCTGTGTTATGACTACAAAGCTAAGTATCCTCAGCTATAGATTTGGTTACCAGCAATTTCTTTTTCACACAACATTGCATCCAACACTTCCAAAGCTATGTGCGTCATCCATAAAAAAACAAAAAACCCATCTGTGAGGAACGAACAATCTAGGAAGCACAAGTTCCGTGGATTCACATGAATCAGACTTCACTATTTAGAGTATAAGATTATTTTTTTCAGTTGCAAATGCCAAGTTGCTCATTGGTTTGTGCAGGGAATGGTAATAGCTTTGCTTTATAATTGTTTCTGTTTTTCAGGAAGCAGAGAAGTATAGGTGGCACATTCTTTCTCAGATAGCCAAATTGGCCAGGACTGCTGGAAATCTTCGAGGTAGGCACACTGTTGCTGAGACTAGAAGTAACACAGCCTCATTTTTACATCTCAGTCTTTACAAATAAGACAAATAAATAGAACAGGCAGTTGACTCACTCCTTGGTTGAGAAGAATTCAGAAAAATCAATCAATCAAAGACATGAGGGCAAGGAAAGTCTGCCATCCATCTATTCCATCCAGTCCACAAAGATTCTCCATCCAGCTCATGAAGGATCCTGTGAAAGTCACCCAGGACACAAACACATCCCAGATACACACCCTTACAATGAGGCTGGAGAACTAGAACAGCACAGAGGATACAGTAAATCCAATGAAAATTGGAAAGGACACTGATGGAATCCACACTGTAATTTCCAGCTGCTTCTCCTACATTATCCCTACTCAGGGAAGGAAAGCAAAACAAGCCAAGTCACCTTCACCCAGGTTCTCCTTGCAGCAGAGCTTAGAACATAGGGTGTAGAAGCAAAGTAGTTTGGCACACCCTGTGCACTCCACACTCTCCTCTCCTTTCAAAGCTAGGTTTGTACTAAGCAGCTCAAGCTCGCCTTTATAAATACATTTGGAGTATGAAATCAGGAAACCTTAATTAGAAGGGTCAACGGTCTATAGCAGCCATTTTCTATGGGGGCCATATGGCCCCCTGGGGGCCCCTGACACACTTAAAGGGGGCCATAGACAGGGATGCTGGCAAGTCTTTAGGTCTGAGTCTCCGTCTTTGGTACCAAGTCCTGAGTCCCAAGCCCCAAGTCCAAGTGCCTATTAAAAACAAGCTCTTTTCCCCAGAAAAAAAGGGAGGGTGTGTGTGGGTTCCAAGTCATGAGTCAAGTCCAAGTCATTGGGACACCACAAGTTGATTCTAAGTTGAGTCAATGGTGTGACTTAAGTCCGACTTGACAGAGAGACCAGCAACTTGAGTCTCCATCCAGCAAGTGAAACATTTTCTATTCTGTTTTTTCTGTTAATGTTGTATCCTTGTTTGACGGGGGGTGGTGGTGTGGTGGAACCTAAGAAGAGCTCCTAAAAAGGCTATGGCCAAAAAACATTGAGAATGGCTGTTTTATAGCATTTCTCAAGACTTCTAGGAGTTAAAATACAAGACCATCAGGAATCCCAAGGTTGGGAACCACAGTTCTATAAAGAGTCAATTGACCGGTCGCAGTTGGGCTGACTGAAGGATTGAGTCTGAGGGTGCCTCACCTCAGATTTTTAGGGAGGCAACACCTGGTAATGAACCATCCTGAATCCCAGTTATACCTCTTTAGCATAACATGGAAAGCAGCTTTGATTATAAGCTTGGTTAGGACCTGGCCTGGAGCCTGTCTACCTCATGCAAGGCAGCTACTAAAATCATGGCAACTAATTCCTGCTCCACCCAAATCAATTCAACAGAACTGTCCACAACTGGGAGGGTAAGAGCATAAAGTATATTGGCTTCAGTTTCCTATAAATAATGTAGCCAGCCTTGTCTCATACCTGCCCACATAATTTCGAAAGGCAGCATTTGAAGTCCTAACAGGCAGCCCTGTTAACATTACTTCAATCAGCAATTTGACATTCAGTTACAGAAGGAAGATGTGGAAGTAATCATAAGAATAAATTACCTGTGGTTATGCTAACAAAACATTCTTGCTCCTACCCTGCTGGTTTATTGGCCTAATACAACCTCAGGCGGATGCTTCTGGAACATTCTAAGAACATTTTACAGTGTTTGACTACCATTGTCTGTAATAAGTATCACTTCCTATCATAACAATTTTCTTATATTATGGTCTTTTTTTTTTCTGCAAAGACACATGAGTGGGTTTGTTTGGAATTGTGACTTTCCAGAATTTTGTACCACTGTGGTAAAAAGTTTCTCTCAGGAGAAAATTTGGGTTGTATAGGATTAAAGCTACATTGCCCCTCAAAAACTGTTGAGGGTTCAAGGCAAAGATGAGCTTTATATAAATAACCCACAAAAATCAAATTGGCTGTAATTTCTCAACAAATTTATAGGGGTTGCTTGCATATTATGGACTTGTATGTCTTTGGGTGGTTTTCTAATAAGGAGAAAATGCTTGCTAGTAGACTAAGGACACCACCAAAGGCAGAACTACTGAAGCATAGAGATGGGCACAAACTGCAGTTTGGCGTTTTGGCGCATTTCTGCGGTTTGGACATACAACTGTTCTGTGGGTGCCCCAGCTTCCTTCGCCTTGCCTCCTCTGATGGGTCATAAATTCCAAACCACCAGCTGAAGAGGGGACTGAAAAATACCCTTCCCCATAAGCGTTTCACAGAATGCAGACTACTACTCTCTCCATCTAAGAAGCTGCACCTCCCAATAGCGGCCATGAAACTTTTGGGACATTAATATAAACATATAATTTTGGAGCTACTCACAAGAACTTGGTGCACAGCCTGAGGAAGATGAATTATCATTGAAAGCTTGCTTTATTTTTTATTTTTATTTTCTTAATGGTCCAATAAATGCCTGTTCCCGCATTTGTATTGTTTTGAGGACCATACATATGGCCTTGTCATGATTTTTTCTTGATGACAAGAGATGACATATTGTTTCCTTATTTACAGGGTGAATAGCATTTATTTTATGAGGTTTACAGAGAGCATCAGACTACAGGACACATGTTATCTTACAGTAAAGAAACTACTTTAGGATGCATTGGGCTGTGTTCAGGGAAACTGTAGAGTACCAAACTACTTTTTCCTTCAAGGCACTTTCACACAGACCATTTTCCTGCCATAGTTTATCTAATTAATCTCTAATCACCTCATCCCCCCATTTCCAAATCCAAACAATGGTGCCCTAGTTTCGGTTAGAACTTTGCCTTTTTCTGTGATTTTTTTCCTGCTTTTTTGTCTTGCCTGTCTTCATGATTTATTTTATTCCAGAGTTTGTTCTATGGTACTTCTCTGACAGAGCCTCCCTTGGAAGTTTTCAATTACCATTCAATTTTCACACAAACATGCCCACAAATGGATCTAGAAGAGAAGCTCCATCAAGGAAGCAGATTTCTTCTATGTTTAAAAGTAATTCCATTCACAAAGATTTTGGAAACTAATCTTTAAAGAATTAACTGATATATTCGAAAGGGATATAGAATCTAATCCTGAGATAGCTTTGTTATCAATATTTGTAAATGTGGAATATGATATGATGACTAGAGAGTTGATTACCAATTTATTCACAGCAGCCAGATTAATAATAGCCAGGAATTGGAAATCAAAACTTGAATTTCAAATGGAAGAATGGTATAATGAAATATGGAACATTGCTATAAATGATAAATTAACTTGTAATTTAAAGGTTAAGAAAGGATAGCCTGTCAGGGCTATCATCAAGACTTACTTACAGAACATATGATACTGGAGAGTTTTCCCAAATAAGAAGGTTCACACTGTCATATACTCTGTTCCCTGCCTTGCTCCAAATAGCACAATGGGCCCAATTGTGTCCACCCACCATCTCTTCCTTCAATCTGCTCTCCTTGCCCATGAGTTTTGGCTGCCCTGATTTGTGCACAAGTGCAATACAAACACCAACAGCTTTGTGCTGATTCAGGGAGCCATAGCACCAGCAGGTACTGGGTGCAGATGAGTGCCCAGGATTTAATACCATCTCACATACAGAAGCTTATTTATTTAATTTATTTATTTAAACTAAATAAAGTTAGGCTCTTTCCTCCACCAACACTGCTTATGTCACTCCTATGAAATATTGGTTCAGCCCAAAGGGATGGAACTAAGCAAAAGCAAGGCTGTGAGTAAGAGATCTGAATCAGAAAGAGTGGGAGAGCTGGAGAGGCTGGAGCTGCTGTTGCCACTTAGATTGCTAAGGCCCTTGCCAACTTGGTCAAGGGTTCTGAAGACTATGAATGTGGAGCTGATTAATTTATGTTATGGATACCAAACACAGCTAAGGAAGATATTGTGGATTTTTGTCTGAATTTGATATTCAAATGGACACTTGAACTCTGCAATTCTACAAGCAACATCTGTATTGGTGCTGCTGCAGAGGACTTGGGTGAACAAACTGTAGCATTTTATTGTTGTTATGATTGCTCATGTCTGTTATATAACTGTAAATAAGAAAAGACTCATTTTGTGAAGTTGTGTTTGCAAGGCTTACCAATAGATATCTAAATACACAAATAGCATAGAAGTCAAAAGTGTTACAGTTGCACTGAGATGAATTTTCTCATCTGGAGACCAGGGGAAACACAGTAATTCCCTGAAATTTGAGCCAGTGCCTGAAAACCTCACAACCCTAAGACCTCCAGACTGTGCTGAGGCTACACTCCAACCTGGTGCCCTCCAAATATTTTGGACTACAACCTCCATCGTCCCTGATAACTGGGCATATTGGTATGAACTCTTGGGAATTGTTCAAAAACATCCAGGTAGCATCATCTAAGAGAAGGCTGATGTATTCTGATGTATCCCTTTCCCACAAATACAGAAGGTTCTTTGGGTGAGTGCAAGAATGAAAAGTACAGAATGAAAATATATCTTCTTGTGTACCAAATAAGGGAAAAACACAGAACAGTGAATCTAACTGCTTGAGGCTGTACTATTGCCCGTTAGTGAAATCCAGCCCATGGCATGTTTCAGTGGAAGTTAATGCAAATTCAACAGGAAAAAAATACCCAGTCCTGCCTTAAACACATCAAGCGGACCAATACAGTGACTAACCTTAAGAATATATTTAACTCAGTAGTAGAAGATGTTTCTGGTTTTACACAATGAGAGATTCTTAACTGTTAATTGGAAAGTGGGTATAATAGTAGTTTTGGTTTTTGAATGACAGCCTTGTTTTACTTACTTACTGCTGACGTTTGGAATTAACACCTATAATTCTTTTCTTGCACCTTTACTCCTAAACTGAAGGGTTTATGTGACAACCCCCTGTAGACTGAGGTAGCTCAGCAGTGCCATCTGGAGTGTCTTGAACACTCTGAACATACTTCCTGGGCTTCATCTTTGAATATAATATAATGGTGTGTCATCAAGTCAGTTCTGAATTATGGCAGCCCTTTTCAGGGTTTTCTAGGTAGAGAATACTCAGCAGTGGTTTTATCATTCCCTTCTTCTGGCAATGCTCTGGGAATATGCAGTTTGTCTAAGGCTACACAGGCTGGCTTTTCTCAGGAAGCACCGTGGAGATTTGAACTCCCAGCCTCTGGCCTTGCAGCCAGATACCTAACGCACTGCCAGCTTCATCTTTGAGCCCACACCCTAAATTTGACATTCCTTAAAAAAAAAAAAAAAAAAAAACCAACCTTTTTTGGTTTTGGCTGGTCAACTCTTTTGAGTTTTCATTTACTGCTGTAAAGAAGGTAGATTCAGTTGTTAAATGGTTTTCTGATTTGCTGACTAGACCATTGGCACAAGAAATGGAAAATATTACAGGACTGGACCAGACAATCATCTCCACAAAGGAGTGGTTTTTACTGAACCAAGATTCCCATAAAAGCCTCAAAGAGTGTCCTAAATAACATCTAATTAGAGGCCATTTCTGCAATGAACTATGGAATCAAAGACTGCACTCAAGTAGCAGACAAGTAACTAACTAAGACTTTGTTTATTGATATATATTTTTTGAATGATCACTGTGTGAATATTGTCTTTTGTTATTTTCTCTTCTTTTCTCAGACAGAATGCTATTTACATTTGACTGTATTGTTTCAAAATGAGAATGTTGCACCAAACAATCCTCAGACTACATAGTTACGAAGCTATTGCTTGTATTGTTAATCTAAAGCAACTCTACTTTGCTTCCTCTTGCAGTTTGGCTGAAGGCAATAATCTCTGGTGATATGGTTCAGAAATTGTCCAGCAACTAGACAGGAAAGTATGTGTTAGAAGATTCATCCTGGTGGTGGTCTCTTAATAGCTCCTTTTGGGGGACCCTTGTAAAGAACCTAGCCACCCTTTTCTCAGGTCAGTAAGACCATGAGAACAGAAGGGGAATTCCATAAACACAAGCTTTTTTCCATAAACACAAGCTCCTGTGACATGTATCCTGCATCCTTTACTTTTCAGCTTCCTTTTGCTAAATTCTGCTACCATTCTACCCACAATCATTCATTTAAATTTATTGAAAGGTATTACCCCACCTTTCTCCTTAGAAGGACCCAAGGTGGCTTACATCATTAAAAAGACAATATTTAAAGCTAAAAAAGGAAGCCTTGGTAGCCAGATGGGCAGTATATCAAACAAACAAACTAACAAACCAAATATTTTAAAAGAATCAAACAAGTATTATATTAAAAGTGGTAAATAAAATCAATATGACAAACACATTTAAAAACAACAGAGCAGAAACTGATGGATAGCTCAGTGGTTTAGGTATCTGACCGTGAAGCCAGAGGTTGGGAGTTCAATTCTCCACTGGGTCTCCTTGACAGGGGTTGGACTCGATGATCCATAGGGCGCCTTCCAGCTCTGCAGTTCCAAAATGATGATGATGATGATAATGATGATGATTACAACAATCCATTTAAAAACCCTTTTCAGACCACCAGTCATTAAGGAAAAGCCTGCCTGGAAAGAAAAGTCGTTGCTTTCTTGCAGAAGGACAGCAAAGATTAGGCCAATTTAGCTTCCCTTATTCAGAACGTATAAAGATTTCTTTGCCCGACAACTTCCCCAAATTCTCCACAGCCATTTCCACAAGCTCTGGACACATCATCATGCTAACACAAAACCTGAGACTGTACTTGCAATTCTATATATCCAACCTCAGGAAGAAGGCACTGATTAAAAAGTGGACTGCAGACCGGCATCTGGGCCTGTGGTAATCTGAAATGTATGGAATAATATGTCATTCTCCATGAATACTGTGTCTCTGACCTCAGACTGGCTACCTTTGAATGAAGAACTTCAAAACGCTTTCCAAAAGGGGAACAGTTGAACAACGTTCAATATAACAACGTCCAATGCTATCTCCCTTAGGTTGAAGAGAGAAAGGGACTTTTATTTCATTATGCATAATAATTAGTTTGTCTGCATAGGTTTGTCTATACTCCTACAGTACTGTGCATAACGTAAATGATTTTTTTCCAGCAGGAATATGAGACAAAGCAGATAATTTCTGGTCTCAGCTAAAACAGGTGTTCTCTTGAAAGCAGAAAAGATTGCTTTAATACCTCCCAAAGTAATTGACTCGTATAATTGACCCTACTGTTCCCAGGGTATGTACAGCTTACCCATATCCAACTCTTTGAAAGTTTATGACCAGCCTTAATACTGAAAGCAGCATTGTCTATATCTTTTTTTTCACTCTGTCCCATCACCCCAATTGTTGAGAGTTCTGGGAACTTGCTTAAGTTCCAGTAAAATGCACAGCAGAAGGCCAGCTCTTTAAGGTTAGAATTAGCTGTAGAAGTCCCCTTCTACCCAATTGTTATTGGTATCCACCCTCACCAAAGTCTAGCACTTTAGGAAATAAGACTCAGGAGGCGATCTTTAAGTATGAAAGGTTTTGTGTACTTTACTCACTTAAAGTCCATTTCTAAAAGAGGCACACATTAAGCTTAATGTTGATAGAAAGGAAAATAGTAAAAAATAAAGTTTGTTTCCTCAGCCCACACGGCTGGGGCGATCTCCCCGGTGCAGAGATCCAGCCTGGAGATCTAGCATCTTCCAAGGTGAAAAAGGGTCTGAGACAAAATGGAGTCTCAGAAACACGTGTGAAGGAGAAGGGAAGAACAAGGGTGGAGTTTCTCTAGCCCAGGGAAAACAAGCCCCTCTGATTAGTTAGCATGCAAACAAACAAGCAAACAAGTTAGTCTGTAATGGAGGCCCTTCCTCCCATATCTTGAAATTTACATCAAGATTGCTAACTAGCCAATACCAATAACCATCACTACTTGCACATCAGTGTGGCTTGAATATTGTATTCCATGTTTATGAAGAAGTGGGCTAGATCTGTAAAAGCTTTTATGAAAGAAGACTTGTTTGTCTTAAAAGTGTCACAAGACTCTTCATTGTTTTTGTTTCAACATGACCACCTCCATGGAAATCTAAGGAAATAAGTAATCTAGTAGTTCCCATGAAACAACACCATGGGCAAAATCCAGGTGCTAGAAATATTTAATTTAAACTCAAATTTAAATATTTCATTTAAACTTACGGAATTTTTCCCATCCCCCTTTCATGTTCCAAAGCCTTTCATAATAATAATAATAAAAATCACAGGAGGCAAAGACAATTCAATCATCTCCAGCATTTGGGAAACAAGGTATGGGCTTTCTAACACATGACCTCCTCCTCCTGTAACTGAGGACAGAGATGAGAAGGAATCTAACTCTTTAAAGACTTGTATGGGGAGAGTGAAGTAATGGCTCTCCATCTTGGTACTTATGGATTGATGGAGCAGACTATTGTAGGATTCATATGGTTAAAGTAGTTTGTAGTTATCTTATTGGTTTGTTCATTAAAGTTGAGTTGCACAAAAAAAAACTTGACTCTGACCCTTATGTCTGAACTAGAGGACCCCTGTAGTATTCCCTTCTCCATGCAGGACTTGGGAGTATGTACTCTTACATCTGGCTATTCAGAGAGAGGCAGCCTGGGTAGCCTTGGGCAAGCCACCTTGTCCCAGAGCACCACCAGAAAAAGGGACTGGTAAACCACTCGAGTTGGCTAGATAGCTCAGTGAGTTAGGTATCTGGCTGCGGTGCCAGAGCTTGGGAGTTCAATTCCCCACTGTGCCTCCTATGAGTAGAGCCAACCTATGTGGCCATGGGCAGGCTGCACAGTCCCAGAGTGGCCCCAGAAGAAGGGAATGGTAAACCACTTCTGTTCATTCTTTTCCTAGAAAACTCTGGAAAGGGTTGCCATAAGTCAGAATAAACTTAACACACACACAAACCACTCCTGACCACTTTATACTTAGGAAACCTGGCCAGGGTGGTCATAAGTCAGAATCAACTTGAAAGGCATGCAATAGTCTGATTTTTTGCAAACGAATTTCATTTCATGACCACAAGGGGGAAGCATTTTTCTTTCTTCCATCTTCCCTGCGCCTCCATCCAGTGACCGCACTGTAAGCTGCTGCTGCACAAGGGAAGGCGGCCATAGGTTACAGCTTCTTAAGGTTTAAACTTCTCTTCAAGCATTCCAAACATTACAGTGCCAGAAGATTCAAACCGCCATTTGTGCCATTTCTGAACTTCAATATCTGGATCAAAGACAGCATAAAGATGCACATGTTTTTTAGGCATTGGAGGTGCAGTGGTCAAATCCGCAGGCTTCCTTCATGCAGGTTTCCTGTGACATGCTTCTTCTCCTTAAATCATTACCCTGCTTAGAAGAACAAGCATTTCGGCCCCACCCCCGTGCTCCTGAATGGGTTGCCCAGAGGTTACTATGGCTTCTAACCAGCCACGATAACAATGCAGCTTTGTAAATACACAGCTTCTGGAAAAGGCAGAGGACAAAACCTCTGCCAGAGATGGTTGGCTGTCTAGCAGTGCATTTCAACCTCTGATTCACCCAGTAAGTAAGTAAGTAAAGCAAGTTTATTTGTGTATAGCTGTAGCCATTACAAAAGAAGTTTGAATAGGATAAAATATCAAATATAGTATACAAATAAAACTGTCTAAAAACATTATCATGTAAAACAGATGAATCCTCAGTTAAAGCATGATCATTATAACTACAGAACTTCCTTCTTAAAACCATTGCTCTAAAAGCAAAGCCGGCTGCCTTTTCAGAAATGTATGGCACCTTATCCCCCAATAGAAAATTTATCAAATATGCACCAGATCAACCAAATGTGAGACCTAACTCTTGGAACAAAGCTACTCTCTGATCTTTATAGATTGGGCAGTCAAATAAATAGTGGGTTAGATCTTCAACTGCATTAGTTCCACATGGGCAAACTCTTTCCTCCAAGGGAATCCGTTGGTAACGTCCTTCAACCACTGCAGAACTCATAGACTGGCAACGTAACACTGTAAAAGTGTTTCTCCATTTAAAATGTGATATATTAGTTAAATACTGTGGGCGAGGTGTTTAAATAGGTAACTTAGCATACCAGGGTGCAAATTTTGACAGACAGGCAGAAATATGGTCAGCTCAAAAATAATATTTTAAAATATGGGACTTCAAGTATCGTGCTGCCATTTCTAAATTAAAAACACTTAAAAGATCATGAGAAAGACCATACATATCGATAATTTGTAAAATTTCCTGATTCCAAGATAAAATTGTCCTATTGTTAAAATTTAGCATCTCTTTAAAAGCAGCCAGTACTAGATCCGATCCTATCCCCTTTTTCAATTTCAACCAGAATTTAATAGCATGGGTGTGTACTGTAGCCTTGATGGCAGAAAGTGAGGAGGAATTAAAGAACCTCTTAATGAGGGTGAAAGAGGAGAGTGCAAAAAATGGTCTGAAGCTCAACATCAAAAAAACTAAGATCATGGCCACTGGTCCCATCACCTCCTGGCAAATAGAAGGGGAAGATATGGAGGCAGTGACAGAGTTTACCTTCCTGGGCTCCACGATCACTGCAGATGGTGACAGCAGCCACGAAATTAAAAGACACCTGCTTCTTGGGAGGAAAGCGATGACAAACCTAGGCAGCATCTTAAAAAGCAGAGACATCACCTTGCCGACAAAGGTCCGCATAGTCAAAGCTATGGTTTTTCCAGTAGCGATGTATGGAAGTGAGAGCTGGACCATAAAGAAGGCTGACCACTGAAGAATTGATGCTTTTGAATTGTGGTGCTGGAGGAGACTCTTGAGAGTCCCCTGAACTGCAAGGAGAACAAACCTATCCATTCTGAAGGAAATCAACCCTGAGTGCTCACTGGAAGGACAGATCCTGAAGCTGAGGCTCCAATACTTTGGTCATCTCATGAGAAGAGAAGACTCCCTGGAAAAGACCCTGATGTTGGGAAGATGTGAAGGCAAGAGGAGAAGGGGACGACAGAGGACGAGATGGTTGGACAGTGTCATTGAAGCTACGAACATGAATTTGACCAAACTCCGGGAGGCAGTGGAAGACAAGAGGGCCTGGCGTGCTCTGGTCCATGGGGTCACGAAGAGTCGGACACGACTTAATGACTAAACAACAACAAGTACTATAGTCTTCACAGTGCGAAGGCCTGCTTCCAACCAGAGAATACAGGTCTCAGTTCCTTTAGGAAGGCCTATGATAGCTCACAGATATTTATTCTGGGGTGTTTCTAGGTACATTTTCTGGGTAGAACCCCATATTTCAGCACTGTAGCATATCTGTGATAAAACCTTGGCCTCATAGATTTTAAGAGCAGGTGGGAACTGCCTACCAGCTCTGCCCCAATAGAACCTTAGTAGAGAGTTAATAGTGTTGGTGGCAATTTTATTTGTATTCTCTAGGTGGTTTTCCCAGGAGCCAGTTGAGGAGAAGTTTAGTCCTAAATATTTAAAGGACTTCACTTGTTCTATAGGGTGGCCTATCATGCCATACATGATTTTTAAACCTATTGGCAAATACTAGTATTTTAGTTTTTCCATAATTCATTTTCATTTTTTCTTGTGCTGCTAGTTGATTAAAAGCTTTCAGCAGCCTCCTTAGCCCTTGTTGTGTTTGTGATAATAAAATAGTGTCATCAGCATACATAAGTACTGTTACTTTTTCCAGTTTGGGAGGTACATAGTTATCATTGTTGCTTAACTCAGTAATTAATGAGTTGACGTAAATATTAAACAGAGCTGGAGCTAACAAACATCCTTGACGGACACCTCGTGTAGTTGCTATTATACCTGATAACAAACCTGAGTGATCCATCCTGACCTGAATCTTAGTGTCAGAATTGAGCTCTTGGATCAACATCAGCAATCTTTTATCTATAGAGGTTTAGCTTAATTTACCCCACAGACGATCTCGGCTTATAGAATCAAAAGCTGCTGTGAAATCAATAAATGCTACATATAGACGCTTATGTTTTAGTTTTACATACTTATGTACTAAGTGAGACAAAACAAAACAGTGATCTATTGTTGAGTGATTACATCGAAAACCTGCCTGCTCTTCTGCAATCATCTCACTAGACTCAAGCCAAGAATTTAAATTTTTTGCCAGATATTTAGCATATATTTTTGATGAGATATCCAGCAAACTAATAGGGTGAAAATTAGCTGGATTGCTTGGTTCACCTTTTTTGTATATATAGGGACCACTATACTGATGTTCCATTGTGGGGGAAAACAACCACTCTCATTAATTTCTGTAAATAAAGCTGAAAGGATAGAAGCCCACCAGTTTGGTGCTGCTTTGTAGACTTCACCCACAATTCCATCCTTACCAAGTGCCTTCTTGTTCTTTAGAGTAGCAACTATTTCACATATTTCACTGGGGGTGACAGGGTCCCATACTGTCAAATCCTTTCCCACCTCAGCAGTAGGTCTATTACTCTCCACAGAAGTTTCCAAAATATTATTTTTAATGTGGGGTTTGTTGAATAAGTCCCGTTGTGGGACGTAGTGGCACTGCAGGTTAAACCGCAGAAGCCTCTGTGCTGCAAGGTCGGAAGACCAGCAGTCGTAAGATCGAATCCATGCGACGGAGTGAGCTCCCGTTGCTTGTCCCAGCTCCTGCCAACCTAGCAGTTCGAAAGCATGTAAAAATGCAAGTAGATAAATAGGTACCACCATGGTGGGAAGGTAACGGCGTTCCGTGTCTAGTCGCATTGGCCACATGACCACGGACACTGTCTACGGACAAACGCTGGCTCTACGGCTTGGAAACGGGGATGAACACCACCCCCTAGAGTCGGACACTACTGGACTAAATGTCAAGGGGAACCTTTACCGTTACCTTACCTCATTGAATAAGTCCCTAAAATGGGCCTCCCATACACATGTAGGTATTTTGGGTTCAGTCAGTGAATGGCCATTGGCACTCGATTTGTTAATAAGTTTCCAAAATTGCTGAGAGTCTTTGTTTTGGGCTGCTATTAGTAGTTCTTTCCATAGTGAGCAAATGTATAATGATTTTTTTCTGCTTTAGAAGATTCTTATAATTACTTCGTAATTTGCAGTAATTAAAGATTAATCTGGGAGCTTGTGTTTTACGAGCTATTCTTGCAGCTGCTTGCAATTTAGATTTGACCAGTTTACATTCCCTGTCATACCACTCAGAGCAGATGGATTTCTGTAAGCCTGTTATTTTCTTGGGAAACAGAGGCTCTAATATCTGTAGCACTTCAGGGAACTGTGTGACTAAGTCTTTATGTTCTGATTTATAAGTAAATTTACTACGTAGCTGAAGACCTTTTTTATTTTATTTATTTATTTATTTATTTAATGTATACCCCGCCCATCTAGACCGAAGTCTTCTCTGGGCGGCTAACAACATACAAGACTAATAAAATAAAATAAACAACAACATTTAAACCATAAGGATAACAATAAATTAAGTATTGACAGGAGGGAAGGCCTGCCTAAAGAGCCAGGTCTTGAGTTGGCTCTTAAAAACACCCAGCGAGGGAGCCAGACAAATTTCGGGGGGGAGATTGTTCCAGAGGCGAGGGGCCACTGCCGAGAAGGCCCGCTTTCTTATTTTTCTCTTTGGGCCTCCCTCGGTGTTAGGCCCCTCAGCTGCCCATCTTGACTAAAGCAAGTGATTCGGGTAGATCTAGGTGGGAGAAGGCGTTCCGCCAGATATTGAGGTCCTAAACCGTTTAGGGCTTTATATGTCATCATTAGTACTTTGAAATCAATGCAGAAATGAACGGGCAGCCAATGCAGGGCAGCCAGAGCAGGGGAGACATGTTGGTGTTTTCTCACCCCAGTAAGAAGTCTGGCTGCCACGTTCTGCACCACTTGAAGCTTCCGCATCAATCTCAAAGGTAGCCCCACGTAGAGTGCATTACAGTAATCTAATCTTGAGACTACAAGCACATGGACCAGAACGGTGAGGGCCCCCACATCAAGATAGGGACGCAGCTGGGCAATCTGCCGAAGATGAAAATAGGCGGTATGGACCACTGACGCTACCTGGGTCTCCATGGTGAGCGCCGGGTCAAGATGGACTCCCAGACTGCAAACTAAATTCTTTGTGGTGAGAGTCACCCCCCCAAAAGAGAGGGAGTTCCCCAAACCACTGACACGAGGGCCACCCACCCTCAGGACCTCCGCCTTGTCCGGGTTCAGCCTCAGACCATTCACCTGCATCCACCCCAGTACAGCCTCCAGACAGCGCTGAAGGGATGAAACGGCATCCACTGTTGATGGAGAAAAGGAGATGTAGAGCTGGGTGTCATCAGCGTACTGAATACTTTTTTATCATAAAGTACTCCCAGCAATTGGTGTTCTACTTGAGCTGACCATCTAATTCTTTTAAGAAGATTAAAGCTAATGATATTCTTAGTATTTTCTTCCTGTGTTGGGCACACCTTAGAAGCCACCAATAGAGATAGATAGATAGGAAAATGGTCACTTTCTGGGTGACAGATTACTTCGAAATCACTTCTACAAGTGATCAAGTCAGAGATCATTATGTAATCAATGACACTTCCTCCCCAACCAGCGAAGAAAGTTATATTACCCAGTTTATCATTAGGGGATTCACCCAGTGCATTTCTAAAGAATTCACACAATGAAGAGAGCGGAGGGGATATTATTTCAGTGTAACTGATGATCTTTTAGGAAGCCCTCAATCCAACATGCTCTTGTGACCAGAGCACTGAGTTTACAGGCTGGGCACTGTAATTAAAGTCCTCATCCTACTGAAATTCACAAGGTGATGACTGGCAAAACACGGTCTCCCACAGCCTATCCTACCTTATAGGGCTGATGTAAAGATAATATCTGGTGCCATTCTCTGCTCCTTGGAGAAAGAATGATATTCAAACATGATGTAAAATTGTTATTATATATCAATTGTTTTATATTGTCTGTTGTGCGCCGCCCAGAGTAGACAATGTCTAGATGGGCGGCATATAAATTTAATAAATAATAATAATAATAATAATGAATCAAATAGAATGAGAGGTATGAGTGAATCTTCTGAAGGCATCCGATACCTCAACTTTGCCTGAGCTTCATAGTTATAGATCTGGGAACTGCCTGGGTGGGACCCCACCTAGGAAAACCAGGTGGGTTGCCTAATCTGACAGAAGAAAGAAAGGCTACAAATTATGTAATGCAATCAAATAAAATTGTACCGAGGGAGTACAAATAAGTGCAGTTAGGATCTGTTCCATTTATCTCTTCTGTGTATCTGTTCCATTTATCTCTTGAACAGTAGTTCAAGGCAGGGCAAATATTTAGATGAAGATCCATGCAAGGAGATCCTAGGTTCAAACCTTATAGCTGGGTTCCATTAGAAAGAACTAATGATGGGGGAAACTCTGTAGAAATACTTCTACTTGGAACAGTCTAGGGTAGGGATAGCAACGTTTTGGACTACTCAGTTCTTTAAAAAACCTCCAGTTTATGAATATGGGATATTGTGCTTCGGTACCCATGATTCAGAAAGCCAAGAAATGGCCTGATATTGCTGCACAATATCAGGCCCATGGTGCCAGCAGGAAAAAGAATGACAAGCTTTACATAGCAAAGGGCAGCCTGAATATTGATAACACCAATGGCAGCAGTTCTACAGAATAACTTCTTGTGCTCACTACCATTCACAAAGTCACACCATGCAAGGGAAAATCCCAGAAGCTGACTCTTTTTTTCATCAGTTAACTGCTTCTCACCCAAACACAAAGCAATTGTCAGGGCTGTTTATCAACAAGTGTGAATGGCAGTGAGCTGAAGAAAGTATGTGAGGTCTGGTTTCAAAGTTATAATTTTTTGTTTGAGGTCACCCTTGTTTTTGAATTACCTTATGGAATGCTGAATTGGGCTGTTGTACAATATTTATTGCTGCATGCCTGTGCAGCAATAATATCTTCCATCTGCTCCAGTCAATGCTGCATGGTCAATGCTCCAGGATTATAGATGCTGTGCAAAAGATCTGGAAGCCACCAGCTTGCTTACACCTTGAATAGACCGTACTGATTTAGATGGTCTTATCCATCATCTGGCATGTATCTACATTTTTCTGTGTAAAACTATTCTTCATGGGCTTTGAAAGCAGTCTTTGGGCTGAATATTTTCTAGCAATCACTGTAGGCCATTATGTGCACATTATAACTGCACTCATGAATCAACATATGGTACAGAATCTCTCAGGGATGTGTTCCCGTTTCTCTCTGTTGCCAGATTTCTCATTTTGCTGCCAAGCCAATTCCTACTCCCTATGTAAAGAAACTTCATAACGTTGCTAGTGATATTAATATCACTCTAATTAGTAAGATTATTTATACCTCCACAAGACAGCTCTGACTGAGCAAGAAAACCAAACTGCAACCAGAGATTAACCTAATCTCAGGAGGCGACCACTAGGTCAACTTTTCTCCCTTCAGGACTGCTTTAAAAGCTATGTGGAGATGTATCACCAACGGAAAGAGGGGGTGGAGGGCACACAGGAACGGTGAGAGAAAAAATGATGCAAAGAAAGAAACCTTTTGATAAATGGCAAATTGTTACCTTGATGAGATTGTACAGCTCAAGGTACAAAGTAATGGCACCTAATGACAATAAATGCTAATTATTCAGCCACATCAGTAAATTCGCAGGTAGATATTCCTTCCCACGTCTCACCATAACACAAACAAGAACAAATCTTAGGTTCAGCTAAAACAGCAAATTTTCTGGGATTTTGTCTGTTTCAAAAAAAATTTTTTTTTGACAACGCTGACTCACTCCTCATTGACATTGGAGCCACCAACCTCCATGGGGTGGAGGATGCCATTTCACTACTAGTATTCAGCTGGTGGTCCAGTCACCTTCTCTGCATTCTATAGGAAGGAGACATCATCTTTTCCACCACAGCCAGGCTGCAAGCTGTCCTGGCTGGCCCTGCTTCTCTGTACTCTGAGTACAAACTAAAGTTGCCATTCCCCCCCCCCCCCCTTTTCATTTTGTTTGGCTGAAATCCGGAGCCTTTGACAGCCACATGAGGACTGGAAAATAATTCAGCGGGCAACGTTCCTTCCAATACCATCTCTCTGTGCCAAGACAAACTTCACATCTTATATTCAGCTGTTGAAGGAACATTAGGCCTGGGCAGGGAAGGTGATCCCAGCAATGCTATTGAACGTATGTCCCAAAGAAGAGCAGGTGAGAATGCAGTTTCTAAGCCTTGAATTAATCAACCTTGAGGCCAAAGTCCAACTCATGCAATTAACAGCTGCTCAAACTTTTTTTTTAATCAAGTGAATATTGAAATGTTTGTGTTAGATTATGGAGCATGGGGGAGACGTTTAACCCTCTGATCTAATCTGGATCTCACCTACCTCACCGACATTGCTATACACCTTCTATTTGCATTCAAAAAATATTTCTTTAGGCAGTCCACATGAATTTAGTTTGGCTCATTTAGTTTGGCTCATATGTTCAAGGTCTGAACAAGGTTTTAGGGTGAATCACATGTATTTTCCATAAAGCTGCATTATGCAGAACAGAACCACTATCAGACCATTTTGGGGGGCCTAGTATCCCAGCTGTTCCAAGTCCTCTGTACAGAGCACGTTACCATAGTCTCTTGAGACTGAAGGATGCCTAAATCTTAAAAAAAAAAATCTAAAAAGCATCCCAGTGGGGGCCCACCACGGACGCTTAACCTGCACCCTCCTTTTAAAAACAACTGGAGCAATGAAGAAGCATTTTCTCAGTTTCCCTCCATGCCATGGAGTGATGCTTTGCCAGAGGCTTTGTGGGAAATTAAGACAGTTCCCAGCCATGCAGCGCTCATTTGGAACAAGCAGCCAGGCCCATCAAGCCAGGAAGAGAGCCAATAAGAAACACTTTACTGAGGGTCCCTCAAACTTGGAATGGTGTTTTAAAATATGCTGAAGAACTGAAATTTAACAATGCAGCAGAAAACTGTGAAGTGCCCACACCTCTTGTTGAAGTTTTTATAAACTGGCATGCTGCCTTAGTTTGTTTGACTGGGAGGGACTTTTCTGGGCTGTGGTGACTGTCAATCTATTCAGCATTAACCAATCATTCCCTCCTGCCTCAGAATTGAAAAAGGGCCCCGCCTCTCTGCTGAGTGTTCTATTTCTCTCTCTCTTTTGTCTCTTGGAAGTCAGTTAGTCAGTTGTTTGTCCGTTTGCTGTTATCTATTCACAACTATAGGTAATGGTGATTTTATTCTTTCTACTGCTAATATCTCAAGGTGAGTTATTGAGAATGTAAGTGCCAGTTGATGAGAAAAAGGATGAACTATCTGAAGAATTTGAAGCTATTTTCTCCTGTGGGTCTCTGCAATTCTGCTGTGTAGCAAAAGGAGATTTGTAACTAGAAATTTTAAACTCTGCAACACCTCTCCCTTACTCAACCTTCTGTTCATAGCTCTTTCCTGTCTGCTGTGGTTGAACATTAAAGTATGAGGAGTTGGCATACATTCTGGGGGGTTTTCTCCTTTTGGATTGATCATGCAGATCCAAAGCCTTCTCCGTCCAGTCCCAATAGGGCCCTGAAATACCCATTTTTAATTTTGGAGCACTGACCAGAACTGAAACATTTTAATTTTAAAAATAATTTGTTCCTGTGCTTCATTATAGTCCTAAAGAAGTAACTTCTTGCATTCTTTTTTTTAAGATGAAACCCTCTCTTAGGATCAAGAAGAGAATGACATAAAGCTTTTTAAAATTCTTGTAGAGATGCTTCTGAAAATACCCTAAAATGGCCTTAAAAACTAACTTTGAATGCTAGAAAACGTTACTTATTATCCTTTAAAAATATGTAGCTCCCACACATTGGATTACTTTTGAAACTGAATTTCATGACATTCTCATTACCAAGAAAAGTGACCAATTTACAGTTACTTGTCACACATTGCTTCCAAAATCAGGCAGAGTAGCAAGGACAGGAGATGCATCCATTTCCATAACAGGGAAATGTATCACTAGTTTCTTACTGCAGTTTCATATACAAGTATTGCTGTATTATCAGTTTTAAACTGATTGCTTTGATATTTGTTCTTACCCACCTGCAAGTGTTTTTGAAAGGTGGAGTAGAAACACTTTAAATAAATAAATCAAAATAAAGTCAAGCTATATTTATCTAGCTGCCACTCAGTCTGTTTTTAGTAGCTTATCTTTCGATTTGCTTTAAATATTTGCATGGTACAACTGAATTTCCCCAAAACTTTTCTTTTGGAGTTCCAGCCACAAGGGGGTGAGGTTGGTCAGCTGACCTCATTCAGCTCTGGATGGAGTGCACTCATTTCCAAACAAGGGAGCAATTACTTAGTTATTATTTATAGTAATTATGAGTTCAGTTGCAAACTGGGTCTGTGAGAAAGCAATTATAAGACCGTTTCAACGCATGCCAAACGTTCGCACAAATCTACGTGCCGCACATTCACAACATACCCATTTGATCACAGCATTTAATGTAATGTTGCTGAAACATTAGGATTACAGTTAGAATTTTCCCAAAACAAGCTACAAAATTTAGGAATGGCAAGGGCAGACATGAGGTCGGGGTGGCATTTTGGAATGCTGTAGATCTGCCCACTAAGGGTGCTCCACACACCAAATTCCCTAATCTTTCAATAGGACGAGACATGCACTGAAACTAGCCTCCTCATTTTTAATTCTTCCCCTGGGTACTATGTAGTGAGCTTGGAAAATCACTTTTCTGGACTATAATCCTATACTTCCCTAGGTTGCATGGCTACTAACCATTATGGCTGAGAGTTATAGTTCAAAAATGTTTGAGTAAGACCTACCCCCATAGTATGACATATGGTGAGGAATGGGATGTCTCATCAGGGGCAGTGAAAGTGCACGCCTGTCATCACATCATGATGCTTTCAAAGGTATCGTGATTCGTGATACAGATTGCAAGAGAAAAAGAAGGAATGTAATGTCATTTTGATGGCATCTTCATGTTTTAAATCACATGTGGCTTTGTCTTCAGTGATCCTTTCAATGTTTCCCAGGAAAATGTATCTCAGGATTCAAATGTTCAGTAGTGAATATATGGAGTCGCGTTTTTATCATTAGCCACTGAAAAGTCCTAAAACCCAGGGGTTTCCTTCCTTCCTGAGAATGTTGTCAGTGGCCATTTTTGATATAGGACTGTGGTGTTGTAGTTGAGTCGGTCTACAAAGCCCTGCTGTCAGTCAAATCTTGTTTTGTGCCCTAGGTTCCAGTGGGTTCCCTTATCAAGAGCCAACTTCATCAGGCTCTTTACTATGAGATCTCTGTCATTCCAGTGATGAAAGACTTTTATGAAGCCACCTTCATCTGATATACCTTGAAGGACTCTCAAAGACATGCTATTATATCTAGTCTGAATTACTGTCTGCTGAATTACAGCTCAGCATTGTTTATTATTTTTCTTGCTCCTTAGAAGTTAACTCCTGTCTATGGTACCCACTTTGGTTTCAAAACCAAAAGCTTATCTTTGTTACTTTCTCATTCTGTCAGCAAAGTCGCTCTAGGCTGCATTTTATCTTGGGCAGGAATCTTATTTCTATTTATTACTTACTCTTATTTCTTCCTATTACAGATCAGCAGTAATAACCCCGCAGCTACGAGAACTCAGCCTCCTTTGAGATATCACTAGGAATCTTGAGTAGACTGCCAGATTGTTACCTTGCAGCTACCTAAAGAAAGAGGGTTTTATATCAAAGAGGAGAGCACTGCAGATAGTGGATGAGTAACAATTGTATGAAAATGACCCAGTGTAAAGTATTGTGGCCTTGTTTTGATCAGGCTGTTTTTAATCTGATAAATCAGAATGTACAATAAAATCCTACATATTCTTCCCATAACATCCTGCTGCTTTTGGAGAGGGTTTTTATTCTTGAGGAAAACAGGTAGTTAGGAACATGGATAGAAGCAAATAACTGCACATCCTGCACCAACTATTTAAAAGCTCATTGTCTTGATTCTATGTGGAGATTCTATGGATCACTGTATTTTCTGCTAATCAAGAAATCTGGAACCTTTGTCTCCTCCAAACATTTAGGATCCAGAAAACCAGCCACATAGCTAATGGTAAGAGACTACGGGAGTTGGAGCCTGAAGTATCTGCAGGACAAAACACTCCTCACCCTTGTGCTAAACCTTGCACTATCACGTTCAGCCCATCTCTGGATTTCCTAGGGTGGTAAATACCACCAGCCTGCACCCAAGTGTCACACTAGCATAAGTCTAGCAGTAACAATCACCTTAGAATTCTACAGCCACATTTTTAACTGGGGCTGGTCACAGGGAACATATAACTCTGCTGTTACAGCACCTTCTCTGGAACAATTAAAATTGCTGGGTTTGAGCTATAAAGCCCTAAACGGCTTGGGGCTAAGCTATCTAGGTAAAGGTAAAGGTTCCCCTTGACATTTAGTTCAGTCGTGTCCAACTCTAGGGCGCGGCGCTCATCCCCGTCTCCAAGCCGTAGAGCCAGCGTTTTGTCCGAAGACAGTTTCCGTGGTCACGTGGCCAGCACGACTAGACACGGAACGCCGTTACCTTCCCACTGTGGTGCTACCTATTTATCTACTCGCATTTGCATGCTTTCGAATTGCTAGGTGGGCAGGAGCTGGGATAAGCGACGGGAGCTCACTCCGTCGTGTGGATTCGATCTTACGACTGCTGGTCTTCTGACCCTGCAGCACAGAGGCTTCTGCGGTTTAACCCGCAGCGCCACCACGTCCCGTGGTGCTATCTAAAACACCATATATCCTTATATAAGCCTACCCAGGTATAAAGATCATCATGAGAGGCCCTTCTCTCAGTTCCTCCACCCACATAGGCACGTTTGGTGGGGACACAGGAGAGACCCTTCTCTGTGGCTGCTCCCAGACTCTGGAACTCCCTCCCATGGAAGGCCAGGCAGGCCCCATCTTCGCTGTCCTTCCGCAAGCAGACAAAACCTTTTTCTGCAGGTAAGCTTTCCTTTAAATGACTGGTTCACCAAGGGTTGTTTTTTTTAAAAGGGATCATTTTATTATGTGTTTTACATCTGTTTTTCATATTGCTTCTATTGTGAGTTTTAATGTGATATTTGTTTAATGGTTTTTTAATAATACAACATAATTCTGCTTTTGAAAGGGCATACATGGAGTGCACACCTTCTTTAAAGGAAAAATGCACATAGCAAATTTGGCAGGGATGACAGAGACCAGGGGCAGTATCAGAGGATGGTGACTGGATGGTATCTGCACCTTGCAGACCAAAACCCTTTTCAGCATCAAGTGAGATGTGAACAGCTGGGTGACGTCTTTCAGTATTCAATGTGATCAAATTTGTGCTAAGTTTTAAGTGAGCTGCTTCTTGCCTATGATGGCTAAAATCAGTTTGACCTAGAAGATGAAGCAGTGGTGCCACAGCATTCTGAAGTCTATTAGCCAGTATTGCAGTAAGTAAGAAAGCGACAAGTCTATTATTTGCACACTTAGTATCATTTATGTGATTTGGAAATAGCAGAAATAAAGGCTTCATTTTGGAAAAGAATCTAACAGCAAGATTTTCTGATATAAAGAAAAATAGGTTAGGAATCAGAGGTTATGAGTATGCCATTCAACAGGAAAGCAGTCTGAACCTAGGGCTCTTACATTGAGTCTGAAGCTATTTTATTCCCTTCCATTCTTATGGCAGCAGCCAAAAGCAGAGCCCTTACTAGTCATTTTGGTGCCTGAGGCTTCACTGTTCTATCAGTTTAGACAGGCCACATGAGATTGGGATACGTGGGGAGAAGATGGATGAATGCCGGGGTTTAAGTACACAGTGGTCATATAGATTCCGTGTTGAACTCACCTGTTTTGTATTTCCTTCAGCCTACAGAGGAACAGCTAGAAGCAATCTAGTACAGTACATGCTTTGGGTTGGTGTACATGCTTTGGGTTGGTGCATTCATGCCCTTCCAGCTGCAAATACCAATGGGCAAGCTTGCACATTTCCACCAGCAATTTTTTGCCTTCTCTGAATCCTAGCATCCTGGGTCAACACTCCTGTTGCCTTACTCTAGTTACAGCTCTGCCCAAAACTTCCATCTATGGTGGAATTGAGCTTGGGAAAAACATTAAACCCTATTACCTAGGGTCACCATGAGCTATATGGCCACATGAATGGTGCTCCGGATATTCACTGTGCTAAATCTGTGTACCTTTCCTAGATATAATTTAGGAATGGTGCTCTTGATAGTCACTGGTTGAAATCCTGTAGCAAGTTGTAACTAGAGTAGGCCCATTTGAATCAACAGAACTTAGCAAGGAGTTGACTTCCCAGTTCTCCACTGTTTCAATGGGCTTCCTCCGGTTGAGACTTACTACTGGATTTCAGCCACTATATTAAACCTGTGTTCTTTTCTATGTATAATTTAGAAGGGTCGTAAATAATCTTTCTATTATTTTCTTTCTTTGATTCCTTGCTGGGTGGATTTTAAGTATTATACGCATTACTGCTTCCTTGAACTTTTACTACTGCTCCTCATCAGTAAAGAGAAAAGCCTACTGTTCTGAATTATTAACTTGTTTAATTTAATGCAAGAGGTGAGGATACAATTAGCCACAGAAATGGCTGGCATGACATTTGAGTTCTTAATTAAAAACAACCACTAGTCTCTTGTCTGACTGTCAACTTCATAGCAAATGGCTTTGCTATTTCTTCAGAAATCTCATCATTCCCTCAGATGACACTGGTACCTCATGGTGAACTAAGACAAAAATCCTGTGATCCTTTGATTGAATTAAAAAGTTGGAAAACCATTAAAGTGCCCAGCTGTGACATTTGATAATTGGTATTCTCCCTGCAAGTGGCAGCTGGAGGATATTATCCATTAATACTGAGACATAAAAAGTGCCCTGGTTATTTCAAGCCTAGGGAAACATTAGCCCATGAAGCATGGACTTCATTTGCAAGTCTGATTGTACTTTGAAGGAACTATGTGCTAGAGCAGAGGTTGTCAACCCCCGGTCCGCGGCCCTGTGGCGGTCCGAGGCCTGAGCCAGACCGGGCCGTGGAGACAGACCTCCTGCCCCCCCGCATGCACTCCCCTCCCAACAGCTGCTTTGCGCACGCCGGCGTGAGCGCTCCCCCACCCCTTCACGCATGCGCCCAAGCACCTGCGCGAAGGGGTGGGCGCGCACGCGCGAGGGCATGTAGGCGCTCCTGCGCATGCGCGTAGGGGTGGGGGAGTGCTCATGCCGGCACTGGCACATGTGTGCATGCTCCCCCACCGCTTCACGCATGCGCCCAAGAGCACGCGCATATGCCTGAGAGAGAGAGATCGCGCCGGGGTGCCCCACCTTCCTCAGAGGCTCAGCTGGTCCGTGGTCCCAAAAAGGTTGGGGACCACTGTACTAGAGGGAGGGAAGTATTGCAATACCAGGAAACCTTCATTTTCTTATCCTATAATTTGACCCTTAGAAACTTCATGGAGAATAAGGCTATAAATGGCTACTACTCACAATGGCTAGTCATTATCTCCAGCTTCAACACTGACTCTTTCTTATGAGGAGCCAACCCCAGGGTTAGTTACCATCACTAGCCCCTGTTCAGTCTTGGGTTGGTCCACACCCCAAGTTAATGGCACTAGAATATGAGAGTCTCTAGTCCTATTCACTGATAGGCACCATGTGCTGCCGAAGCTGAAGGCCCAGAGAAGCAAGTGTCTGTACACCCACAGTGGGGGCAAGGAATGTGGTGCAGTTGGACCCCTGACAGTGCGCAGGTCCGGGCTTGTGTCTGCAGCTGCTGTTTCTGGAGTTGCCACTAGTATTCCTTCTGATGCTTCCTTCTCCATCATTACAACTGTGTCAGGGTTGGTTCCCCCAGACCCAATCCAGGCTGTTGAGGGCCCAGTCTCAGTTGTCATTTCCCCCCATATAGTAGACATGATGGGGGTTGCAGATACTGAACTCCCCCCCTCTCCATTTGGCACACACATCTACATTAGGACCCCCATCCAGGGTCCCTCCTTTATTTATTATTTATTTTATTCATTTATTGTATTTTTACCCCGCCTATCTGGTCAGACGACCACTCTAGGCGGCTATAATGTAGTCCCATTCCCCTTCTGGTTCTAGGTCTTCCTCCACATTCTCTTCTACATCGTATACTTCCCCAAACTCCTCCTGGACCTCTACACTGGTTCTCTCCTCCTACATGTCTGAGGACACCAGTTCCTTCCTCTCCTTCCCCCCCCCCCCCTGACTTGGCCTCTACCTCTGCTGCATCATGTTTTATATTGCCCTTCTCCCAGTCAAATCCCCTTCTCCACTTTCTCCTCCAGGGGATGCTTTGTGCCTTCTCCGCCGCCTTTGTAAACCTGTGGTTCCTCCATAGTCTCACCCTTCGATGCCTCCATTTGGGTTTGGCTGTTCCTGGCCCTTGCCTCTCCAGTCTCTGCTTCTGCCAGATTTTCCGTGCTACCACTCTCCTTGGGACTTGGACTGGGGCTAGATGGCCACCAAGGGCATCCTCACTGGGGTGTCCCTCACAATAACAATCTGCACATTTTTACAAAACTATCTAGGGCAGGAAGGAGAGCCAATGTGGTTTAGTGGACACAGCATCAAACTATGGCTCAGGAGACCTGGGTTCAAATTTCTGCTCTACCATAGAAACTCACAAGCTAATGGCAATGGTAAAAATGGTAAAAGGACAGGAAATAAAATAAGCATAACTTTTCTTTCATGAAAACCAAGACAGTTGCACCACATTGAGGTCTAATCCAGCAAATATATCCAGAATGGTTAATAAAGCTGAAAACACTGATTAATTTGTGAACTGGGACTCTAAGGGCACATGTAGTGATGCATTCCCATTGTTGAAAGAAGACTGTATTAGACAATATATATGTTAGAAGGGTAACAACTCATAAATAGGGAAGTGCTTTCCCACAAAGGAGCAGTGCTCCTAAAGAAGTTGGAAAAGAAATACAAAATCAAATTAAAGGGGGAAGTTGTTTCTGCCTCCATTATAGATGGAACCATACAGTAGATCTTTTTGATACTCGTAACCATGTTTCATGAGACTCTCACAATCACAGTGGTTAGTGATTAGATGGATTTGCTGCTTGGCAGGAGATGGGGAGTAATAGCATGTTTCCAACAAAAAGTTGCAATTTGAGTGCTGGGAAAAATGTGCCACTCCTACAACAGAGGTGCTAATTTGCAGGTGGGGGGGACTATATGGATCCCCACAACAAATGAGTGGTTATTTGATTATCTAAGTTCACCTCTTTCTTTTTTTGCATCTTTCTTGCCTTTATACTCATAATACAACCCCAGGGCAATAACTACATAATTCAAATACCTCTATAACCAAATCTATACTTTAGCAGAATATTTTAGCAGAGTTTGGGAAAGCTATTTTTGGATTATAACTTCCACGCTTCACTCAGCCAGCAGTTGTAGGAGTCATGGTCTGGAAAAGTAGCTTATTGAATTGTCCATTTTAGATGAGTTCCTCAGCTTGCAGGGAGAGATTTTACTGTCAGCTTTCTCTGGGTACAACCATACAAGTGTGCATATATGTGGGTTTGCAAAATTTGAAACCTCTGCATGTGAAAAACATCTGAAAATGTCAAGGAAAGGGGGGACTGTTTCAAAACATGTTCATCTTCATGTAATAAAGTTGGAGTCAGAGAGGAAGGGAGAAAGGAAGAGAGCTATAAGGCCTGAAGACAGATGCCCAAGGCAGTTGCACATCACCAGTGCAAATTTCTGTCCCTCAATCTGACCAGGTTGTTCGAAACAAAACTGTTAGAAGCTATTATTTAGCCATTCCACAACTTAAGTCCAAGAGGAGGAAGGCATTGTTCACATGAAGTGCAAACTGTTTGCAAAAATGCATGAAACTCCATTTTTATGCTCATACCTACACTGGACAATTCCCATGCTTCTGGCGGGAGCAAACAACATTTACAACCAAGTGAACAAAATCCTAAGAGAAACAGATCTCAGATCTGTCCTGCCCTTTCTCAGCCATGTTTTATTTCACAGTTTCCTTTCTATTTATTAAAACCAAATTCAGTGCCTTCACCTACAGAACACTGAAGTACTGTGTCCACATAGAACTATTTATTGCATGTGTGTGTGTTTCTCCACACGCACGCAATATATATAGTTCTATATGATGCAGTACTTCAGTGTTCTGTATATATTCTATCCATACTAAACAAACAAACAATATCATAGCTCGGTGCCCTATGCTAATAGCAACAGATTATATGAGCAGGCATTACCAAGATTGTTTTTCCTAAATCTTTTCCTTCATATTATAAATTCCAGCAACCTCCAGTTTTAGAAAACGAGGTGCAATACTGTACTGGGACTAGCAAGTGGTCACGGATAAAACAGTTGATTTTAATAAGCTGTTATACTTCTGGACAAACAACAAAGAAAAACATATCTCCCATCAACAAGTTACCTCAAAAGTACAAAAATGTCAAAGTACCAAACATGAAAGCAAAAAAATAAAAGAACATGAAAACAAAATCAGGTTATACTCGTCCCCATACCAATTTCAGCAGATGGAGTCATTTCAAAATCTTTGGTTACCAATTCAAAACAATTTCCAATAGCTGCTAATTTCCTTCATGAAATCCAAATATAAGTGATTTTGGAAACATGTCTTTTTTACCCACAAATGTTTGAGTTTCCTAGTTTTTAGGCTTGATCCTTTAGGCCACCCTCATGCACCAGCAATGTTTGGAAATAAGAAATGCAATGCAAGAGCAACTACACTAACAACAAGAGTTATGTTAACCATGGGTTAATGCTTCTATGTATTAATGTTTTGCTGTGTATATACTGATGATTGGTATAGTCCATTGATTTAATTGTAATTCAATTGTAAGCATGCAGACTAAACTCTATTCTTCCACCCTTCATAATGGCAGAATGGAATATAAATACATTAATTAAACCAAAGAAACTATTAGCTGTGTTGTAGGAGATCATGAATGATCTGAGACCTTGGAACTATGTGCTTCTGTTCTCCTCCCCTCTTTTTTTTATTTTTATTTATAAGAAAGGAGACTAAAACTTTCCTCATTCATTTTTTAACAAACACCAATTTTTCTTTACATATGGACCCAGGGAACTATGGTTCATTCTAATCAATAGTCTTGGATATCAATTCATACTTTAAGTCCAACTTGTTTCAGCTGTTTTTAGGGCAAACAGCAATGCTTCAAGAATATACTGTGATTAGAGATGAGGACGACTCACCATTTTGGCGAGTCGTCCCGCTTCGTGAGTCGTCAAAAGTTGATGACTCACGAAGCACGAAGTTGCCCCCATGAAGCGATGAATAACAAAGTTATTCGTCGATTCATGGGGCGGTTATTAACAAAACTGCCCCCTCCACGACCCCCACCCCCGCTGACACCCCTTCCTATTAAAAAACCAAAACCATTCTGCCTACCCCCACAGCCAGCCACCCCCACAGCCTACCCCCCACCCCCTTCCTCTCCCTCCCTTAGCCTGCCTTAAGGGAATCCAGGCTGCCCTTTGCAAAGATGGCAGCTGCAGCTTCCCTACCCTAAATGAAGCTGCAGCCACCATCTTTACAAAGGGCAGCCAGTCTCCCTTTTTACATGCCATGGATGGGAGGCCAGATGGAAACCTCGGCAGTGGCAATTAAAGTAAGGGGGTGTCGGTGGGGTTGGAGGCTAAGGTAGGGAGAAGAAGGGGGTGTGGGGGGTAGGCTGTGGGGCTGTCTGACTGTGGGGGTGGGTGGCTGTCTATGGGATCAGCTGATCGGCGGCCGGTAGGCAGAATGGTTTTTGTTGTTGTTGTTTTTGTAATACGAAGGACGAATAAAAACGGGTAAATATTCATACCTTCGTATTCTTAGGGGGGGGTCTCTGGAACCCACGAATATGAAGGGATGAATATTTAACAAATCGGCTTTTTTCGTCAAAAAAGCCAATCCGTTTTTATATTCGTCCCCATCTCTAACTGTGATTCACAAGGGCATAATTAGGATAGGGCAAGCAGGCCTTTGCTCCATCATGCCAAATTTAAAGGATGCATCCCTTCCTTCCAAAGAAGCCAGTATGGTATACTGGATAGAATGACAGACTAGGATTCAGGAGACTTGGGTTTGAGCCCCTGCTCAGCCATGAGAACCTACTAGGGGTGGAACTGCTAAAGCCACTCCTTAAAAATCTCACTTCTCTTGACAGTTAGGGCCCTTGTAAATCAGATGCAACTTGATGGTACATAACACACATACACATTCCTCCAGACTTCCTAGAGTTGTCCAGTAGCCTCGACTACCCTCATAGGAAAACATGGCAGTTAACCAGGCCTCCAGAAGAGAGCAAAAGTATGCTAAACTATGTATATATGTGTTAAACACACTCAATTTCTTTTTGTGCCTCTGACAGTGCAGCCAATACCTTGTGGTAGAGTGGAAATGATGGCAACATAATTACTTTTTATATTATTTTCACAACATGAATTGCAAAGTTGATTTTTTTAGGGGGGGGGAAACATTTTGCAATGCTCATCTAGAGTCCAGAAACTGCTAGTTAGGACTCTGCTCATGCATGTGTCGAGGAAGAGAGATATGGAAAGCATGGAATACCAAAGCCTGTTGCAACTCATTCGTGATTTAATGGTTTGTGAAAGCAGCAATTTGAACTAAGGTATCTCCAGTCTAGCCTTTACACATCAATTATGATGCTACAACATTGTCTTGCTGATAAGCAAGACAATACAGCATATAACCCTTTATTATATTTATATTTGACCTTCAAGTTAACTATAGGTTTGTGATTTTTTTTTACAGTGTAAAATATTGATTTCCTTCCGTCTACCTGACTGAGACTCTTTTCCTTTCTATTTCTCTTTAACAGCTATATGGATTCAACTGAATTAAGCAAATCCTTTATTTAATGACATGATTTAGACTGTTGTCCAAGTGAGCACATCCAGCCAATTCAATTATCTCAAGAGCCAGAGAGAATCAATAGACCAAACTCTAGATGCCAAATCAGGGACAAATTACACATCATACGAAACCTGGACTGCTTTTTCTCTTTGAAAGCACACTCAGAAGGAAGTAATTTTTGTAAGGAAAAACAATGTTTAACACTTTTCCTACCAGTCACTCTTCCCTATAAAACTTTCTCACCCAAATTCCTTTGACCTCAGAAAGTTCCAAGCTCACATTTTAGGTAAACATAAAATTAATAATAATAATTGTATGCTATCAATTCAATTCTGACTTAAGGTGACCCTCTGCATACTGAGAACACTCAGAAGTGGTTTACTATTCCTTTCTTCTGAGGGTGCCCTGGCACTGTGCAGCTTGCCCAAAACCTCACAGTCTGGTTCTTCTCCCAGAAGGCACAGTGGAGAATCAAACTCCCAACCTCCAGCTCTGCAGCCAAATACCTTAACTGGTATAAAAATATCTGGAATGGGGAGTTTCTAGAACTTGGGATGTTCTTACTTGTAGTCCAACTTCCTGGGGCTGGTGGGAATTCGAGCCTACAAATATGTGGAAGGTGGCTGGTTCCTTAACTGTATTCCATGGTATATATACTAATGTGTGAGTGTGCTGCAGGAAACAAGAGGAGAAGGCAAGAGGGTTTCCTGTGAAGGAATGTTCTCAGAAATCTGCATATTTACAGGGGTTGGACTGGTTTGTGCATGGGGTGGAGATGCCTTACTCTAACATAGAAGGAATGCTAAAGTTGAGGCAGGATATTGAGGCAAGCAAGGGGTCTTCTGCTGATATCACTGCCAGGGCAAGATATCACCAGAAGGCTCCCTGCATTCTCCTGGACACTTCAGTTCTCTGGTCCCCACCCTCTCTCTCTCATAAGTATGTCTCCTTCTGCTCTCCTACCATATGCATTCTCTCAGAATTTTGATATCCCCCCATTATGTACCATATTCTTTCTTCATACTATCTCCTCATTATCAGCCAGAGGTTTTCTTTCTTTTCATTCTGCTCTCTGTCTTTTTTTTTTCTTTTTCCTTCTTTCCCTTTATCAACTCTGAAGAAATCAGTTCTCACGAGTTATATCAGTTTGTCAGCTAGAACTAAACCATCTAATGCACTTTAGGCTGATGAGTACTTCACATTTTCTTAGCATTTCATCCTTTTTTTTTTCCTGTTGAGATCTCTGTTCAGGAATTTAGGACTTCTAAAAATACAGGAGTACTTCTGTTACTTTTTCTCTACGTGCCTGGCAGTTTGAGTGACCCAGAGTGATTCTGAACCTGTGTGGGGCAACCTTTCCCCCTCCTCCAAGGAACAATAATGTGTAGCTTTACTCTGCAGCAGACAGAATCTTTTCTGTTTCTTTGTTCTTAATAATGCCATTGCATCTGTATTTGGGGACTGTTCAAGCCTATTGGCACCACTGGGCAGACATCTATGCTCCACATCAAGATTGTGCTTATTCTCACAATGATTGCTCCCATTCTAAAGTAATAGGCAGAGGTGAGATGAGTAACTTCTCCTAAATCAGAGCTAAACCACTTGTACTGGATGTGAAATTAACGGTATAAAACACATCTATATACCATATCAAGGATGTCATGTCACCATCTCAGTGAGAGCCATGGACAGAGAAATAAGCTGAGCTTGTTACAGGGGTTCGTGGTACTTGGCACGTAACAGCTTCTCTTCCCTGCCATCCCTCCATTAGTGTCAGCATAGGGAGGCTAGGCAATAAAAATCCTTCAGTTGCTCAGGTCTGGATTGCCCCTCTGGCCTCAAGGACCACATCCATAACATGTCTCCTTTTGCTATACTGTATCATACTGTATTCCTATCAGCCTTCTGCACAATAAACCTTCTAAGGCACCAGTGGCTTTCTGTCTTCCTTAGATAGAATGTAAGCTCACTCGGGTTCCATCTGGTCCAAAACATCCGAGAATGCCACCACGTCAGTTTTCCCCACATTCTCCTACCTCCTGCAGAGGATGGAACAGTAGTGACGTTCAGTTTAAAGAGTCCTATCACACTAGGCTTTGCAGCTCTGGATCTCTAGAGTTAAAAATCCACCGTGTATATACTGCACGGGTAGACATTTTGATCTCTCCAGTTCACAAAAAGAGAGAGAGACAGAGGCTAATAAACCACCAGAACTTTTAAATGGTAGCCCATTCTAAGCACCTGCAGATCAACTGAGGGCAGGGGAAGACAAAATAGTTCACTCTAAACACTAAGATTTTCCCTCAGTGTGGTAGAAATGAATTGCCCTGCTTGTCTTTTGGCTCCCTGATGCATATTCTCGTTATCAATATCTTTTCTTCTGTTCCTCTGTATTTACAGGAAACAGGATGAGTTAACCAACTGGCAACAGAACGTAGCTAAGAATGTAACAGTTAATGCCTAATCCTTGCCACGCCAGCTGAACATTAGTCTTCAGGGCAGCAGTGGCACTATTTTCCTGTCTTCATAATTATAAAGTAAATCTCAGTTGCTTTTCTTCCGTGGTCTTTCCTGCAAATAGCTACTGATATGCCTTTCTTTTCCACCTGCCCTGAAAACAGAAATTTAGGTGTCAGTGCACCCGACGTTTTCACCCAGGGAAAAGAATCTCTTAATACTGTATGAATATATTACCAACAATTTACTGAGCATTTTATAAGGTTAAAAACAATGACTTCTTTGATGTCTTTACAAGCCCAGCATTATTCACAAGAAGCTAAGTAACATGGGGTGGTTGAAGGCACAGCTGGTCTTGCCTTCAGGTTAGGAGCAAAACACATATTCAGAAAAATGCATATTTCTTACTCTTACTTTTCTTCCGGCAACATAACCTACTTTGTAATGTGTACCTCTGAAATTAGGTGTGCAAATTTGTTGTTTACATTCCAGAGATAAACCAGATGACACATGTCGTTCTTCTTTTAACATGTTTGCCCAATTACACCTTTTTTCATAATTTAAAGGAGCACACCTTGTAGAAACAGATTTCTCTGAATTCTTGCTATAGTTTGTGAGGGGGTGACCTCCACATCCCGGGCAGGCCATCTGCTCTTGCCCTATGTCCCCTGGAGAGCCTGTTGGAGAGTCCTTCTGCTGGGCCTTCAGCATGCACTGAGGCCAGTCAGCCAGCGCAAGGTGGGGAGGAGATGCCTGCTGATGAGAGCCACCTGGGCAAGAAGGCAGGAACAGACCTTTGTAGCTCCCTACAGGTAATAAAGGTGAGGTAAAGAGCATAGGCAGGGATGGCTGAGGAAAGGGAGAAGGAGATGGTAGGAGCTAGAGGAGAGGAGATGGTAACTGGCACCACAAGTTTGGAAGGTGAAGGAGCCAGAGTCAGCCTTGTACGCAGCGGAGGTCTGTGACTATGCCTGCATGGAAGACCCCTGGACTAGGATGGTGAACAGGTCGTGGTAGGGGAGTTTGAGCTTGTGTCTTGCCAGCCACAGCCTTGTGCTGGAGAAATATGAATCAAGATAAACTTGAACCCAGAAAAGAAGAAAGGGAACATTTAAACATTGTACAAAATCAAAGGAGCAAATGAAAGTGGACATTTTCAATCAAGTAATTACAAAGTGTTTTATTTAGGAAATGGTGAACTCAAAAAGAACATGGTGGCATTAAGAGAGAGGCAAGGCATAGCACAAGCACTGAGGGGCTACTCGGAAAAATCTGACTATATAATGCCGATCTAATTTCATGGAAAATCTATCAATACAACTATCATTCAAATCTACACTTCAGTTACAGACACTGAAGAAGAAGAAATAGAAAGCTTTTATGCAAGTGTCCAGGAAAAAGTTAATCACATACTAAAACAAGATGTGCTGATAATCATAAGTGACAGGAATAGAATAGCAGGAGATAAAGCAGAACCAAGTATCATTAGAGAATTTGGCCTAGGAGGGTAGCGATCCGGCGACTTATGGCTCCCGTGCCCGCAGAGAGGGCTCTGTGTGCGAGCTGTGGCATGTGTGCCATAGGTTCACCATTGCTGGTGTAGACCAGAGTAAATCTGAACACTAGAATGATCGTTTCAAAATATAATTGAAATAATATTTCTAATGAAATTATTTTCATCACAAAATTCAGTTGACCATGTACCAGAAGAACTGTGGCCTGAAACCAGACTATTCATGTAGTCAAAAGAAAATAAAAGCCTCATGGGGGATGAAATTTTAAAAATTGTTAATGACAGATGACAAGCACCTGAGGACAACTGTTATAATAAACAGAAATAGAAGAGAATAACAGCAAGAATAACAGCAAAGAAAATAAAAAACTGTCTTTTGTAATATTGAGGAAATCAAAGGGAAAATTGAACTTACATTAGAGGTTCAGAAAGATCAAGTAGGGACTACATTATGTGATCAAGAAGGTGCTGCAGTGTTTCTCAAACTGTGCACGGTGGCTCCATGAGACACCAGGAAATCCACCGCAGAATCCTCTCGTCTGTCCACCTCCCTTTTCCGCTCCCTCACCCAAAGTATCGTACAGCATTTACTTGCAGTTTCTCTAGTGTCTGTGCATGGTGGAGAGAGGGAATACTGGCCCAGGACTGGGTTTCTTGCCCTCCTGTTCACAAGGGAGCCTTCCCTGCCTGCCCCCACCTCGGCAAAATAATGCAGCTTTTTCATTTTTCCAAAAGCTGCTTATCTCAGAGAAGCCAGGCCCCCAGGACATTTCCTTTAAGCCAGTAGTTCCCAAACTTTTTTATGTATGTCTCCCTTTTCTTACTGGCCACTGGCCATGGCTCCCCAGTACAGTAGGACTGCTGTATCCACAGGATCAGTACCCCCGGTTTCAATTGTCCACTGCTTGAAAAAAATTAAAATAATAATAATTTTTTAAAAAACCACATGAATACCTTGCCAGGGTGTATTTCCAGGACTGGCCACTAACTGGAACCAGAGACTATGCTATATACAGATAGCTTAAGGGAAATGCCCTGGTTCCTGGGTTTATTCATCATTATTGTGGAAACTTAATCTTGTTCCATTTGGCTGAAAGTCAGATGAAGCTGAAGGAAAGATTGCAACCATTCCAATTGGGAAATTTAACTACCAAGATACTGGCGCATCAGAGACTGTGTAGTGTTATGGGAATCTGTCCCTGTCTTGAGCAATTCAGACAGGTAAACATCAAGAAACTTGATCATGATGGAACTTGTCCTTATGATCAAATCAGCCTTTGATCTTCAAATTCCAGGGGCTATTCAAGAAACCTCAAGAAGGAGAAAGTTACCAGGCTGATCCACTAGAGGGATCCAACAGTCAAATTTCACAACAACCCAGCATTTCATCGGCAGAAGAATCAAGTGTTACATCTCCAGAACAGCAGAATTCTACAATTTCAGCTTCAGAACATGATTCCCAACCCACTTTACCTGTTACATTAGAGAATTTTGAAGCCGTTCTGGAAAGCCCAGCAGATTATGTGAGAGCAGCAATGACTTTAGAAGATCGACAGATATTAAGATTGCTTATTTCAGAACTGGAAGATATTTCTGACCTGGAGGACTTAGAAGATGGCTTTTAATTATGTAAATGTAAATATTTTTCCTGCCAGGGGGGCATGTTTCAATAATAGGTTTTGAGAAAATTATATGGCAGGAAAAATTAAATATGGAGTTTGATGGGGAAAATAGGACATAGAAAATGCAGGAAGTTGGCATTCAAAAGGTATTATACTGCCCAAATATGATATTAGAGAAGTTACTCCAAGGGGGACATTTTCCTGGACAAGCTATCTCAGGAGGTAGCTAAGTCGACCTATAGTTATCTGGATGAGTTGACATTGCCTACCCATGGTAAAGCCCAAATTCGGCATCATAATTGTTTTGTTTAAAAAAATACTGAGTGTATAAAAACAGAGATTTCCATCATGTTCAGAAGGACATCTCCAAAACACACAGCGACCTGGTTTTTACAAAGAGGGGAGACATCTCTGTAAGGAAAATATTGGGTGAGAAATATCTAATGTGATGTGATTTATTTGCAAATATTCTTGCTTGTGCTTTGATAGAATTGTTTTAAAAACAATTTGTTTTTCAATAGAGTTTGTTTTTAATGAGAGTTATGTAAGAAAATAGCCTTTTACTATACAGAACTTGTTTGCTTTGTATTTTTGAATTACTGAGCTTCACCTATATGATATCTAAACAGAAGCTTTTATTTTAATATAACTAGTTTCTTTTCTAAGATAGAAGTATTATCTACACATATGAACTAGAGAAATATGTAATAGAAGGCTGTCATTTTGACAGTATATACTAATGTAATTTTACATATATTCCAAGTATATTTTATATTTTTGGTTTTTAGTTACTCCATTGCTTGCCTGCTAAACAATTTTTGAACTTTTAAGACAAATTTATTAGAAAGTATTCAGGAATGAAGATTTAAAACAAACATAACAAGGTACAATATCTTCTGAGACCATAAATAAATTCCTTGTCAGATGTGTTAAGGAAACATCCATAAGGAGCCTGTTGATCAGGAGCTTTATAGCAGACATTCAGATTTTCCCCCATGGAAACTGACAGAAAGCTGCATTACAGATTATATTGCATATATGCATTGGGTACTGGAACATACCAAAGAATTTCCGAGAAAAAACTGTCCCTTATTTATAGATTACACCAAACTGTGTAGATCATGATAATCTATGGATCATCCTAAAAGAAATGAGTGTGCCATTTATATGCAGAATATATATAAGAAAATATGATTAGATGCAGATAAAAGAGGAATGAAAATAGATATGACAGGCAAATAACACCATCTTACTGGCAGAAAATAGCAATTACTTGAAATAATTACTAATGAAGGTTAAAAAAGAAAGTGCAGAAGCAGCTTTACAATTGAACATTAAAAACCAAAAATAATGAGTGTAGAATAATTGCATAACTTTGATACAAGTTTTGACAATGAAAAAAATCAAATTTATACAATATCTTGTATAATTTGTTTCAAACATCAATCCAAGTGAAGACTGTAGCCAAGAAGTCAGAAAGGATTGAGACTTAGAAAGGTAACTATGAAGGAACTGGAAAATATCTTGAAGTGGGAGGCTGTGTTGCTGAGACCAAGGCCAAAATAATCCATACTATATTTCCAATTAAGTATGTAAGGATGTGAATGCTGGACAATGAAGAAAGCTGACAGAATCAGTTCATTGGAAAAGTGGTATAAATGGAGAGCTTTACAGATACCATGGTTTGCCAGAAGGATATATGAGTAGGTTTTAAATCAAATCAAGCTTGAACTATCACTAGAAACTAAAATAATTAAACTGAGGTTATTTTACTTTGGACAGATCATAAGAAGACAAGATTTAGCGGAAAAAAGCAATAATGCTAGGGGAAGTGCAGGGCAGTAGGAAAAGACAACTTGAGATGGGATGATTCAATAAAGGAACCTACAGCCTTTCATTGGCAAAACCTGAGCAAGATTGTTATTGTTAATGTATTTTGGAGGTCATTAATCTGGAAGATTGCCATAAATGGGAAGTGACTTGTTTGCATGTAACAACTTGCTATTTGTAGCCATTTATTTCCAAGCTCTGAAACAGATGGAGTTTTTACCAGACTGAAAGTCTGTCTACATTTCTTTAAAAAAAAAAACACCACAATATGTAGCATTTTAATTTTAACCAACTCAAGTCATGTGGTTTTAGAGTTGTTTCCTACATTCCTACTGAGTAGCAATGCTCTCTTCTAAACCTGGCTGTAACATTCACATGAGCTTAAGTCGTTTAAGAAAACAGTGTGCTAATATAAACGGCCCTCTGGTGGCTGTTAATTTTTACTTGCTTCTTAAGAAAATAATCCAACTCGGAGGAAAATAAATATGCAATTTGGAATTCATTGTGTGAACATGAAACTCAGCATGGTTTTTAACACAGGTCAAATCCCAAGTTTTTTTGGCTATGTGACCAGGCCCTGATATTTTAGTCCAGCCAACACATCACCCCCACTGCAAGCAGGAAGGGCTACTGGATAGGTGGGAGAAGAAAGAGGGTTTAAAAAAAAACCCTGCTACAGACTTTTTCTCCTTTCTTTCTTTGGCTGCTGCTGTGGATCTGTTAAAAGAAGCAGGCAGAATTTAATTTACACATGCTGCCTCAGTGAAAATGTTTCTCCTTTTTACGACACTTGTATTTTTCCAGTCATGTTGAAAAATAGCCTCTTACATCAAATACGGCACAAACTCCATTTGCATTTCTAGTATGAAACATGCAAATTCCATTAATATTGTCAGCTTGGTGTGAGACTGCTCCAAAGCAAGCTGGCATTCAGAAACAGCCTCACAACTGTGTGCTAATTTTGCATAACTATTTTTCTAACCATAACCCACTTCAGCCCTTAAAATTTGTTACACATGATGCATCCAATAGTCACACTGCACATAACATTCTGTGTATGTAGTTTCTTCCTGCAGAAGATAGCTGCTGAGGCTATCAGAGAAGTAGAAATACCTCTTGAATTTTTGAAATGTGCCTTAGCGGCTGGATCTTGGAGAGGAAGACACAGCTGCATTTTGTAAAAAGAGAAAAAAATTGTGGGAGAAAATTGCTCATCACTGAGCATTGTGTGCAATTTGTCTCTAATTGCTAAAGAGTTATTTTTCCCCTTGTTCTATGGAAGTAGTCAGTGAGATATGGAGGGGTTTTATAGCCTAACAATATTCATAATTATTATTTATCAAGTATCTAAAATGTTGCAAGCACTCTACCTATATTAAAAAATAAGTGAGATCCTGCCTCCAAAGTCATAGTCTAGCAGTCATAAGACAGAAAGATGAACAAACAGGGAGTGGGGAAAGCATAGTTTGGAGCTGCTTCAACTTTACTGTCCAATGAACAAGGCAAGAAAAGAGACCATGAGGTCCTTCAAAAGTTGATGAATGAAGACTCCCAGTAACCCTCCTCATTAATCATGCTGACTACAGCTGATGAGTAGTCCATCAACATCTGGAGAGCCATACATTCTCCAACCTTAGGACAAGGTCTCCCTCATTCTTTCCTTCGTTATGTTGCACCTTTTTCTTGTCTATAAAATGATGCACATTCTTCAAATCATCACTCAGTGGCTGAAATCCAGTAGTAAGTCAAAACTAGAGTAGCTATGGACACACACATGACACAATGGAACATGCAACCAAAAGTTGCAGCTGGGTTACTCCTGTCCAAAATAATCCATTACATCCTCCTTTCCAACCCAGCCATCTGGGGAGGACATGCTTTCATTTTACCAACAATAATAAGTCTGATTTTCATGGCCTCTGAGCATTTGGCTGTCTTCAGAGGTGGAGGTTCTCCACACATACACAGACACACATCCTTCAGGGATTATGTTTCATAACAATGTTTTGTACTTCTGCAAATCTTGCAGTTAACTTAAGTTTGCTGCAGCCTTCCTCTTCCATGTGTATATCCTCATTTCTACATTAGCATTGGCACTCCAAGTCCAAACATCAGGAATTGTTCTAGGTTGCAATTTGGGAGTTCTCCCTTTATATGTAGGTTTGCTGACTGATCAAATGTTGAGGCCCTCAAGGCCTCTCCTGCATATCAACCCTCTGCCTCCCCCCCCCCGCCCCCAATTCTTCTCACTCCTGCCTTTTGGCTGTTTGCTGTGCTGCACACTTGAGGGTTTTGCTCATTACAGCAGGTATATTTTAATGACTGTCAGACACAGAAGGGCAGAATCTTTTTGTAAGCAGGACTGATGTCCAGATTTTATCAGTGAATCCATTGCCTGAAGCTAGAGTGAATGCAAAGGTTGTTCATATCTAAAAAGATGTCGGATCATCAATCAATCAATAAGTTTGCCACTGCATAAGTGTAAAAAAGAAAACTTCTTGAGAGTTGACTTTACCAAATTCTTTTTGAGTCAGATCATCTGAATAATAAATGGTTTAGCTGTCAAAAAACCTTGGCTTAGAAAGGGCATTCCGAAACCTTCACCTGTTTGTCTTCCCACCACACACAAGCAAGCCAACCAAGGGTATATTATCTATCTATCTATCTATCTATCTATCTATCTATCTATCTATCTATCTATCTATCTATCTATCTATCTATCTGTCTGTCTAAAGCATTCTTTTATATCCTTCTGCCCATCAGAAAACTCAAAGTGACTTAAACTAGATTTGTGATTCAGTTCCTCCATAAACACATCAAACACACCTAGTTCTGCTATTCAGCTCCTATGGCAATATCTACAAATGGCACTGTGCCAGCAAAAGAGTGGGACATAAAGACTGAGGACTAAACTTGAGAGCATACTTTACATCTGAGCTACAGCCCCTTCACAACACATTCTTTGGTATTTTCTGGTCATCTATTTATTTTTATTTATTTATTTATTTATTTATTTATTAAATTTATACCCTGCCCATCTAGACTGAAGTCCACTCTGGGCGGCTAACAATAATAGACAAAAATAAAAACAATATAATAAATAAAAACAACAGTAATAATATAGTTCAAGACGGGAAAAATAATGATGACAGGAGGAAAAGCCTGCCTAAAGAGCCAGGTCTTAAGTTTGTTCTTACGCAAGAACTCACTAGGCCATACATATCTCCCAAAATAAGATGAGACTGATGTGGTCAAGATAATATTGTGGTAGGGTCTTTTCAGTTCTTACCAAGACATATTTAAGTACATTTTCATCTGTGTTAAAAAAATAAATCTCGGAACTGCACAGCTGGAAGGGATTCTATGGACAATTGAGTTCAGCCCTTGTCAAGGAGGCACAGTGGGGAATTGAACTCCCAACCTCCTAAACCACTAAGCTATCCAGAAGTTGTTCTGATTAATGAAGAAGTAAATGGAACAGATTTGTGGGTGAATAGAAAAAGAATAGTTCATCCATCCCTACCAAGCGGAGAGGTGGTAGGATAATGATACCTAACAAAGACCAGAATCCTTTCTGTAATTTATGCACACATCAGTGCAATTGCAGAAGTTGCAGCAGAAAACTGCAGCTAATCAACAATGTGCTGATTGTATTCCTGGTCACATGCCCACTCACACAATGAGCACACGACTATGAACATGACTGCCACATCATTAATCAGCAGCAATTCACAGCCATGATTTAATCTATTTTCAGTTACACTTAAGTAGTTTGCCAGTAGGGTTCCAGCAAAAGAATTCTAAGCAAATTGCCTCACCACCAGTCCCAGGGTTCTTGAAGAGAGGATAAGAATCACAAAGTCTGACTGATATAAAACCAATTTAATTTCATATTACAGAGGTACATTGGCTCCAAATAAAAGGTGCTTTCCCCCTTCCCTATATGTATAAAATTTCATCTCAGACCTCTTGAGTAATTTTCACAAATACATTTCCATCCCGTTTCCCCATAGCTTTTAAAAAAGAACGGTAGCAACAGGTGTTGCAAGATATTAGCTCAATTAAAGAGGCAGAGTGTTTCCTATATTTTCAGTAGGGAGGGGAGGAAACTGAAGCTCTGTCCCATTTTGGGCTGAATGGTCAGAAATTATACAGGAAAAGTGTTTTTGCGGCAACAGATACAGCTACCTCTTTGGAAATTTCTGAAGTAAATCTATTTTCCCAAAAGACTTTAGTGTAAAACACACACACACACACACTCTTCATGCTGCTACAGATGAAAAACTGCTGGTCTTTTTGCTCTTGTGCAGGAGCAAAAAAATTTTTTGCTCACACTGGCAATTTTTTCAATGGGGTGTCTCTGACATATGTGTCAAGACACCCATTTTCATCAAGGTTGATAAGTTTTCCTAAGTGTTCCACATCCTTGATTATTGCCGCAAGACCGTCAGCTGCAGACTAACAACACTACCTTTCTGGGGAAATGTTTTCCAGCAAACATTCAGTCACACAACCAATGGAGTCTACTCTACATCTCTTGAGATCCTACTCAATATACAATATCCTCCTCCTTCTCCGATCTCTGTGAAAATATAAGCAAAAGGTAACAAGAGGAGAGTCAGAGACCTTTTTCTGGTTAGAATTACATGAAAAATGTTGTTAGCCTGCTTGATGAAAAACATGGATCCAAGGTGCTTTGTTTTCACTTTGGGAACAACCATACTGGCAAAATAGCACACTATTTGGATCACTTTGGATGTTGTTTTGTTTACTGCGCCCACATTTGTTTTGATTTAGAGCAATTCATCTCACCCCCTTTTAGAGCTCTCCTGCTCCTTTTGGGCAAAGTGGTAGGGCCAAGGGTTTGTGGGTTTTTTTGCATGATTCCAATCACTCCTAACTAGCCCTTTCTATAGCCCATGTGGATAGCTAGGCTGCACCAAAATAGAGCTGTGGGCAATGTTATCTGTGATGACAACTCTGTGATGTATTTGATGGGTTAGGCATTGAAAGGGATGATGGAGAACCCCTCTCCTTCATATATATATATAGATGCAGCACTATTCTAGATAAATGAGATACATTGGTGGTATTATGTACAGCATAGTCGGTAGAGGCATTGCTGTTTTGCTGTGTCATTTACTTTATTTGATATTAAAAAGGAAAGTCACCATGGCCTGCTGAATGACACCAACAGGAAAAGGTGAGGAAGGGGAGTATAATTAATAAAAAGGGGGACAGATTAGAATGATTCAATCTGGACCCTTCTCACAGGAGGAAAAAAAAACATTGATCAGTGTGAACAGAAGGATCACTCAAAGGAGATATAAAATAGGTCACACTAAACATAAGGACCTTTTAGGCATGACCCAAACTGCTCCTACTTCTGTCTGGATGTGCCCTTTCAGATGGAATAGAGCTCACTCTTGAGCAGGCTCAGGAACTATCAACTGCCAGCAGCTATGTACCAGTGGGGAATAGAGGTTGAAACAGAACACAGTGCCTTTCATATCAGAAGGAGGATTTCTTGCTTTTTTTCTTCATAAAGGATGCATTGCAGAATGAGAATTAGATTTGTCATATTGTTAACTGTCAGAACTCATGGAACTGATTTTCAGTAGCTCAGTCTAATGTTCCTCGAGATGCTTGCCTCGGTAATAAAAAATAATGGAGAATTATTCATTCTTCCAGAGGAAGGCCTTTAATCACCAGCCTGGCATTCTTAAGTGGGGCTTTGGGACCTCTGTACATAGTACAGTACACTGTATTCTGTCAGTGAAGTTTAGCAAAGGCCTGCACCGTATGCTGCATTCCAGTGAGCTCTGCTCAAATACCAATAGTAAACAAACCCCACAATTAGAGGGGGTATGAGGAAAGATCCTACAGCCTCCCACCCCCACCCCAATTAATGCACTGGAATCTGTAGATAATTTCCCTTGAGTTTTAGAAGCACAATAACAGTTTGGAAGGCTAGCATGTCAAGCTTTTCAGCTTGTCTTCCTCCTGACACTCTGGCTTTCCACCAACTGGGAGTTTTAAAATATAACAGAGCAGTCACATAGAAAGCAGTAAGCGACAGATATTCAGAACCACACATTTTTCATGCACATTTAAGTGTCTACCCAAATGGTCAGATATGAGAAGGGTAAATCATTCTCTGGATGGAAACAGGTTTTGAATCCGCAGTGTAGGGACAAACAACTGACGAAAGGCATCTTTATGCCTTCTCATAAGCTTCCAGAGGCATCAAAATTAAATCTTCCTCCAATAAAATATGATTCCAGCCCTAGATTCCCTTGATCCATCATCTCTTCTTCTCCTCTGAAAGAAAGATAAATTTCCACATATTTGTTTTCTCACAATGAGCTCTGTCTCTCACCCCATTCTTGTTCCCATTTTCTTCACACAGAACAGAATCAATCACTAAGAAGAGAAGCACTCCACTTAATGCCTCTAGTCTGTTCTTCTGGCTTCATCTACAGATAGAGCAGGCAACATTTCCAGTCAGCAACTACACATCACTATCTCCATATCCAGTCTGTTTCTGTACTCAGTGATTCCTTAGAAGAACAGGAACACAGACAGTTGTCTTATTCTGTCAAACCATTGTTATGTTTAGTTAATTCTGACTTGCAGCAGTTCTTCATAGTTTCAGCTATGATGATTTCCTAGATCTTCCAGGAGATCCTTGGAATTCTCCACCAGAGAATTTTGGAACCTCAGCAGATTTGGGCCTGGTGAGGACGTGGATAGGAAATCACAAAAGTACTTACCAAACCCAAAGCTGATGGGGTGCCAAAAATCAGACATGATTGGATAATTGTAGGGTAGTACTAGATGTCCTCAGAAGAATGAGGACAACCAACTCACTGACCCAACTCCAGGAGGCAGTAGAAGACAGGAGGGCCTGGCATGCTCTGGTCCATGGGGTCACAAAGAGTCGGACACGACTTAACGACTAAACAACAACAATCTGATGAAGAAAGTACTCAGCTTCCGGGACTTTCCCTTTCCTGGTTCATTTTGTCAATGGTAGTAGTGAATACAAGAGGGCATCCAGACTATCTTGAGTGCTGTCATTGGTGTTGTCGACATTCAGACTGCCCTTTGCTATGTAAAGCTTGGCATCTTTTTCCTTGCTGGCAATGCAGGCATGATATTGTGCAGCAATATTGGGCCAATTTATAGAATGCCACTATATTCTGATTCAGTCTTCATTTCACTGGCAGCTTTTTGTGAAATTTTCAGTGACTCGAGGCACATATTCTCTGACACACAATAATCTTGAAATTCAGACATGAAGCATTCTCAGTTCTCTCCTGTTCATGTTATGATATATGTATTGGTGTACTCCTATAAGCTGTTCAGGATGAAATGGTGCAAGTTTCTACTTCTATTTTTGTTTTTAACTTGCCTTGTTCCTGCTCACACACTCGTCACTGAATTAGACAACCCCTTGCAAGGACATGTGGGATTTCTTTTGCTTTCAGTGACACTTCCTGTGGTCATTTCCTAAAGAATGTACTCGGAGAGGTGGCAATTGGGTTTGTTATTTTTTTGGCAAACGTTGTCAGATAACAAGATAGAGCTTGTGTCCACAGCAGTACATTTTCCAGTTCTAAGACAGCTTGCAGCGTCTACATGGGCAGGAGAAGGCAATTCTGAAGCTAAGTGGGATGCCTGGAACAGCCATTTACACATTATTCCACCTCATCACAATTCTATAAGAGAATATATTTCTCTGTGATTAAACAAAAGAGCCATGTCTAGAGGATAAAAGAATCCCGGGTCTTCCTTATATAGAAATGTCCAACTGAAAAATAATTTCTGCAGACTAGAGGAGGGGAAATGGCTAAATTACGTATTTGTCTGATCTAAAAACAAAATAAAGAAAGAATTGAGAATTCATTTAGGCTGCAATCCTAGTTATCCATAGTTGTAAACATGGCTTAAAATTTTCTTTATTGCAGTCCATCTGTATGAACGTATTTAAGTTTGCATCCTTTGTTCTATATCCAGATCTTTTCTGGGGAGGTAATGTAGGCACATAGAAACCTACCTTAACACTGGTCACCTTGCCCAAGATTTTCCACTCTGTCATTGGCTGTCCAGAATATCAGACAGGATTGTTTCCTAGATCCTGAGATCCTCTGACGTAGGGAAGGCTATAAATGTTTTAAACCAATCAATCAATAAACCAATCAATAAATAGCCCTGGAAGGTAGATTAGACTGAGAGATAGTGACAGGCTCAGGTTTACCCAGCAAGCTTTATCACTAAGTGGGGATTTGAAACAGTCTCCCCTGTCTTAATCCACCACTCCAGCTACTATGATACACTATCTGTTGTGCCTCAGTTCTGTTTACACACCCAGAATAACACTAATCACAATAACCGTTGAAATTCTTGGATTTGTTTTTTTATGTACAAAATGTTTTTATGTTTTTACGCGTACAAAATGATTGTCAGAAAGTTCATTCAGTGTCACTTTCCAAATCTGAAGTGATCAGACCTTGTTTATGAATGCATTCTCATTCATGGAACAGCCCCCCCCCCCAAAGATTCATTATTCTGTTCCACAATTAAAACAAACACCACATGGCGCTGAAATTAATTTGCTACAAAAGCTTAACAAATCAATCGATTTGCAATGCAAATGCAATTCCCAGTCACACAGGCACTTTATGAAGATTAGCGTAAGTATGAAACAAGGCTTCCTCCGCTGCAGAGTAATGTCGGGAACGGACATAGCTACTGCCTAAAACTGATGTTGTTATGAAAGAGAGAAGGCTATGATGAGACTTTGGATGGTTTTCCACTTGGCGGATCCCACACCCAAGGTCCTACTTACAACTGTGACTCAGAAGAAATAATACTAATAAAAAGGCTATTGACAAAACCAGACTGGGCAGGAGAAGATTTTAGTGGATGTAGGACGGGACTGTTGCAAATTCCTTTTAAAGCAAGGCTGAGCCACTTCCAGAGGTCTGGGCGACCCTCCGGCCAAAGATGGTGGCAGTTGATGTTGATCCATATGAAGAAACCAGAACCAGCAGTGTTCATCTCCACCAAAAACTGGCCTTTTGTAAAGATACTGGATCTCAGCTGCACATTCTGGAACTAGGCTGTCCATAGAATAATTCACAACTATATATTGTTGCTCGGAAAACCCATTTCTCCCTAGCTACTCTGAAAATTGCAAGTAAGGTTTACGGGGACTGACAAGCCCAGGAAGAGGTGGCAGGCAATGTCACAGAATCATAGAATTGAAGAAAGCCCAAAGGCCATCTCATTCAACCCTTTGCTGAAACAGGAAATCTGCAGCTAAAGCATCTCTGGCAGATAGCAATCCAATTTCTGGACATTAGGAAGTTCTTCCTACTATTTAGCTTCTTGGAGTTTTTGCAACCTCATAGGCTGCCTCTGGTAGGTTTGGCTGGTAGGGACCTTTATGTGTTGGAGTGACTGTCAATCTATCCAACACTAACCCTGCCTCTGATTTCAAAGAGATCCTTGCCTCTCTGCTGTGTGTTTCTTTCCCTCTCTTGAGTCTGTTGAAGTGTGTTGGAAGCAGTCATTATATTGGTTTCTCAGTTTGCTGTATGATCTGTTCACAACTGAATGTAAAGAAAATGGTTTCCATTATTTCTTCTTACAAACATATCTGAGTGAGTTGAGACCATAAGTGCCAGTGAATAAGAAAGGGGTGGACTAATCTGGGGGACTTGAAGCTATTCTGCTCTGTGAATCCCTGTACTTCTTCTGCACAGCTAGTGGAACAAAAAAAAAAAATTCAAAAGTCTTCAACATAGCTAAAATCTCTTGTAATTTGAATCTATTGCTTCAGGCCCTACCACAAGAGTAGCAGAAAACAAGACTGATGTATTTTCTAAGTGACAGACCTTCAAATATTTGAAAATAGTAACATGCAACCTCCCAATATTGTCTTCTGTCATGATCCTTGCTAATAAGTAAAAAAAATCCCAGTGCTTTGACCCTGCAAGCATTGAGTTTCCTATACCACTACATTGCAGATGACCCAAAGAAGGCAAAGCAGACGGGCCTGTACCTGATTCCTTTCCCCCTTCACTGGCAGATTTAAAAGCAAACAACAATCTGGTTTGTTAGGGATTTATAAACTGCAAATCTCTGGGTTACAAATGTGAAATTCTAGAGTGTACTTTCACCAGTGTGAGCCTGCCAGCCCTGGTCGGCTCGATGAGAGGGGTTCCCCCTTCCCTCCTTTGCTCCATAAAACCAGTAGGCACAGGATAATACTCAACATGGTTTATTGGAACTGGGATCGGAGAAGCAAATAACAAGGGAATATACACAGAGACCGGAGCAGTAGTTCCACTCATTAATCCCACATTCTCTCCAGCCGTCCTTAATCCTTCAGTTGCTTTCATCAGGGAGGCCAAAGTCTCCCAGAGGAGCCCAGTTCCCTTCAGAGTTCCATACAAGCTCACATTTCTCAAAACATTGATTAGAGTTGCCATAAAGAGGAAGCAACTTGGCAGCATATATCATAATCAGATTTTTTTTTAAAAAAAACTCCTATTATACACTGCTCAAATAGTTTGCTAGATGGCTGGTAAAGAAATTGAATACATTAAAAAAAAATTCTGTTAGGCATCCTTCAGTCTCGAGAGACTATGGTAACGTGCTCTGTATGGAGGACTTGGAACAGCGTCTAGTGTGGCTGAGAAGGCCAATTCAAGAGTAACAATCCCTTCCACACTGAAGACATATACAATCTGTCCCCTGTCCAGCTCCCTGATTTTGCTGGTTTCGGGACTGCCTCTTTGCCTCGGCCTGCTGGACAAGGGTCTCTTCAAATTGGGAGAGGCCATGATGCACCGCCTGCCTCCAGGCTGAATGCTCAGCGTTCAGCATTCAATAAATTCAGGTACAAGAGTAATGGCTATAGCTGTTTTTTTAACACACTTGGATGTGCTCACTAGGAAAGACCTTCCTTCGACGTTTCAAGATACCTGGATTCAGTTTTTCTCCAAACAGCTGACTAGCACTACTATAAGTCTGGTAATATGCTCTAGAGATGGGATTTTTGGATTTTTTGGAGTACAAACCCCATAATTCCTCATTTGGAGAGGTCTACCTTTATACACTTTACAGTCACCTAAATGTTGCTCACCTGGGAGAAATGTCTCAACTGGATGCCTTTGAGTCTTAGCTAGGCCTAACTCCTCCTAGCTTCCTATTCAGAAAGAAAGCTTCCAGATAGTGCTGGAACAGGAAGCTTGGACACAGCTAGGCCTAGCTAAGCCTCAAAGCCTTCTAACTGAGACCTTTCTCCCTCCCAGGTGAGCTACATTTAGGTGTCTTTAAGTCAGATGGAAGTGCCAGAATGGAGAATTATGAGATTTGTAGTCCAAGAAATCAGAAAAATCTCATCCCTAATATACACACCATATGATAAAATGCAACCAATCCATTGCCAGGTTCTCCTACTGACTATAACATCCATTGCACATCTCTGATCAAACTCAAATGTTCAATGTTAGAACCAAAAATCTAATCTCAACCCTAGAAGACAAAAATAAATCAGAATAACTTGTACCTGTTAGCAAATTAGCACTGCATTCTACATTCCAGTTTTGCTAGAAACAATGATATACTGTACAAAAGCAGGTGAGAATGTATAATTTCTTCTTCTTGACAAAGCAAAGGTAACATGAAAGGAAGAACAGCCACCTGCAAAGTACAAAGGCCATAAATAGTATAACTGCCAACCTGAGGGAACAAACAAACACGCACACAAACACCTCCTCGAGCATCAGATACTTCATTTAAAAAAACAGAGATACAAAAATGCTCAGTGTCAGTATAGTGTCTGTCTGTATTAAAATAAAAGTAAATTTAGGATGTATTCCCCTTCTCACTTGTGGACACCTACGAGCTCACTAAAACAAATGCAGATAAACAAGCACAGATGAAAACACAGAGACGATTACCATTTAGAAGAAGATTTACATTTATTTAAATTTATTTATTTAACATATTAAAATAAAATGAAATTATCGGCAATTAAATACAATCAACAGAACCACTGAAGTTTTTTTGTTAGTAGACAGTACTATAAAGTAGATCAGTGTTATCATTTCTATATTATAAGAGATGGGGCGATAAGGTAGAGCACAGAGACTGGATGTTTTCCTAAGGAAACGTAACAAATGAATGATTGATTAATGGATTTGATTTCGGAACATCTTGGTTCACAGCATAGCATCGGCACCTCTATCTTATACCACCTTAGCTGTTTCTATAATTTATTCATACTTAGATTGTTAAGAAACAAGACTGGTCAAAATCAATTGGTGTTTCCCCCCCCCCCCCCCGTGTGAACCGGAAACTTACCGAAGGCTTAGGCTTCTAAGGTTCATTATAGGTCAGATGGAACCATATGGTACTCACATGCTGTGTGAGCGTCAAGTAAGAACTACTAGCTGTATCAGCCGATGGAGGAAGAGTGATTGGAATGGTGATATTTAAGTTCCACCCACTATCCTAAGTACTGCCAAAAATTAGCACGGCAAAATGTTAAGGGATTAAAACCGTTAATGTCAGCATGTGAAGCTAAAAAATTCCCACACATTTTCAACAATGTTTTAGTGCTTATAATAAAACAGGATGTGTGTAATATTGAAAATATTTTAAGGTTAAAATCAAAGCAAAGATTGAGGAGAATGGAAGTCTTCTTTTTAAAGGTGAGAAAAATTCTTCATAATACAGATATAATTGCTCAAGACTTTGATTTGTTTTGTCCCTGCTTACCAAATTAACTACAGGACCATATGAGGTGAAAAATTGAAGAAGAAGAAGAAGAAGAAGCCATCAAGTCAATTATGACTTATGATAATTGTTTGCAGGGTTTTCTAGATACAGAGTACTCACAAGTGATTTACCATTCCCTTCTTCTGGGGGCAGCTCTGGGACTGTGCAGCTTGCCCAAGGTTACACAGGCTAGCTCCTCTGTGGGGAGGCACAGTGGGGAATCAATCACCCAACATCTGTTTCCACAGCCAAACAATCTAAATCATTGAGTTATTTAGCCAGTTTTAAGGGAGTGCTAAAATCCCTATTTTTTTATGTCTGATAAAATGGCATGATCCATGAAAGTGTACATTAAAATATAGCCATTAGTCTTTAAGGTTCCATAATGTCTTCTTCTTTTTTTGCTTTTGTTTTGCTTTGTCTTTCTTGTTGATATCCCTATTTTTTTAATCTTTATTTAGATATAGTAAATATTCCTACAGCTTTCTTCAAAGAAATTGGATACATTCAGACAATCAGTCTGACACAGGTTGTTCCATACTAGAGATCTTTAGTACTACTGATGCATTCCTTTTCTGTAACCCACTAGAAGGGAGTGAAAATGAAAATTCCACACAGGACTTAAAATAGCACCATATTATCCAGTGATATCTCTACCCTACCCCGATTGTAATGCACACTCAGAGTTCAGTACTTTTAGCAAACGTCCCTTTCAATTTTAATTAAAAGCTTCCTTCTTGTCTGTTCCACCTTTTTCATTGCTTTCTGTAAACATGCATCAGAATTGCTGATGAATAGCCTGTTAGTTGGGCCTTGGGTGGTACTTCCTATTATCTCTTTATTTATCTATAGGGAAGCAGAGAATGTGCAAAGGGGATGTTCAATTAAATATACAGAACTCTGAGAAAGCATCAGTAGCACTTCATCATCATCATCATCATCATGTGCCGTCAAGTCAATTCTGATTTATGGTGACTAGACATGGGGATGAATATAAAAATGAATTGTGATGTTCGTGGGAAATCGCTGATTTGTCACATATTCGTAGAATACAAAGTGACAAATATTTACTTGTTTTTTAATTCACCGCTTTGGAACAGCTGATCCCACGGGGGCATAGGCAGAAAGGGAAGCTGCTGTTCTGGCAGCCTAGCCTTCCCTCTCTGCCTACGCACCTACGGCTCTTCCTCGGGCACATAGGTAGAGAGGGAAGGATAGGCTGCCAGAACAGCAGCTTCCATCTCTGCCTATGCCCTCATGAATCAGCTGTTCCTCAGGAGCACAGGCAGAGAGGGAAGGGCAGGCTGCCGGAAGGGCCGCCACTGCCACTGTCTGCAAAGATGGCAGCAGTGGTGGTGGTGGCAGAGGCATCAGTACGAAGTAGGGAGGTGACGGGGGCAATGGGAAGGAGATGTCTATCATCATCTTAGAATTGCAGAGCTGGAAGGGACCCTATGGATCATCAAGTCCAGACCCTGTCAAGGAGGCACAGCAGGGAACTGAACTCCCAACCTCTGGCTGCACAGCCAGATACCTAAACCACAGAGCTATCCAGCTAGCACAGTAGCACTCAGCAGTTACATTTAAAATGTCCAAATCACTGCAGTTTTATTCTCTGAAAATAAAGTGGAAAGGTAATACAGAACATACTGGAATGTGATGCTTTGGTTACCACATCATTAGAGTCTTTGTAAAAAGTGATCAGTCAATGGGATTTTCAGACTAACCTGGCCAGTGTGGAAGCATCAAAGGGGAAACATCAAAGGGGAAAAGATTTCCACTTAGTGTTCTGATAGAACTCCTGCATCTTTAAGTGCCAGGTATACATTAAGAACATGAAAGCTTCGCTTTTATAGACCAAATGCATATGAGTATTTTTATAATGCTTGGATAGACATAATCTATATCGGCTGATTTGTTAGATAACATTTGTCACCTCTTGTCACTATTATTTGGGCAGCTGCTCAGACTCCCTTTCTGGAGTTAATAGTTTAGAAACTGATATTTGACTTAGATTTTGTAAGGCAAATTGGAAAATGATAGATGAAAATAATTCATTAGCTTCTCCACAATCCTCCTCCTTGTGTGTTCCTTTAATTCTTCCAAGAACCCAACCGCATCCCTAGGTGGCTCCAGCACAAGATGTACTTAAGTAACTATGTAAGGTTGGTCTTGGTGCTATTAGTTAATAGGATCCTCAATATTCTTTTAAAGAATTTTAAAATTATTTTAAATTTAAAATGTTTAGAGGTGTGAAGAAAAGGTCAAAATCGGCACTAACAGACTAGCAAGGAGGTAACGAGCTTGGAAAAGTTACTTTTTTTGACTACAACTCACAGGAGCCCCAATTAGGAAAGTTTGGATGAAAGATTTAAGAGTTATAGTCTTCTATACCTGATGTAAACTTCTACCTTGATGTAAATTTTAAAATAGCTTGCTGAGCTTCAAGTTATGCAGGCATAGGTATGCAACAGGATTTCAACCAATGGATCAACTCGCTAGCAGTAGGGTGCTGGCTTATGTTGCACATCAGTGTTATCCTTACTGAAATATGTTTTTAAATGCCAAAATATTTATCTGCAATATAAACTGGATAAAACCGATTGCTTATTTATAGATCTGATGCACAATTACTATTAGACTGTTGTACAGGGTGGCCACTTACATATCACATAAAAAAGGACGACATGCAAAACCAAATAGGAAGACAAACTGGACACTCTTGCTTAAAACTGCACATGCTGATACACACACAGAGAGAGAGAGACACAAAAGCATTTAAAACAGAAATTGCAGTCAATTTCACTGGAGTGGGGAAGACACTGACCAGGTGACTTAGTGTGCTAGCTGAGGCTATTGTCCAGGGATGCCACTAAGTGGGGATGAGCAACGTTGAGGTCCCTGATCTCCCTTCTAGTTGCTCTTTATTTTAAATCAGATTTAGACTGGGGAGCTCTTCAAAGGCAGAATATCATTCCTAAAAAATGATGTATCCACTCTGCCAGTGAGACTTTGGTAAAGTCTAATGGTTATGTTGGACACTCTCTTAAAAAGAAGAGGAGGAGGAGGAGGAGAGATATCTGCACAGCTATGGGAAGGCAGAGGGCAAAGTTGGAGTGGTGGCCAGGAGTGCGGAATAAGGTTTTGAGTTGCTAGCCATGACTTTGTTCTCAGAATGGCTTCTTGGAAAAGCTCATTGCAGCATTAGCTGCTGTAGACACAAAAGACTTTTGCTTTGAACTGATATGTGAAGGGATGGGTCAGGACCAGATAAAGCCTTTTGCATCACCACAGTAATCTCTTCAGGAGAAAAGCAGTTCATAGCTAAATCAATACAGAGAAAGCAACACACATACAAAGAACGATCTGAGCATCACTTTGCAAGTGTTTTGCTCAATTGGCATGCCTCTCTGCTCTCAAGTTCACGTAGAGTTTCACCTTGTCCCACAAATATGCATAGCAACAGCAATAGAACATCTTTTGTAGGACCATGAAAACACACACAGAGAGAGTAATAACTGGTTTGAAAAAAGCCAAAGTCCAGGTCAAAGTTCTGCAATTTATAACAGTCCTGAAACAAGAAACAGATGCTACACAGACTTCAAGTACAGTCCTATACACACTTACCTGGAGAAAAGCCCCATCAACTCAGCAGCTGCAATCCAGTCATAAATCACAACTAGAATAGGCCCATCGAACCAGTGGGGATTTCATGAGTCCACTCCTCTATCAGTTCCATTGGTTCAAGGGCCCACTTTAGTTGTGACTTATCACTGAAAAGACTTCACTGGCTGAAAAGCCAGTAAAGTCTTCCTACTGACTAAACATATATAAAATCACATTCATAGGCTGCAGTCACACTGGCAATAAGAACTGCATTTGAACGTAATTTAAATAGATTTAGATTTTATTGTTCACACAACACAAGAATGACATTGATTTATATGGGCTGCAATGTGAGTTTTTTTCCTCCAACTGGCCAGCAAAGGCTTTTTAAAATACTTCTCTTCTAAAATCGATTCAGGTCAATATGGTTTTGTGGAAATGAGTCGATTTTAGCAGTGTAGATACCAAAACTGGTTTAAATCACCAGAACTAAATCAATTTCCATTCAGTGCATACGAATGCAGTCACTGGTTTAAATACCATGTGATTTAAACTTGATTTGAAAAAAAAATCTGAACATAAATCAATTCAGATCGCTAGGCTGGATTATCCTGGGTACAAACTGAATTCCAATTTAGCAAGACATACAGGGTGAAGCCTTACATTATATTTTCTAAGGCCAACAGTTTTGATGAGATGCAATAAGTAGCTGCTCTAGTGTTTTACCATGTGGCTCATTTAGCCCTTTGTGAATTTTTTCATTCATCATAAAGCAAGCACTACTAGTGTTTCAATTTTCTTTTCTTTTTTGTAGGCTGAATTGGCTGCTTACATTCTAGGCCACAAGTACACCCATCCTTTCATTGGCCTGAAAGCACAAACACTTTCTTCTGTTGGTTTCTCCAGTTGTAATCAAATCCACTATATTCTTTTGAAAAAGCAGCAAAGTCTGAAGGACCTGTAATTAGTATAGTATAGTATTAGTATAATACTAATATATAGTATACTATATAGTATAGTATTAGTATAATATAATGGCTCTTCTAATAAATTAATTCACGTTGCTGTTTCCATTCTTTTCCAGTGTTTTGCATTATCTATGTCATCCTGTTAACATGCACTCCACTCATCCTACTGAGCTCAAGTATTCCTGGCTGAGTGCTGTCAAAGACTGCACCTTTACTTAATCACTGCCAAATGCCTATGCAATTAACTAGAACTTCCATTTTGTAGGTTTCTGCCTCCTTTCAGCTAGGTATTCCCAAGCTGTAACCAGTTATATATGCTACTCTGAGTGCCTTAGAATGAAAACAGTTCCCAAATGGGAATGATTGGCTAAAAAAAATCTTTTGTATCTCAGAGTGAAATATTGTTAGCGTTGAAGGCCGGTTGCTGCCACCACATTTAATTCTTCTGTCTGAAAATGTTGATGAGAAGTGTGTGTGTTTGTTAAATGCAGTGAGAGGGAAACTACCTAGCTGTCTGAGTTTATACAAAAAAGGCATAACTAGGATAAATCAAGAGGCACAGTTTGTTAAGCCAGAAGCAAATAAAAAGAGACTGTAAAACCCATTATCTGCATAAGCAAAATACTGCATTTTATGCCTTGATTCTGTAGGGCTTTTCATGTAGCTGTTGTAATTAATGAAGAGATCACTGTAGAATGTAAACTTTAAGGAAATTATGATTTTCAGCAGAACATTTTTTAAGTACTTGAAGTTCCAGTTTAATGGGGAGGAGGAAGAAAAAGGTTCTGTTTGTACCCTATCTCCTGCAAGGGCCCAGAGATACCTCCACTGTTATTTGCTCATAAGAATAATGTACTGCCAAAGGTATCAGCTCAAATCTGCAGTTGCAAACTATCTGTTCCTACATCTAAGATGGGGTGGGAACTGTGTGGCACATTAGTCAGAGGCAGTCTGAAGGACCATTCTGTGCAGCTTTGTGCTTCGTGATTCATCAACTTTGATGGATCACGAAGCAGGACGAATCGCCAAAATGACGATTCGTCCCCATCTCTACTCTCAACCCGTTTTTCCCTTTGTAAGGCAGCCTTTGCACAACCCAGTTGAAAATATGCTACATTATATTCTCTAAGGGATCTATGAGCTTCATTTCAACACATGGCGTACTTTGCTCTTTCAGGTCTGTTTTATTATTCTAATATTTCATATGGGAGGCATTGAAAAGGAATTTTCTGCCCTTTGGTTTACACCTACTTCACCTCACTAAGCCACAGTTTCCAGGAATGCTTTCACAAAGGCAAAAAAGTAGCCCTTCTAAAAAGTCTAAACAAGATACACCATGTTTTCAAGCAATACTGCACTCTCAGAATCCTTGTTTACATGTTTAAAAGGTGAAGATAAGGTGCAGTTGCACCCACGCTCCATGTATTGACCTCCCCTAGTTTAGATCCTCCTTCAAAGGATGTGTTAATTAACTGGTGCTTGGAAAGAAAGTCAGTATCTCCTTGCTTCAGTTTGCTACACTTCAGCATGATGTATTTGCAATTACATATCCAATAAGAAGAAAACAACAGAACTGAAGATCTACACTTATCAGTGTGCAGCAGAGCTGTAATAATCTATTATTCTTGTAGTATACATTGGCAGTGATACAGAATCTAAGATAACTATTATAATATAATTCTAGGAGATCATCCATGAAGTATGCCTTTTACTAAGAGGTAAAGAGAAAGGGATTTGAACCTTGGCAAACAGGGTAGTCGTACAACAGTTGGAAAAAATACAAAATTTGGTAGCAGTCTCAGAATTAAATAATAGTAATTATGTGCCGTCTGTTTGGACTTAGGGTAACCCTTTTCCAGATTTTCTAGGTACAGAGTATTCAAAAGTGGTTTACTATTCCCTTCTTCTGGGGGCGCCTTTAGACTGTGCAACTTGCCTTAGACTACACAGCCTGATTCTTCTTACAGGAAGCACAATGGGGAATCGAACTTCCAACTCAGACACCTCACTCATTGAGCTATCTAGCAAAAAATTTATTACCCCATTATTCCACCAATTGGGAATAACAATCTGCTTTATCTTTAAGGATATGAATATGAATCATCACAAAGATCAGATTTCTCATAACAGAAATGAAAATTAGAATCTAGCAGTAATACATGGCAGCCCATGCAGAGGCTCTGTTTATAATACTACTAAAGGGTGGTCACCAATCATATATTCCAACGGAAAGGAAAAAGTTGTTTAGCAGGAGATTAGATAGGAAACTTCCAAGACTCCAATTGTTACAATACCAGAAAAAATTAAATGGGTGCATAGTTATTCACTAATATGCTAAGATACCCTTTACAGGGGAAACATTCTGAAGATACAGCTATACCTTTGGATTTATTTCAGAGAGCTCAGAAAAGCTGGCCCTGCTGGCTGGGAGATTCTTAGATTTGTAATTGCTGTTTCCTAGCTTTGCATTTTCAAGCATCATTTCCTCCTTCCTGATTTTGTTTTGGAATAACATATATCAGTGGAGAATAGATGAATCTGTTATCATGGACATTAATAGTCTTGTGGAGGCCACAGAAGCGAGAATCTCCCGTTTTCTGTGTGAGAGAAGTTTCCCCCTTCCTAGCTGATAGATTTCATTACCCCTCCAACCTTACAAGCTTCATTAGTCTGTCTTCTGCATAAATCTCTAGCCAGTCTGGAATGACTACAGATCTTAAAACATATGCAGTGTGTTGAATGAACAGAATAACAGCAACAAAATTTATAACACTCATTACGGATATTTACAGTGCTATAATTTTCCCAATCTAAATTTTAATCACAGCTTTGTCATTTTGCTTTCAGCTGCAGCAGTCTTGCATAAATTTGGATGTAATTTGCAGGATAAGGGGTGAGGATGGAAAGTAGAACTTAGCACTGGAATATTTATTTATTTGTTTATTTATTTATTTAACTTATATGCCGCCCACACTACCCAAAGGTCTCAGGGCGGTTTACTACAATTAAAATACAGTAAAAAAGATAAAACAATTAAAATGCAATTAAAATATATACTCTAAAAATTGCCATCAGGACCCACAGTTGACATTATTTCAATTAAAAGCCTTCTGGAACAGGAAGGTTTTGACCTGGCGCCGAAATGTCATCAGCGTCAGCGCCAGACAAATCTCAATTGGAATGGTGTTCCATAATCTGGGGCAGCTGCCGAAAATGCCCTCTGTCTACAAGCCATCCCTCTTACCTCCTTGAGGGATGGCTCTTTCAAAAGGCCCCCCTGGCTAGATCTTAACTGCCGGGTAGGTTCATATGGAAGGAGGCGGTCCTTCAGGTATCTAGGGCCCAAGTCATTTAGGGCTTTATATGTCAAAACAAGTACTTTGAATTGGGCCCGGGCAGCAACTGGTAGTCAATGTAATTTAAACAGAATCGGCTTGATGTGTCCCCTAGCGGCCCCCAGCCACGCAGCTCGATTCTGGACCAGTTGCAGTCGCCAGACCGTCTTCAAAGGCAGCCCCACGTAGAGCGCATTGCAGTAATCTATATGAGATGTTACCAGTGCATGTGTAACTGTCATGAGACTCCGCTTGTCCAGGTAGGGCCGTAGCTGGTATAATTTCCGCAGCTGAAGGAAGGTGCCCCTGGCCACCGAGTTCACCTGGGCTTCCAGAGTTAGACTGGGGTCCAGGAGCACCCCCAGGCTGTGGACCCTGTCCCTTAGGGGGACTGTAACCCCATTCAGGACAGGGAAATGGCCCTCCAGCCTGTCCGGCAAAGCACCCACTAACAGCACTTCCATCTTGTCTGGATTGAGTTTCAATTTATTAACCCTCATCCAGTCCATTATCAGGTCCAGACACGAGTTCAGCACAGAAACTGCCTCACCTGGATTGGTGGAAAACGAGAGGTAGAGCTGAGTGTCGTCAGCATATTGCTGACTTCTCAGCCCAGACCTCCTGATGACCTCTCCCAGCGGTTCCATGTAGATGTTAAACAGCATGGGGGACAGTATCGAGCCCTGAGGAACTCCATGACATAAACGCCATGGGGCAGAGCAACTGTCCCCCAGCACCACCTTCTGGACACGGTCAGTCAGGAAGGAGCGGGACCACCGTAAAGCGGTGACCCCAACTCCCAACCCAGCCAGCCTATCCAGAAGGACACAATGGTTGATGATGTCGAAAGCCACTGAGAGGTCCAAGAGTATCAACAGGGCCACACTCCCCCTGTCTCTCTCCCGGCAAAGGTCATTGTACAGGGCAACCAAGGCAGTCTCCGTACCAAAACCCAGCCTGAAACCCGATTGAAATGGATCCAGAAAATCCATTTCATCCAGCAGCGCCTGGAGTTGCCCGGCCACTACCCGCTCCAACACCTTGCCCAAATAAGGGAGGTTTGCCACTGGTCGGTAATTAACCACCAGCCTTGGGTCCAGGTTAGGCTTTTTTAGGAGTGGCCGAATTACCGCCTCTTTCAAGGTGGTAGGGACCACTCCCTCTCTCAAAGAGGCGTTCACAGCCTCCTGGACCCAGGTGCGAACCCCCCTGGCAGATCTTCCAATTAGCTAAGATGGGCAAGGGTCGAGCGGAGTGGTGGTAGAACGGACAGATCCAAGCACCCTGTCCACATCATCAGGTCTCAACAATTGAAACTCATCCATTAATACTTGACCTAAGCACGGCACAAGGGACACATCCTCTGATTCTGCAGTAATGGTGGAGTCCAACCCACTGCAAATCTGAGCGATTTTCCCCTCAAAATGAATAGCAAACTCATCACAGCGAGCTGATGAGCAGTCCGGGACCTCCACCGGATTTCCCGGTTGAAGAAGATCCCAGACCACCCGAAACAGCTCTGCTGGACGGGTGGTACTAGCTACAGCATCTTTTGCATACTAAGCTACAGCATCTTATTGTCCAGACTGCTACTTATATTCAAATGAGCCTACTCTAATTGCAATTTACTAGAGTATGCCCATTTGAATCAATGGCATTTATGGAGGAGCTGACTCACCAAATCACCACTGATTCAGTGGCCTATTCTACTCTAACTTGCTATGCTATGCAACGCGATTTCAGCCACTGTGTCAAACAGATATCTTTCACCACTTCAGGGAGCACTGCTTCTAAATATGTGCTAAGCACATTATCTAGTTTGACCATGTAATTGACCAAAGAATCCTGAGAATCTTTGGAGGATGTTTTACAAGAGAAACAGGGTCCTAATAAACAATGCCTTTCACCTTATTATGTACTTTTTTTCTTGTAGGAAACCACAAAGTCATATCAATATTATTTTTTATCACTCAACTCTATGAAGTATTGCAAGTAGTTCTCTGTGGTGGCATCTGCTCTGTTGAATGCTGTGGCAAGACCTACCAGGACCTCTATGAGATTGTTTTATGTGGCTGGTATTTAAAAAGGCTTTTGGTTGCACTTTTATTTGGTTTGCTGCTTTTGTTTTGACAGCTGTTTCTTTTGACTGCTCCAGAAATTCACATTGTTGATTTATTATGTTAATTTTACAAAGTTATTGTGCTAATATTGGTTTTCACAGTGGCTGTGGTTAGGGCGTGTATGTAAATACACACAAACACTGTATAATACTTTATGCTCTGAGTTCTCTATTTTGGAAAACAGAAGGATAAACATTTATGAAATAAGAAACAAACAAGCAAAACAAACAGACTGCTTTTATGTCGTTTTCATACTAGATTGCGCACAACTTGCATGTGAAACCTACAAAGGGTAGAGAAAATATCCTGGTTCCAATATCCTATATACTTATTCATTATTTTATTTGTGAGTTGGCGGGTGGGGGGAGTTGTGCAGGGGGTGCTTTTCAGTTTTGTCTGTTGTTTGTTTATGTTTTCTGTGTCTGACCACCCAGAGTAGTGGATTTTTACTAAATGGGATGGTATAAATATATAAGAAAGAAAGAAAGAAAGAAAGAAAGAAAGAAAGAAAGAAAGAAAGAAAGAAAGAAAGAAAGAAAGAAAGAAAGAAAGAAAGTAGATGGTTTTAAATGCTTTTGTTGTACTTGGCCCTCAGACCTTATGATGGATGGTGGAATATCAACATTCCAAATAAATAATTTTCTGTATTCTTTCTCTCTCCAGGAGGCAGTGGATAGCCCAAAGGAAGGAATTAAAGGAAGGAGTTCAAAGGAAGAATTACAGATACATCAGGATTCCTTAATGCAGCTGGTAGACAATGCTGGGAAATCCCAGAAAAACCACCACAGCCTGGAAAACACCACAGGATGGGGAAAGTTGTTTTTCTGGAGTACAACTCCCAGAATCCCACTGTGCTCACTGTGGAATTCTGGGAGCTGTTTATGAAAAAGATAATATTTTCTGCATAACTATAAGTCTGTTACAGACATCTTTCACCAGAGCAAGGCTTCTAAATGCAAGGTAAGTATGTTGTCTAATTTGACCCTAGAATCACTAGTGCACAAGGGTTTCATCTATTGGATTCTAAAATTAAAAGGATACAAACCTGGAAAGAATATGGAGTGCCTTTTAGCCTTTGTTGCAGGAAAATCAGAGCTTTCTACTGCTTTAGTTATTTATCATTATTATCACCATCACTTAATGTGTCGTCGGAGTTTCTACTGCAAAACATAATTCTGTGTTTATGGAGTCTCACAGCTTCACAGTTGTCATCCTGCATAACTCTTTTTTCATTTACCTTGAATTTGAGAAATCATCAGCTGTAGCCAATAATAGTTCCTAAATAAAAGCAAGAAGAGCAACTTATGGGTTACTTCACATACACAATATGCAGGTTATTTCCCCCTTTCTAGCCTTACATTAAGTTGAGCTAGAAAACAATGTCTTCATAATAGATATAATTATATAAAGTACAAGTGTCACATTCCCATAATTCCATGGAGTACTCCTAAACTTTGGAGGAAGAGTATTCTGTGCATGGGATTTCTTAGACTCTTATTAACACCCCAACAACATCTTCTTTTTGTCTTTCTAAAAAACCAGCATCACTGTTTATTACTGTGGAGAAACTGTTGAAATGTTGCCAATGGAGACGCCGCTGTCCAGGCACACACCAGAGAAGAACAGATTGTACTCAGTTGTACTTCTGGCTCTGCAGTGGATTCTGCTGTCCATTTTTAAATTATCATTTCCACACTTTTTTAAAGGTTTTAAAATGCTTTTTACAGGATTAGGATCCAAAATTGACTCACCTGAGATCCCCAGTGAGGGCAAGTAGACATTTAAACCCAGTTGCCTTTTACTCAAATTCCAGCACTCTAATCACTATACCATACAGGCTTTGAAAAGATCTTGTTATGCTGCCGTTCCCTCCTCACCATAAAATAAAGGGACGTTCCTTTCTACACACACCCAAAAAGCAGAGCTTCAGGTCTTATTTTAAGAATGGATAGAACAACATGCTGAAGGCATCTATAAGTGAGCAATGGCAGAATGATGCTGTAGGTCCCACAAGTGGAACTAGGGTAATTATACCTAAATCAGGAGTTTAATGTATGAGTCCTTCGTTTTCATTGGTCTCATTCTAAGGGCCTTTCTACAAAGACTTAGGTCTAAATCTGCACCCACCACAATGTTGTTCCTTCTTCGCTCTGTTGCTGCAGGGCATTGAATAGGCTTGAAGACACTTAAAAGCAACAAATTTCAAGTAATTGAGTTGTCTGCCTTTTTGAACAAGGGCTAAATGAAGGGTTTTTTTAAAAAATTATGTTAAGAGTGAGAATGACATATCTTCATTATGGAACAGGTAACACTATTTAATTAGTTTTCCAGTCTAATGTTCTGGGACATTTTAAGGTATTTTAGATGTATTTTGGCAGGAATTTTTCAAAGTTCATTGTCTTTAAGTACCACTAAGGTAATAAGCACTGCAGTGTTTTCTTTGCACTGCTTTGTATTTTCTTCTGCATTTGTAATTCAGCGTGATAAATGACCACTAGAGGAAACCAGCAAGTATTTTTCTGTGTCCTGTATGGTAAAATAAAGCAGCAGCGGCAGCAGTGACCAGCAGTGATGAAGCTTTCCTGAAAAATTGAATTGTCTCTTAAACATTGTTGAACCTTACAGTACAGATACTGAAATTATTTTTTGTGTCGAAAAATGTGCCATTATCCACATGAACAGAAGCGAATTCTCAGAGTTATTTGAACTAGGTGCTATCAGAAAATAATTATGAACCAATGTAACACATGTAAGTCCTGTCACAAATCTAAAAAAAAAAGTTCATATCATAACTGGATGCCTTAAATTAGCATCAACAGCTTACACATGCAGTCACAACCAAGTTGCAAATATCATTTTTCAGCAGTTGGCTAATTCCTATGGATTACTCACACCTTTTCCTCCATATTTGAAATTCCACCCACCTGCAGTTTTACTATACTGGAGTAATACTATACTGGGACAAGTAAGTTATCACAGGTAAAACAGGTCATTTTAAAAAAGAAGATACTACACTTCTGAATAAGCAACAGGGGCATACTTTACAAAGTTAGAGTTCCTTCAAAAAGCAACCTTAAAAGTATAGAAAATACAAAAATTGCAAAGTACCAATGGCAAGAACTTAAAAGAAGAAATAAGAAGTGCAATGCAATAAAAGTAATAATTTAAAAAGCGTCATCAAGCCAATTACATTATGGAAACCCTTCCCAAAAAACTCTTCCCAGGGTTTCCTAGATATAAAGTACTCAGAAGTAGTTTTGTTGTTGTTGTTTAGTCGTTAAGTCGTGTCCGACTCTTCGTGACCCCATGGACCAGAGCACGCCAGGCCCTCCTGTCTTCCACTGCCTCCCGGAGTTTGGTCAAATTCATGCTGGTAGCTTCGATGACTCTGTCCAACCATCTCGTCCTCTGTCGTCCCCTTCTCCTCTTGCCTTCACACTTTCCCAACATCAGGGTCTTTTCCAGGGAGTCTTCTCTTCTCATGAGATGGCCAAATTATTGGAGCCTCAGCTTCAGGATCTGTCCTTCCAGTGAGCACTCAGGGTTGATTTCCTTCAAAATGGATAGGTTTGTTCTCTTTGCAGTCCAGGGGACTCTCAAGAGTCTCCTCCAGCACCACAATTCAAAAGCATCAATTCTTTGGCGGTCAGCCTAAACCATAAACCACAGTTTATGGTCCAGCTCTCACTTCCATACATCACTACTGGAAAAACCATAGCTTTGACTATGCAGACCTTTGTCGGCAAGGTGATGTCTCTGCTTTTTAAGATGCTGTCTAGGTTTGTCATCGCTTTCCTCCCATGAAGCAGGCGTCTTTTAATTTAGTGGCTGCTGTCACCATCTGCAGTGATCATGGAGCCCAGGAAAGTAAAATCTGTCACCGCCTCCATATCTCCCCCTTCTATTTGCCAGGAGGTGATGGGACCAGTGGCCATGATCTTAGTTTTGAATAAGAAGTAGTTTACCAGAAGTAGTTTACCAGTGCCTTATTCTAAAGGTGTTCTGAGGCTGTGCAGCTTGACTAAGGCCTCTGGTTCTCCTCCCAGGAGGCACAGCGATGAACTGAATTCCCAACTCCTCACAGGTCCTCCAACTCAATGAGCTATCTAGCCATCTGTAATAATGTAGAGTAAAATATAAAGAAAATGCAATACAAGCTACTCCAAATGAATTCCAGCATCCCACACTAACGTTATGCCCCCAAGATCCTTTTAAAGATTAACGTTCCAAGCAAGGGATGTGATCATCTTCTGAAAAATGTGGAAATATGGACTAAATCAGGAGTGTTTGTGTGTTTCTTGGGCAGAGCAACATTCACCACAGATCCCTCATGTTAAATCTGGCACTTATGTGGTTAAAAATATTAAAATAAAAAAGATACCGTATGATAAATTGCAAAATTGCATTGACTGAAGTGCACTGTTCTTGAAGAGTGGCTTTCTATCTAAGAGAGAGAAGGGGGCACTCTAGCACATGCCTAACAAAAAGAAGGGCAGACAGCTGCACAGAATGAATAATGACTGTGTCATATACTCTACCCCTCTTGCAGAATGACCTTTGGAGGTATCTACATTTTTAACCTACATAATGTTAAAGTTCACTTATTCTCTCTCCTATGGAATGGCAAAATGACATCACTTTAAAAAAAGAAGAATGTTACTCCAAAATATCTTTCCTAGTTATGGCTATTCTAGATGAGTGTGGGGCACGAAATTACAACCCTATGGGAAAAACAGAAATACAAGTTAATGGATTTTATAGAGATAGATAAGTTTTCCAGACTGGAAGCTACCAAGAACCAATGTGTAAGAATTGCCACATTGTTCAATGATATTCTGCAAGCCAGCCCAGATGTTCCAGACTACAATTCCCACAGTCCTTCATCATTGGCAAGTCAGGCTGGGGATTGTCGGACTTAAAGTCTAAAGCATCTGGACTGCCAAAAGTTCACCACCCAGGGCTTCAGAATCACAGTGATTCCGAATCACAGCTTAAAGTCACTTTTGTAGATGACAATTTCATAATCCAGCAAAATCTGAAGATGTAGGATTTCCCAGTTCTGGCCTGGGTAAAGAAATACAGGATGAAAGGATGCAGACGTTCATTCTTGTTGCCTGCACCCTGTAAAACTGCAGCGGCACTGATCAATGGAAAACTAATGATGTGGGCTGGTTGATGATGTTGTTTCTGACAGCTCAAGTGAGAAGGCTAATGCAGGACCTGCTTGAATGTCAATGATGTTTTTAGCTAGAGGAACAAGTTTGGAAAACTCAAAACCTCTGCAAATAAATGCCAAGTAACATTAGTCACCGAGGGAGTGCAGCAGTCTGGGAATGCAGTGGTATTTCCTTTTGGCATTCCTTGAGCTCCTATCATGAACTTAAAACACTGCAGTGGTAATTGGGTGTCAGATGATAGCTGGGCAGCCACCAATCAGCAAGAAGCCACGTTTAATAATGAGAAGGCCAGGCACAATCAGAAGTGGGCTTTACTCTGCTTGCCAGTGCAGACTGTTAATGAGAATGCAAAGTCGCAGAATATGCAGTCAGGCCTTGAGAAAATCGGATGCCAGTCTGGGAATTCAGAGCACCAATATCTGAAAGTACATTGCCTTTTCCCCTATCCTTTTGGTGCCTGACTTAGTGAGTAGTTGAATTAAATCGCATTTAATCTCTGCTGATCTCATTTGTTCTAAGAGCAATAGATCCAATCACATAGCCATTCACCTGATGCTGTAACTTGTTGACATCATGGTGCAGACATTTCCCATTCATCCCATCACACAAGGCATCAGCACTAGCTCCCAACATCATTCAAACACATTTTCCACAACGATACAGCTCAGCAGACATGACATATCAAAGAAAGGAGACCGAAAATCGTACCTTTCCTCTTGGACAAGTATACGACATCTGTTCAGGATGACTGTATAGGACAGCCTGGCAAGACATTCGGGAGGTCCCAGGGCTCCAGCTAGAGACCTTCAGAGCACAGGTGCTTCATGTGATGACTCACAAAACTGTGATTGGACCAGTTGCCTCAAAAGTTACCTACACTCCATCATTGGAGTAGCCTCACCTATCAATGGTGGCCAATGGACAGGACATCCAGTGGTGAGTTAAGACTTCCCTAAGCAACAAGGTCTTCCTAAGCATTGATGTATAATATCTCTGTGTTCTTCTGACTTGCTTCCCGGCCTTCTATACTGCATCTTCTTGACAATGGACTTACTCATACCATTGAGTAATATTTACTCTATCAACCCATAACACTGCGAAACTGTTCTTGCTTACTGAAGGGGCTCAGAACAGATGTTATGTGAGCCCATCATTAAAAAATAGAGCTTCCTTGAGAGGTTAAGTTCATTTGTTCGTCTTACTGCAGTGTGTCTCAGCTCCGCAAGTTGTAAATTAGCTTGTTTTTGTTTGATGACATAGCTATGGGGCTTCATTTGCTAGTTGACTGCACAATCATGGCAGCTTTGAAGAGTTGCATCTTTGGAGGGAACACATTTTATCACCAGCTGATTGTGAAGCTCCTTTTTTGGTCCCAAGACATGCAAGTAGGGGAGAACAAGGATGAACATGCTAGCTCTCCCTCCCATCATTGTGACAGATGTCTACAAATTGAAGTGATGTCCTCTGAAGCAGGAAGTAGTCTGTGCCTGCCTAGCTCGCCTATGGAAAATCTGGGTGTGACAGCATACAGGGTAAAGTGCCAGGCCAGACAGCTACCTCTGATTTCACCTCCATTTCACAGGATGCCTCTGGGCCCTGATGTACCATGGCAAAGGGATCCTACAATTAAGGCTGGGCTCAGAGGCACTGGTGGTATTGAAGACAGTGTTTGCTGAAAGTGCCTGGCCTTTCACTCCTTCTTAAAATAAAATAAAACATTAAAAGGAGAAATGCCCGCATCAGATGTAGTGTGCTCTCTGGAGCTCTAGCATTTCTTCACTCAGGTTGGCTGAAAGATTCTAGAAGATGCAGTCCAAAAACAAGAAAAATGGAACTGTTTTAAGCTTAATCTGAAGCAGCCATTTTATCAGTTCAAAGATCTCCGCTATCCTGTTTCTCTTAACAAACATCCAAAAGATAAGCCACATTTTGGTTTGTTAAACAAAACAGAGATTGTACAGCAATTTTTAAAGGCTATGTATTTCCCAAGCATTTTTAATGCATGAAATAACTGTAATATATGACTACTTGTTTTGGCAAAGAGCTGAGAAGGTCAGTTTCTTGCCTACATACTTTCCAAGGATGGCCATACAAGGTTTATGGATCTCTGGTTCTGATTATGTTGTTGATGTTTCTGGTGGGAATAACAAGTACATTCATGGAGTTTTATTGTCACGCTCAGTAGCAATGCAGGTTTCTCCATCTGTTACCTCAGGCGTTTATTTGGCTTCTGCTGCCATTTTATGTTCATATTCTACATTTCAATCAATTTATAATACAGTACTAAGCTACAAGTCACCCAAACAACTCCCAAAACCTTGTCACTAGCGTTTCTCCCATGGGCTTTGTGGAAAAGACATTGGCACAGCAATAAAGTTAATTATCTTTGCTTAAGAGAGACACTAGGAAAGAAAGGACAGAAGGCATATGAACAGTAAAAAAAAAAAGGTAATCTTATCTTGTGGAAATTTTTAATCATGAAAAACTGAGGCAATGCAGATGGCACCCAGAGTATTGGAGAATGCTGCCACAGATCCTGCAAATGTTGTTTAAAAGAACAAGAACAACATCTGTACTGAATAAAAGACGAGAAATGTTAGCCAAGGAAGATTTAGGAGTGAGACGGTTATTGTAACAAAGAACTGTGATGATAGTGAAATATTGTCTCAAGTCATAAAAGTAGATGCATAAAGTCAAGATGCTAACAGAAAAGAGTGTTGTAAGTTAGTTGTAGAGACTGTGGAATGGAGTGGATAGAGTGTTTGACTAGGACCCGGGAGATCTGGGTTCAAATCCCCATTCAGCCATGGAAAATTATGTGGGATAAATCAGTCACATATGTCAAAAACCCTATCAGAATCGCTGTGAGTTGGAAGAAAGCACATAACAACACCATTGTTGGTTGGACAGTTGTGAGATATAAAATAAAATCAACTTTATGGTAAAAAGCAAAGTTCACCCACTTGAAAGGATTAGGGTCTCATCAAGTTTCAAGGTCAAGCACACACAAACATTACTGGCAAAAGTGGCTGGAGTGCCAGTTATTTGAGCATAATCTGTCCACTCTGCCCTACAAAGCAATTCTGAGCCAGAAAATTAATTCATACTTTAAAAGAAAGAAAATAAATATGAATGGGAAGGAACCCTTCTGACCTCATAGCTACCAACCTGTCTTGTTTGTGCTACAAGTGATACCAGTATAAAGCAGGACGTGTCATTCACAAAAAAATTGAGCTAATGCAGTCCATTCATTTCAATTCCCATTAATTAAGGAAGTGAATTGATTAAAGATTTATTTTATCCATTTTGTAACCACTCATTAGCTATTTGGCAGAGGCTAACATGCTGCTGCCAGAGAAGAGGTCCTATTGCTGTTTTTGTTTTCCCGAAATATTGAAGACATGGCAAGCCTAGCCATTGTGGCTGCTCAGATTGCTGTCTAGAAGCTAACTGATCAGGGCCAAGGGTTTCTTTCTTCCCTCCTTTTGATTCTTTAGCCACCTGTGAACTACACAGTCCTTACAAACAAGGGGTAAAGCTGCTGGACTCTGCACCTAGATCTCCTGTTTGAATAGAGATCATCTCTTTGAAATAGAGACCTGCTCCCTAAAGTAGGATAGATGCTCACCCTAGACAGAAATTGGGGGAAAAACTCGGAGTCTTCTGGAATTCCAGCAGTTGTGGTCCACAAAAGTAACTTTCTCCAAGCACTGGATCAAAGGCCAGCCCCCCACAACATCTCAACAGTACATTTTAGGAGAGTAGATGGCTCTTTTGAGCATCCAGCCCAAAATACTTTGATCGATCCCCATCAGCGAATTCTGGGCTCTTATGTGGACATGCTTTGTTTTGTGCTTAGTAATTGGGAGGTGGACATGGTAGGAAGTCTGAGTGCTAAAACATCTATCTCTGAGCAACTCCAGCTGGTGGGGATTAAAAACAGGTTAAGCAGAGAGAATACACAGTACTCTCAACATAGGAGTGGGCAACTCCAAATGCTTCCTACCCATCCTTGGACCTAAGAGGGCCACCCTACATATCTGCCCTCATAATTTTTAAAAACATTCAGTCAAAGAGGCCCCTTATACTTGCAGTGTCTAGATAATTTGCCTCTTTTTAGGCCTCTTCTAAATAACTAGCAGTTGGAGAATGGCATTCAGGCGGCCACAAGTGATTTCCACGGGCCACATATGACCTTCAGGCCATGTTTTGCACACGTGTGCCTTAACACTTCTGCTTCAATCCCAGTGCCAGGACTTATTTTCTCTGCTGTCAGCCTTAGTTAGCAACCCAGCTACTAATCACCTGCCTGCCCTCTGTGATCAACCCTTGCTCTTAGTGATAGAGCTTTATTACAAACAATCAATTTTGCTGCAACAGAGGTGGCGATTCTCTTACAAGCCACTTTCAGGAACTCATTCCAACAGAATGAACACAGGTAAGCTGGGGGGGAGCCATTTCGTCCCCTACAACAAGTGTTCATTGTACAAAAGAATAGCTGGAAAAGATCACAAAGGGTGCTTTGAAAGCAGAGGGAGGGAATGCTACTGCACCCACGTATATTTCCCCTTTTCTAAACTGAAGCAGCATCATTATTATTCTGGAACAGTACGTTCAGAGTCCTTTACACACAGCTGTTAATCAGTCGCTGATCAAGGCTGCCATTAGATTTTATGATAACAATCGGTGTAAAGCGTAATTAATTAGCTTCTCGCACAAATTTATTTTAATACTGTTCCGTCATCACAGTTACAGGTTTGTTACCAAGGGAAAGCCAATGTATTTCTTTTCCTTCCATTGTTTTCAACAACATTTAAGAGCAGCAGCATTATGCAAGAAGAACACAGAACCAGCAAGTGGAAAATGTGAGACAGAAATCAAAGCGTAGGACCAAAAAGTTGCATATCCTTCCTACTTGCAGTAAAAGTTCCAGGACTTACTTGGGTTTAAGGTGAGGTCAGTCCAAGACATTCTGCTGCCTGAGATGACAGCATCCTCCCCCATTCCGTGTATGGAAGTGGACCAGACTGGCAGGGTCACCCTATTTCAACACTAGAAGTAAAATAAGGTCCTTCACGTTACCCACCCTGAGTGCTGCTGTTCCTCAAAGGAAGGGAAAGGTCAGGGGGCTCAGTAGGAATAGCTGTGTGTTTACAACAGTTGTCCTCCTCTACAATCTGAAGCTATTCAGCAGTTGTTTCACTTTCCCTGATTGTAGAGCTGACCCTAGTTTGGAAGGATGGATTAGTGGAGATCTATGGTGTTCTGCAGTTTTGGATTTTACCTATTTATACACCATGATTATAGGGGCAGAGAGATGGCAGTTAAGAAACTGCTGAGACAGAGCTGTGAAACAGCTGGACCTTGATTCAAATCTCACCTCTATTATGAACTCACCATTTGATGGCATTCAACAAGCGTCTCTCTCTCAGCTTCCATTCCTTCACTTGCAGTTTAATAACAGCAAGACAACACAGAGAGAGCACTTTCAATACTTGAAAGGCTAGACATATTTATTAGTAGTAGTATTGTGCGGGAGACTCCCAGATATGAAGGGTCTCTTATTATTTTATATGTCTGATTTTATCATGATTTTATTTGATCATATTTGTATTTTAAACAATTGTGATGGCTTTTAGCTAATACAATAAACTTGAACTTGACTAGTAGTAAGGTGGCAACACACAATGCAGCGCTTCAACATACAGCAAGCTCACTGGCCTGCATCAGAGCCCCTGAACTGGTATGACAATTGCCAGATGAGAAGGTGCCCATTCAGAAGCCCTGTCTCCTTCCTGTCTCCTTCCAGTGCAAACTGTTTTCCCTCTTTTGTTGCCCCCATCTCTCTCTCTCTCTCTCTCTCTCTCTCTCTCTCTCTCTCTCTCTCTCTCACACACACACACACACACACACACACACACACACACACACACACACACTTTAGCTGGAGGAGGGAGACTGCGGGGAGAGCTTTGCCAACTTCTTGCTAAGATGTCCGGGGCCACCCTGCTCATAAAAACAACAGAGAATATCATGGCACCTCAAAGACTAACACATTTGTTGTGGCATAGTAAGGGCATCTATTTATGCAATAATAAATGTGTTAGCCATAGCTAGGAAACTGTTGCTTCAATTATCTCTTGTTTAGATTTGGTCCTACATGATCTGTGTTGAATTTGGTCTTAGTTTAATTGCACTTGCAACGGTCTCTCATGGAGCAAAAAATTTTTAAAATGTATTGAGTGAGTTCTGAACCATTTTCTGACCTCTTTGGAAATGCCAGTGTGGGTTGGCAGTGTGATTAGGGTAAGAGTTGAGTTTCATGTACACATCTTGTACTTCCTGAGAATGTGAATGTGTACTGCAAAATGGTACTAACCTATTGGCAACCAGAATCATTGCTTTTGTTTGTTAGCAATCATGGTTCACTGAAAAATTACATGGCACTTCTGTTTTGTTTTGTTTCTGTTTGTTTTCTCCCCTCAAACATTGCTTTGCCTGGGACAAAAATGTATCCCAGTGGCTTAACTTGCTGGGATAATTTTTGTTCAGTTGTTCTTAAAAAATTAAAGAACACAATATTTTTAATTTGGGTAACTCTACCTTCATTGAATGTGTGGTGACTATTCTTAGACTCTAAGAGTGCAGGTCAACCTAGATGAGATAATCAGCTCACATTTAGAATCTGATGGCATGTTTTCCCTTCTATGAGAAATCAGGCTTGCAGATTAAGCCCATATTTACCTCCTTGTAACCAATCACAATGAAAAGGAAGCTAATTTGCAAGATACTGAGGTAGGAAAAGCTCATGCTGTGCCAAATAGACATCTATTAATATTTAAGGAAGTACTGCTTCTAAATGTGAGCTGGGCATTTAATCTGACCCTGGAAGTCCTTACTAAAGGAAGACTAGGCTAAAGGTCACCTAACTGGTTGGGTGCTAGCTTTGTCTTTATTGTATTATTTCTGTAACTACATTTACTTGTTTTATACTATGTTTTTAAGCAATGTTTAAAATGTTTAATCTGTGTTTTATATTGTTAGCAGCCTTGGACACTTGACAGGGCAGGGATATAAATGATTAAATAATAGATAAATTAAATATAGCAATCAATTGTGCCTTCCTTTCATTTAATGGGGAGCAGGGGTGAACCAAAGAAAACAGGTTGGTGTTGGTGCTGTTTTTGTACCAGGACAGTCTTTTGTGAGTGCGGAAAAGAACAGACAACTTCACACCAATGTCAATGTATTCTCTGTCCCTCAATGTGTACTGGGGTGTTGACAAGTCTTTGGGTTCGAGTCCCAAATCAGAATCTGAGTCTTCAGTACCAAGTTTGAGTCTGAGTCTTTAGTACCAAGTCCTGAGTTCCAAGCCCTAAGTCCAAGTCCCTATTAAAAATAAGCTTTTTTCCCCATAAAAAAGGGAGGGGTTGAATAGGTTTCAAATTCTGAGTTGAGCCCAAGTCATTGAAGAAAACCCCCGAATCAAGTCTGAGTCAAGTCACCAGTGCGACTTAAGTCCGACTTGACAGCAAGTCTTGCAGCTCTAGTCCCTGATGTGCACCATGTAAAATTCTGTATTAGCTGCCCTTGATGTTGCCTGTTATTGGGCTAAAAATATGTGACATATTTGTTAATTGTACAGTGGTGCTTCGGCCACAAACAAAGAAGATTTTCCTCAGGTGCAGTCCTTCATCCACATCAAAAGGAATTCTTGCATGAGAAGATCCTTAAAAAGAACTTCAAGAACATTAAGTGATGATGCATTAGGAAGAGCAACGGATAACTCCTAGCTCCGTTCTAATAATATCAGGAGTTGTAAATCATGTCATCTCGCACTGCCTAACGATTTTATTAATTCTGACTGAAAAGTCAAGGCCTTTCTTCTTCCTGAATGTTGCTAAAATGGAAGGTAATGCAATCCAAGTGTCTTAGTTGCTAAGTAGAAAATATCAAGATCATCTTGTGGAGCAGACATGGGGATGCCACCTCAGAGGCCTCCCCAATTAAACTGTGGCCTCTTTCTTTTTCTTTTTTTGTACACTTGTCCTCCTGTGGTAGCAATTTTGGTGTTTTAAATGCCTAACTGCTATATGGAGGAGGGAAGAATAGAAGAATGAGAGTGAGGGAGAAAGAGAGAGAAGATAGGGGGATTAGGAGGATAGAGAACAAGACTTTGTATGAGGGGGGAACTGGTCACACCCACTTTGGACTCTGGTCATGCTACTCAAGCACTTAATCCAGGGTCTTTTTGGGAGGAAACGTTTTCCTCACCTTTCTTGTACAGACTGCTGAGAGGCACAGATATATAGGTATGCTAGTTAAATTTATCTAGAGGCTGGGCATTTTAGACTACAGCTTCCTAGCCAGCATGGCCATCAGCCTCTATCCAGATACAGGATAGTGATCTATGATTTTGTCTGTTCTATCCCACATTCAAGTCTACTATTTTACAGGGAAAAGTACATGGGTGTGCATGGAATTTCAGAGCTTGGAGACTCTGGCTTCAGTACACAGGAAGCGGTGTACAAAAACAGGTTGATAGAACTTAGTCCCTTTATGAGCACAACATGAGGTCAAAAGGCTGTATGGGCCCCTGGGACATTCAGTTTGACTCTCTTCTCCATTCAAATGTGTATAACAACACATGTTTTTTACCATGGTGAATATATGATTTAAGATGATCAGGAAATTGTCTTTTTAAAAATAATTGAAAAGATATTTTCACCCATTTACAGGGGCTAGTTTAGAGAGGACCACGGTCTACCTGCCTGCCATATACCTCTCAGAAAATAAATGCAGTAATTCTAATTTAGCTCTGCAGTGGTTGACAGTACAGGGGTTCAAACCCAGACTTTCAAGAGGTAAGCACTCAAAACTCTGAGCCTGGATTAAGGAATTCTGTTTTGGTTTCTTTGCATTCCATATTTGAGAATGTTTGAACTTTGGAAATCCTTATACAAAATCAAACTGAAGTAAAATTTCTCCCTAACTCTCCTACGTGTGAGCAGGAAATCATAACAACAAGCAATCATATCAATATGAGCAGTTCTTGCTGATTGGATAGACTCTAAAGGTGTTCAGTAATTATACCCAGAAAGGAAACATGAAATCACTCTTTGGTTATAGTCATCTGAGAGTAATAGTAATCTTAGAACTGCAGAACTGGAAGGGACACTATGGATCATTGGATCCAGCCTCTGTCAAGGAGACACAGTGGAGAATTGAACTCCCAACCTCTGGCTCCACAGCCAGATACCTAAACCACTGAGCTATCCAGCATTTCTTCCTCTTCCTCTTGCAAACTTCCTGTATTTTTCACAGAGTCTGAGGGAAAATATAATTGCAGTCCTTTCAAACATAATTTACAAACCACTGATCACTACTAGTGGCAAAAAAATGGAAGCTATAGTTTGCGTTAAATGAGGAATGGAGGGAGGGAATTGCCTTAAACAAGGAGAGGAAGGAAAGAAGGGGATGGGAGACTGTAAGAACTCAAGGTTCCTTTGACTATTCACACATAAGCAAAAATTATGGTTTGGCATCATGTTTGAAAGATTTCCATGCCTTTTTTATGCACATGTAGAAAAATACTATGCAGCAATTGCTATGACCAGTACTAATTTGATTCACATTTTATTCTTCCCTGTCTGGGTCTCCATACTCAGCATCTGGAACCAAGTGGTATGTTTCCCAATACTGTACAGTGTGCAGTGTTATGACACATTGATTCTGTGCTGGCACTGATGCATTACATTCATGATGCAGAATGATAAAATGTCCCTGATGTAGCATTTTATTCGTTTCATAAATCAAAGTCAACAACAGATTTCTTTTTGCAATTTAAAATGAAAAATTCCATCAGTTTCATTAGATGTAAGTATTTTCATGGATAATTCAATGCAACAGGCTCTTGCAAGGATTTCCCTTGCTAATAAAGTTTTTGTGTGCCTTACGCAAGAGCAGCTGCAGACTGCACCAGCGACAGAGGCCAGATTTTCTGAGGTGTGACTGATACACATGGACCAAGCTGTAGTACAAGACTCCTATTTAGTCTGAGGATTTACATGACCAGCAAGGTAGGGCTAGGTTAGACCAAGATAAGTGCACATTTCATGATCTGTGAAATGATGCAAATGAATATATTTATGTAACGTAATAGAAACTGCCAGTCAGTTCAACTGAGGGCTTTTGCAAACACCCCTTGCTCTAAGCACTTACAGAGAGAGAGAACAGAAAAAAGTAACAAAATCCACAGTTGGTAAAACCTTTATTAATAATTGTGTGCCATCAAGTCAATGTTGACTTATGGCAACCCTTTGCAAGGTTTTCCAGGTAGAGACTGCTCAGAAGTAGTTTCCCATTCCCTTCTTCTGGGGGCTCCCTGGGACTGTGCAGCTTGCCCAAGGCTACACAGGGTGGCTCTTCTCCCTAGAAGCACAGTGGTAATTGAACTCCCAACTTCTGTCTCCACAACCAGATACCTTATTCGCTGAGCTCTCCAGCCAGATAATACCTTTATTAGAAACAGCAAAAATGCCCAAAAAAGTGTACAAGCTTTCAAGTTCCCCCAAACACCTCATCAGGAAACATTAAGGGAAAGAATTACACAGCCCTAATTCCTTTCTGGGTTCTCTGAAGCTCCCCACTGCCACCTCCCCATTTGTACCCAAAATGGAGAATTGTTCCTTCAGAAGACTCCATTGGGTGCAATATTCCTCTGAAGCAAAGTGCTGGGTCTGTTTATTTTGTGTTTTTACAGGAAGGGCTTGTGCAGTCAGAGTGTGGTACAAAATGGAAAAACCTCTGGACTAGATGATACAAAAACTGGGATTGAGGAAGAAACAGAAGAGCTCAAAATCAGGGCATATTTTGTGATAATCAGATGTGCAGCTAGATTATGGGTCAAACTATGATGTTAAAGGGAATGTATATTCTCAGTGAGTAATTTTCTCATTTTTTCTCTTTTAATGGAATTTGTTTTCCACCAGAACGTTTCCAGATACACACGCACACACACGCACACACACCCTTCTCTGCTAGCTGTGTGTTTGTGCACACTTCTCAAAGAGAAATGATACTAGAAACAGTTGATACAAATTATATGCAACTTAAAGAAGGGGAAGAGAAGGAAGATGTGTAGGTGAGGAACTTTGTAGGGGTTCATACTTCTTTGGATAGACATCTCTTCATGTCAGGTGAAGACAGCTTAAATTGATGAGAATGAGGAATTTAACAAGTATTCTTTCCCTCCCTCCCTCCCTCCCTCCCTCCCTCCTAGCAACACCTGCGGCTGGACTGGGCTGGCCTCTCTGCAGCGCAGCAAAAGGGTTCATTTTGCTGCTGCTTTGTCCATTGGCTTAGAAGGTCAGCAGCTTCCCAGTTGGAAGGGCTGCACTTGGGTAAGAACTGCAAAATTATATGTGTCCCTATAAATACAAGAAATAAAGCTGATTTCTTGCACTACCTCCTAAACAAACATTGTGCTCATAACACACATACAAGCTCTTTCATGACTAAAGCCCATCAGTCCTGGTGCTAACTGGGAATGAGGAAGAAATAAGTACCCAGGTATAACAGCTGCTTTTTGTTATGTGCCGTCAAGTCAGAACTGACTTATAGCGACCCTAATAGGGCTTTCAAGGTAAGTGAGAGATGTATGGAGTGGCTTTATCAGTTCCACTCCCCCCAGTGAGTTTCTCTGGCTGAGTAAGGATTCAATCCCAGGCTTCCCGAGTGCCAGTCCATCACTCTATTCATTACGCCACATTGGGTATCTCTATTCAAGCTACTGCATACCATAAAATCCTACAGTGCTGCTCACTGTGGGATTTCTTTCTTTTCCTAGAGAAGTACAGGAATTCTTTGAGGCTCTAGCTAGTGCACTGAGAACAGTCAGCTTCACCAGAGGAAGTAGCTCTGCTTACTGTCTATGCCACAAAATATTTTCACCTTCTTCTAACTAAGACCTTGCATTTCAGTCGGCCTTGCCATCCTCTCAAAGTGCAGAGGGAGGTGAAATTTACTTGCTGTTCACAAGGGTCATCTTTTCCCTCTCTCCAGATTAGGAGAGCAGGCAGCATTCACGGAGGGGAAATGAAAAATAACTAGATCAAAGTCTTCATTTTGCAGGGAAAGGTTTCAAGATGACATGCAAGTCTTCTGCACTTTTTGATTTACAAGATTATGTTTTCCCTTTTTTCACCTGTTTTCCCTTTCTGTGTTTCATCTGAAGTGAAAAGTCAAGGTGACATTGGAGGTTCACGATCAGAGGAAACAGACTGCAGTTGGAAAATATAAGACATTTTAGTTGTTTGCTTCCTTTTTGTGATATTTGAACATTTTGAAAATGTACCCATGTACAAAAAACCAGTTAGGTTCTGTTCCTTCTCTTAGTGTTAAAGACAGTAGCCCAAATCCTGCCACTGGTAGTGGAAGATTCCTGTTTTGCTCTCAGGGCTTCCCCTGGCTCACCTACAATCAGTCACATTGTGGGCAAATTGGGTGACACCCACCCACCCCCCAGGATCAAAGCAGGAACTCTTTAATTACTAGAAATCTGTCAATGCCAGTACACTTTTCCCTTCAATAACACTGGGGTTAGGCGCACCAGACCCACATGTAGTTCAAAATCCATGTACAATTCTTATGCCCCCCTCCAAATGTAACTGCAAACTATATGGAGCAGCATGCCACTGCGACCTTCATGAACCTGCATCAGCCTATTGGCATGCCCTAGCACCCTCCCCAGCTACCACATGGAGCCACCAGGCCAGAACAGGGGACAAGACAGGCCACCGCCATCAGACCAGGAACTGCCAGGCCAACAACAACAACAGGGGCTTTGGTAAGTACAAGGCCCACCTTTCTCAGGCCCCTTCCTGGAGACGAGTGGCACAGTATTTATCGAATAACTATTTGTTAAAATATTTATTTATTGAATTATTTATTTGTTTATTGTAACCAAAACCATGCTCCTCAGACCCATGCAATTCAAGGGAGAAGTTTAATATCATCCAGAAGAAAGTGACTGCTAGCAATTATAAAGTTGTATTCTCGAAGGCTTTCACAGCCGGGATCCGATGATTGTCCAGAACACGGCCAAACAGCCCGAAAAACCTACAACAACCAATTATAAAGTTCTTTGTTTACTTCTGGGGGTCACCTCACTCGCCCTTCATGAGGCTGGTTGCAGGTGAGCTGTGGGCAAGTCTGAGGAGCTCTGAGTCCAAAGTATGGACTCTTTAATTATTATTATTATATGTTGGTGATATCATCACCATTATGCAGAGGTAATTTACTGAACAAGATTTTGGACAATAATAAATACTTATCCATGGTGTGTACTTTGTAACTGGCATGGTACTGTTAACTCTAGATTTGCTTGCTGGAGTCTTCCTCTCCTATATTCTCTTTCTGTTCTTTAAGAAAAATATCTTTATTATGCTTTAAAATAGCCATTCTCAAGTTTTGTTTTAGTGGGTTTTTTGGCACTGGCCAAAGAAATATAGGCCAAATCAGGAGTGTACAAGTTGCGTAATGAATCTTATAAGGTGGTATGTGAAGAATTGTTTCCAGTCTGTGGCCCCCTTCAAATGTGCTAGGGTTCCTCAGGGGGCCATATGGCCCCCATTGAGAATGGCTACTTGAATGGTCTAAAATGAAACTGAAGAAAAAGACATTAATCCATTAATTACATTTATATCCCATTTTCAGTGAGCTCAAAGCACTGCACATGGCTCTTCCCCTTACCATTTTCTCCTCACAGTAACCCTGTAAGGTTGGTCAAGCTGAAAGAGTGTGGCTCGCTCCAAATTACATGGTGAATTTCATGCCACAGTAAGGATCTGAACTGAATCTCCCAAACTGCAGTCGAACACACTAACTGCCTCAGGAAAATCAACTCCTATCCAACACGCAAGTTGCTATGACCTTTAAACTAGAGTTTAAAGAACATGGAGCCTGTTCTTTTTATATCTCTTTCACTTTTCAGTATTAATAATTTAAAGCATAGATACAGGAACAGGCATCATAGAAAGACCAGGAGAAGCAATGCAGTTAATACACTTTCTTCCAAAACACTCTATGGGCCCGTTTCACCACTGGGCAGCCCTCAGTAGTCAACCCTAATATTTCATTCCTAGCAAGATGCATCAAAGTCAGCAAGCCTATATATCAGGAATAGGAGTGTGATTTATTCCACCCTGCAGAGTTTGAAAAACAAAGGATGGAGCACAGAAGGTGAAGAGTGAGCTATTTGGTACAGGAAAAATTCCAGCTGGTAAGCTGTCAGGTGGAATGCTGCTTCTTACTCCAAGAAGTGGTTTGCACAGCCTTTGTCTCTGCACACAACAATATAGCTAAATCATTGATGGAGGACTTGAGTGCATCTAGTGTGAAATCCGTAAGGGAAAGAAGGAAGATGTGATGGAAAATGAGAACTCACAGCAAGCCTCACAGTCATGGAGTGATCCAGGCTTTCTCCTGGCTCTACAACTAAAATGAAAGAAATTATTAGCTTAAAATGGTAGGGGAAAGTATAAAATTTCTGATAAATTTGCTCCCATAATCTCAACACAACATGGGTGGAGAATCTTTGTCACTTCCGTTGTGTTGAACTACAAATCTTCATTAGGTATCTGGCTGTGGAGCTGGAGGCTGGGACTTTGATTCCCTTCCTTGATGATTCATAGTGTCCTTTCCAGCTCTGCAGTTCTATAACAACAACAACAACAACAACAACGAAGTAAACCAGTAAAGGATGTTTTGAATGATGCAAGTTGTCATCAGAACAATCCCAACCAGCACACTAAAGGAAACAAACCAGCTCATGTATAGCACAGCTACCATAATAGCCATGGAACTTGGTTACAAGCTGCAAAACTCGTGGCACTCCAAAATGGAAAATTCAGCTGGAAAGAAAAATCAACAAATTACATGCAGACATTAGCAACTTAAAACACCTGAAAGATTCAAAACTAAAAAATGAAAAAGTAAAAGCCAGACTATGCAAAATATATGACCTAAAAAAGGAAAATTGTTGAAACTATGGAAAAATAAAAAACAGCAGGTAATAGCTACAGCAAAGAAAATTGAAAGATATGATGGACGCTTGAAACAATATAGAGAAAACATGCAATTTTGAAATAACCAATGATTATTCTATACATAACTAGGAGAAAAGGCAGAGCAAAAGAAATTAGGCCCTTGTAAAGATGATGCTCTAAAATTTTGGAAAGAAATGTGGGAAAGCCCAACCAGACATAACAAAAACGCCTCATGGATTAAAGACATTTGTAAAGAAACTCAAGGAAAACAAATGGATGATATTGTAATAAAAAATGAAATGATTAAGAGGCAAGTAAAGGCTGCGAAAAATTGGAGTGCACTTGGTCCAGATGAGCTGCATGGATTTTGGTTAAAGCATCTAACAAGTCTCCATCAACATATAGCAGTGCAATTTAACCACTTACTTCAAAATTCTACAACTGAAGACTGGATGACAACAGGCCGCACATTTCTGATAATAAAAGATCATCAAAAGGGCCCAGTAATTATCGACCAATTAAATGCCTTCCAACAATGTTCAAGGTCCTTACAGGAGTACTGGCAAGATCAGTATATAATTACTTAACTGAAAACTCCCTATACCCAACTGAGAAAGGGAACTTTAAAAAGTCAAGAGGCACAAAATATCAGCTGCTTATTGATAAAATGATACTGAAGAATGCAAAAAGATGAAAAACAAACCTTAACATGGCCTGGATAGACTTTAAAAAGGCATTTGACTCATTGCCACACAGCTGGATTAACACCTGCCTAAAAATGTTTGAGATTAGTTAAAAACATTCAGAAGTTCCTCAAGAAAAACATGGAAAAATGGAAAACTGTATTAATGGCCCATGTTGAAGAAATTGGGGAAGTAAACATCAAAAGAGGAATATTTCAGGGGGATTCTTTGTCAACACTGTTGTTTAACATCTCACTAATCCCCATGTCAATAATTTTAAATAAAACTGGATTGGGCTACCATATTTCAAAACAAGCAGGAAAAATCAATCATCTATTATACATGGATGACCTAAAACTATTTGCAAAAACTTCCACAGAGATAGAATCACTGCTAAACACAGTGCAAATATTTAGTGAAGATATCCAAATGAAATTTGGAATTGACAAATGTGCAGCTCTGTCTATACACTGTGGCAGGATCCCAAAACTAGATGGAATAGAGTTTTAAAAAATGGCAATATTATAAAATCACTATCAAGTGATGAAAATTATAAATACCTTGGAATACTAGAACCAGATAACATCATGCACACAAAAGTTAAAGAACTGACAGAAAGAGAATATATCCAAAGACTGGAAATTCTTAAAATCAAAATTAAATGGGGGAAACACAATCAAAGCCGTAAATACATGGGCAGTTTCAGTAATTAGATACCCAGATGGAATAATAGATTGGACTCAAAACAAATTAGAAGAATTGGATCAAAAAACATGGAAACTAATGAACATGCATCATACACTACATCCAAAAAGTGATGTAAACAGATTATATTTACCATGAAAAATAGGAGGGTATGGATTACTGCAAATACAGCAGGCAGTAGAGGAGAAAAAAAGAAGCTTAAATGATTATATCAGTACAAGCAGAGAAAAATTACTTAAGGCAGTGAAAATAGAGAATATTTTGAAAACAATAGAAACAAAGGCTCAAAATAAGAAATAACAATTTGAAAATAAATTAAACAGCTGGAAAAATAAACCACTACATGGATAACAGCTGAGAAATATTGATGGGAAGCATGATCATAATTCAACATGGACATGGCTAAAACTGGGGACCCTTAAGAAAGAAACCGAAGGCTTGATTTTTGCTGCACAAGAACAAGCACTCAAAACCAATGTGATGAAAGCTAAGATCCAAGGAATTAGTGCTAACAGCAAATGTCAACTTTGCCAAGAAAAGGATGAAACTGTGTCATACCTCATCTGTGAATGCCCAAAGATTGCACAAACAGATTACAAAGTTAGATATGATAGAGTAGCAAAATTAGTGCACTGGTCGTCATGCAAAACATATAACTTGGCACCCTCCAAAAACCCATGGGAACATCAGATAGAGAAGGTGTCAGGAAATGAGGAAGTCAAGATCTTGTGGGATTTCCGGATCCAAACCGATAGACACCTTGAGCATAACACACCGGACATAGTAGTAATAGAACGAAGAAATGTCTGGATCATTGACATTGTAATTCCAGGGGATGCCAGAGTTGAAAATAAAGAACTGGAAAAACTAACAAAGTACAGAGATCTGGCAATCGAAACATCTCACCTCTGGAAAAAAAACACTTCGGTGGTCCCTGTAGTCACTGGGGTTTCGGGAACAATATCAAGAAATTTCACACAGTACTATAAGCAGTTGCAGATCTCAGAAATAACACTATCACAGCTACAAAAACTGGCACTGTTACGAGCAGCATGCATACTGCGCCGATATTTAACAGATACTTAGGATTTTGGTTAAAACTTGTATCTGTTATATAATACCAGTCAGTGTTTTTATAATTTTTATTTACTGTGCCTGGTAGTAGTAGTAGTAGTAGTAGTAGTAGTAGTAGTAGTAGTAGTAGTAGTAGTAGTAGTAGTAGTAGTAGAAGTAGTAAAAAACACTAGGCAGGGTAAACAGGAAGGGTGCACGACCTCAAACCAGCCCACTCCTGCCCGCCTCCTTACCAGAGCATGGAGTTCAAGGCTTTAACCATGTTCCTCTCCTCCTCTTCTCCCAGCCTGGCAATCTGTGTTGAGGAGGAGGTGATTAGTAAACAGTACCCGCATACACACACCCTGCAGCTGCTGCACCTTCCACTCCACCAGCTCCAATGGGTAGAGCCACCACTGGAAGACTGTTAATGTTCGATACATGCTTATCATTAAATTGTCTGGTTGGTAACACTCCTAATTCCCACTGTTTCCAAAATTCTAGAGTGAATGTGGAACTGTATGTTGCTCAAAAGTACACTATGGACATGCAAGACGGAGCTAACAGTAAGTTTGGGGACCCTAATGCTAACAGGGACCTAAAAATGCCTAATTAGAATGGAATCTGTGTCAGTGGAAAATCAGATCCTGGGGGTGAAGTATGGAACGGAGGAGGGCACAACTGACTGCCTAGAACAAGGAGCTCCTCTAGGCTGCAATGCTTCATTACAGGTCCTCTTCAACATTCATAATTCTAGTCCATCCAGAACAATGAAAATGAAAGAATTGATACTGCATAGTTTATTATTAGTTCTTTTGGTTTCCTTAGTAATTCATGTTGCTTCATTACGTGGAATATTAGAATAATTCTGACTTTTCTCAGTAAAACGATCGAAAGCCATTACACCTTTTAAAGTACAATCAATCCAAGGTATGAATTTTAAAAAAAAATTGATGCATTTTGAAAATAGTTGAAAAACTGATCCATATTTATGCCCTATTCAGGCATTCTCCTGGATGAAATATTGATGGCTTCAGAGTAAGTTCTGAGCAAAAGGCATATTCACTTACGATTTTTTGACCCAAATACATAAGAATATAATGATCAGTTTTCCTCCTTCTTCAGACGCATAAAAATGCATGGGAAGTTCATGCTAGGATGTCCTGTAACATCTGAAGCCCTACTCATGCATTCTATATTAGCATATAATGAGTATGGGAGGAGAGGAGAATGACGATAAGGGTGCTAGTTCAGCCACCCTCCATAGCTATCTTCATCACCCTCCTCATCACCTTCCTTCCAAATGCTGGGTCATCCTTTGTATCAGGAAACCTTTTGTATCCAGACTACTTGCATGATTTAGAACAAAGGTGAACAAAATACGTTCCATGGGACACATACACCTGACTGGAGGCCCCAGATTTCCCTCCCTCAGATCTCCCCTTAAAAAATGTCATCTCTGCCTCCCAGAAGTAGCATTGTCACAGTCAGCCTCTCAAAGCTGAAGTACGTTCCTGGGCATTTTTCATTTTCAGCCTCCCCCCGCCCTTTCAATATTGATGTGGCCCAAAGTAGGTCCGGGGGTGGGGGGAGCAGAAAAATGCCTCTGGACCTGGTCAATTTGCCCATCTCTAACTTAGAATCTGGTACTCCTGGGTCCTAGACCAAGCAAAGAACTACACTGCATGAAAAAGCAGTAGCCTCTTAGGCTACAAAGGCAGTAGCATTGCACCACTGCAGACAGCTGCAACTCCAAGGACTGTACTAAGAGAGAGAGAGAGAGAGAGAGAGAGAGATTGGCCAGATCTACCCATCCTTTTTAAACCTTCCTCCATCTACAGTCACTCCTGTTCTTTCAGATGTCACCCCTCTGTTCTCAATTCAAATGACCATGGCTATGGATTTCTTTCATCCTCAGCAACATCAGGCTTTCTTTTTACTCTATATTAGGGACATATTCGGGAACCTGTTCATGTATTCTGCTCCAGCATACACTGCACTTGCAAAGAGGAGAGAATGGGGTTGAGCATGCTAAATCAGTCTATTAGGAATTTGTGTCAGTGTAAATGTAATTGCATAAATTGTGGGAGAGAATTGCTGTTAGTAAACAAGCTGCATTCCTGAACATTTGAGCAGGAGTGCAAACAGCACCCTGTTAATTAGTGCTAATTCACTGCTATGGTGCAATATAAATCCCAATAGGATCCTGGCTACTATATATTCATTCAGGAGCAAGAGGAATGGTGTGTGCTGCTTGGTGTCAATTTGGAAATTGCTTAATCAGCTTTAATGCAGCTTTTCACTGAAATATCTCCAGCCAGAGAGTCCCTGCCTAGCCTCCAGTAAGAAAGAGAAATTACAAGTGATGCCATTTCTTCAAGGTTACATCCATTCTTACACTCACATCCCAGGCTTCTGTATTCCTTAATAAATTGCACAGTGACTACCATTGAAGTCACAACCACACCTTGTCACTACATTCCAAACAATGCCACAGCGCACTAGAAAACTCAAAGGAATGCTGAAGTGGGTTGTCATATCCCCTTTAACTTCCTGCTTCCCTACCCGCAAAATAGGTACAATGACACTGGGCTTCTTTGCAAGAATCTAGCATAATCACAGTATTGCAGCCATAGGCCTGCTTCTCATAGTATTGATATAATAATGATGAACTCTTATCTCCAAGCATTGCCAAGGTTTTAAAAGTTTACTAAATCAGATAGAAGAAAATTAGTTTCAAAATAAGATTCTAATTGGTATGATCATGTACTCCTGTATTTGCTCTGCTTCCTTTGAGGTAGACATGCTGCTATACAATCACAGCTATGCTAAAATCTTGAGTTCCTGAATTGTATTGATTTATCATTTATTTACTTTTTGAATTAGTTATGGGCTTGCTTTCATTTCTTTTTAAATTATTTAATAATATTTTTAAAACTGCAGGGGCATAGTGAAAAATCAACGCCAAACTTCTGGCTCTGTAGCCAGATAGCTAAACCACTGCGCTATCCAGCAGCTCTTACAGGGAATCATTTTGTACTAGGAAAGACAAAAGGAAATGACTTTAAAGTGAAGAAAGAAATTCTTCCTCCAGACAGAGGATATATCAATTATTGCCAAATTCACTCTTTGTCTAAGAACACCAGAAAGAAGGAGCAGGCTAACTTCTTACAAAACAAATGGGCAGAGTAGTGGTGGAATGTTTTACATCATATCTCAGCCTCTACAAGGACTAGAGGCTGGCCTTTTAAAATGATTTAAAACATTTCATTTTTTAAAAAATGAAATCTGGAGGGTCTGGCTCATCTTCAGGTGGGCAAAAACTGCCCCCTTTGCCCCCCATATGGGTACCCATGCTTTTACCCTCTACACTGATCTTATGTGCCTTTTTCTTCTTTCCTGTTTCCTTATCAATGGTAGATTTTTAAAAGTGAAAAAGAATGTAATTCACAATATTTTTCTTTCCAAAACTGGCTACATCGGGTAAATACAAAACTGTAGCTCTTTCTGCCCTTTAAGCATACACACTCGAAAAACACTCTTAATCTCCATCTGTGAGTCTTCAATCCTTGGGCTAAGGATGGAGTCATTTTGGCATGAAATGCTTGAGAATATGCTTAATACTATGCAAACAAAACATCCATTTAGAAATTTGCATAGACCCATGCCCTGCAAAAAGACACACATGCAGAGCTGGTGGGTAGATCTTCCTAATTAATCAGCGCTATTATTCTCACCCCCTTCATGGATTGCTGCCTTGTCGTGGCGAAGGGGCTTGAGTAATTCAGAGAAGCTATGGGCTAGGCCGTGCAGAGACACCCAAGACGGACAGATCATAGTGGAGAGTTCTGACTAAACGCGATCCACCTGGAGCAGGAACTGGCAAGCCACTCCAGTATCTTTGCCAAGAAAACTCCATGGACAGAAACAAAAGGCTAAAAGATATGAAGCTGGAAGATAAGCCCCTCAGGTCAGAAGGCGTCCAACATGCTACTGAGGAAGAGTGGAGAAGAAGTACAAGTAGCTCCAGAGCTAATGAAGTGGTTGGGCCAAAGCCGAAAGGATGCTCAGCTGCGGACGTGCGTGGAAGTGAAAGGAAAGTCCGATGCTGCAAAGAAAAATACTGCACAGGAACCTGGAATGTAAGATCTATGAACCTTGGTAAGCTGGATGTGGTCAAACAAGAGATGGCAAGAATAAACATTGACATCCTGGGCGTCAGTGAACTGAAATGGACGGGAATGGGCGAATTCAATTCAGACGATTATCATATCTACTATTGTGGGCAAGAATCCCGTAGAAGAAATGGAGTAGCCCTCATAGTCAACAAAAGAGTGGGGAAAGCTGTACTGGGATACAATCTCAAAAATGATAGAATGATTTCAATACGAATCCAAGGCAGACCTTACCACCAATGCTGAAGAGGCTGAAATTGACCAATTCTATGAAGATTTACAACACCTTCTGGCTGACAGCTGACACCAAAGAAAGATGTTCTTGTCATTATAGGGGACTGGAATGCTAAAGTAGGGAGTCAAGAGATAAAAGGAACAACAGGGAAGTTTGGCCTTGGAGTTCAAAACGAAGCAGGGCAAAGGCTAATAGAGTTTTGTCAAGAGAACAAGTTGGTCATCACAAACACTCTTTTCCAACAACACAAGAGGCGACTCTACACATGGACATCACCAGATGGGCAATACCGAAATCAGATTGATTATATTCTCTGCAGCCAAAGATGGAGAAGCTCTGTACAGTCAGCAAAAACAAGACCTGGAACTGATTGTGGCTCTGATCATCAGCTTCTTATAGCAAAATTCAAGCTTAAACTGAAGAAAGTAGGAAAAACCACTGGGCTAGCCAGGTATAATCTAAACCAAATCCCTTATGAATACACAGTGGAAGTGAAGAACAGATTTAAGGAACTAGATTTGGTGGACAGAGTGCCTGAAGAACTATGGATGGAGGCTCGTAACATTGTACAGGAGGCAGCAACAAAAACCATCCCAAAGAAAAGGAAATGCAAGAAAGCAAAGTGGCTGTCCAACGAGGCCTTACAAATAGCAGAGAAGGAAAGGGAAACAAAATGCAAGGGAGATAGGGAAAGTTACAGAAAATTGAATGCAGACTTCCAAAGAATAGCAAGGAGAGACAAGAGGGCCTTCTTAAATGAACAGTGCAAAGAAATAGAGGAAAATAATAGAAAGGGAAAAACCAGAGATCTGTTCAAGAAAATTGGAGATATTAAAGGAACCTTTTGTGCAAAGATGGACATGATGAAGGACAAAAATGGTAGGGACGTCACAGAAGCAGAAGACATCAAGAAGAGGTGGCAAGAATACACAGAGGAATTGTACCAGAAAGATCTGGATGTCCCGGACAACCCAGATAGTGTGGTTGCTGACCTTGAGCCAGATATCCTGGAGAGTGAAGTCAAGTGGGCCTTAGAAAGCATGGCTAACAACAAGGCCAGTGGAGGTGATGGCATTCCAGTTGAACTATTTAAAATCTTAAAAGATGACACTGTTAAGGTGCTACACTCAATATGCCAACATCCCAATCCCAAAGAAGGGCAGTACCAAAGAATGCTCCAACTACACGCTAGCAAGGTTATGCTCAAAATCCTACAAGGTAGGCTTCAGCAGTATGTGGACCAAGAACCCCCAGAAGTACAAGCTGGATTTCGAAGGGGCAGAGGAACAAGAGACCAAATTGCTAACATGCGCTGTATTATCGAGAAAGCCAGAGAGTTCCAGAAAAACATCTACTTCTGCTTCATTGACTACGCAAAAGCCTTTGACTGTGTGGACCACAGCAAACTATGGCAAGTTCTTAAAGAAATGGAAGTGCCTGACCACCTTATCTATCTCCTGAGAAATCTCTATGTGGGACAGGAAGTAACAGTTAGCACTGGATATGGAACAACTGATTGGTTCAAAATTGGGAAAGGAGTACGACAAGGCTGTATATTGTCTCCCTGCTTATTTAACTTATATGCAGAATACATCATGCGAAAGGCTGGACTGGATGAATTCCAAGCCGGAATTAAAATTGCCGGAAGAAATATAAACAACCTCAGATATGCAGATGATACCACTTTGATGGCAGAAAGTGAGGAGGAATTAAAGAACCTTGTAATGAGGGTGAAAGAAGAGAGCGCAAAAAATGGTCTCAAGCTCAACATCAAAAAAACGAAGATCATGGCCACTGGTCCCATCACCTCCTGCCAAATAGAAGGGGAAGATATGGAGGCGGTGACAGATTTTACTTTCTTGGATTCCATGATCACTGCAGATGGTGACAGCAGCCACGAAATTAAAAGACGCCTGCTTCTTGGGAGGAAAGTGATGACAAACCTAGACAGCATCTTAAAAAGCAGAGACATCACCTTGCCGACAAAGGTCCGCATAGTCAAAGCTATGGTTTTTCCAGTAGTGATGTATGGAAGTGAGAGCTGGACCATAAAGAAGGCTGACCGCCGAAGAATTGATGCTTTTGAATTGTGGTGCTGGAGGAGACTCTTGAGAGTCCCCTGGACTGCAAGGAGATCAAACGTATCAATTCTGAAGGAAATCAACCCTGAGTGCTCACTAGAAGGACAGATCCTGAAGCTGAGGCTTCAATACTTTGGCCATCTTATGAGAAGATAAGACTCCGTGGAAAAGACCCTGATGTTGGGAAAGTGTGAAGGCAAGAGGAGAAGGGGACAACAGAGGACGAGATGGCTGGACCGTGTCATCAAAGCTACCAACATGAATTTGACCCAACTCAAATTCCCAACTCAAGGCAGTGGAAGACAGGAGGGCCTGGCGTGCTCTGGTCCATGGGGTCACGAAGAGTCGGACACGACTTAGCGACTAAACAACAACAATTATTCTCACCTCTGTTATTACGAATAATGACTGCTGAAAGATCCAACTGAACCTCCACAGTGTCATTTTAAGTTCCGGTTCTGGATTTGCACATGGAGCTTAATTCTGTTTCTTTCTCCAACCCTTTTCAAACTTGCTGATTGGGCACCATGCCCACTCACTTTGATGAAATTTGTTCTGTTTTGGAACATTATGTTTCTCTGTTTCAAAGAAAAGGGAGGAAAGCCATGAATTATGAGCACATTGGCTGTGATTATCTGGAGGCCATGAGAAGCCTGCAGAAAGACTGAGTTGTTCGTGATTTTACAGGCCTAGGTTGTGGAGTTTCTTTGACAAGAAATTAATGTCCGAAATCCACAGCCTAGGGCTCCCCACAAAATATGTGTATATGAAAGACAGAGAGAAAGAGCAATGGAGAAAGAAAGGGGAGGCTGAGGAAAAGAAACATAGAGAGTAGCATGTCCTCTACTTTACAGAGGATAAATGGGTCAGGAAAGATTCCTACGTATGTCTTACCTTGGAGAGGACTGTGTTCTATATGAGAGTGTTCTCCATCTGAAACATTGTCCCCTCCCAATCTGGTATAAAAGTATTAAAAAAAACGTAAGAAAAAGTGGGAACAAGGACCTTGAAGATGCCTATTGAGAGTTAGCACCTGGAACAGTGGTCCTCTAGCAGTGGTCCCCAACCTTGGGCCTCCAGATGTCCTTGGACTTCAACTCCCAGAAATCCTGGCCAGCTGAGGTGGTGGTTAAGGCTTCTGGGAGTTGTAGTCCAAGAACATCTGGAGGCCCAAGGTTGGGGACCACTGCTCTAAGGCACACAGATCATCTGGACAGTGTTTCCTATTGCATTACTATATTTCTATTCTGATGATGTTTAAGTACCTCTATGAAACATATACAAAAAGGAAACATGCCCAAAGGGTAATAATGGGCAACACAGACTATTAATAGTCAAAGGAGAAACACAAGAACATCAAGAAGCACTTCTGAATAGAGGTGGGCACGAATTTTTTTAAAATAAATGGCAATTTTTCACAATTCATAATTTGTCAAGGTTGATGAATCACAAATCATTAATTTATGATTTTTTCCGATGAATCGACAAATTGGTTTGTCAATTCATCTTGACTTTAAACCACTATAAAATGTTCCCAAGGCACCTAGAGACACTGAAATTGCAGAGAAGCTTCATCTGAGTCTCCTCTACAGTCTCTGCAAGATTGGTGAAGATTGGGTATTGGACATCCAAGTAATATGTCCACAAAGAGCCCCGATCAGGAAAATTCTTCCCCAGGCACCTAGAGTCACCAAAATCAAAGGTAATCTTCTCCAGACTCTCCTCTACAATCTCTGAAGGTTTGGTAAAGATTGGGTTTCGGACATCTAAGTTATAGTGTCCCTTAAGCAGCTGGCTTGCAGCAGTGCTGGTGTTTCCCTCAAGCCAGCTGCTAAAGGGCACTTTCCTTGAGGGACCCACTTCGTGGGTGTATAACTCAGATGTCTGGAACCCAATCTTCATGAAACTTGCAGAGACTGTAAAGGAGAGTCTGGAGAAGCTTCACTACAGTTTTGGTTTTCTAGGTGCCTGGGAGGCTGCTTTATAGCCTGACAAATGGATTAACCAAACATCGCTAAAAATTTGTATTGTGGGTCCTTCCTAGGAGGCCAAGTACCCTCATGCTGCTCCAATGCTAAGTTGTAGACAGCATGAATTTCTATGTACCCAACATACGCACACCCTGCCTTTGCACTATACAGAAATTATTGTTCTGCCGTCGAAAGAAGGTCACAAGTAAGTATGTCATTGGGTGAGCACCGATCAGAGGGCATGTGGGTGTATGGATGACTAATTTGTACTACTCACAAGATAATACAAAGAAAAATAGCATATTTATGTGTCTCACTGTTTGTGGAAAAAATGGTGAGGTGCAAAAATACAGTATTTACCTTTGTGATTTGGCTGATTCATTGATTTAGATTCTAAATTTTAGAATATCACTTCTTCACACCTCCTTCCTCTCTCTTTTAGGCTGAAAACTGTCCACCAAATCACCCCCCAATGGTAATTAGGTGCCTCAAAAGCCATTAACATCTGACAGCAAAACTACCAACTACCATTCTTGTCACAGATGATATACGTTTGAGAGTATTTCTCCATCCTTTCCCCACTCTGTTTTCTTAAACAGCAGTACAGAAAGGTCTAATAATTATAGGTATAGAATGGCCATTTTAGTGATACTTTGCTGCTGTCACAATTACATGTCTGCGTGCTTTTGATTTTTCCCCCCCAAAGGCAAAGAACTGCCTATAAAAAAAATTACTGAAGAAAGAATGCCACTAAACTTTCCTTACTACTCAAAGCTTGCAATTATGCAGCTGTGGGAGATACTTTTTTTAAAAAAAAATCACACATATACTTTAATAACACTTCTTCCTTCCCACTGCTTTGTGTGCCATATGTTATTTTAAAGGCAGCATCCCTGCCAGGCAGAGAGCTGCATAATGCTGAGAGGCTGGCAAGATGTCAGAAGGGACAACGGCAACTCTGCATGGTTATTACACCTGAGATATTACAAAACAAGACAAGCATGCCAGAGCCTCCCCACCGCCAGCACCCCCATGACATTCCAAAGCAATTTTGCTACCTCCTGGAAATATCGTTTCCTTTTCTCTAAGAAATTCTAATTATCACAAGACAGAGCTGCAGGGGACCTACAGATCTTGTACATGCTCTTGTTGCACTTAACAGCTGCTGTGCGGGTTCATGTTAATTATTGCTCCAGATTTGCATTTACATTGAACCTAACTGGATTATATGCTCCCCCCCCCCCCCCTAGACAGGAAGGGAAGGAGGAATGAAGGAAAGAATGAGCATTTTTGTGTGTGTGGTTGAAGCCCAGGATTAAAATGACCACCATGATAACATTTAAGGGCATGGCAGCATCTTCCATGGGAAAACTAGTTTATGTCAACCCTTGCCATCCTTCTGTCTATAAGGACATTATTCACCTGAGGGGCTTAAGATTTCCACTTAGTGCGCTTCCTCTTTTTCCTCTCTCTTTGGTAGACAGAATGCTCAAATGTATTTAACTATCAAATGCACATGGCGAGTGTCATAATTAGTATTAGCCTGTGTGCATCTGTGTGTCTCTGTGTGTGTGTGTGTCTGTGTGTCTGTGTGCGTGTGTGCATGCATGAACACATTGCAAATAAAAGCACATGCAAATATGGAGACAATGGACCTATTAATTGTTTATATTTCCATACATAGAAATCATCCCAATGCCAATTCCCAAGCTAACAGCACAAATCCAGCTATTGAGGAAACTATATCTAGTCAAGCCCTTGTCGAAAATGGAGTCAAGGACTAGTTTTAGATAAGGCATATTGCCTGAAATCCAGTAATAGTTGCAACTAGAGTAGACCCATTTGAATCAGTGAGGATTTGATGAGTCCTTTTTAAGTTCCATTGATTCAATGGACCTAATATAGCTGCAGTTTACTACTGGATTTCAGCCATTGGCTGCAATTGCACATAATGATAGGTGTACATGAATGGGAAACCTAATGTGCTGCTCAGCCACAGGCAACAATATGTCCCAGGCCAGGTTTGCTATAACTACCTGGCTGTGCTATGAATTAAATTCATTTAAATTGTGTAACAGCACATACTTTCCAGAGCGCTCCCAGAAGAAGGGAATGGTAAACCACTACCTAGAAAACCCTGGAAAGGATTGTCATAAGTCTGAATTGACTTGATGGCACACAATTATTATTCATATACTGTATATTCAATAATATTTCTCTTTTTCAAAAAAATAAAGGCTGGCAAACTTTCCATTCATTGCTCTAATGCAGTGTTTCTCAGTCTTGTGTCCCCAGATGTTCTTGGACTACAGCTCCCAGAAAGTCTGGCCAGAACAGCTTGTGGTGAAGAGTTTTAGTCAAAGAACATCTGGGGACCCAAGGTTGGGAACCACTGCTCTATATCAGGAATTTCACTAGTAGTATATCATGGAATGCTTGCATGCAGTGTACCTCTGAATTAGAGCTCAAAAATGTTACTTTTTTGAACTGTATCCCAGCATGTCCCAGCAGTATGGTTAGTTACAAGATTCTAAGGATTTTGCACTCCAAAAAGGTAGTATACTCATAACAGTGGGTCTCTGCCCTCTCAGAATATACAAAGTCGACACCAATTTACTACCTGAGAAATTATTCTTTTAGTAGGGCAGTGGTAAATTTGGAACATGTTTGCCATGTTATTTCTCATGGTAACCCCCAGCAAGAAAAGTTGGAAAATATAGGCAGCTAGTTTGGTGCATATCAACAAATGAGTTCTAGTGCTCTGCGTTTATACTAGGAGCTGGTCTTTCGTAAAGCTAATGACTCTTAATTGCCCCTTCAATACTTTGTGTTAAACAAGGATAGCAGGCAACAATATAATGTTCCTAGAAAATTCTTCTTCAGCTACATTGAAGATTTCAACTAAGTTCAGAGGGAACAAGGAAGCCTGGGAAGGAGTGGCACATGATGTCATCTGCTGTGCTGATCAAGATGCCCTGGGGCTTCAAATGTTGTCAGACGTGGCTCCACTTCACTCCACCACTGGTCTCTTTTTTTACAGGAATACTTCCTTCTTCCTAAGAACTCTGCTACAGAAAGTGCATCATTACCAGTTCAAATCTATTAGTATTCAAAAAATGTGATTGAAGCAGACTGTTCCTACAGAGCACTCATATTTACAAATAAAGTCCATTGTGATATGAAATATTGTAGTAAAAGGCTTTTGAAATAATTGGTTTGTAGTAAGTAGCGCTTACTTCCCAATAGCCAATCACAAAACAAAGCAAACTTCTTTGCAAACTACAAAAGGTAAAGAAAGCTTCAACTGGGACAATAGGTGTTTTCAGCACTTCAGGAATTTTCTCTTCTATTAATGCCTTATGTATAATGTTAGGATTGGCCCTAATTGTGATGCTGTCTTGGCCAAAGTCCTTATTTTATGGAACAATAACTGAAGCTATCAGAATGGGAGGGAATGGGAGAGGTACCTCTTTATTTCCTCCTTAAGGTCTTATGTAAGTACCCCTTTGCTTCTCTCAGCTTCTCCAAGTTATGGGGTAACTGTCCATAACCTTAGGCTAGTGTGAGGGGGTGAGCATGCCGGATAGCCTGCGTGGAGGACAGGCTATCTGGCCTCTTTAAGCAGGCTAGGAGAGATAAGGCAGAGAAGAATGCCAAAAAGGAGGAGAGAAGGGAGAACAGCTGATGGGAGAGAATAAGCTGGATGATGAGCACCTGGTTGAGGCAGGCTGGAGGCAGATAACAGTCAGGGAGAACAGGGCTTGGAGGTCTTTGGCTGAAGAACAAGAAGAAGAAGATGAATCTTGGGTGGATGCAGAAGAAGAATTGCTGCTGCTGACTGAGGCTGATGGGGAAGAAAAGATAGTGTGTTTCTCCCAAGCCAGATGGGCAGCGGCTAACTGATAGTGGACCTTCCACCCATCTATCATCCTGGACAGGCAAGGAGGAGGGGGCTGTTTAGCCAGAACTCTTGCTGGGGACTGTACAAACCTTCCTTGACACATGTCAAATCCCACCCTGCTGGACTTGGACTTTGGGGGAACTCAATGAGGACAACTGAGGACCCTATGTTAGGGGATGGTGCCCAGTGATTACCTCCAACCCTTTGCTCTTGCAGGGAAAGGGACTCTGCACAAGTGGGTTCTAACTCTGAATAAAGCTGTTCTGTGCCTGGCACCTGAAACTGAGACCATGGATTCTTTGCCAGAGGACCCAACTGCTGCCAGCTCCTTTGGGCAAGAGGCTGGCAGGGTGCACAGTCAAGTATTACTCTTAGTAATCCATATATTGAAAACATGTTCCAAGAAGAAAGGATGTGTTGGGTAGGCCCGTCGCAATGTTTTGTGTGCATTGCATAGCTTTTCTCCTTTATTTCCACACATACAATGAGATGGAAATGAGTAACTGCACAACACAAACGTGTACACAGAGAAATGCCACATGTACTGCTGTATAAAGAGATACCTCCTCAAAACCAAAAACCTGTTGGTGCCAGCATTCCTGGTCACACAGTTGTACACACAGAGGTCCCTGCTCCACAGATTTTTGCTTTGTGCTTGTGAGGATGGGCAGCTTTTGATCTGCACAACATTGAGAGAAGAATTACTGACCTGATGCTGCCACTCCACCCCCAGTTCCTGTGTTCTATTAACCAATAAGTATCATGCCTGCACAGCACTCTTGTTTATCTAGGGCAAAGCACTTAATAATTTTAGAACTGCAGAGCTAAAGGGGACCCCATGGATCATCGAGTCCAGCCCCTGTCAAGGAGGCACAGTGGGGTATCAAATTTCCAACCTCTGGCTCCACAGCCAGAGAGTTAGACCTGAGCTATCCAGCACTTAATGGTAGCGAATCACGACCTGAGCTTGAAGATGTAATCTTTTGAGTCGATGTAGTCTTCCTTCCCCAGCGAAGGAAACACCACCATCTATTCCCTGCTGTCCTCTTTTTCTGCTACCACATAAAAGGAATAAAACTCAGAATGATAGGCTGGCACGTCTTCTCATGGCTCTAGTTGTTACTTCCAACCTGACACTACCTCCAAAGTAGGTTATCTCACTGACGCAAAAGGCTTTGAAAAAAATATTTCCGTTTCTCTAGCTGTGTTCTCAAGCTTATTGGCACTTTGAAGTGGTGCTCTGAAATTGTTTTAAGTAACCAGGCATCACAAGTCAAAAGCCATCTTTTTTTGGAGGGGTCTCATTAAAACATAATGAAGCTCTGCTAATTATGCTATATATTCCCAGAGTTCAGAAGCAATTTCCATCACTTATTTTGAGAATATTGAGATAATTATTACTGTAATGATTTGTCTGAAGTACTCTAAACACCTGAATAATGTACTCATGAGTAAGTTGCTAACTTCAGTGAGACATAATCCCAGATAAATAAACAAGGAAAACATACAGCATTGTAGTCTTGTGTGTGTTAAGTGCCATCAAGACAAAACCACCTTACAGCAACCATAACAGGGCTTTCAAGATAACTGAGATATTTAAAGAGTGATTTAGTACCCTACCCACCTCTCCTCTAAGCTTCCATGGACAAGCAGGGATTTGAACCTATGCCTCCTGAGTTCCAGTCCACCACTCTTCCCACTGTGCCACACTGAGTACCTATTGTAGCCTAAACCTTTGAATAAAGAATGATGATAAATTATGATTGCATGAAATGTTCTTCTTCTAGTCTGTCTTGACTCCATATTGTCTATAATGGGAGGGAGACAAAGGGGAGACCTGGGACTGTATATGCTCCCCAAAGCTGTTCCTGGTTCTCCCATCCATTCCCTGTTGTGCTTTTTTTTTCTGGCAAAAAAAGAAAGAAGGTGAATCTGAGCTACTGAACATCTCCAGTAGTCATGATTCGACTTTTAAGCAGGTCACAGAGACTCCATGTACCATTTTACACCCCCAAATCCCGCAATGAACTTAAAGCCACCACTACAAATTTGATTTTAATTTTTAAATATTCTTCAGACGTTTACGGTCAGTTTGTGGCCATATTTGCCCACCTTTAATTTACGCCACTCTTCTCTAAGCCAACACTCCTAGACGTGTTTGAAGTACAACTCTCATCACCTCTAACCAGCCATTCAGGGAAGGCTGGCCTTAATTGCCAGAGTTTTTCCCCTGCACTTTACTTTACTCTGCCAGGAACTCAGCTTAGGACCTTCCATGCATAAGATGTTGCACTGAACTATTTTGCGCCTTCCCTGCGCAAAACCTATTACAAATGCGGTCTTTTACATTCTAGATTCACCTTGAAAAATCCATATTGGTCAGGGGTGGGCAACATGCAACCCTACTGTTTTTGCAGGTCTTGCTACCCTCTCTCTAACACTTCTAAAACAAATTGAGCAATAGGGCAAAGAACATATGCTTTGTTTGAAAGGAGACTTGTCTGCTAAAAGCATGGTTCTTCATAAAACAAAAGTCATGCTTCCTACATGCTTTGTCATAAAAGGAAGGGTTTCTCCTTGTGCCCTTTGGCCATTAACATGTGCTATTGGTACCATTTAGATGAGCCATTCTCAATCTTTGTTTGGCCACGGCCCTTTTAGGAGCTCTTCTCAAGTTCCAGGGCCCCCTGTCAAACAAGGATACAACATGGACATTTTTCAGTCTGTGTCCCTCTTCAAATGTGCCAGGGCACCCCAGAGAGGTCACATGACCTCCATTGGGAATGATTGATTTTGATGGTAACCGTAGCCTTTATATTTGCCCATACTAATGGAAGCATTTAATGTGGAGGGCTCTATTGGTGGACTACTCTGTTGCTTTATGACTACAATTTGACTTTATCTATGGGAACATATTTCTTATTGCTTTACATGCACAGTTGTTCTAAGTAATTGTTCTAAACTGCATTGAAGATGAATGAGTCCAAAAATATGCTTTTTAAATGACTGAACGAGTGAGCAAGTAAATAAAAGAGAATGAAATGTAGACCAGGGTACTCTAGAAACAGAATAACAGAATGTCAGACTTGGGCTGAGAGGACTCTTAGACATCAGCTAGTATACCCAACCCTGCTCACTGCAAGATCTATCAATCAGATTGCAACTGTAGCTTTCCTCCCAGATGGTTCTCTATAGTTTGCTGAAATATCCTCAGTGAAGGAAACACCGCCAGCTTTTGAAGCCTTCTCTTCCATGGTTGAACAGCTCCTACCATATGGAAGATTCTGCTAATTTAGAATTGGGAAATATTTGGCCCGCCAGATGTTTTAGACTTCCAAAAATCCTCACAGCACAGGCAGTGGGAGTGGATTGTATTGTAGACTAAAACATCTGAAAAGCCAACAGTTCCTTCACCTTCTAATCTATGGGGTTGGCAAAGTGAAATCTGTGGGCCACCAGTGGCCCCACACCATCTCTGGTGGCCCCCTTCAAACCACCACCAAAAAACTGTTACAGTGTTTTCTTTTTGCTTTAAGTCTTCTTGTGCAATCTGGAAATCATGATGGCATGGGTACGATTTTGCTATGCCCCACTGCAGTGAAATTTTAAAATCTTTTTTTAAAAAAACTGGCCACTAGTTGGGCATAAGGAGGCTTCTTCCGTATAAAGAAAATCATGCACTGTTTGACTGCAATTTCCAACCGGTTCTAGTCCTGGCCTGTAGAGCAACAAAGAACAAAGCTTCCCCTCCTTCTGCATGACAGCCCTTCAAGTATTTGAAGACAGTTAATGTGATCTATGCCATCTTTTGTCAACAGTGCCCCTCTGCACTTCACATAGGACAAATAGGATAATTTCTATACAGAAGAATTAATGGATGTAAATCAGACATCAGAAATTGCAATACACAGAAAACTGTCTCAAATCACTTAAATCTATCAGGACACTCTTCACAAGATATGAAAGTTGCTATTTTAGAAAATAAACACTACAGAAGAAGAAAACAGAAATAGCTGTGATAAAAATTTATATACATAATGGACAACCATATAAATAGAATGACTATCAGTCAAGGTTTCTCAAGTCAATAAAGTTCTCTCTCTCTCTCTCTCTCTCTCTCTCTCTCTCTCTCTCTCTCTCTCTCTCTCTCTCTCTCTGCTTTTGCCTGGTTTTGTATCTCTTGCTGGAATGTTTACAGAATTGGACTTCAAAAGAACAATACCAACAGATGTCATAAATATTTGCAGGTTGGAAATGCAATCATACACCACTATCTCTTAGACCCTGACATAAATGTTTTTACTGTGTGATATCCGTATTCCACTTTATAAGTCTGAAGAAGTAAGCAAAGAAGGTCCACAAAAACTTACATAAAAATATAAGTTAGGCTTTAAGGTTCCACAACACTTTTGTCTTTTGTTTTTTTCTTTCTTTTTTTCCTTTCTTTTTTCTTTTTTCTTTCTTTTTTTCCTTTTTTTCTTTTTTCTTCTTCTTTTGTTTTTGCCTGATATGCTTGTGCAGACTAACGTGGCTAGCTCTTCTCAATCCCCTAGTGGTTAGGGTGCTGGACTTGGAAAGTTCACATTCTGGTTCCCACTGAGTCATGAAGCTCAGAGCTGTGGGGAGGATGAAGTGGGGAGAGAATGAACCACATATATACGGTTGAATTCATTGAAAAATTTGGATATAAATTTAACTAATAAACAGAAATGCTCCACAAGTGGCCCAGCAGAGTGCCAAAATAAAGAAATGGGCACCTTTGGAACTAGAAGTTGTGTTGGCTTAAGCAATAAAGAGGATGGATTTCTGCTCGATCTTTATCACTGAAGCTTTCACAGCTTCAGAAGTTGCAAATTAGCTCACGTTTGGCAATCATGTTTGCTCATCAGGAAGAAACAATTGGCTATGCTTACATGTTGCCTTATATTATTTAAGATTGAAGGCTACACATTTCTAACTTTTAAACTCTGAGTCTGTGAGTTGTACTGCATGTAACCTAATACCATTATCACCTGATGAAGCCCAGCTCTTTGCCTGAAGTACCCATCCTGCATTATTTCCTAAAACAATAGGTCTTGGGATTCATTCTCTCTCCCCTCCCTTTCCCCCTTTTCTTTCTCCCATCCTGCTCACTTCTTTCATTTTGTCTGATAAAGATGCCTTTCTATCAAAAGTTTGCACAGTTGTTTGTGCTTTTGCACACTTTTTTTGTGCCTTTCTGGTTGGCCAATAAAGATATAACCTTGGTATGTATTTTGAAACTTTGAAAATGTATCTCTGGCATTTTAGCCCTAAGACATTTATCCCTGTCTTCAGCATGTCACTACCCTATATGGCAGTGGTTCCCAACCTTGGATCCCCAGAGGGACTACAACACCCAGAAATTCTGACCAGAACAACTAGTGGTGAAGGCTTCTGGGAGTTTTCGTTCAAGAACATCTGGGAACCAAGGTTAGAGCCACTGATATATGGAATGACAGTGTCCTGTCATTTCCAGCAAACCATGCAGCAAAATAAATTATTAGGTATTGGTGGTGCTCAGATACTGTATGTGCACCTCTGATCAGTTCTGCTCCACTACAGTAAGTGGAAAATTAAAAATTATATCAGGTACTCTCAAAGTAAAATTTCAATTTACAGTAGCGAAAACTATATTTCTTTTGGCATAGGGTGGAGGGAAAGGCAAGGAAATTGCTTGGCTGTTGGTAGAGTTATTTGTGAAGGGCGGAAAAAAACAGATATGTATCTAGTGTGCTCAACATCCAACACTGAAACACATAAAGCTTTCTCTTTCATCTTTCTGCTGCACTCAGGTATGTTTGCTCTGCCACTATACTGTTTCAATACTTTGGCACATCAAAAGCAAGAACTGAAATGAAAAGCTCCACCATCCTTGGGCATGAAGGGAATACAAATGGCTTGGTATAGTCAAGCCTGTGGAGTGATGTTTCCAAAGATGCAAGCTTGGAAATGCTAAACAAGAAGGAAGGCACTCCTGCAAAGTTTTGTGATTATTATCTTCTCTTTTTTTAGACATTATTCTTAACCTCCCTAAATCTAGCAGAAAAGGTTTGTCTTGATTTCAGCTGGAACCTGGATCCTAAAATCTTAGCCTGCCAGTTTACCAAACCAAGGGCTCTTCTAAACTGTCATTTTTCTCTGCATCTTATCACCCCTTTTTGTAACGCTTGGTGATGGAATGTAACAGTTGTTTTTGAGACCCATGTCCATGCATGCCTTTCCTACTGCTTTCTTTTCCTTCTTCCTTCCTTCTTTCACTGCCCCCTTTTCATCCTGACCTTTCACCCACTATCTGTTAGCTTTGCACTCCTACTTTTTAAAGAATGTCACACACCCGCTTTTTTCCTTAGCCCTAAATCAGTAACAACAGCAATTATAGCCTCAGTACCCTGCCATACACACACATATCTCCTCAGTTTGGCTGATTCTGGCTTTCCTATAGAAAAGCACACAATCCTGATCTTGGCACCCTTCCTGCGCTTGCTGATTCTGCTCTCCTTCTATTCTTCCGTACCATTAACCCTTCCTCCCAGTACACAGCAATGGTAGAAATAAATAATGCTTTTAAAAGGCTTAAAAAGGAGCAGGAAGTCACAGGAAAAAAGCACTGTGCAATGCACAGTAAGAAGAATGTCGTGTGGATGTCAAGGAAAATATTGATAATTCAGAGCAGGACCAGGTACTTAAAGAGGAAATAATGCCTGGTTTGGACACGTCCTTAGGAAGAGCCCAGGAGAGAGATACATAGTGAGTGCATGAAGGACATTGACAGGGGCTTTTGGTAGTAGAAATTACTGCCAGTAGCAACAGAACAGCCGGCAGAGCTTGGAAAAGTTACTTTTTTGGACTACAACTCCCTGAACCCCATGCTTGCTAAGGGATTCTGGGATGCGCCGTAACTTTCCCAAGCTCTGGATGTTTGTGAACAGATTACAGTTATTCAGTGGTAAAGACAAGAGTACAAGTGCCTGTGCTTGAGGTAAGCTTTCCAATATATCTTGCATTTTATGCCTGTGAGAAAAAAGCAGAAGACTTGCTTCAAAGTAAATCTGTATTTTCATTGGTGTCTCCTACAGCTTGTTTGTCTGCGGCAGAAGATAGCAGCTCAATGCAGAGCACGTTCCCTTCCTATCTTAAGTTCCATGTTCAGTCCCTGGAATATCGGGCTAAAGGATTCCTTGAAGGAGAGTTGGTAAAGGCCCTGGCCTGATCATTTGAAGAGCTGCCACCTGTTAAAACATGCAGTACAGCGGTAGTTAGATGAATGGTTTTAGTATAAGACAGTTACTCAGAAGGTGGGAAAAGTTCCATGCCAGCTGGCAATTGGGAATACTTCTCGTCTCTGATTTTTCCTGATGCAGAAAAAAAACTCATTGGCGATAATAAAAACAAGTTCTTACTGAAAATAAGATTCACATTAAGCAGAACCAGTCTGGTTTCTCTAACACAGCAAGCAAACAATAGTCACTGCGGCTGTGATATATTCTATATTTTCCTCTATGCCTCGGTTTGTTGTTCAGAATATCAGGTGAGATCTTTCAGAGGAGGTTTATTAACCTAGTGCTCAGGTTGCTAAGATTCAGAGCCTTTATCCCTATGAAAGGAAACCAGAGACTCCATATGGGACAGCTGGCATGGTTTCCCCACATGGCTGGCAGATTAGTTACCCTGCAACCACCATGCAACAGATAGAACAGCCAAGCTCAGCTCACCTATCAGAGAGTGCTGTTTGCAACTGCACTCCACGATACACCCACACAGGCTGCCTATTTGTTTGTGGAGTTTAGAATGATAAGCAAATGCCAAGCTTGTTTGCTTCTTAATTACTTCTGTGCTTGAGGAGTTGGAACGATCTAGACACTTTTAACAGTCAGTAGTGATTAGGATAGGGGAAAGGGCAGAGGGTAACATGAGAAATGGTTTTTCATAGGGTTTCATCATATTTCAGCAAAAACTAATTGCTTCTCAGGCGCATCCTGAACCCGCCCCGTCCTGAAAACAAAGAGAATGTGAACAGGTCCACAAATTCAAAGATGAATTTAAAAAAAAGAGCTTGCATTAATGGACCAATGTCTCCATATGAACAATGGATGGGTTGTTTCGTTGTTTCTGTTGCTGATGGGGCTGGTGCTCCCCTCCTTCCTCGGTCATTCAGCCCAAAGCTGAAAAGCTGAAGGAGTCTAATAACATCTCAGCACCCGAACAATATGCAGTGTTTTCATGCCTGCTAATGAGCCTGCGAAATAAAAACCCAGGGTGCCTAGTGTACAAATGGTTTCTAATGAGACTCTTAATTGACAATTATCTCATGCTGATAAATAGTGATTAAAAACAAACAAACAAACAAAAAACCCAAACCATCTACATTTAGTTTTCAAAGTTTGAAGCGCTATTAAAAGGAAATAAAATTTAGGCTACTTTCAGGACCCTAATCCTGGAATACTTCTGGGTGGATGTTTGTTGCACCTATGGATTTTAAACATTGGTTCAACTACTGGTGCTATTAATTTAGGGAAATACTTTTCTCTTGCTCTCACCATCCTAACAGTTATGTTTAGTAAGGACAGAAGAGATGGCCTTCTCAGTGGATGCTCTGAGGCTATGGAACTCCATTCCACAGGAGGTTAGGCTGTCCCCCATCCTGCCCACCCATCCTTCAAATGACAAGCAAAGACCTTTCTGTTTAAGCAGGCTTTTGATCACTAACTAGATATTCCAGAAGGGTCTTTTAATGGTGGGTGTTGTATAATTTTCTTTCTCTCTTGTACTTTTAAATGCCTTTAATTCAGCGCTTCCTTTAATAGACTGTATTTAATTGCTTTTTAAAATAATATGCATGATGATGATTTAGCTGTATATGTTTTAATTCATTTTATAAACCACCTTCCTAAAATGAATCTAAAATGAATAAATAAACAAATCAGAAAGTAAATTGCAGAAAAATAAAATTGCAGAACAAGAAAAAAAATTAAAAAGTCCCAAGGAAAGCTTACAGTGTAAGCAGCAGATGATATGACAACAAAAAATAAGGGAAGGGAAGGAAGGAGCAAGAGTAATAATCAAAGAAGGGAGGGGTAATGGCATACTCCAGCATTTCACAGATAAAAATAGTGACATGGATGCATCACTAACCTTCGTTTTTGCTGCAGAGTTTTGAATTTTTTGTTAAATTCATTTTGCTACAGAGTAGAAATACAGAGATTCACAGAGGAGAATAGCAATAATTTCCCCAGATAGTCCACCCTTTTCTCATTAACTGGCACTTACAGTCTCAATACCTCACTTTGAGACATTTGTAAGAGAAAGAATAAAATGTTTCATTACTTAAAGTTGTGAACTGATCAAAAGCAAACTAACAAACAGACTGACTACTTGAACAAACTAAATAGAGGGAAAAGAAGATACTCAGCAAATAAGAGGGGCTCTCTTTGAATTCAGATATGGGACGGAATGATTGGTTAGTGCTGATTGACAGTCATCCCAGCCCACAAAAATCCATCTCGGCCACACTTATTAAGGCAGCATGTGCAGTAATAAAAACTCCAACACTTTTTATACTCAGGATCATGGGGTCAGCCTTGCTCCTGCCATGATTACACACTGTTGGAATAGTCCTTGCTTCTGCTGATCTAAAAGCAGAATGCAGGGCTGGCCCTATCATTAGGGAAACTGCACTGAGTGCCTCAGGTAGCAGATATTAAGAGGCAGCAGTGCCTGTCATTGTCTGTTGCTCCTGAGAACTTGGCTGTTCCCCTCTGTTGGACAATCAAGCTATGTCCACCACATGTCCTGTCCTGGTCCCCCCAAAATTCACATACTACCCTTTGGTGTAATGAAAGAAGTTATCTCATAATCAACGGTAAAATCGTATTCAACTGCTAGTGAGCTGAGTGCTGTCAGTAGAAAGGAGAGAACACACCATCTTGTCCCCCATCTCTGGTAGCAAGCCCTTGGTGATGGTTCTTCTGACTTAAGTTATACCAAATGTAATTGGCTGCCAACAGATTGCCACAGTTCAAAAAACGTACCTTGCCATCCGCAGCATATGAAATGACAAACCATGTTCATTCACATGCATTTATTTACATGCACACTAGAGACACAATGCATCAATGTGTGCCATCAGGAGAGCCCATTTCGGAAAGCATGAGGATGGAGCCCAGTCCTGAAGATGGATGAGACAAGCAACTGAAAAATTATAATGCTAGCAACTTACACTAACAACATTTTAAGAAAACACACCAATAAAAAAAGAATATAGAGGGCCCAATTTGGACAGTAATTTAGCACACACAAGGACAAGAAACTACATGTAGCTTCTAGGAAGTGAAGACAATTAGAATGCATGAAATAACAGAAGAGGGAGCAACAAGGTATGAATGCAAGGAAATGCACTTAAGCTTTATTCTGGATGGGGGTGAGGATCAAGTTTCTAGGTCAGCTCAAGGCCTTAAGTGGAAATGTGAGTTTTACTCATGGATGATCTGAAATGAGAGGGAGAAAGGGAGAAGTCCTGTTCAGGTGTTACAAATGCCAGCACGGTGAATGTGTGTAGAGCAAAGCACCTAGCCCTATTCCTTCTGTTATCATTGTTCTTTCCAGTTTCAGCACCAGGTCTCAAAGAGAGAAGGGTCCTGCTCCTGAGTAGACTCTACAAGGAAGCAAAGCCCCAGATTTCCCAGGAATTGCTTGTTGGTAGAACTAATATTTAGTAAAGAACGTCTTCTCTACAGATATGGCAGTGAAAGCGTGAAGATCACAGTGGCAGAGAAGGCAGAGCTGGGCACTTCCCTCCAAACATATTCATTGGGGCATGATTTTAAATAGCTGAATAGGATCTGAGAAAGAGAGAGAAAGCAGCAGCCTCCAGGAGCTCTGGGAAGACATTCTAGGGTGAAGAGGAAGAAGGGGGAGCGAGAAGTATTAGCAATGGGTCTTGCTGCTTCTCAGCATCTTAGAATCATAGGCTGAAGTCTTGTTTGTAGTGTAAGCCAAATGGTAACTTTCCATCCATTTATCCCAAGTGCCATGATTTTGGGGAGCACTTGCATACATGTACCAAGCTGGCATGCACACACGCCCCCCAAGAGTTGAGGCAGGGGTGCTTTGTTTACCAAGGAGGAATGTACAGAAAGATACAATTTGGCTTACGGTAGGAATGGGATTTCAGCCATAGAGTCAGAAGCGTTACAAGAGGTCATCCACTTCCTCCTGCCAATACAGGAAATCCACTGCTATAGCAGTCCTGTAGCAATACCAAGAAATGTTATTCCATTGCCAAATAGCTAGAATATTCTTCTATTGCCAGATAGCTTGTCTATTCTTCTATTGCCAAATAGCTTGTATCTTCAGGAGGTTTTAATATTCAGTTGGAATCTCCATTCCTCATCATTTGAACCTGCTGCCTCAAATGTACCACCTGGAGCAACAGGTGTAACAAATCAACGGAAAAAATTAATGGTATTGTCAACTGTGGCGTTATTTACAAAAGGAATGTCACTGTGCTCTTGTCATCTCCAAACATAGTGCTTGAAAGGTGACACGGTTGCTTTGAACACATTACTTCCAGGTTCTGAGTGGAGGAAAATTGAATTAATGTTCCATCATTTAAATTTCCTGCACAATGGGAACAGTTCACTGGGGCACTGTAGGTAATTTAAGCTGCAGGTGGTTGAAATCCCCAGTGTGTGCTCAAAGGCCTGAGAACCACTGTCAGTATGGTACTGTTGGTACTGGGGTGCTCAGGGCCCTAGCATCTGCCCGAGGCATTTGGATGCTGATTCCCCAAGAAGTACACACTGATTCTTTCTTCTTCTTCTTTTTTCATGATCAGTGCATGTGACTTTTTCTCCCTGCTTCAACAAATTATAAGCATTAGTGACAAATGAAATCAGAAATCAGTGGGAGATGGATGACAGAAAAACCATACTAGGAAAGGAGAAGCTGGAAGTTGCCAGTTCTGATGACTAACAAAACTGAAAGCTAATAGGAAAAGTAGACAAAGCCAAGCAACACGAAGCCTCTGCTGGAGAATGTTAATTGAACTTGAATAAGGAGGTTGCATTTGATTTCTTCTCTTTGCTCTTTGCTCCTTCGTAATTATCAAACTGGTGTATGTTTTTACCTCGATATTAATTCTTCAATGCATCAGTTATCACAGCTGAATGGAGGCCCACATGCCGAACATTTAACCACACAAAGCACGTCCTAGCTCTAATCTCTCCTGGATGCAAACAAAGTTTATAAAAATAAAGTGTCTTGGCTGCATTTAAACAGCCTATCAGGACCGGTAATCTCCTAGAGACAATATCCTAGCATTTAAATCAACAGTATGCGTCTGCTCTCCCTTTCTCTCTCTCCTTTTCTGCAGCATGCTGACTCTCAGGGAAAGGAGATAAGGGAGCAAAGCAGAAAGGGAAGCGAGGCCGAACAAAATAAGTATTGAAGATATTTTAAAGCTGGATTTCACTTAGCAGACAATCTAAAGTCAGTTTGCTCACATAACCTTTGTAAGTTTGTTCCTCCTTACTTTTCCTTCCCCCTGCCCCCCACCCCCACCCGGGGAAAGGATTATCTATAGTTTTCTTTCCTCACTGTGTATAGGAGATACTGGTAGTAGAGCAGGATAAGAAGAAAACCTGTGTTACATCTAATTTCACAAAAGCACACCTTCACTAGTGCAGCAGACATTTGCTTTCATCTCCATTTTTTAATTTTAATAACAATACAAAATAATATACAACTAAAAAGATTGTACCTGGACTGCAAAGAGAACAAACCTATCCATTTTGAAGGAAATCAACCCTGAGTGCTCAATGGAAGGACAGATCCTGAAGCTGAGGCTCCAATACTTTGGCCTTCTCATGAGAAGAGAAGACTCCCTGGAAAAGACCCTGATGCTGGGAAAGTGTGAAGGCAAGAGGAGAAGGGGACGACAGAGGACGAGATGGTTGGACAGTGTCATCGAAGCTACCAACATGAATTTGACCAAACTCCGGGAGGCAGTGGAAGACAGGAGGGCCTGGCGTGCTCTGGTCCATGGGGTCACGAAGAGTCGGACACAACTTAACGACTAAACAACAACAAGAAAAAAGATTTTTAAAAAAGATTCAAATAACAGAGAACAAAAAGGAAACAAATTTAAATCCAAACACAAGACACACAATGCATACACCATTCCATGCTCTCCTCCACCCTCAGGACTAGTTTACTTATTTGTTTTCCTTTTTATTTAACATATGCCCCATTTCTCTCCAGAAATACAATGATTCTTGTCCAGGAGTATAACCATTACCTTTCTCAAATACATGTACTAAAAATAGGTTCCATGTATCTTTAAAATCATTTCTATTCAATATTCCTTTTCTAATGTTTATTTCGCACGTTAATTTATTGTTAATAGCCATGTTCCTCATTTCTTTGTACCATTCCTCCACATTAATTTGATTATTATTCTTCCAGTTCCTTGCAAATATCTATCTTGCTTTCCTCTCCTAACTGTCCAGTCATCTGATAGTCCACAATCTGCTATGGAGGATCCCTGAACACTCTGGAATAAGGTGGTTTGCTTGCTTGCTTGCTTTCCTGCTTGCTTGCTTGTGGGGGAAACAGGAGAGGAAATATATTCTGCTAAAATATAGAATTCAGTTGGCAGAAGGATGCAGTTGGGTACAACTCATTCGTACTATGTGCTTAAGGTATATTCATTAGACCACAATGAAAGAGATACTAACTTCTCTGAATCCTGGCCATAACATTGTGCTCTATTGATTTCATGATGGTTCAGGCTTTGAAAACTGGGGAAAAGATTGCTTGTCATCAAGTAGCCACATTGTGCTGCCTAGATAGCTCAGTAGGCTGAGAAACCAATGGCCAGGAATTTAATTTCCTACTGTATTCAGAAGAAAAGCCATTCTATGTGGCCTCAGGCAAGCTGCACAGTCCTAGAAAGCTACCAAAAAGAAGGGACTGGTAAACCCCTTCTGAGCACTTTATATTGAGAAAGCCCTATGCTGGAATTGATTTGAGTTTCACATAATTAATTTATTAATCAGCCACATTATATAGACTCCACTAGTAAATTAGCCTCATGCTCCTGGGACTATGAACTGGCCTAAGTATCAAGCTCTGAAGTTCCTGGATTTAGAGGACGTATTTGACCATCTAGAGCAGTGGTTCCCAACCTTGGGTAACCCAAGAGTTCTTGGACCACCACTCCCAGAAGCCTTCACCGCTAGCTGTGCTGGCCAGGATTTCTGGGAGCTGCAGTCCAACAACACCTGGGTGACCCAAGGTTGGGAACCACTGCTCTAGAGGCTTGGCTGCATGGGCTGTTGCAGACTAAATAGATCCTTTGATGGTCGGATAGAGATCCAGTATGCAACCTTTGCATCCACATGGCATACACAGCTCAAGTGACCCTATTTGATACACCTCCTGTAAGAAAGCAACATAAATTCAATGGATTAGCTTGGATAAGGTAACTAAGTGTAAGAGAAGTAGAGGGTTTTGTTTAGTCCACATGTTTCCATAATTCACACTTCCTGGACTAATATGCAGGTTCTAGTGCTGTTGCTGGCCTATCGCTGGGCGGGCTCTCCCCAGGGCTCTATAAACTACAAAGGAATACAATACACACAATTCTTTGGAGGAAAGGCCATAACTTTATTGGTTACAGCAGCGGTCCCTGGCCAGCATTGGGGGACTGGATCTGGTGCATCAAGAGACCCAACTACCATCTGATGCCCACCACCGTTCACTTCAGCAGCCGCTGAAGGTTCAACCAGAAATGGCCATCTTCTGGAAACCACACAGGCGTATGCCACTCTGTGATTCCCACACACCTGGGGCAAGGGTTGGGCCTGTGGGCCCCCAAGCTGCACCAGACCCTGTGCCTGCCCTAATCTTCCCGTACAGGGAGGTTTGTTAACCATTCTCAGTGAGTAGACTCCTGTCTTCACCCTTAAGCCATCTGGATCCAACCCCAATGCCCCAAATGGCCAACAAAGTTGTGACAAGATTGAGTGTACACACATATTGCAGTAAAAACATGCCGACCATCCCCCGTGCAACCTATGCAATAACAAACAACAACACATCTTGCCACTACTGTAAAAGAGGGAGGCAGGGAGGGAAAAGAAGAAAGGAGATGGGTGCTGGTGAGCAGCAGACTGGACGGTGGGTGGCCTGCACCATTTGGATCTCCCCCTGCCAGCCAATACCAGGCCAGCAGGGAAACCCCACTGGCCAATCAGGGTTGCTAAGGCAGTCTCTAGTAGCTACCCCTCCCCCATCCACTAGACCACCATGCCTGTTCTGGTGCCCTGGCCTAGGTGAGCCCTACTTGGCAGCAACTGGGGTGCCCAGGTAAGTCTGGGCTCCTGTTTTATCTTTTGGATTTTGCAGTGCCATAAGAAACACTTACAAACATGTTCATATTATGGGAATGTGTTCAAAAATATACATTTTATTATGTTAAAAATGTACATTTTATGCATCCAAAACTGTGTGTTTTATTTGAGAAATATATAAATAATGTGATCACAAATTTGCTTATCCCTTTTTAAATATAGAAAATATGATGGAGCAGACATGGTAACCAAATACACAGAAAAACCTGACATCCAGTGGAAATATATTCATCTGTTTACCCGAACTCTGAAGCAGTTGAATCCTGAAACATTCTCTATTCTTTCAGCTGTCTTTATAACAGGGATCAAAATTTCCTTTCTCAAAGTCACCCAAGAATAATGGCTGTGCCCAGTGCTGTAGTCACCCAGTATTAACATCCTAGCCTGCTACCAGCCAGTTCTCTGACTAGCTGTAATGTGATAGCTATTAGTAAGAAAAATGAACTGGAAAATAGCTATAATAAGTACATGACCACGAAGAAGAAGAAAAAAGAAGTTTCTTTATGAGAGAATGGCAAGAATTAGTATATTATTTCTAGCCCATGTAGGTCCTTCAGAAAAGTGACTATTCCTAAAAACACTCTGCTTGGGCCCAGAGGTTTGTAACACCTACCACCCAATGACTCTTTGGAGCAATGTGCTTGGGAGGGTGGTGGCTGCCCAGTCATCAGGGAACTTTGAATAGGGTTTCAGCAGCACTCAGATTACCCTTTGCTCTCTTTCTTCATCACATCTGAATCTGATGAAGTTGTGTACAGCCTGGATTTGTGCTTGGGTGCAGTGGTGCGCTGGACGAGGGCTATCCAACTAAGGATATATCTCAGAGAAAGTGATGGTAGGTGGTCCCAGAAAGAAGATTTGATTAATCTGCCAGTCTGGAATGGGGTTCCACTCTTTCTACAAGGATAGGTATGCAGTTTTAAAGGTGCTTTTTGGACTCAAGAATCAGCACCATTTGAGTCAGTAACACATGTAGATGGCCTTCCTCATACTCTCAGATTTATCTTTATCAAAAAGTTCCTGCTGGTAAGTTAGCTACAGCCATACCTGGCCATAGGAGTGTAAATCTTTGTTTTGTCCTCATATGTGAGGGCAAGAAACTGCAACGTTCTTCTCCTTGCTGGTGAGAATGGTGAGGAATTTTCTGGCATTTGTCTTCTTGCATTGCCGAGGACCATGTTTGGCAGAATTGTCCTTTGATGCCAATTTGCCCTTTTAAAACAGAATATTGTCCAACATGCAGAACTGCATGCAGAGCCTTTCACTATGATAACTGCTGCTTTGTTTAAGACTCTAAAGTATTCACTGAGTTGTTTGTGTCTTTCTTATCAATCAATACAACATCTGTATGTATGCATTATTGCACACAGATTTTTTGCAAATCTGTATCATCTGTTGTGTGTATGGCATGCCATAATGACACAAGGACAATTGCTATAGAGAGCATACTAAAAATCACATCACACACTGAGTGAATCTGAGTGGCGAGCTGAATATTTTGGAGAAAATACATTCCACAGGTGCAGGTCAGTAGATCTCTGAGCAATGGTCCTAAAATCTTGCTTTAAAATGGGAACCAAGCGCTTGCCTTTCAATACAAAAGATGCCATGTGTTGAGATGGAGCTCTCATAGCTCCCTGCTGCCATTGAGTGTCCTATTGTCCTAAAACATCATGTCTGAACGTCCAGGTCTGCCTCTGTCATGTCCATGAGCGCTTGAAGCTTTTCACAAGTCACCACGTGGAGCACTTAAACTTGTTGTTCATTTTAAAGGCCCACAAAAGATATCGGTAAGTGGCATCTTGTTGCTATAACAACCAGAAGGGTGACCCATAAATAGAACAAGTTTATTGTACAGTTTTTAAAGAATATGCCCAGTTCAAAATCAAAAGGTAGCAGCCTTGCATATTGGATTTAAAGGAACTCACACATTCTGTGTTTTGGCCAACTCCAAAGGAATGGCAGTCATTGCAGATCAGTGATTCTCAAATGGAGTGGGGGAGCACAGACACTTCTCAGCATCTGAAAGGGTGCAAAAAGTTATAACAAAAGGCCTGGTCTGCATCAGAAGACTCTGTTTTTCCCCACTCACAAAGATCTTGAGGAGATGGACAATCTTCCATCATTCATAGTAGGTTTATATTTAGGATTGGGAATCCCGCCATTTTGCTGTCTCCTGTATTTGCATTTTTTCAGCTTCTAGTTCTTTCTGGCCCAGATAGGAGCACCCCAAGCTCTCCTGTTGCCTGAGATGGGAAACAAGATGATGTTCCCCATTACACATGGGGAGGGGGGTTATACCTGCTGGACGGTGGTAGTGGTGGTGCATCCCATCCCAGTACAATGATAGAGAGGGAGAGAAGAAAGAAGATTTAGAGGCATCACTAGAAATTTTGTCACCAGGAGCAAATGGTACTGCTTCCCACGCATGCCATCCTCAGGCTTGGGCGTAAGCAACTACCATGTAAAAGGAGGAGGAGAATTTGCCACCCCTCCAAAAGAAAAAAAGAAAGAAAAAACAAATAGAGCCAGAAGGGATTGCCATTTATTTTCCGAACACTCACCAGTAGATCCATCTGTAGATTTATGAGTCCTTCACATTTCAGCTCTCTGGGGCAAAGTCCTTGCCCTAGATACAGCCCTAAAAAGATTTGTGGTGTTTTGTTTGTTTTTTAAGAGCAAGAGGAAGAGCCCAGCCACAACCTGTGCACATGTGTTTTCCACACACAATGCCAGAGGAGAAACAAGAGGCAGCTGCATGCTTCCCATCAAAGACATGTGCCACACAGATTTATCCGTTTCTTAAATCCATGTTTGGTTCCCACTATAATAAAAACAGCCTGAAGAAAGAAGGTTTTCATAATCAACGCTCCCCACAGGGCCTTGGAGCCAGACATGGATTTAAGAAACTGCTAGCCCTGTATGAAGCAAGTAGGGAAGTTTGCTGAAGACACTGCCTCTGGCATAGGAGGCAGGTAGTATACAGCTTGCTGTTCCCAGTATGGAGTTGTGACAACCTGCCATATGTAGATGAGAAGCCTTTCAGGGAGGAAAGAAGAGGTAGAAACCTAAGTCCAGCATGACATGATTGCACGCATGGATATTCGAAGCCAGACTTTCAGAATTAAGAATGCAAAGCCTTGCACCTTAGTGGATGTGTTAACTTTGGTTTTCCCCCACATTCAAATGGGAGTTCTTTTCATCACATATATGAAGGAGTGCATGGGTTTTATTGAATTGTTATGAAAATCACACTGAAACAAAATTGTCACCCTCCTGTCTCTGTAACTACCATGTTCTCGCTACCTTAGCAATTCCACTTTCACATGGGAAGAATAAACAGGAAGACCTGACGATGCTTCATTCTAACGAAAACCCTCTATGTGAGGTTTTGGAATGGAATCAGAGACACCTTGTTCAAATGGTAGCCTTACACTGGTAGCAGGACAAGCTTCTACATGGAGGTACATGACAATCTCTGCATTGGATGAGTAAATTTGGTGAGCTGGGAGGGCAATGTATTTTCATTTTAAAAATACATTTGTGTACATTTTCAGGGCTGCTTTTTCTACATCCCCCTTAATTATTTTAACACTCTCCATATTCAAAATTTCACATTTTGACAATTACCCTGTTTCCCCGAAAATAAGACCTAACCTGAAAATAAGCCCTAGTATGATTTTTCAGGATGCTCGTAATATAAGCCCTACCCCAAAAATAAGCCCTAGTTAAGTGAAACCCCACCCTCCACCATTGTGCAGCATTGTGCAGCAACCAGAAGATGACATGACTGTAAAATAAAACATCCCCTGAAAATAAGCCCTAATGTGTTTTTTGGAGCAAAAATTAATATAAGACCCTGTCTTATTTTCAGGGAAACACGGTAGCTATTCTATTATTTTGTAAGATGACATTGACATATCACTATTTGCCTGAATTATACATCTAAACAACTGCATGATAATATTCAGTTGCTGCTGGTGTTTATTTCACAGATACCTTGAGGCATTCTAAAGAACAGCCACTTCCAGTCTTTTCAATAGATCCTAAATGGGTGGACTTAAACAGGTGCTGTATTTCTTCCAGCTATGAGCTAACATCTGCCACAGCCAAGCAAATGTTATGAAAATTATATTAGATGCAAAGCATACAAATTAATGGCTGCCCACATTCCATGCTATGTTTCTAATTTAATCCTCAGTCCTGGCCATGGAACCACTGAATAAATCATTGCAACAGGAAGTTTTCCAGCACTGGCAATGCAGGGTGATCATGTGTTTTACTTACACAGGGTAATTCTCAGAAGGTACGAGTTTCCAGCCCAGGTCCAAGTCCAACATATGGTATCATAAGAAGGGAGAGTAGGAGCTGCATCCATCAATGTTTAGCATCTGGACAATGGACTGAGCGGGTAGCCACAAAGCTCACTTTGCCACAGTCTACCTGCTGTGGTGAGATGTATTTCTATTTCATATCTTGCATTTCTTCATTTTTTAAGGCAATGCATAAGTATCTTCAAAATATTAAATGACATTTTAAAACAGGAAATGAGAGCATTCTAACTCAATGTGATTTTCCAGGCAAAAATTCCAAGTTCCAGCCTAGTTGCGTCACTCATGGCATGCTTCAGGCAGCAAAACCTCTTGAGCCAGCCCAGGCATATAAAACCACAGTTCAGTGAGAAGTCCAAATACAACTAGCATTTTGTACAGATTGAAACATTAACAAGACCATTATATATATGCCTGAATTATACATCTATACAGCCTGAATTATATATATAATACTATATTATATATATATATATAATACTATGACATTAGACAATTGGTGGGAGGGGGAAGAACTGAAATCCTGAAGAGGAAACATATCATTAGTAAAACTGGGAACAGCCACAATGTGAAGAATAGCAAGGCCTTTTGTCAACTTTAAAAGGGATGGAAATTTGAACGACTGATTTATGTACTCTCACAGGTAGAAGTTCAATCATACATGGCTGAGAACAGATTAAATGACTTTGAAAAGCAGCATGAATTGCAGTTATAAAGCCATCCACAGTTTACAGAGTAGCTAAGTGAACTATCAAGGAGATTATCCAAAGAAATAAGATGAGCACTTACACCAGCCTCCTTCATGCCAGTTACAGACACACTCACATCCCTACAGTGGAAGGAGTGAAGGAAAAATAGCCTCAAGACATTTTCATAAGTGAAAAAAAAATGATTGGGAATGTATAATGCAAAATACATAATCTTCTGCAGCTGGATCCCGTCCCACCACCATCACCAAGATGAGAATTGCAGTAGCCAGTTTCCATTAGGAGACAGACATCCCAGACCTGGAGGTTCATTAATTGCTCTTTTCGTGTTCCTCAGTCTTTCCCTGGAATATTGGCCATACTGGTTGTGCAATCCCTGAGAAATGTAGTCAAAGTAACTGTTCCAAGTTCTGGGAGAGATGCACCTATATCAGTGCCTTTTGTGTAGAGTCCTACCTTAAAGCAGAAGTGTTTACATTTTATTCCCCTTTAGTATTCGTATAGTTCTCTTCTTTGCATTATCCCTTTTCAATTGCTGTGTATGTTAAAGAATTGGGACAGAAGAGAGATCAAGGGACCTAGGTTAAATATTCCTTAACTTAAGGAAAAACAGCTTTGAAAGAGGATGATTCTGAGATAGAATTGGCATGGAAACCAGAATGCTTAGCTGTTTCCCTTGCCTTATGTTTAGTGGCAGCTGCTCCTTTAAGGCAAATGGTTCAAGATACCCCCAATTAACCTACACCTACCTGCATGCCTCCCTACCAGAACTGGAGGGTCACGGCCCCACACGCTCTCCCCTCCCGCACACATTGTGTGAATATGTGTGAGAAAATGAAGGGTGAGGGTAGGAGGCACAAGAAGGAAAGTAGCAATGGATAGGATCGTTTCTAAATTTGGGGTGAAGTGTCTTTTTCTGCTCCTTGGCTGAGTTGTAGAGTTAAGGAATGGAATGAGGGTTGAGCAGTGTCTGAGTGAAAGCCTGTGTGTGTGTCTCCAACTCTCTGAACACAATTAACTTATGAAAATGTTAAGGCTTTTTTTTCTTTATCAGCTAGCAAAACATTAGCAACAGTAATAGAAACATAACCCAAAATGGATGCCAGAAATTCTACACCCTTGAGCCCATTCACCAGCACTGTGCCAAAGCAGGCGTGACTTGTGGAAAAATTGAAGTGCAAAAATCTCTTCAAAGCACAATGGGAGAGGAGCAACGTCCCAGACATTTTTATCATTCTGGGTAGGAAAGCCACAGCTGAAACAAACAACGCCGGGTATGTAATTGTTAAGGGCCTGAAATAAAATACAATTTATCATAGAAATACAAAATATCACTACCTGGATTCACCTTCCAGTTTTTTGTCCTGCACAAACATTAAAATTTTACTACCTGAACCAAAGTGTATCATATGATTTGTCCTGCCTGCCTGCCTGCCTGCCTATGTGTATATGTGCATATAATATTTATTTATTTATGTGTGTCTATTTATATTAATAGATCTCTTTCTCTCCCCCTCTCTCCATCTATCTATTTTTTTAAAACTGTATTCTGTCCTTGCTACGATGCATTCTGATCCTCCAGTCACAATGACCACCTGTTGCTACAGTCTTCAGATATTTAGTTTAAATTATTTCCGAATTGGCTTTCTCCCTGCATGCTTCCACTTGCATGTTTGCCCTTGCAAACATATATTTGGTACACCAGGAGGGGCAAGGTGATTTGGAGGCAAGTAATTTAGCACAGAGAATTGGCAGCCAGGAAGAGGTTTTCTGCTTCTGCCATTTAATTGGAACAATGAATTAATTTCTGTTACTGGTATCACAGTGTACTTCCACCAGGGTTCAGACTGTGCAAACAATAATAGTGTGCCAATTTATGGTGACCCCTTTTCAAGGTTTTCTAGGTAGAGAATACACAGAACTAGTTTACCATTCCCTTGTGGCACAGTGGTTAAACTGCAATACTGTAGTGAAGACTCTGCTCATGATCTGAGTTTGATCTCAGGCTCAGGTAGCTGGTTCGAGGTTGACTCAGCCTTCCATCCTTCTGAGGTCAGTAAGTTGAGTACCCATCTGACTGGGGGCAGGGGAAATGTATAGTCTGCATTATTAAATTGTAAACTGCCCTGAGAGTGCTTTAAACACTATGGGATGGTCTATAAAGCAGCATGTTTTGCTTTGCTTTGCTTTGCTTTGCTTTTCTTCTGGGGGCATCCTAAGACTGTGCAGCTGTGTCCAAGACTAGACAGGCTGACTTTTCTCTCAGGGGGCACAGTGAGGAATAGAACTCCCAATCTCTGGCTTTGCAGCCAGATACCTAACCATTGAGCTATACAGACAGACAGACAGACAGACAGACAGAAATGCTATGTACGGGTGTGAAAGATGGAGAAGAAAGCTGACAGGAAAGAAATGTGATTCATTTAAAATATGGCTCTGGAGGGGAGCTTTGCAGATGCCTTGGACTGCCAGAAAGAGGAACAAGTGGGTCCTAGCTCAAATCAAGCCTGACCAAGCCTGGGAGGTGGCCTAATCTCAATGCAGAGCCCATTCCATATGGTGGGCACCTTAAACACACACCAGGTATGTAAGTAACCTGTACCCATGTGGTTATCCTCAAGTTTTGCCAATGTGAGAAACAACTGACTGGGAGATTATCAGGCTTTAAAGAGAGTACCAAGTTTTTACACAGCTCCCCTTCATTTCCACAGAATTATCCCGGAGAACTTGCTGAAGGACTACAGTTTCGATTTTGATTGCATTTAAAGCTTAAAGGAGAGAAATATTTTCACATTTTCCATGATAAGTCAGCTGAGGTTGTTGAGCTGCACCTAGGCTCACACACATGCTACACAAAGAGGAACACAGGGAAAGTAATGCAAACTCCATGGGCTCTGCCAGAGATCTTACTGCACTCATGAAAATTAAGTCAGTGCATGCCAATCAGAGCCTTTCCCAGGCTCCAGAGACATTTGAACTACAACTCCCCAAAATACTGTGTTTGCTCACAGTGATGGGATCCAACAGATCTGGAGGGCACCGTGCTGGAGGAGGCTGGCCTAAATTATGCACATTGGGGCAGACGTCCACTCCTTAGACATATCCAATTACTTTCTTATTTTAATATATGCATGCCATTGGCAGTACAAGGATTTTATGGAGCTTTTCTGCTCTTTTCCTAAGGTATGATCCAACTTCAAAAGAAGTCTGCATGGGAAGGTTTGAGAGAGTCCTTTCATATAATTTCTTCATCCTCAGCTCCTACTGCAAAACATGGATTTTAAGCAGGATTTAGACTGATAATTGAAAAGCAAATCTTGTTCCTGAGCAACTTTGTCATGCCAGCCATAGGCAGCTGTAATTTAATTAGCAATTTTAAGAGACTAGATGATTTGTAGTTTCTTAAATAAAGAAGGATTTTAAGGCGCAATGATTAGGACACCAGATGTGAAGCCCCAGAGTTGAAAAGCGTTGGGGACAGAAAGAGAAATAAAACAAGGGAGGTGGGTCAAGACTTCTACAAAGACATTCTTTTCCGTTCCAGGACAAGTTTAATGGCTCAAAGAACACACAAGTGTCCCAGAGAGATTTATATGTTTGTCTGACACATTCTCCAAAATCTGAGTCAAGCAAACTAGGTTAATGGTTTCTTCTGTAAACTGATGTTTATTAACAATAAAACTTAGTGATCATTTACAGCCAAGTTCTTGTTTTAGCATCAGGAATTAGTTCTTGGAGGAAAACTTGTATGTAAAAAGGTAAATGTTCCCCTTAACAATTAAATCCAGTCGTGTCCAACTCTAGGGGCCGGTGTGCATCCCTGTTTGTAAGCTGAAGAGCTGGTGTTTGTCCATAGACACTTTCCGTGGTCACGTGGCTGGCATGACTAGACACGGAACTCTGTTACCTTCCCACCAAGGTGGTACCTATTCATCTACCTGCATTTGCATGCTTTTGAACTGCTAGGTTGGCAGGGGTTGGGACAAGCAATGGGAGCAAACCCTGTCACACAGATTCGAACTACCAAGTTTTCAATCGACACCCCAATGGCTCAGTGGTTTAATGCACAGAATATGTAACAATGGCTGAAATCCTCTTGCTTAGCATAGTAAGCCACACTAGAATGTGTGTGTGTTCTGTGCTATCACGTCAGAACTGATTTATAGTGACCCTAATAGAGTTTTCAAGGTAAGTGAGATATTTACGGAATGGTTTTACCAGTTCCACTCCCCTAGTGAGCTTCCATGGCTAAGTGGGGATTCAAACCCAGTTCTCCAGAGTCCTAGTCTGTCGTTCTATCCACTACACCATACTGGGAATCATTAAGCCACCTTAGCGTAAACCCATTTATATCTATTAAACATTAAGGAAAGCTGACTCACCAACTCTCCACTCCAACTCTTCAATGAGCCTACTCTAGTGTGACATACTGTGCTAAGCAACAGGATTTCAGACAATATGTTTGCAGCTTCTTCTTCTTCTTCTTCTTCTCCTCAGTCCATTGACATCCTGGCCTTTCCTCTAGCCTTCCAAAAAAAATTCTGTTTTAAACTATCCTAGTCCATGCCAGCCCTTCTGATCTTTCATATCAGCTACCTACCTTTCTTTACTCCTTCTTCCCATTGATATTAATTCTCTTATATTCCCAATTGAGATATTTGAACAAATCTTCTAA